>JBCFYV010009882.1:14076797-14645924 GCA_039000515.1 Timema cristinae | reverse complement strand
TTTATAAGTATTGTACTGATATAATTAGGCCGTTTATAAAGTACAGGTTAATAGGTTACCTCAAATAAATTAAAAACTTAAAAGCGCGAAATAAAGAATGACAATACCTCTTCCCTTGAATGTTAGCAACAAAAATTTGGCGTGGAAATTATTTAGCCATTCTGAGTGTTAAATAGCAAAAATACAATCAGTACACTCCTTTCTACCACAGACTGGGTATATTTTTATTATTAGCACCGCGTCTTACTACCCGTTCGGGTTATACGCACTTACGCTAATGCGTAATGGTAGGGTGATTGTGAGATGAAATGGAGGACCTACAGTTTAACGTGGAATCCGAACCACGGTGGAGGCCTGGCATTCCACACATTCCCAAGTTGTGATTAATACACTTCTTGTCAGAGGTGATGAAGGGTTTGGTAATCGGATAAACCTGTGCCGGGCCCGAGGATTGAACCCCGGACCACCCCTGTGGGTATACCTTGAGAGAATCGGAAGAGTACATAAAACGTTTACTTATCAATTTTTTTCTCTGCCATTGATTGGATTAAGAAATATAAAAATTACCTAAGGAACTTTAATGTCATTTTATATGAACTTTAACTTTTTATCTTTAGTAGATTGAACTTTTTCACTATTTTAGAAAATTTCCAAGCACTGAGATTTATTACCTTTAAATAATTTGCTTGAGATTTAATTGCAGTGTTCTTTTTATTGTTTTTAATCCATGACTTAGTCGATCTTACAATTATTAAACAATTCAGATTTTCATTTTTCTAAGCAATGCATACTAATTGTTAAGGTTAAGAAAATTTACCTTATTCACAGTTGATATTCGGTGCATTCTAAAATGAAAAAAAACCCAATCCTTTGTTTCTTTCTAGTAAACGCTGTATTTATTTTGTAGCTAACTCTTTTTGCACAGTAAGTCAGGTATACAGACACAAATCCCTTTTATATAATTCAATTTTTTAAATATTTTTTTATATATTTATATATATCTTACAAGCAAGCATCCTGAAGTAAATGCCTACAAAATGTTATATATAACATAAATTTATCTATAATTAGCACTCGACTGAGGTAATTATGCTGGTGTCTAGTAATGAATTGGTGCAAATAATACTTGCAGACTCTCGCCTTAGCTTTATTCAAGTGAAAACAATCGGGCTTCATGTCGCTTAACAATGACACATTTATTTGGCCCTTGCTAGAAAACACAATTTTCCAGTGAACATTTCAGACTTCTGTGCTGGGGCCCAGGGTTCAATCCTCGGTCCCGGCACAGATTTATCTGACTACCAAACCCTTCCTTCACCCTGACAAGATATCTTGTGAATGTGTGGAATACCAGGCCTCCACCGTGGTTCGGATTCCACGTTAAACTGTAGGTCCTCCATTTCATCTCACAATCACTCTACCATTACACACTAGCCAAAGTGCGTATAACCCGAACGGGTAGTAAGACGCGGTGTTAATAATAATACAACACATTGTCTGGAGCAGATTGGGGGAAACTGACGTTAGTGGCCCATTCAATCACCATGCGTTCTGTGACAAGATGGATTGGTGTTAATGTTATTACTTTACAATAACTTTGGTTAAGTTTCTGGTGTAATGTTTTAGAATCAGTTAAACTGACTCTAGGGATATCTAGATTGCATTTGTTCTATAGTTAAAAAAATATCTCTAACCTTCATTGGGAATCTAATCAACGGCACGTTAATTAGTAGGCAGGTATTTAATCAACTGATCCAAGTTGTAAAGCCTAAATTTAGAACAATCAAAGATTTAAAATTTATCCATAAAATGTTTGCAGATTAAAACTAAAAAAAAAAGAAAAAATAGAATGGTTTGACGTAGATCGACCACCTATGTGGTCTAATGGTCAGTCAGATTGAGGTCCCGGTTTCGATCCTCGTCGCTTCCAGAATGTTCTGTGAAACTGTGTATCTGTAACAGGGTTAACTCGGTCTCGTGAGGACAAATGAGGAACTTATTGCATAAAGTAGTAATGGCTTCGGACTAGTAACGTGAGATAAACGGTCACAGGGATAATTGAGCCTACGTTATGACACCCTCTATCCGTAAAAGTTGGCATTATCTTCGCCAACATAGGTGGCATCTCTATTGCGGGCTAATGTCATGAAATTTTAAAATGTAAAATGAATTATTTGCACCAATTCATTACTAGACACCAGCATAATTACCTCAGTTGAGTGCTAATTATAGATAAATTTATGTTATATATAACATTTTGTAGGTATTTACTTCAGAATGCTTGCTTGTAAGATATATATATATAAACAAATATTAAAAAAATTGAATTATATAAAAGGAATTTGTGTCTGTATACCTGACTTACTGTGCAAAAAAAAAGTTAGCTACAAAATAACAAATACAGCGTTTACTAGAAAGAAACAAAGGACTTATGTATCATATTCCATCCAGTTATATTGTGTGTAGGGATGTTTAATATACTTTATTTGAAATTAAATATCAATAATCTAGCTAAGCAAGAAGAGTTTACAAATACTAACTAATCTTTTGAACTTGCTTTGACTTTTTGGCAACCATTTAACATAATTGATTAAATTCCAGGGTAAGACTCTTTGTTAGAGGTTGACTGTTATTAACCCAGTCTGATACAGAGGTTGTTTTCCATATGCGATTTAGTTTTTTTAATAGGCTGTGTGTTTAACCTAAAAACTAAATTGTTTTTGATTGCTTAAAATATCACATCTACCAGCTTTGTTACATTATCTAAGAGTCAACAATCTAAAATATTTAGGATATCCCTATGATAAAAATTAAACTATTAGAATTGTTGTAATATCCAGGACTAAAACAAAACATATTAACCTAATATTGTGCATGCAGTACTAAATAATTGAGTGTTCTTTGTATGCGTACTATAAACTGGGTGGAACCGGAAGGGTTGACTTAAAGGATGAAAAAATATGAAATAAGTTGATAAAACACATTCAATCTATTTATATTGCCTTATCTTACTCTGTAAAACTACTTTCCACGATTGTATGTATTGGAAACATTTTATTTCAAGATGGATTTACTCATCCAGTTTTGAAAATGAGATCCGATTTCCACCACCTTGATTTAGCACTGCTGTCAAATGGGTCATCTTGGCAAGAGTTGTTGCTCCGAAACGCGTCATATTTGACATAACAATGTGGTTTGCGCCATGTGATGTCTATATGCCCGCATTAGCATGACATATGTGCGCTCCCTCGGCAATTGAAGTCTCTGACCCATCTGTTCTTCAGCCGGCGTCGCTCCAGTATCGGGAGGGGGGGGGGGACATCCGGAGATATAGGCAGTACCCATAATACATAATACTGGATTTTGAAATAGAAAAGATGGTATTAAATGTAAAACCGAGCTGAAATAACCTTGGGATTCAAATTTACTTTACGTAACTTAATTTCACCACTTTAGCTTGAAATGAAACTTAGTTTTAGGGGGGGGGGGGTTGTTAAGGGACATAATATTTGTAGTTCCGGGCCGCTTGAAACCCGCCAGTCCACCCCTGATTCCCTGTTATGGCTGGCCGTGCATTTCTTGCACCTATTGCTCATATTTATAATCTCCGTTCTCAGTTTCCAGTTCTGTGTTGGCCAATTAGCTTGTCTCATTTCCCGTCATCCAGACCTAACCCTCCGAAACATCGTACATATGTTTTTCACGGGTCTCTTTACCCATTCGGGATATAAACATATATTAGTAACAATGTAGTAGGGATGAGAAAGGTAAAATCTGGAGAAAATGTATCCTAATTTGCGTAGAGGGAGTGCTTGTAACCATTGATATTAAATAACCTCAATATACCCTGCTGGTATTTGAACTTATACATGACATTCAAAGGTCACTCAAACTAGACCGCAAGGACTTTTAACATGCTTTAGTAAACAAATAACGTACGTCACTTCGCGTACGATGCGACCACCTCTCTTGAGGAAAGGTGAATGGACCAATTCGCTGGATACGCTCTAAGATCTCGAGTCGGATCGCACCCCACATGTTAAGAAGGATGTATTTAAATAACTGCAGGGCATATGAGTTACACTCCAACCCGTAAACATATTTAGCATACACTGTCGTACAAATTGACGGACTTTTCAAATATATTTAACTAAATAGTTGGCACAAAAAGATATCATGAAGAGAGCTCATTTCCTCGGTGTGTGTTAGGCTAGACATGTCGCCGTGACTCATCGCTAGCTCGTGGTTACTCGAGGATATGGTCAATTAGATGATATCATCCACCCGTTCACTGGACCCGGGGCAAAATTCCGTGGAAGAAAGTGTCTGTACTACTGCCTGTATCTGTGGCCACGTCGACTAAATGTTGGGCTCATATAGTCTGGTTTGCTGGTGACGGAACTCGAAAACCAGTTAGGTGTACCGAGGATGATTTTCCCCTAGTGGGTTGTTTGTGGGTACATTTATTTAGGTTTTACCTTCATTATACATACCCCCTTAACGTAATTAAGATACGTGTATCCTGGATGTCCATTAAAATTCTGTGGGGGGAAAACTAGTGGGAGTCTGCGTGTGGCAGATTATTCCGCTAAATAGTGCAAATAGGTTGTTGTTGCGTGTTACCAAACACATTTTAACCCAAGAACTCGTAGCGTTGAGCGAATAAAATACTTACACCACTGGTCACGTGGTTAAGACATAAGATTCATGAGATTTTGTATTGACGATGACAGGAGTCTTAATTTCTAATTTGGTCAGGTATTCTGGGAGTTTAACCACCATCCCTCCACGTTATTGCGGATGCATTTCTCTCAATATCACTGATCATCCCTCATATCAAATTAAGCCTTGTCATTATTTATTAATAAACTTGTAGGGTGACCTGGTGGTCTAGGGGTAAGGTGTCAGACTTCTGTGCTGGCGGCCGGGGTTCAATCCTCGGTCCCGGCAAAGATTTATCTGATTACCAAACCCTTCCTTCACCTCTGACAAGACATCTTGTGAATGTGGGGAATGCCAGGCCTCCACCGTGGTTCGGATTCCACGTTAAACTGTAGGTCCTCCATTTCATCTCACAATCACCCTACCATTACACATTAGCGTAAGTGCATATAACCCGAATGGGTAGTAAGACGCGGTGCTAATAATAATAATAATAATTAATAAACAAATTAATCAAAGCAGGCAAAATAATAATTGAAGACTTGTTTTCCTTATTTTTTCGGTATGGTTGAATAGAAGGGACACATCCGTGTGGAGCTGGTGCTGCTCTGGGTGTGGCTCCTTGCAAGTTGTAATACTGTCCACAAACCCCTCGTGTTGTACCCTACACCCCAAATAATAACACACCAGGTTAAATATACACCTAGATATGTGAGGGTGCTTGGGAAAGGGTTGCTCATGTCACAAGAACAAACCGGGACATTTCACGAGTTGTATCTCTTGGACATATAGCTATAGCTAACATATAGGGTACTATTATATTATATAATATATATTTACATATTCAAATAGTACGTAATAACTCCAAACTAATACTCACTCGATACAGATAATTTGTAATTAATTACAACGAAGTCTTAAGGCCAATTTCATAGATTAAGTCTCAAGGGAGGCTAGAAACCAAACACAAGAAGACACCAACCTAAACTTAAATGGACTGGGCCAGTTTCTCTTTCATTCTAGTCTAGGTGGTTGTCTTGTATTTAGAATAGCTCACACTTAGAGGCGTACTAAGTCTAACAATGAAACTGGCTCTATGTCAGAGTAGCCCAAGTTTGTAAGTACCTTACGAGATTACACCAATGGAATGGTCCATAAATAGGTCTTATAAAATGGGGCAAGAGCAAAGTAGGTAGGGTCTCAACTGGACTAAAGCTATGGCCTGTATTGTACTGTCGACCTTGTGTGACCTTAGGAATCGATTCGAGTTGGCAGGGTAGGGCGCATCCCCATTCAAATCGATATCACTGGCTCCAAGATTCCATTTGCAGTTTTTCCCAGAATGACAGCCTCTGCTAGCGCTGTGAGAAATAATATAAATATTTTAGTAAATAATTTTAAAATGAACCGATTACCCAAGCTGGTGAGTTCACGGTTTATGTAAAGCTCATTCCGTCTTGTTTACCGGTTATTGGGAGATCCAAGTTTCAAATCCCAGCTGAGTATACCAAGGGAGATTTTTTTCATAAATACTTTCTCTTCTACCTTAACACAAAAGCGGAAACATATCCTCTCAACTCCACCTTCCTCATCCTTATCCTATAAGCGTGATGAAAATAGAGTAGGCCGGAATAATCCGTGCAGGTAATTAGACCCGACAGATAAAAACTTACCATATTAACAGGTTTACTATTGTGTTAGTGACATTTAATATTGAAATCACGCTAGGAACGCGTGGCAGGACATTACTTGAAACTTCCACTGAGGGTAGTAACTACCAAGCATTAGTGAAAGAAGGGCCGGGCCCTGATGGACCCTATAGGGCAGAGGTGGCAACATATTGTCCAATGCAGCCACAGGAGGGAAATTTGCCACAATGTAAAAATAGTGTTGATATTGATCAAGTGAACATTTAAAACATACTGTTAGAACGAATTTATTCAAGACATGTTTTCAAGACATGTTCACTTTGACTACTTGGTTATAGCTGCCTCAGATGGGACTAATCAAAATTGTTTGTATTGAAAATGTAAGACAATTTAATGCGAAATTTGACGAGTCTTTTGTCTGAAAGCAGAGATGAAACCAAGTGTTGGTAAAGGGAGAGGAGAGGATGGGAGTATTGGAGGGCAGTTTTGCGTCAGACGCGTTCAAAATGCATAAATCTTTCAATGATATTTAGGAAATATCAAGTTACAAACGGCACAAGACGTCAGTAAAAAGTTTATTCGCCACAGTTTTATGTCCATTGCACTACATGTGGAGGGTGTAATGAAAAAAATAGTTTTCAATTCAAATGTATAATGGCGATAGAAACTTGCCTTTTACTAATGTAATAAACGGACTACAACATCAAAGAAATCAAACGTTTTTGAGGCGCCATAAATAAGTTGAAGTTTAATATATTGGTGAATTTTTTTTTTGTACATTTCTGAAGACAGTGTTTTTTGAATCTAGATTTCTAATAAAGATAAAAATGAACTTTTGACTATTGTTGTCATTTGACAAAAATATCAAATCAAACATAATTTTTTAAGGTACCGCAAATAGGTTGAAATTTCTACTTTTTGTGGTTTTTGCACATTTTTCAAATTTTTTGTTATTGATTTATTTTTACTTAAACATTTAAAAGTGATATTTTTGGTTCCATCAATATTAGACAGAAGTGACAAGTAGTGGCATAGCTGAGGCATAGTGACCTTGAACAAGCTGTGGCAAGCACCGCTTAGTTGGCAGGGGGGGAGGAAGGGGGTAGCTCCAATACACTAGTCTGTGGCTTTCTGAGCTTCATGCTGTGATGTGGTGCTACGCTTCCAATGTGAAACTGTCATTTGAGTTGATTTTTCATCTAGTTTTTATTTTTATTTTGTAAACTATAGTTATTTTATTATTAATTTGGAACCGCGTGTAACAAACCGTTCGGGTTGTACACTGCATAGACTAAAGTTTTATTTTATTTTGTGTATTGTAACAGTAAAATATAAGTGGCAATGGCAAAAACAGTATAGACTAGGCACTAGTGCTCCATTTTTGGCTATCCAAAAGACCTTGGTGACTTGGTGGTCTAGGGGTAAGGTGTCTGACTTCTATGCTGGGGTCCAGGGTTCAATCCTAGATCCCGACACAGATTTATCTGATTACCAAACCCTTCCTTCATCTCTGACAAGACGTGTATTAATCACAACTTGTGAATGTGGAGAATGCCAGGCCTCCACCGTGGTTCGGATCCCACGTTAAAATGTAGGTCCTCCATTTCATCTCACTATCACCCTACCATTACACATTAGCGTAAGTGCGTATAACCCGAACGGGTAGTAAGACGCGGCGCTAATAATAATAATAATAACAGACCTTTATAAAATATTACTGCCTGCCGACCTATGAAGAAGTAATATAATATAAGGCATGAGCTTAAAACATAGTGCTTCTAATGAATCTATCGTAAGTGAAATATCAGAAATATTGGTAGAAAAAATTGAAAAGCTGTAGTCAAGAGCTTCTATTCATGTCGTATCCCACACTTGTATCTTGCAGATGATTAGAAAGCATCATGATGACACAGAAATATTTTAAGATCAAAAAAATAGAAAAGGAACTAGCTTTTAAATCAAATTTGATTCTAATTAAGAATGAAAGTAAACATCTTTTTGATATCACTGCTTGCAAATATCTAGATTTTGCGCTTTGTTAATGTGAGAGAGGAATTAGCGCAAACCTTTTTTTAAGACCAAAGAACGACCTGAAAGTTGGTTATAAGTGCAGTTACTATTGCAGTAGCCAAAAATTTAGCATTGAAATAAAAAGAAAACTCAAAGTATTGGGGAGATAAATAAATTATAAGGAACAAAAAGTACTAAAAAAGAATGAAATAGATGGAAAATGTTTTATGTGAGATTGCTAAAGAGTATAAATATTCTCAAGACATGCTATTATAAGAAAATGATGTGACTTAAGACATTATCGGATTGCAACGAGTTCGCAAATGTGCATAAAACTGCCTTTTGTAGCTTTAGTATGTGATTGAACTGGCGTTTCTAATAGAACTGAAACTAAGAAACATTTCAATATAAAAGTTAATGACAATTTTTCCTATTCTTGTTGAATATTTTAATATATACTTATATACGGTGAATAATTTTATCCTGTAGCGAATGAATGTTGCTTTTATAACACATATATATCCACAAGTATAATATTTATTTCTGTTTTGGATAGTATTGTGTTCATTGAAATTCCATAAAAAAAATCACATATGATATATTAACAAATATATTTCACTAAAATAAATCTTCTTGGAAAACTTTTAACGGTTTAAATGAAAAATATGATTTTATATTTGTCAACAATATTATTTAAAATGAAAATTACAGTCTACATTTTTTTAAATTTGGTGTTTTTTTCTTAAAAGCTCATTTTTTAAGGACCTTGCGGCATCTCAAAACCTTTTCATAGAGCTTCAAAATTTTGCAGTATTAAAATTGATCCCAAAAGGCGACTTCTTCGCCCTATTAGAATACTTAATTAAAAAAAAAGTATTTTGTCCCCTGTTTTAATTCCACCATATTTCCCACCCCAGCTATAGGAGGTTTAAATACCTTATTTTCTAAAGGAACTACTTTACAGCGGACTCGCACCAAAACTATTACCTTTCCACGCCCTTGATACCAGGTTTTTTTTTTCCATTGAGTCTTACTGCCCATTCAGGCTTTCCACATATTTACACGCGGGAAAGGTATAAATCAGATGACATGAACCTGTATTTTGTGGAGTTGGTAGGAAACCATTTTTCCTCAATTAAACTCGACTGGTATTCAAACCCGGCCTAAGTGTGAAGTGTTAGACCAGGGATCCCTGATATTGAAAGTACTAAGAGAGACACACAATGTTCAAGTTCATATAAATGTGTCCCATTTAACCATTTTATTTTGTTACACTCCCAATTACATAAGTCATAAATAAATAAAATATTTAACTTAAGGTCTTCATATTGTATAAAGATATATATTTTAAGAGTTAGATGAATTTCAAATCTCTCGAATCCTGGAGGATTCTAGCTTCCCATCTTTAATCAAAACATGACATAAAGCGGATCTTAACTTGACTCTACGACCCGTCTTGGTGGTCGCGTGGTCTAACGCGCTAGTCTCGCAATAGAATAGGCTCCCGATGAAGGGGATATTGGGGCTCAAATCTCAGCCGGGTGTACTGAGGGTGGTATTTCCAAAAATGATTTCCACTCCTCCACGCAAATTCTGGTACCATTATTATGACTATAACCTTTTTCATTCCTAAAACCGTTAGCGTAATTAGTATAGAAGCGTAAAGCCCGAACAGATAGACGCGGTGCTAGAAATAAAAACTTGACACTATGGGCATATAATGAGGGTGAGTGGAAACTCAATTTAGGAAAAATTACTTTAATTCAAACCCCAGTAATCTGCAATCAAATTTATTGCTTGGGGGACGCTTTAAATTGTAAACCCATTCAACCACTGACGTGGGTAAATAACTATTACAACTATAAAAGGTTGCGTGAAATTCATTTTAATATTCATACTTATAAGTAATGTGTGTTTAAATCGAATTACTTCGAATTAATTTGACACGCATATGGATGGCTTACTAGAAGAGTGTTTTTTTTTCTCTAACTCTACTCTATTTTAGGGCTTTATTTCAAATATTACATAAGTTGCTTTTTTATGGAGAAGGAAATTGTCTAGAATTCTCAACAAATTGGGCACCACTGCCAACAACGGTTTAAAGTAGCGGACTGAAACTTGAACAATAAAGACGAGCAGTTAGATTGCCTGAGACAGCAAGGTGTTCACAAGAGTTGTGTAACATTCAACAAGAGTTGTGTGGAAATAAAAAAGGGTAGGGCTGAATTCGAAAATAGACCCACCAAGGATCTCCTTGCTTAGAATAGGTTTACTGCGCAAGTCACAGACTGAAAGAATGTGTTCTATCTTTACAAGGGACTTCAGGCAGAGTAGTTTCGATGTACCTGTGTGGAAATAGAAATGTACTTCAAATCAAAAACATCGACGTGGGAGAAAAAAATTTATCTAAACATAGATGTTTTATAATGTCTTCATCAGACTTTGTTTTATTTATTTTTACAAATCGACTAAATAGCTAAGGTAACTGAAATGGATATTTAGTAACTAAAATTAATCCAAACAAATTGGATCAATAAATACTAAGCTTTTTTTTAAATATATAAATATATGAAAAAATTATATATAAATGGTATATATGTTCATGGAATTTTTGTAGGATAGTTATATGTAGCTAATATATTATACATGATTAGGGTATATACGCGTATGTGTATGTATATTGGTACAAAACATGATTTTTCAAAATCATTTACCCTTGCCTGATGTCCATTCCTATTTGTAAAATATTTTGAACTCCTAACGAAAAGTTAATTTTATTAGGATTAAAACTATCACCAAAAAATATAGTTGTGGTTTTTTGAGTTGCCTTTATCAAAATTATGATGGGGTTTGTATAAATAACGCGTAATATAAGTTGGAAAATATAAAATTAAGTTTTATTCACAGTCCGCACTAATTAATTAATGTCGGCCACATTTAGTTTAGCTGGTGGAGACATGGAGGTTAGGGTTCTAATCCCGTCCGGTTGTGATATGGTTAGCTTTTCCTAGGGGTTCCCCCTCTCATTAAATGCAAATTCCGGTACATATTCTAAAAAAATCAACTTTTATCATCCCTACCCAATTAGCATAGCTATAAATGCGTACAGCCTTAACTACTATAAAGATGCTGTGTGTGAACAAAAAGTTTTAATTATGAGATCTATACTAAAAATATCCAGTTCTGAAACATATTGTAAGCATAACGGAAACATTTCTAGTCTTATAGCCAGTTTCATAGCTAGACTTAGTACGCCTCAAGTGTAGCACTATATTAGTACAAGGCAACTAGCTAGACTTCAATGGAATGGGCCAGTTTCACATGCAAAACTGGCCCATTCCATTGAAGTCTAGGTAGTTGTCTTGTGTTTGGTTTCGAAACGCGCTTGAGACGTAAGAAGTCTGGCTGGCTATGAAACTGGCTCGTAGTCAATTTTACTGTAGGCACAGTTCTTCTTTAACTTCGGTGAGAATATCGAGTGCTCGTAGATTCTAAGCATCTGCAAGTCCATGTGATTTTAACCAAACAAAATTACCTCGAGACTATGTACACATTGCACACTCGGTTGTAAAAACATTGGCTCATAATGATATTCTAAATCAAGGTTTAGTGGAAATGCTAAAGTCATCTCACTCGAATATTATTCCATAATGTATAATTATATATAAAATTGGTTTTAGCAATCTATCGTTGCAGTCCACAAAGCGACTCGTTTGAGCAGTAGTATTCCCACAGCGAAACAACAAATATTACTGATGATTTAACTAGCTTGTTTTATGACATTGTTATTGAAAAATGAATTTGATTTTAAAAAAGTTAAAAGGCAGATGTGGGACAAACTAAACCATATTTAATTTTAATTATTTTTTTAGCATTTGAGAGAGATAATGTATTATTAATTTTTTCATCTCACTATGGCCTACCCTCTATCTAGGTACACCTATTTTGAATGAACAAGAAAACTTCAATATAGAAACGGTAAACTCTTAGTTCCTAACACCGTAGGGTAAGTATAAAGTTAATTGCCGCACTTACAAAAGTACCTTGAGCTAGTTCTATAAAGTCCACCTCATTACACCCTATCCTGAGCTAGTTCTATCCAGTCAACCTCATTACACCCTATCCCGAGCTAGTTCTATCCAGTCGACCTTATTACACACTATCGCTTTCAGATCCACTCTAATGGTCTCTTCCCATCTGTAGCCAGGTCTTCCCAATGGTCTCTTCCCATCTGTAGCCAGGTCTTCCCAATGGTCTCTTCCCATCTGTAGCCAGGTCTTCCCAATGGTCTCTTCCCATCTGTAGCCAGGTCTTCCCAATGGTCTCTTCCCATTGGGTTTGCCGGTGAATACCTTGAACGCGGTTCTAATTTATTCCTTTCACGCTGAATGCCCTGCCCACCCTAACTTGTGAGATTTGATTACCCGATTCAACTCGAATATCTTTGATACACTTTAAAGGGATGTACCCTTCGTCTACACTGTAAGGTAGCAACCTTACCTTGAATTATTCCACTATTATATAGCCTAAACTAAGATACGCTCATAGTGTAATCAGTGAAGGTAGGACTGCTAGTTTTCAGGGTAGGTAGCCTGACTACATAGTCATGGAGTAATTTATTGCCAGTGTGACTTAAAACGTGACTTCAAGGGCTGCTAATGAGCCAATCATCGTGGAGTTGAGCAATGCACTTGCAAATATCTATCAGCATCGGCTAGCTCTAGAGAGCTCTAGAGAAACAAGATGAAAGAGCCCTGTTCAGTCGCTCGCTGGTTACTTTATACATATTATTATTAAAGAATATTATTAAATAGATGTTTGATTAATATTGTATTTTTGTAAATTTTATTTAAAAAGAGATAATTACAATAATGGTCAACTATTACAAATAAAACAAGATAATTACAATAATGTTAAACTGTTATAAAAACATTTTTAAGACACTTTTCTTCCTTGGGTTCCTTCCTTCAATTCGTATTTTATGTATAATAGCGACCGCAAGTGAATAACAACTAGAGCAGAGCATAGGTTCGCATTAGCCAGACTTATGACGTCACAACTGGCACCGTTGCGTATTCACGACACTCCTGTATGGCACCAGTTAAAACTCCTGTATCTCAGAAAATAAACATTTTTGAATGTTTGATGGCATACTACGCAGCTGGAACTAATTGAGGAACACTTGGAGGGGATCCGACCTAATTACCTTATAGATTTAAAATAATAATTACAGCTGTTGTGAAAGAGCAACATCGCCAGTTCCCGAGGATTAACGCTTTCCTAAAGGAGAATCTTCCCTTTCAGCAATATAAGCATAGTCCTAACCCCTTGGCAATCAAGCTCAGCTTCCTAGTTAATTTCCATTGTATCTTGTCTGGAGGGAAACACGAACTCTCGGCTAGTTCGAAATGTCGCTCATTTAATCTTAATCTAAACCAGGATTATTATTATTAGCACCGCGTCTTACTACCCGTTCGGGTTATACGCACTTACGCTAATGTGTAATGGTAGGGTGATTGTGAGATGAAATGAAGGACCTACAGTTTAACGTGGAATCCGAACCACGGTGGCGACCTGGCATTCCACACATTCACAAGATATCTTGTCAGAGGTGTAGGAAGGGTTTGGAAATCAGATAAATCTGTGCCGGGACCGAGGATCGAACCCCGGCCGCCAGCATAGAAGTCTGACACCTTACCCCTAGACCACCAGGTCACCCTAAACCAGGACTAGAGATGCACATTAACTTGAAAACTCTGTGAATTGGGCCTTGTAGTGCGCATCAAAGTTGTTAAAACAAATATATAATGGGAACAATCAAACAATAAAAAACCTTACAAACACGGCAATTTTTGTTAAAATTTTCACGGCTTTCTCTGCAATCTGATTTCAGTCTCTAAATTAGTTTAAAAAATTCACAGATTTTTGATTGACCGTAGATTGTGCATACTAATACTTGCCTCTTTAGTGTTTTCCACCAAGTTCTACTAGCTATCTGGGGTATCCACATTTAATTACAATGATTGTGTAGGGATAAGGAATGTACAAGCTAAAGTAAAGGTATCCACATTTGTGTTGGGAGGAACTATTTGAGAATAAAAATCCCTCGTTACATCCGCCCGAGACTCTGAGCAAACCTCCCAGCTACCAGAAATCCACTCTCCTGAGTCGTTTAGTCTGTCCGCCCACAATATCACATCCCTTGATACCTTGTTGCTAACTTAGTATTTAAAGTGATTTATTTGCCTCAATTCAATAAATTGGATTAAAGAATCCTAGCTAATTTCACAGATAAAATGACGTCTGAGCTCTGAAAGATTGTTCAAGATATAGACATTAGGCTTGTTTCAATTTGACAAATATACTTAGCCTTGATGGATTATAGAAAGCCTTAATTTAGATCAATAACTTTTGAATGTGATTGATGTTTTTTGTCACATGATAAGCGTCAAGTGTGATTGACTATAACTATGTTGTGTAGTAGGCCTATTCACTGTTGAGGTAAATCATACATGTAGACGAGAGATACCAAATTAAAGGCCGATTTAACAAGATATCATGCTCTGGCCATAAGTACTTCATGATACCAACTAAACCCCACAACAAATTCTTAGAAACAAGATAAGGCGTAAGAATAATAAATTATGTTAAGAAGTATGGATAAGACTGGTTACACAATTTAAAAACTTGGGGAGACATTTTAAAAGTTTTTGCTTGAATGTGTGACTTTAATAGCAAGGCAATGAGATCAAAAACGGGTAACCTGGCGGTCTAGGGGTAAGGTGTCAGACTTCTGTGCTGGTGTCCGGGGTTCAATCCTCGGTCCTGGCACAGATTTATCTGATTACCAAACCCTTCCTTCACCTCTGACAAGACATCTTGTGAATGTGGGGAATGCCAGGCCTCCACCATGGTTCGGATTCCACGTTAAACTGTAGGTCCTTCATTTCATCTCACAATCACCCTACCATTACACATTAGCGTAAGTGCGTATAACCCGAACGGGTAGTAAGACGCGGTGCTAATAATAATAATAATAGTAATAGTTATATTCTAGTCATGATCACTAAATTGCGATTGTTTAAGGCTTAAATTTAAAATTCGGACACTTTTTTTTTTGCACGTTTCAAGGCTTTTTTTTAAATGTCGATTATGATAAGAGTTTGTTTCACATTTGTTAAGGTATATTTTTTTGGTGTGGTATTAAGGCTGCTTTCTTTTTATTAGTGCTATTTGAAAAGAAATAATTGAAAACTAAATAATTTTAAACGAAAATAAAACTTCAAATCTATGGTTTATTTAATCACTTTATCTTAACAAGAAATGTGTTATCACTGTCACCTCTGCGGCAAATAATAATTCCTGATAATGGTTCCGTAATCTTGTTTGTCAAGCAATTAAAGTGTTCACTAATAAATGCCGGGTAATATAACTTGTAAGTAATTGCGCTTACGTCACGAAGAGAGAAAACTAAATATATATTAAAAGTAGATCTAAAGGTTTTGCTAAATTTAAATAATTAGTGTTTACATAGTAATATAGATGTTAACATTTTTGAATTGACACTGAAGGGATCTACAGCATCAGAGATGTTTCTGAGTTTGCCGCCCCCTCTTATCGATTTTCAAAGCAAGCAGAATGGAGGAGAGGGGCCTACAATGAAAGGGAGGGGTCTATCTATGTACCGAGTTCACTCCAGAAGGCTGAGACTTCTCTCCGCCTGTATCTATCCTGTGACAATACTCGGGAGGTTAGCACCGAGCGTGGATTTGGCAACATCTTGTGTGCATATGGTGTAGACAGAGATATATTTTTAAAAAGTAGTATAGTGATTTTTTTATACTTTAGATAAATTAATGGTCAGTTTTCATGTATGGATATTATTTGAAAGTAACATTTTCTAAATTATTTTAAAAAAGAAACTAGGTTGTAACGGCATTTAATAAAGATAAAAGAATAATCTTTAAACGTGACTAATTAAATTGGAATATATTTGAGTGGTTTTAACGTTCATCATTTATATAAGATAATATTTTTTAAATTCAGTAATATCCAATATTTTTAAATTTAGTAAAAGCCATTCTTTTCTACTTATTTACGGTACCATCACCATTTTTATTATTCATATAATATTTATCAACTACTTAATAATGGGAGGTTGTGCTTCAAAAGAAAAAAGTAAACTAGAAACTCCTGTGCCAAAGGCTGAGTCTGGAAATAAAAGGTAAATGAATAATATTTCTAAATGTGTAGATTTATATAAATTAGGTTGATATTAGTGGTGGGACTGTCTCATCTTGGTTTGATAGGCTAAAACAAATTAAATTTATTTCTAGCAGTAAAACGTCTTATTAACATGTCATAGAAACATGAATATTGATTTAAGTAACTATTTTAATTAGATATCACCATCCACGCACGGTCCATGATGGTTTTGTACGTTTTGGTTCGTCACAAATAGTACTCTGTGGGGTATATCCCCCACGTTGGTTTAAATACGTTTGCAAATTGCGTTTTAAAATGGGAGTATCTCAACTGTTTAACATAACATAAGAACTTGTAATTATTTTTTCACTGTTATATTATTCCCTTTTCTTTTCGGGCATACATAGACCCTATTTAAGTTTATATGTGACCGATTTCTGCATGCTGTTTATCTTAGAAATGTTAATTTACAAACATATTGAAATAATTAGAACTATGTTTGCGTGAAAAATATAAACCTTATTTTAAGTGTTAGCGGTTTCACATTTCCTATAAAAGTATTTAACTAAGGTATAAGAGGGCGATAGAGGAAGTATTTTGAGCTATTGTGTGGTGAAAACTTAGAGAAAGTAGGCCTAGCAGAAAATGAGGAATATGTTATGTTGAGTGAAAGAATTAACGAGACTAAGGTGTTAAAAGTTATGAAAGAGTTAAAAAAAAAGGTAAATCTGATGGAATAGATGGGATCACAAGTGAAAAGCTCAAGTGAGCGCGAGCTTAGGGCAGTATTTTTGCAGTTTTTATAGCACAAACATATTTTGGCCAAAATAAGTCAAATATTTCTTCTATAGAATCATAGAGTATTTTTTTTATGCACATGCTAATCTCAACCGTTCTTGAACATCTGTCATGAGCATGGTGGCATTTGGTGACAAACTTTTCTCTTTATTTAAAAAGTTTGTCACCAAATGCTGCCATGCTCATGACAGATGTTCAAGAACGGTTGAGATTAGCATGTGCATAAAACTAAACTTTAAGATTCTATAGAAGAAATATTTGATTTATTATGGCCAAGAAATGTTTGTGCTATAACAACTGCAAAATTAATGCACTAAACTTGCGCTCACTAGCACCCCGCCTTAAGTTGGGTCCACGGTAGTACTTGCTAGATTGTGAGTTATTCCTTGTGTGTGCTTGGATTTCAAATTTTCCTAATTACTGGAAGAATGCTTCCTTTGTTTAAAGGCAAAATCGGTAAAAGTGAATATAAGAAATATAGGGCAATTAGTGTGTCGAGTATTTCAGGCAAAGTTGAGAGAATCTTAATTGAGATGCTGCGTGAAAATTATTATTATTATTATTATTATTCGTCGTGTGTACTTTTCAGTGCTGGCCTGTTATAGGTCTTACGACTGTTGGTCAGCACTATGATAAAGGAAATTGAAATTGAAATTATTATTAGCACCGCGTCTTACTACCCATTCGGGTTGTACGCACTTACGCTAATGTGTAATGGTAGGGTGATTGTGAGATGAAATGAAGGACTTACAGTTTAACGTGGAATCCGAACCACGGTGGAGGCCTGGCATTCCCCACATTCACAAGATGTCTTGTCAGAGGTGAAGGAAGGGTTTGGAAATCAGATAAATCTGTGCCGGGACCGAGGATTGAACCCCGGCCGCCAGCACAGAAGTCTGACACCTTACCCCTAGACCACCAGGTCACCCGAGAAACACACTAGCAAGTTGAATGTGGTTGGAATGAGGTATCAAGGAAATGTACGTTGAAAAACTTGCATGGCCAGTGAGTAATGAATGGGTGCTGAAGGAGTGTGGTTTGAAAGAAAATCAAATGATGAATAAAGAATCTCACGTTGGTTTGGGCATGTTGAGAGGATGAGAGTGGATCGACTGACCAAGCAAATATATGAAGGTAGAGTGTGTGGATCAAAAGGAAGGGGTGGGCCATGTAAGACGTGGCTAAATCTGTTAGACGAATATGTGGAAAATGAGACATTAAGCGTTTTAAGAATAACAATTATTTATGACTCTTGTGTTTGGATGTTGTTGAGGTGAAGCGAGTAGCAGGCAAAGATAGGAAAGTGTGGAGAAAGTTAGCGAGGATGGATTATGTACGAAGTTGTTTTTTAGCTATATGCACAGTTTCTTGCTTACCCCGTACATAGGTATTTATTTAATGATATATATGATATTTATATATTAAAGATATTTGTATCCTTATCATCTTTCTTTCAAATAACTAATTAATTGTTCATGACAAATCATTTAAAATGCGTTAGGTATTAGAATATTTTTGTCCTAGCTAAAGGTTTTAATGCTAAACACCTTTGAATTATGATTTAAAAGAAACGAGTTGTCGTTTTTCGGGAGCAACATTTTGAAACGTTTAATTATTATTGTTTAAGCTTAAGTTTCATCCTTCCCATTTTTACCAACCTATGGTGTCATGTTACCTATTATAGCAGGTGTCGTCATTTAAAATATATACAATGGCTTAACTTACTTGTGTAAAGCACACCAAATGAAGATATAGTATTCAGAGTGGCTTGGATTATATAAGATATTCCGCTTGAATCATCAAGACATCACATTAGAGCTTGTGTTCTGCATCATGTATGGACATACTTATTAAAAAATGTGGTTCATAAAAATATATATAACCCAGTTTTGTTTTTATCGAGTAAGAAAACAGCACGTGAAAGATGTTTTGAGTATTTTTATATTAGTTTGAGGAATTGCATGTTTTCATTAAGTGGTATTCTTGATTGGTTTTCTATGGAATCTATTTCTGTTTCTAGATTCTTATATTTTAGTTTTCGGATGGATTTTTTTTTGTTCATTTGTGCTTTCTAAGAGGGTATGTGGACCGTGCATCATGTGAGAATTTCTTGGTCCCTCCAAGTCGCACCAATATTGATTTTCCTAAAGCGTTCGTCCAATTGTATTCTAGTGCATATTGCTGGCCTCTCCTGCCAAGCGGGAAGAAGCTCTCACAAGAACACGTTACTATAGATTTCATATGTGGGGGAAGCTTATGTAATATTATAACCTGAGGCTTTCAATTACCCTCAAAATATTTGCAAGCTTCAAGGCTATAGACTAACGCAACCACATTATCATTTTCGTTTTAAATGTATAGATGAGGCAATGTGAACTTGAAATTTGAATCAAATAACTGCCACTACATGAATCAAATAAATAGGCTGTATATGATAATTAAAATGTGTATAGCCCGGATGGGTATTATGACGTAGTTGCAGTCAGGATAGCATAAAAGAGACCGGGGACTTAATGATTTGTAATAAAGGGCCTAACATTTATTGTTATTATTATTATTCATTCAGTAAAGTAATTTAGTTTAAGGACAAAGGAAATAACTTTTTTGCCATTCTCCATTTTGTTAGTTGATACGAGCTAAGTATTATTTTTGGGGCCCTTGTTTTCTATGAAACTTCTGGTTAAAATCTATTATACATTTGTAATGCCATCAATGATACCATTAGTCTCACCGAACCATCAAGCAAAATCTGATTGAACCTCCCTTTCTTTTCTCTTTGCGGCCATCACGACCCTTTGATAACTTAAAAGCGTTAAAATCCTAGTTTTTAAGTTTTTTTCACTGTGTATTACTACCAACCCGGACTATCAACAGTTAGCTACACCAGTGGGATAGGTAAAATTTAGAGGAAATACACCATTATTTGCTTGGAGGGTATTAGGATAAACTACCCCTGGCCAGAATTAAAATCCTTACTTCACCTTCACCAACAAACCAAATCAAAAGAGCGTGTGACATTAGACCCGCATGTCCACTAATGATTGTTTTAATTATTATAAATTCCTTATAATAATGATTACATGCGACTAATATGTAGTAAAAGAGAATCAACAAGCCCGGGGCTGGGGGATCATTTTATATTATGCTAATAACATTTCAAGGGTGCCACAATAAACCATGTCGGCAAGAAGCTATCAGAATAGAATAGCCAAAAGGAACCTAAGCAGTAACTTGGTAGTATTTACCACTTTAACAACTTACATTTCTATTAGAATTTCGCATCTTCTTATAATCATTAAAATCCTTGAAACAGTAAACATAAAGCTAAAACCTCTATATTGTGACCCCACACAAAACATGCTGCGACCCTCAGGTTGGAAACCTCTGCTTTATTATTACACACTTGGAAGCAATATTTAACTGATAAGCTACCTGAGCTGTAGAACTCGCTCGTCACTTTATCAAAGAATTAGCAATTTGGCCATGTTTATTTAAAAACATTTTAAACTGTAAAACAAAGCAATAAAAAATGGAATTTATCGATATTCCTACAGTATATTGATACCTGTCTACCAATGTCCTGCTTCATAACCTCATGGAAGTTGCCCTAAAATGTTAATACTGGTACGTCAATAAACTATTCACAACATATTGTAATTTAGCGCGTGAGGGTGAAGGGGCTTCCCCTGACATCTTATTAAATAACTTATGGCAAATTCGAATCAGCACGCTAAACAACATGGTTATACGAAATTTCATACAAATCGAAAACTAAATAACGAATTTAAAAATGTATCCCAAATTTGAAAATGTTAAAAGGGGGGGGGAACTTAATTTTTCATTTGATTAAGTAAAAAAATAAAATAAAGATTTGTAACAATGTAACACAGCCCTGGTATTCCTCTTCCTTCAGTGTTGAAAATGTTAGATATTTGTTTAAAGCCATTTAATAGTTTCTCATCCACATTTGATTTTATGTATGTTTTAAACCGTGGTCATCCTTTCCAATTTTTTAAAATAGGAAAGTTTTTACAAACTATTTGGAGTTTCCCTCCAACATATTTTTGAAAAATAGTTCACACGAAAAGCTAAGAGTAGTCTTCACCTTGATTTTTTTTTAATTAGAGGCTTTTATAAGCCATTTAAAGTGTTCCTAATCGAGAAATGTTTGAAATTTGGATGCCTCTCGAAGATATTTACTGATCCTCACCTTGATTT
The DNA here is from genome assembly GCA_039000515.1 of Timema cristinae. Lineage (NCBI taxonomy): Eukaryota > Metazoa > Arthropoda > Insecta > Phasmatodea > Timematidae > Timema > Timema cristinae. The sequence continues at coordinate 14,624,382 of JBCFYV010009882.1, read as the reverse complement.
CTTACGATAGTTAGATACCTCTAGAAGATAATCTTTGAACTGGTCTTCCACAGACAACATTTTTAAGATTGAATTATTTGAGAAACTAGGCTATTTGGGGTGGTCCTTTCCTGAAAAATTTTCAAAATGACATGCATCTAGAAGTTATTTGGGTTTATCCTCCCATAGACATTTTTGAAATTTGGATGAACTTTGAAGCTATTTAGAGCTTCTTTCCCTTAACTTTTTCTGCCAGTTAGATGCCTCTAGTCTAGTAGTTATTAGAAGAGGTCTTCTCCGGCACATTTTTGATAATAAAATGCATCTAGAAGTAATTTGGAGTTTGATTTAAGGCCATATTTCAGTTTCATATTCGATAATATCAGAGGATTTGAAATATATCTACGGGGGGGGGGATTATTTCCAGGGGTCAGAGCTCCCACAGTTCCACCGCTCCTGCTGTCCACACATACTCTTTTCGTATCCAGGAGTGATCAGTTCCAGGAACCAGAGGATAGGAACGTTTGATTCTCTGCGAATCCTTGAGGAATCTCGAAGTTTAAGAGTTGGAAGATAAACTCGTACAGAGTAATTAACTATTTATTGTTTCTAAAGTACAAGTTGTTTCAACAAGGAATCCAGAATAATATAACGTCTGTCTGAGAGTGATTCTGAGAGAGTAATAAATTCAATCTGAGCGTGAGAGCTCAATTTACAGGGTTTATATAGCCCTCTTGTTTGTTTCTAGAATATCTATTCTACGTAGTAAAAGTGGTGTAACCGTGGATTTTTGGAACATTAGGGGACAACATGTGACCCTGTTAGTTTCCAATGTTTACTCTTAATAGACCTATCTGCGCACTTTGATTAGGGGCTGTTTTGCCAGTCACATATCTATAGTCACAACTTTGTTACTACCCAATGATATCTTAGTCACACCTACTTGTATTACGTTTACATATTAAAAACACATTTTAACAATTGTATTAACTACTATCAATTACCTGGTGGCTTGACTTATTCACTTGGTACCCCTTAAGGTACGCATCATACGAAATTCTATATCCGGTATTTGTGGATGAACTGCTCTCTGCGTATAACCCAAATGGGTAGTAAGACGCGGTGCTAATAATAATAACTGCTCTCAGGTGCTTATTAGTCTTTTGATGTGTGGTAGTTTACCGTCTCTCTGCGGAACAATGTACGCTATTCGCAATGCACGACAAATATTCTTACGTGAAAACGATTATTTTTTTCACACTGGCCTGAGTCATGACGAAAATTGAATATTCGTGAATGAATAACGCATGTGTTGACCCCTCTTAAGAGGTGCCTGCATTTAAAAAGTTACAAAGTTGTATAATTTCTCTGTGTTGTATTTTCTTTTTAAAATTTGAACTTTCATTTTGTTTTTTGTATTAATTTTCTAACATTCATAGGGGGGTTAACTGCCCCCCCCCCCCCGAATCCATGCCTGTATGGCTACTTGCTAGAAAAATTAGTGTGTATTTCAGAAGTCAAACACTAACACTAATCTCAATGTCTTCAATTCATCAGTCAGAGCTTTCGATAAGAAAACAATAAAATGTTGCATAACATTCACTGCCTTCAAAATTTAATAAAGCCCTAATTAAGGAATTGGCTGTACAACATATGATAATTTGAATCATAAAACTGTGACAGTCTAGCAGCCATGAGTCATAACTAAAACACTAAACCATACACACAACATTGGCTGACAATGCTGGCACTTAGAGCATTGCTGGCTGGGTGAAATGTTGCTTCTGTACAGCTCATGTTCCCTTATGATACGTTTCCATACCGCATTAGGTATACACTCACTGACAGTTGTCTCTGCCTACTGACAACGGTGCTACTAAGCTACTTGATTAACTGAGATTTCTACAATCCACTAAACAAGGTCTCTCCTTCAAATGTTTGACGATTTTTGACGTTGGGATTTTTTGTAAAGTAGGGACCAACATTTGTGAAATTTTAATTTTGTCAGTACAATAATGTGGTTAAGGACTTTCATAATAGAAAGTAATGGGTTTCAGAATAAGCCTAGAATTTCCCAACTCCAGATCTCAAATCTCACAAAACTTCCAACTTTATTCCGTTTCAAAGACATGCCCTGCATGAACAGGCTCAATGTTGTTTCGCAGACACTTCAGATTTTATTGAACCAAAAGAGCTTGTGGTTTCAGTTAACCTAATTTACTGGGTACTCAAAAGATTTGTCTATCCCTCCAAGGATTATATTTCTCTCTGGTGGTCAAGCTTTAGTTAGACGGAGGTTCTTGAAGACTCCCACGTCCCAAGCTTACAACTGAGTTAAGATATACACTAAACTATCAGAATAACTGAAAGATACGCACTAAATTATCAGAAAAACTGAATACTTAAAAGAGATTTAGTTCAGGTAAGACTAATTTCTTTATAAAGTGAACTATTTTATAATGGGAGACTACTATTAACGATGAACTATATTTTAAGTGTAATCTTATTTTGACTGATCAGTTATACTTATATTTTATCTAAACAGTTTGAAAGTATCAAATAGCCAAAGCTATTATATTTGTTTTAGTGAGGATTGTTCGATCTAGATATGTTCTGAAAATTGAAAAATGACACCTGGACACAGGAATCGAACCCAGGACCTTTAGCTCAGTACGCCAATGCTCTAACTGCTAAGTTGTCCAACCCTGTGCGATTCCTAAACATTATAATAACTGAACATGTGGCTGCAATAAGCCAACTAGCGAGTCGCAGATGGCTGCGTTATCTGATAGCAAGTGATATTAGAAATCACACATTTGTAGCCGACGATTTCCCCACGTCCATCATAGACTCTGCCTTAAAATATGAGTGAGGAATGATCCTGGACACGGGACGACTCCTGGATAACTCAGTGGTTAGAGCAGTGGCGTACAAAACTAAAGGTCCTGGGTTCGATTCCCGTGTCCAAGTGTCATTTTTCAATTTTCAGAATTTGAAAGTAGGTATCCTTCTTTCACTTTGAAAGATCTATGGTGTAGCTTATGAGATAGGGTCATAGATCAGCAGGTCCCAGACTTTGATGTCCTAAGAATTGTAAAAATAAATGACATTAAATGACACTAAAAATGAAAATAAATTAAATTGAAAGAAAATTCGTTATGAATGCACACTACATTTGCCACTTAATCTTGTAGTGTCTCGTCTGGAGTGGTTTTTCGAGCCGTAGAGACAAAGAGGGTAGGAAGTTAATTGCCAAAAGTTATCTTCTCATTTCGAAAATCAATTAATTTTGGACCTTTTCGGTCTAAACGGAAAATAAGCTTTCTAATTATCCATTTTTAACAGCATCTTTTTTCTTCCAGTGAATCCAGCAACATGGTGGACGCAGCCGTACTGGAAAAACTAGAATCTGGCTATGCTAAGCTAGCAGCCTCAGACAGCAAGTCTTTACTTAAAAAATATCTAACCAAAGAGATTTTCGACAACCTGAAGACGAAAAAGACTTCTTTCGGATCCACTTTGTTGGATGTAATCCAGTCTGGTTAGTATTTAATATTTATTACTTCAGCTCTTCATGACTCTTATTGTTGCTGGACCAAAATTCAATTAAAATTGATATTGTAAACTACATTTATCTGAAAATTATGTTAATATGTATAATAAATATAAAAAATCTAGACTCCTTCTTCCCCTACATCTGATTGTTAGCACCGTTAAGAGTATTATAAATTGAAAAACAAACACCACCATGTTTGGGTATTTTAGTGCTCAATTAATTAATTAATTAACCAGTACCTCAGGGGCTTAGTGTAAGGGCAGACTAATTAAGAAAATTTAATGTTAGTCCTTACTTCAGAATAAATTCACAATTAAAAAATCCCTCAATCGTTTTTATTAATGACTACGGTATATATATTTTTTCAGGTCTAGAAAATCACGACTCTGGTGTTGGTATCTACGCTCCTGATGCAGAAGCCTATACACTTTTTTCGGATTTGTTCGATCCCATCATTGAAGACTATCATGGTGGATTCAAAAAGACAGACAAGCATCCCCCCAAGGAATGGGGTGATGTAGACACTCTGGGAAACCTTGACCCCAATGTGAGTAAAACGATAATTGGTTAAAACATGCTTCTATCATATTAGAAATAATATAATTCCACATACAAACCTTACATTAATTATCTTAAAAACATGGCGTGTGAATATTTTATGGGGGGCCCCAACTCGGGTTTTTAGCTAAAGAGGGTACCACTGTTTCCTTCTCAACACCCTTCCATAGGTCATTGGACGTATCCCAAAATAAGAGTTTTCATGCTAATTTGGGGACTGAGTGTAAGTAATTTAATTTTTGTAATATTATTTTAAAAAATAAAAGGAGAGTTGATATTTCAAATAAGAATTTATGGATTGAAGTTTTAATGCTAAAATTTTTAACTGATCTGTTAGCAATAACAATTTCAACGCACCCTTATGTAAAACACGAACATTGAATCATCTAAGAAAATTAGAGATTTAGACATTAAATTATGTGTTATATAACAGCAATCTTGTATAAACAATAAGAATACATGATTACATCAGAATATTTGTATTAAAACTTTTTTAAATTATTAAAAAACACATTAAAAATGTTCAATTGGTTACAGTTGAAATTATGTTGCTTTTTAATTTTTATTTAAGTAAATAAAGAATGACACAATACATCATAAAAAAAATTCTTGTCATGGATCCCTTTCCCATTTAATATCTATGGTCTCTTGTAACAATAATCAATACCAAAGGGAATAGGGACAAACATACAAGAAAATTAACAGATTTAAAATCACTTTAATATTAGTACACACTATTTTTGTTAACTATTCAACAAAGTAAACATATTTTATTAAACCCTCCAAAATAATCAAACCTTAGAAGTAACCGTTGAACAAATAGCCTTTTTGTTTTTACAAATTTTAATGTAAAGATTAATGTGTCAACTTATATTCTTGTGGGATGTGGGAGGGGGGGAACTGGCGGTCTAAGGTAAGGTGTCAACTTCTTTGTTAGGGTTCCGGGGTTCAAATACCGACACAGATTTGGCTTTTTAACAAACCCTTCCTTTCCATTCTGCAAAGCGCCTTCACACTTTGAGAATTTGGGGAGGGGAATGCCAGGCCCCCACCATGGTCCAGAACCCACATTAAACTGTTGGTTCCCTCTGCTTTCCACAATCAAAATTCTCACGTATCATCCTAACATTTGGGGATAATGGAATTCACCTTAATGTTGTCCCCAGCTCAGAAATGAATTCCTCCATACACCAGGAGAGCAGAGGTAAGATGAGGTCAAATGGCCAAGATCTAGATAATTAGTGTGCCCCCCCCCCCCCCCCCCCCCCTCATATTCTTGTGGTTTTTAACAAGGTCACACTACTAGTCTATAATAACACTGTATATTGTATTAAAATTACCACTCATTATTTGCGATTGTTAATGTTTGATTGTTTTGTGCAGTACAAGCCATTTGGAGAAAAGGCGAAGTAGAGCTTATAGGTTTTTACTTGATTAAAGTGGATGACTTATTAGCAATACCAACTTTTCTTTAAAGTGTAGAAACATGTTTCTCTTTGTAATTCTAGAACATGCAAACATAGTATGGATGCAAAATTTAATCTTAAAGGCACGGATCTACACAAATTGGTAAAAAGCAATGCAGCTCACTGTCTCAGGGCAGAGCTATTTGTGTAGAATGGGTGAGCATAATTCTCGAGTTTATCTAAACAAAGCCAAGTAAGATATTATTATCATCATCATAATCAAGTTTCCAGCCTTTGGCCGGGTCAGTTTGGTAAAACGCCTCAATCTTCATCTATCATTCCACCATTCTTCTCTATTTAATCTTTTATATTCTCCTCCTCTCACTTGAACACTTTCTGTTATCTGTTCCTCCCATATTCTCGGCCTCTCTTGCCGTCTTTTTCCTACGTACTTCATTGCCAACATTTTCATTTTCTTTCTCTATCCTCATTACATGCCCACACAATCTGTCTTGCTTTCTCTACTATCTCATGTACTCCCTATACCTCTTTCCTAGATAACTTCATTCTTAATTATGTTTCTCCTGGTCACAGCTAACATGCTCCTCGCAAACTTCATTCCCATAGCCTCCGCTTTCCTTCTCTCTCACAGTGTGTCATTGTTTCTTCTGCGTATGTGACATTGGGTACAAAGTACGCCCTGTAAGTAAGGTATGGTAAACATAGTAAACCATGTATCTAGTACATGCACACTGTCACTTTATGAAGACATTTCACAATGTAACATACCTTTTGTTAAGGAGGAATATTTTCCTTACCTAACTTTTTAACCTTCTAGTTTCCACATAGCCTTCCTTACCTCAACTGTCCATCCACCCAAACAATGAGCAAACCTATTTTTTTAAGTGAATCTTTTACTAAGTTGATCTGTAAATATTAATAGTTAATGCACGTCTGTTAAGCTGTAATAACTTCTTTTTCCCTTTATTTTTAGGGTGAATTCATTATTTCTACCAGAGTGCGATGTGGACGATCTCTAGAAGGATATCCATTTAACCCTTGCTTGACTGAAGCCCAATACAAGGAAATGGAAGACAAAGTTTCTAAAACATTGTCTGGTTTGGAGGGTGAGCTTAAGGGGAAGTTCCACCCCCTGACTGGTATGGACAAGACAACACAGCAACAACTTATTGATGACCATTTCCTCTTCAAAGAGGGAGACAGGTTTCTGCAGGTAAAGTATATTCTATATAGGTTTCTGATTATTGGAAATTAAAAATACAATTTTAATATAAAAGGGTGAAATGATAGCTGCATTGGACGGTTTCAGTTGACACACTTTATTTAAACATTGAGGGTAAATATTTGTCCTAATAGATTAATCTAGTGGTGGCTCTAGGATACATTTATCAGTGGGGCACACCTTTATCAGTGGCATCACTTTTTTCTTTAGTTTATATATTTTATAACACATTGGTTTTAAGTAGTTAATTCTTTATGATAAAGATTAGGAGAGTAGTTTAGAGGAAATACACTCTCAGTAGTCTTTATATAGGATGGTAAAACCAGGGTTATAAATCAGTTTATCAAACAGACTTCCATGCACTCACCTGAGATTCTATCGACCTATTTAGTCCCTGTCAATCTATTCGACCATGTGTGTGTGGTTGTGGAGTATCCTGATGTAAGTCGGGAGCTGTGGGTTTTGAGGAGGGAGGGGGTAACCCTCATGGTAAGGAGGTAACTATAGCTGTTTAAAAAAATAAAACTTAGAAACTAAACAGTACAATATATATCTAATTTATATTAATTGGCAAATTATAAGAACACTACTATGTTGGATTGAAAACTTGACTGAGATCTTTATGTCTCAAGCTGTAGGCCTCTATTTGTATAAAATTCACAAGTCCAAACTCTCGCTGTAGTTCCACTTATTTGCCTATGACTTTGACAATCAAAAACTTTAACTTATGTAATTTTTCCCCTAGTTAAGAATATTGCAAATAATACATTGAAAGATTGAACTAGGCACAGGAGATTGTGTACCATATAGCTACCCTTAAATAACTCTCTGTATCAAAATATTTAATACAGAAATACTGGTGAATATGGTATTAGTGGTAAATCAACTTAACGAATTGGAGGAACAATAAGTTAGTATCCAAACAAATTGGTGATACTGTCTTATACACCTTTTATAATTAATATATATTTAGTCATAATATTAATAATTTTATTTAAGATATGCTACTGAAATAAAATAAATTAGTGCTGAAAATATTCTAGCTAATCATGATATACTCCTATAGATACTTTTTAAGTTATCTCATTTATACCCTGTTTATCCCGATACTAAGTCACTACAGGCTGTTTCATAATGCAACTACGCAAGACAAATCTGCTAACTTTGAGGGGGTGACCTGGTGGTCTAGAGGTAAGGTGTTGGACTTCTGTGCTGATGGTCCGGGGTTCAATCCTTGGTCCCGGCACAGATTTATCTGATTGCCAAACCCTTCCTTCACCTCTGACAAGACGTGTAATAATCACAGCTTGTGAATGTGGGGAATGCCAGGCCTCCACCGTGGTTCGGATTCCACGTTAAACTGTAGGTCCTCCATTTAATCTCACAATCACCCTACCATTACACATTAGCGTAAGTGCGTATAACCCGAACAGGTAGTAAGATGCGGTGCTAATAATAATAATTTGAGGGTAAACGGAGAGGACAATTTGTTTTATTTGGGCCTAATTTTAATGCTAACCTAAACTTCTAGGCAGCTAATGCATGCCGGTACTGGCCATCCGGCAGAGGTATCTATCACAATGACAACAAGACGTTCTTGGTGTGGTGCAATGAAGAGGACCACCTTCGTATTATTTCTATGCAGCCTGGTGGTGATTTGGGACAGGTAATGTTATATGAATGATACATCAAGGCATGTATAAATTAGATTATCTTGGAAAATGATTTAAATAAGTGATTTAAGTTATTTATATGTGATAAATATATGTATAATGATGTTCACGATTTTAAATGAATTTCCCTAGGCATTATTAAAAAATGTTAACACTAAAGGTTATAAAAATGGTCCCCATATACATTTTGTTGATCAAGCTTTTTGTTTTTAGCCACTTCTCCGAACTTATAAAAATAAATGTATACATTACTTTGCCTAATATTTTTCTCTATTGTCCAAATTTTGCATTAAACATATTTTATGGCTGATATTAGTTAACCTTTATATTTTATAAACAGGAGTAATTTAAAATAAACTTTCATAGATATTAATTTAGGCATTATATTAAAATCTAAAATAATACAATTAATGCATATGTAACATTATGGATACATTTTAATGGAAGTAACATTAAGGTTCATTTAAAAATTTCAAGAAAAAATTTATAATTCTGAATACCTTGCTTGAAATAATTTTAGATATTTCCTACTCAACGCAAAAATGGAACTAGTAGTAAAAAAAAATTATTTTCAGTAATATCAAGCATTAAACACATCTATGGAATTGACAAATGGTATCAAACATTAAAATATAAGAATAGCTAACAACGATGTAACTGCGGTTTCAAATCAAGTACCTGCTAGCAACAAATAAAGTTTGAGGAAAAGTAAACTTAAGTAAAATCCTAACAGCATCATATATATATATATATATATAAGTTTTAATGAGTAGGCCTACTTGTATAAATTAACAGTTACTGTGATATTTACTAAAAACGAGTTGGAATTAATAATAATTAAACAAATACATATAGTGTATGAAGAAGTAAGCTAGTTAATATGTTGGTGTAATGAAAAATTTATGTTGACTATTTTGATTCTTGTGTCACGTCTTACATTTGCTGACTGCTAAGCATGAGATATTTTCCTTTCAAGCTTTGTGGAGATGAAACCGAGATTATTGAATCCTTTTTATGGTAAAGATGTAGCTTTCATTTGGTCAACGATTATTACCTTCACATATTGGCTCTCAAGAAAGGTTTCCTTATATAGTAAATCAGGAATGATTATTCATGGGCCTGCGTTGGTGGGTCTGTGAGATAAAATTATCTACTTAGCCTAGTCAAGCTTTCCAATACCATGCTGGCGTTTTTCGCACCAGTTCAGTCATCGGAATCTGTGCCGATACCTGTGAGCCTCGTCTTTCTTAACGGCGTCCTTCTTGTAGCATTATACGTGCCCAAGCTTCATGGTATTAAATGCAAGCAGCTTACCGTCCTATGTTTCATCCCTCCCAACTATGTCTTGTATGAGACCAATTGGTGTAATACAAGGCCGGTTGGTCCTCGACATGTGTTGGAAAGTCCTGCCTAAGGCTATCCTCCACTTCTCCAGGTCGAGTTTATCCCTGGAAGATTCCCCCCTTTTTTAACATCCTTTACTGTTTCTATACCATGGTTTGGGTCAGATTTTTATTATTAAAGCTATATACTTTCCACTGCCGGCTGGTTAGGTCTTGTCTAACTTAAAGACTGAGACAGACATAACATCTAGTCCCCGGCGGTTAGTTTATCAATTTTAAAGAGTAAACCCACATTTCACTAATGATAATTTTGCTCAACCATACCGGGAATCCCAGGCCTCCACTTTGGTTCGGATCCCACGTTAAGCTGTAGGTCCTCCATTTCATCTCACAATCACCCTACCATTACACATTAGCGTAAGTGTGTATAACCCGAACGGGTAGTAAGACGCGGTGCTAATAATAAATAAATCAACATACCGGGAATCGAACACGGGACCCTGAGTTCAGTAGATAGTAAACGCCACCGACTGGCTAAGGTGTCTGATCATTTTTATAATAACGAATCAATCTCTAATAAGTAGGAATATAGGTGGTGATCAGACATCTCTCTCTGCTTCAGTGGTGTTTCCTCTGGGTGTCAACAAACACATTTTTAAAGTGGATCTGTGTGTTCAATAATAATTAAAAAATAAACTAAAACTTTGACGTACTGTGGTGAATATTTAAAATAATTGTTTGCAGCATTGAACTCATTGAATCAAACTGCTTATGAGCTGTGAAAGGAATTTGAATAATATATAATGAGAATTGTTTAGATTGTGTATATTGTTTCAATAGCAATGCTGACAAAAGCTTTATCTACTAAAATATGGGTTTGAGTCTTGAAATTGATTTGCACATAATGTCGTTCTATCTAAAATCTAAAAAGAATGAATAATCTTAATCTAAATAGCGTGATCCTAAAAAATAATCTCTCTAACATGCATGCTACAATTCATCCCTTCAAACATTCTACGAAGCTATTAATACGAATGCAGGTAGAAATGAGATGTGAATTATAAATAATTATGCTGTAATTTTATAACTTTGGTTATTATGTTTTTAATTACCGTATATATTTCAAAGCATCTTTTTAAGCAAGAAAATGATACTGATTAGACTTTAGTTGAGATATTTTCCTTTAACACATTGTTGCCAGCCCAAGTATGTATTTATTTTTATAGATTTTTTTTTCAGGATAAAAGGTAGATTTTCTAAATTGAATGGTTGGTGTCTTTCAGGTTTACCGTCGTTTGGTTACTGCTGTCAATGACATCGAGAAAAGGATTCCTTTCTCTCATCACGACCGTCTTGGATTCCTAACATTCTGCCCCTCCAACCTTGGAACCACTGTCCGTGCATCAGTCCATATAAAGGTTCCAAAGCTTGCTGCCAATCGCTCAAAACTGGAAGAAGTAGCTGGAAAATTTAACTTGCAGGTGTGTGTGATATTCAAATGAATACAGCTTTCTTTATTTTTTTAATAATGGTCAGTTTAAAAAAATACCTTGTGAACAGGGAGGGCTCTCTCTATATCTATCTCTCTTTGGTATAATTTTTTTATTTTAATAAAGTGGCTATAGGACTATGATAATGGATAATTTATTGAAATGATTGCAATACTGTTATCATGAAACATATATTTTCAGCGTATAAAGGCTTATGCATACAGTAATTGTTTCAAGCAATATAGACTATATAACTAAAAATTAAATTATCAACATGTACTATATCTAGATCACCATAGGATATATTGTGATTTAAATAAAATATCTATTAGGTTTTCGGTATACAATCTTGTATTATGAGTTGAAGAAATCACATTACAACAATCAAAATTGAAAAATCACGTGTATATAGATTTCATTTCATTTTGATTTACCAACAAATTGTCATAGCTAAACCAAAATGTAACTTTGTGTGTACTTAGCCTATGTACATTTTTTCCAAAACAGACCTACACTAAACAAACATATTCCTTGAATCTAATATTTTTTAACAAACTTATTAAATTGTTGAGTAAGATATGCATCAAGATTTATTTTATAGTAGTATAGTCTTGAAATTTCTAAAAATCTCTAGTTTAAATTAATTGCAAACACTGTTTTGGAAATGGTGTTGTAAACACAGTTTTAGTCAAAAATCTATACGAAGCTTGTTTATAATTATTGTTTTGAACATTCTGTTTTTATAATCATATAATGCAGTATTGAAAAGCTAAAATTTCTTAATTTTACAACGCATTCTCCTGGGGTTTCCTGGACATCTTGGCAGAATACTATTTAAACTATTTCTATAAGATAGCAACAGTGTTAAATGATATGTCAACATCATTAATTATTTGTTATAGTTGTAACATTTGGGAAATCCTATTTATTCCTTATCAAAAATAGTCTTATGGTTCCTTTAATCGAAACAACCTGCATTGGCGGTCACGTGGTCGTCTATCTCAAATAGTCTAGTTTATCGGTGACAAGGAGATTTGGGCTTTATTGTGTGAATGCGGATAGATCACACACAGTAAAACTCTATGAACCAAAAAAAAAAAAAAAATCACAAAACCAGAATATTTATAAATCATATCAAATGTAGATTAGTGTTATTAAACGTTAAATATAAGTCACAATAATAAATAGATATCAATCTGTAAGCAGAATGGTTTAAAAATCCTTTGGTATTGTTGGTTTATACGTTCTAGCCCCCGGAATCCTGGTTTTGAGTATTTATTCAGTGGTTTTATTATCTTTCTTTAGGTGAAAGCTGCAAAATTTTATTTATACGTACCCATAGTATGTGCTCCTGTATTAGGTAGTTGGGGACACCCCAAATTGTCAATAACATGCATATCACTAAATTTTAAGTGAATTCTTATTATATGTATTGACGTGTGGCCTTAGATGTAAAAGTAGTGTACTTTGATGTAGGCCTACACTTTATTGAAAAACAATATTGGAAAATGAGAAATTACCGGTTTGAATGCTCGTTCATTATAATTTGAATTTACATCCTATGTTATTGGCAGGGATACAATGTCATACTAGGTTAGGTTTGGTCGTCATTTGTGTGCAGTTGTACTTTACTTTCGCTAAATGCACACAACCTGAACTGGTAGTAAGATGTGCTAAATAAACTCTATTAATAAATATACACATTAAATTATTTTAGTGTGGTTTATTATTTAGAAAAGTCTAACAAATTAAACCATTCTATCTCACATCTATAACAACTTAGTGCTATCCTATATCAAGCAACTGTGACCACAGCGTGCATAGTATACACCCACTATTTATCAATGTTAAAACTGGTTATCTTAAACTGCAATTGAACCCAATAATCACACATGTAAGCTGCACTGATACCCGGAATAGAAAACTGGGTGCTTGTCACTGTCTCATGTTTTAAGATATTGTGATTTCCAAACTGTACCTATTATTGAACTGGTCATGTTTATTAACATTAACAATGTCTTTGACTTTATGGCAGTGCTACTAGTGACCTTGTGTCTGGACAGTCCCTATTCAGTATTTGTTGAGATGTAGTCGTTATGCATGCTTAGTGAGCAGGCAAAAGGATTAATCTCTGTGAATAACTTTAAATTTCACCAAGATTGTGTACTTGGGACTGGTGAAATGAAATGGTGGTGTGCATTTATAAAGGGAACACAACTCGAATAGTGGTACTGACGTCAAGAATGACTAGGATATACGAAAAAACAGCGCCAAGTGATGACGCCTGTAGCAAAGCAAAATACTACTCTAGCTGTATGGGTATTTCAGACAAATGGTTGGTACAGTTTTAAAGAAGTTCCCTCCTATACTTCACTAGACAAAATAGAAAGTGGCATAATATATTTCAGCTGTCTTACTATATTTTTCTCATGATTTTGTTTTATTCATCATGGCTCACCATATACCAAAAAGATTTATTTTTGCCTCCAATTAATACTATATGTAGGTATGTAAGAAATAGTGATTCATGTTATTTGTCAGTGTCAATAACTAAAAAAGCACTTTAAGCTAACAATTATTTCCGAACTTGAAATAGTGATTGATATTGCAGTCAAAAACCCATTAACAAACATGTAAATATTTCGCTGCTGATTTCAATTAATAAATGCATAGTGGTGAAAATATTTAGTGTTAGGTCTCATCCCAGAATACATAAAAAATTACTTTCTAGAAAGTGGTTACATTTTGGGGGAAGTTGAGTTACTAAACCAAGCAGAAGTATGTGATTAGATCTAACAACTTTATATCCTGTAATCGAGTGCGGGAACCAGTAAATAGTCTTAATAACAATAAGTTTTATTGAATTGAAAGAACACTTGCTACTTGGTAGCAAGCAGGCTATTGGATGGACCACAAATGAATGCATCTCAGCCGCACTTAAACTAGCTTTTAAATGCTGCCCACACTACTATAATTATATCTTTGTTTAACCAGAAGTAAACTGTTTTTCTGAGCTCTACGTCCAAATAAACAGTTTTCACATCCAATTTTTGAAAGATACTCATTCAAAATTAAATTTTGGCATATCGGAAAAAATGAATAGACCACCGTTCTTAAGAAAACCACAATTTTTAATTATGCTAATAAATCAAATTTTCACTCTACTAAATCAGTGATTAGTATGTTAAATAGGTGTTGGTAAATCGCACTGAGAAAATAGTAAGCTGCACTAATAAACTCGGGTATTATTATTACTAATTTTATATAATCACTTAGGCCAACAAGAGGTGAACATGTAAATTCCACTGAAGATTTTTTGCAACTTAACTTTGAATTTAGTGCTTATTAATAATAGTATACGGTTCTATACTGCTCGTAAGTGTGAAATTAAAAGTTTACATATGAAAATGGAGCCCCGTGTTAGGAAATGGTTAGCTTAAGAGGAAGACTTTTTACGATGATTGTATTTTATGTGGTGTTGCACATCGCTAGTTTGGTCTTTTGTATAAACGGTCGAGTTAGATTTAGTTTTTTTAACTAACTAAAATTGTGAAGTATTTGAATGACAATATTAAAATTATTACTATTCGAGGCAACCTTTATTTACCACTTTATAAAAAATATTGCTGACAAAGGCAACATCTTATTAAATATTATAAACAAGTCATCCTGCAAAAATATTTTATTTAATGCTAAATAGAGAATAGTCTTATTTCACCGCTTAAATATTAATGCCCTTTGAATGCAGTTAGGCAGCGCTATGAGATTGCATGGGCACTTTCAAATTATTTAACGCTATTAAAAACTATTCTTTCTTTACAGGGAAATATAAAAATGTACATAATTTGGTTGATGAAATGAGTTACATATTTATAAATCAAGACTATGGATAGTAAAACACAAACTTTACTGTTTATGCAGAAATCGCAAACAATGTAGTTTTTAAATAAGCTCTTATAACAAACATAGTACCCCTGTTAGCACATAAAGCCCACTAATCATATATCTTTTTTGCATTACGAAATTAAAATTGGAATAAATATTTATTAATATAGTATTTTATAAAGATAAAAATTGTCATGATATAAGTTAACCTTTTGAAAAAAACACTTTTGAAATATGTGAAAATAATAAAGAAAATAGTTTGTTACATGCTATATTATGTAAGTAAAATCATAACATGCACCTTATTTTAATTGTCTGAAACTAATGTTATATTTAAATCAGTTCGATTATGGTAGTTTTTTCTCTTTGTTAACTTAAAAGTATATAGGTTGCATGAAATCAAAGTATGCAAGATAATAAAAACATTTTGACTTGCAAGAGACATGCAACCTTAAAAATAAATAGCTTTAGAAGTCTATTTTTGGAAATTTTTAATAGTTATTACATTTTAATACAGTATTACTACAGTAGTACTAATGCTTTAAGTAAATAAAATTGATTTTTGTAATTTCATCTTTTAAATATAATGAATTTCTAATATTGTAAAATATCTAAAGCGATTGCATGATTTACTTTTCAACGGACCTGCTTTGGTGGCCACATGGTCTAAGGCATTACTCTCATAGTAGACTAGATTTCCAATTATTGGGAGATAGAGGTTCGAATCTCAGGAAAAAACCTCAGTAAAGCTGACTAAGTGGTTTTCCACTCTTCATGTATGCAAGTGCTGGTACAATTCCTATAAATACAACCTTCATTCCTAAAATCATTAGCGTAATTAGTACATTAGTGTGTAAACCAAACAGGTAAGCACCAAGTAAGATACGGTGCTAAAAAAATCAATGGAATAGAAACATCTTTTGAGAAATTGAAATGGCTCATGCATTGTTAGGATTTTGTAGACTTAGGAGTGTTTCAATGAAAAATCTAGTAGAACAATAAAGTATAGTGAACATTTTCAAGTTCTCTCATATTAACAATTCCTTGGACTGTGACACTCAAGAGTAACTATTTTAAGCTAAACAAACCTTAATTAGAAAACTACATTTTTCATCGGCAATTGAGGCGTTATTGTTTAACATTTGTTGTGTTGTGGTGAAAAAACTAGTATTGCCAAATGTTTTGATTAGTTACTATACAATAGAACATGCGCTGACAACATAAACAGTGTCAGCATTCCTTACGGTAAACCAGGCCAGATGGCAGAATAAATGGTAACGTTTCCAAGCTAACATGGCTGACAATTAACCATCGAACCTAGGATGGTCACGCTAACAATTTTGAGTTACGCGGGCTAGGACGCTGGATCGCCAAGATTGAGGGCTGAGGGGCTACCGTTACCAGAGTCCCAAAGTAACGGGTTTCATGTCTGCGTTAGGCTACCTAGAGGTCAGTCAGACCATTGGTTAAGCATTCCTGGCAATACTTCGTTCTGCCACAAGTTTCCAAATAGTCTTTTAAATTCTTTCATATCTTTTAGTTATTCTTATCAACATCACATTTGGTATTAGCGCATAGTAGTACAATGAAAAGCGTAAAACCCAAGCTAAATGTCAATTACGAACTAAAGTCATATTTTCAGTCACCGCTCCTATATTCGGCCGCAACCCATCCCGAAAATTTAGGACCACACGAACGAAGGGGGACAGGCTGGTGACAATTTTATAAAAAAAGGAGAGGTCATTGAATTAATTTATTTTCAATCAAACTATTTTAACTTAATATAGTAGTGAAACAAGTATTTGGTACGCACAATAAGTTGTCGTCCTCGGATAAGTTTTTAATATGTTGAAAGATGTCACCTAAACATCATAATCAAACTCAGTGTCTAAGAGTTAACGTGCCACTGCTTTATAACAGAGTTATGAAATTCAGCAGACAGTGCTATTTGAACTATGGCAGTTTTAAAATTAATTTATTATTTTACTTTATTTATACTAGGTGCAAAGTAGAACCCGCTCTTCTTCCTCTTATGACAAAGCTTGCTTAGTGGCCGCGATACTAGTTATGAGAAAGTCTAAAGTCCGGTACTTACGTCATAATTTCCTGTGTAAAATTGTACAGTAAATTGAAAAATGTCTTGGTCACATTGGTTGCACATAAGTTTTACTTTGTGGCTGTTCACCAGACTCGAAGACCTATGATTGCATACAATATTTTGAACAATATGACGACTTCTTTGCCCGTTTTTATTGTTAATCAATGAATAAATTTTAAGATATTTACTTAATTATCTCTAAAGGCTATACATGTAAATAAAATACTATTTTCGATTGTTATTTTTTCTTTTTAAGTAGTTTAAAATCTATATTTTGAATCAAATTTCCTAAAGATTTATCAACAATTGCTATGATAAAGTATTTGGCTATAAATTAATATAAGCCTACAGTAAATTATTTAAAATATATATATTTGGAAGGTAGGGCCATCAACGGTTAAAACTAAAAATTATACAGTAAGAATTACCTATATTGGACATGCTCTATTTTCTATAAGGTTCAACCAGGCCGTAGCCAGGGATGGGGAGGTTTGGGGGTTTAAACCCCACAAAATTTTAGGAACAAGATATATAGGGCTTTATTTATGGTTCAAACAATATCAAAATTAAGATAAAAATACAAATTAGGGGGCTGCGCTACCATAAAAAGCACTTCAGAGATATTCTAGAGGTGTTTAATATTTAGAAATTTCCTAGCCTTCGTCATTTATGGTGTTATGTTGCCATAAAAACACACTTCAGGTAGCTTCTAGAACTATCTTATCATTTATAATTTTTTCTAGCCTCCGGCAATTGGGGGATGTGCCCATCAACCCCCCCCCCCTCCCCCCTGAAATTATTGGATGGCTATGGCCTTTAGGTTCAAAATATTGCTTAATTGGAGATATCATGTAAATCATAAACACTTGCAGGTATTACTATGTTCAATTTATCAACATTAAGTCTGAAATTAGTCACCACTCACCAGGAACTAGGAACCCAGAACCCGGAACCCGGAAAGTTTATCTCTGGGTACACTACCTTTCGAAATAAAACCTCTTACTGTGGATTCAAATGTTCACAGAAAACAAAAGAACTGGTATGTGGTCACATGACAAGCTCTAAACCAATAGGAAGAAATCGGCATGAACTGCTCGGTCCCTCTGCACTAGTAGACAATTTAATCCTTGGTTGCATTTTTACATAAAATCTGTGTGGAAGAAAGAACCAACAGACTCATTACGTGCATGCACCTACAAAGCGAGATACAAGCAGACCGCTACAAACACAAATTCTACTGGACCATTATTTTATTTCTTTTGACCAAAATAATGTTTTAAACTTTTTACACAATAGCTGCTAAAACAATGACCTTTTGTCACGTTCCTTACACTGCCCACTGGTCTATCTGCTGAACAAGGGCAGAGGGGGAGAGGGAAGGCAAAAGACAAAGTGCCGGCCTCGCTGTCAAACTCCATTCCCGTTGAAATATATTCTGAACTTACACAGGTCATAAAAGTTGTAGAAATGAAGTATTGAAAATAAGTAAACTTACTCATTTCTGATTAATTTTAGAGAAAATAGGTATAGTAAATTAAGACAATGCTAAAGGCATTCTATCGCCCCCTTTTTCTCTAAATTTATTTGTATCATAAGCTTGGGAGACCAATTTAAAATTGAATAAAATAAAGTTTTTTTAGAAATTGTATGCATTTTTAATAAGTGACACATTTTTTATTTTCCGACTTTGGCTAGCAAAATGATAAACATTTTCTATTGAACTCTATTGTAGGGGTCTAGTTTTTAAATGGTATGATCTACATGAATATTACTTCCAAGGGCCAATTGGTCTAAAGTTATTTAATATATAATACAACCTAAATGCCTTAGGATATTTTTGTTAAGTAAATATTGTTGTTTAATCTGATGAACGATAGCACAACTGATACGAGATACTGTAAATTTATTTCTAAAAACTATTGCTGCTACTACTGATACTGCTACTGCTGCTACATATGTTATTACTACTACTACTACTACTACTACTATTACTACTACTACTACTACTATTACTACTACTACTACTACTACTATTACTACTACTACTATTACTACTACTACTACTACTACTACTACTACTACTACTACTACTACTACTACTACTACTAACTGGTGACCTGGTGGTCTAGGGGTAAGGTGTCAGACTTCTATGCTGGCGGCCGGGGTTCAATCCTCGGTCCCGGCAAAGATTTATCTGATTACCAAACCCTTCCTTCACCTCTGACAAGACATCTTGTGAATGTGGGGAATGCCAGGCCTCCACCGTGGTTCGGATTCCACGTTAAACTGTAGGTCCTTCATTTCATCTCACAATCACCCTACCATTACACATTAGCGTAAGTGCGTATAACCCGAACGGGTAGTAGGATGCGGTGCTAATAATAATACTACTACTACTAATGCTATTACTACTACTACTAATGCTATTACTACTACTACTACTAATGCTATTACTACTACTACTACTACTACTAATGCTATTACTACTACTACTAATGCTATTACTACTACTACTAATGCTATTACTACTACTACTAATGCTATTACTACTACTACTAATGCTATTACTACTACTACTAATGCTATTATTATTATTATTACTACTACTAATGCTATATTATTATTATTATTATTATTTATTATTATTATTATTATTATTATTATTATTATTATTATTATTATTATTATTATTAATTATTATTATTATTATTATTATTATTATTACTACTACTAATGCTATTATTATTATTATTATTATTACTACTACTAATGCTATTATTATTATTATTATTATTACTACTACTAATGCTATTATTATTATTATTATTATTACTACTACTAATGCTATTATTATTATTATTATTATTATTACTACTACTAATGCTATTATTATTATTATTATTATTATTATTATTATTATTATTATTATATTATTATTATTATTATTATTATTACTACTACTAATGCTATTATTATTATTATTATTATTATTATTATTATTACTACTACTAATGCTATTATTATTATTATTATTATTACTACTACTAATGCTATTATTATTATTACTACTACTAATGCTATTATTATTATTACTACTACTAATGCTATTATTATTATTATTATTACTACTAATGCTATTATTATTATTATTACTACTACTAATGCTATTATTATTATTATTATTATTATTACTACTAATGCTATTATTATTATTATTATTATTATTATTATTACTACTAATGCTATTATTATTATTATTATTATTATTACTACTAATGCTATTATTATTATTATTATTATTATTATTATTACTACTAATGCTATTATTATTATTATTATTACTACTACTACTACTACAACAACTACTAATGCTATTATTATTACTACTACTACTACTACTGATTTATACACTCTGTCAACGATTCAATTGAAGATAGTTTTGAATATTCGTAATCTATGTTATGGACAAAGTGATAAATATTTGTAAATTTATCATTTTGACCAGAAAGTATGCATAATGCTCCACACTTATTGGGCTATTTGAAAAACAGTGCAGTACTAAATCGCTGGAAGGGTGG
This sequence comes from Timema cristinae, assembly GCA_039000515.1. Classification (NCBI taxonomy): domain Eukaryota; kingdom Metazoa; phylum Arthropoda; class Insecta; order Phasmatodea; family Timematidae; genus Timema; species Timema cristinae. Next base: position 14,603,573 of record JBCFYV010009882.1, on the reverse strand, counting down.
GAACAACTAACATCTGCTCACGTGCCCGCCAATCGGCGCCTATATAACAATCTATCTAGCCTAACCAGTTTAATTGCTTTTTGTTTTTATATAGAAAGGGCCAACTAATACCAATTATTAAACAAATAATATTTCCCAGAGAGTGTGGACATAATGCTTATTTCCTGTCAAAATGATAAATTATCAAATATTTATCACTTTGCTTGGCTGCTTTGGTCACTATGCATAATACCAGGTTATTTTTCATAGTGACCTTTTATTCACTATGTCCATAACATATACATACACAAACAATCTAAAAAATTGTGGCAGACGAAATGTGGCATGCTATTAAGTTTCAATAAAATAAATCTGGTGACAATAGTCTTGTTAAGATCTAAGCTACTGGTAATATAATACGGTACACTGTTGATTCAAATAAGTCCCATACTTTTCACATGGAAAATTCTTTGCCAAATACGTTGAGGACATTGGCAATATTAATTAATGTTTTCAAAATATCTTTTCAAAAAACCTAATTTCAGAGTACTCTTCCCCTTTCCATTCACGCCACTTTTCGATGTATGTTATGGGCTTTTGTTTAAGATATTATCAGTATCAATTTACCTGCTTGAGTAGCCCCAAAGTCTAACGTGCTACTTTCATAAGGGACTAGACAGCTGATGACAGGGAGATTGAGGTTCTAATCTCGGTTGGGTGTATTAAGGGTGGATTTTCCAAAATAGTTTTCCACTCTACCTCCACGAAAATGCAGTTACACTTCCTATAAATACAACCTTTATAATCCCTAAAACTATTAGCGTCATAATGCCATAAGCGTATTACCCGGAACAGGTGGTAAGACGAAGTGCTATAGAAAATCATATTCATAGTGATAAAAGATTTAATAATACGATCCCAACATTGACATAATTTTTAGATAAAATAGCTAGCTCTTAAAAAGAGTTTAGTGTAAACTTTTTGTAATAGTTTTGAAGTTTGGAATAATTTAGGCCAAAGATTGAATTATTAACATCCAAATTATTTTTTATATATATCTCTAACATATTATGTGAGTTCATCAGGCCTCACTGACTCACTCGTGGACTCAACAGAAATCTAAGTTACTACTTGAAATATGAATGGTTGAAATATCAAAGCAAACCATTAGATAGCTTTAAAGGTTTAATCAACATAAAAATTCCAAAAACTAGGAAAGTCTTACATCATACTTTCTATAGATGCTCATTTATATTTATCAATAAATTTGACGAAAGAATTCAGTTTCAACGACTAAAAATGGTTTTTGTAAATTGGACTAATTTTTTTTTTCTTGCATTTCCTCACAGCATTGTGTGCCACTTTGTGATGAGTATGAATGAGGTTAAGAGATGTCGAGAATTTAAGAGGAGGAAAATAAAATTCAAATGTCCAAAAACATAGCTATTGTAAAAAAATTATGAAATGGTGAATTTTAACACCTATAATGAGACAAACAAAATATTTTAGATATTTCAATTATTTTTACTACCCATTCGGATTATACGCTTATTTGATAACAACACTAATGGGCTTAGGGATTATGGAGGTTATATTCAGAGGAATTGTACTCGCATTTGCACGGCGGGAGAATGGAAAACTATTTTGGAAAATCCATCCTCAATACACCCGACAGAGATTAGACCCTAGATCTCCCTGTCATCAGCTGTCTAGTCTACTGCGATAGTAGCGCCTTAGACCACGGAGCCACCAAACTGGGTATATATTTATTCTACTGAGAATTTGAGTCGTTTTATAATTCCGGTCTTGGCAAATTAGTAAATTTGATCATTGGAGTTTGCAGTAAATAAAGTAAAAATTTAACGAGTGCCATCTTTCAATATATTAAAAAAAAATTAACTTTATAAGCTCTTTTAGGAACATATGGATTAATTAAAATTCAATTCATTATTATTATTATTATTATATTATTATTATTAGCACCGAGTCTTACTACCCGTTCTGGTTATACGCACTCACGCTAATGTGTAATGGTAGGGTGATTGTCATATTAAATGGAGGACCTACAGTTTAACGTGGAATCCGAACCACGGTGGAGACCTGGCATTCCCCACATTCACAAGTTGTGATTAATACACAACTTGTCAGAGGTGAAGGAAGGGTTTGTTAATCAGACAAATCTGTGCTGGGACTGAGGATGGAATACTGGAATTTCAAATTGATAAAGGTCTCAAAACACTCACAGAAAATTAAACAATTTTGTTAGGCATACAGGTAGCCATTAGGTATAGTTAGAGAACTTCCAAACATTAAAAAATGTTGATTTATAAAATGAGTGAAATTGAAAATAATCCAAAAAGTTGTAAATTTGATAATAGCGAATTGGATAGCTCTAAATAAAAAGGTGTGAATGAGTGAATCAGTGTAATTCAATCAATACCGGTTGCTCCCATTATTTTTTTTAAATATAGTTTTTGTGCTAATTTCCTTAGATACCTAATGAATTAGTCATAAAAGTTCCTCTTTCATAGTCACCATGCACAAATACATTTCTAAAACTCCAAATTTTGATACTCAACACCAAGTTTAGAAAAAAAATAATAGTGCACTTTATGCAGACAGCCATCCATCCATCGAAATTATCTAGTAGCTTGTTTCATTATTTATTCACAGAGTCTTGATATGAATTAGGAAGGTAGAAACCCAAATACACTCTACCTGCATTTGCGTATAGGGCAGGGTTTGCAAACTGACGGCCTGCGGGCCACATCCGCCTGGCCCGCGCGTGTCTGCATTACTTTTATTTTACCATCAGTCATAAAAAAAATCAGTTTGTCAATTAATAGCATTACTGATTGTGTATCCTGTAACTGATAACATAATTTTTATCTAAATCATAATTGTTTTATCAAATAGTGAAACTTTTTCTATTGTATTAACTGTAAAAATTGTGATGTCTGACAAAAATATCAAACTTTTAGTCAGGCCTTTTATTAACATAATTATAACCCACAATATAGCACACTGGTTTATCCTACTTAACTAATATAAAATAGTTTACAGCAGCCACTCTCTAATCAAGCCCCTATTGTCTATAAATTAATTATGCGCATTAAAGTGTTAAACACAAACTTTGTATGAAAACTTATTCTTTGATGACTATTCAGATTCTATTTATTTGGACCAATATGAATAAATTAGCTATTTTAATGATGATATAGGCCTAATTGATAAATAAGGATATAGGAATTCCCAAAGAGTAAGTAATTTAATTTTCTTTTAAGATCTATTACAAACAATCTATTTCTAAATGCATCCATATATCTGAGTAGTCAATAATTTATTAGAGTATTGCCAACACTATTTCAAATCCACACTGTAAGACTTCACACTGTAAGACTTCACACTGTAAGACTTCACACTGTAAGACTTCACACTGTATTCTTAGAACTTTAAGAGAAGATAGACTGGTCATGAAATGGGCAGTAAACCATTAACCACCCCCACCGGCCAGTTTGCCCCTGTAATTAAGCATCTTAATTTCCTGTAATAACTAGTGAATGTTTACTTTTGTGATATTTAAACACACACCTGTATTATTTCCAGGTCCGTGGTACCCGTGGCGAGCACACAGAGGCTGAGGGTGGTGTGTATGATATCTCCAACAAACGGCGTATGGGACTAACCGAGTACGATGCCGTTAAGGAGATGAATGACGGCATTGCCGAACTGATTAAGATTGAAAGCTCATTGTAAATCTTGGCCAGTACATTTAATACTTCATAAATACAAAGATAATTTAAAATGTTAACCATTGTAGCTAAATAAATAATGATGAGCTCCTAATTTAATTCTTTTTCAAACCTTTATCTTTGTTTTACCATTAAAATTCAAATTTTATTTTTCAAACATGTTCTAATTTTTAATTTATTGAAAAATTTCACATTTATTTATAAATGTTCACATGCTCAGATTGTTTTTTAAAACTTTTATTTGTGTTTTTTCTATTGTACAAAGTTAATGAATAAAGTATTGTATTGAGGATTTTTGAGTGTTAAATTTTTTTTCTCACGAACTATCTTGTGGCATTGCAACTTTATTTAAATTTAAATTAACTAGGATGTCCCTGGTATTGTTATATTTTATGTTCAATAGGCACTTCATTACCTTATTACTCGTGTTGGATAAAAACACAGGCTGAAATTTTCTACCATATTTTAATGTTAAATAATTATTTAAAATATCTTTGTTTTTTGACTGAATACTAACTTATTCACGGAAGTCAGGTGACTCATACGCATGAAAGCCATCCTTTATTCCTAGTGTCTGTGTTCATCTACACAGCCCTGCTAGCTGGATTTCCAAATCTTACCAGCACATTCTTGAAATTCCAACAGCTGTAGACAATGGTCGCCTTTTCCCAGCCAGCTAAAAGTCTCCAGACCTGTGTGTTCTTTATCTTATAATATTAAATTACAATTATACATATATAAACTTGGACTGGTTGAACAATTTGATAATTTTACATATCTACTATATCCATAATATGAAACCTATTATTCAATTATAAGTATTTAGCCTGATACATTATTAATATAGAGTGGGCTAGTGCTATAGATCTTGGCCCTCTGGCCTCATCTGCTCTCCTGGTGTATGGAGGAATTCATTTCTGAGCTGGGGACAACATTAAGGTGAATTCCATTATCTCCAGATGTTAGGATGATATGTGAGAATGAAGGGGAGAAGCAAAGGGGACCTACAGTTTAACATGGGATCCGAACCACGGTGGAGGCCTGTCATTCCACACATTCACCAAGTGTGAAAGCACACATTTTGACAGAGGTGAAGGAAGAGTTTGGTAATCAAATGTGTGCCAGTTCCGCGATTTGAACTCCGGACCCCCTAACACAGAAGTCTTGGCACATTACCCCTAGACAGCCAGGTCCCCACATTATTAATATAAAACTGACTGCTTCAATCTTACTATTACATCCTTTCATAAAATTTGTATATGCATATACATTGTGACTCATGGGAGTAGTAGGAATCTAATCTTACGGGATTCAAATTGTAATTTAATGGCATGAGATTAAAACTTCTGAGAAATAAGAACATTATTTAAAAAAGTGACAGTTTTTTGTGAACTTCTTGTATTATCACTTCCCCTTCACTCGAATATGTAACTATGACAAAGCAAATGTATAACTAAGTATAGAATGGGATATATTTTATAAGCGCAAGAGTAATAAATAGGTAACAAAAAATATTTATTAAAAAAATCATAAAAATATGATATAGGGTTACAATTGATAGCAGGAAAACTGTAATGTCCGTTAAATTGGTTAGGGAAACATGTAACTCTTAGAAGTATAAAGTAAAACATTAAGTTTTAAACTGACAAATATGATAGGATTTAACAACTCCAAAAATATAGGAACTTCCCGTAGCATGGGAGAATACGTGTTCAAGACGACACGGAACAGTCAAATGGAAGTTAAGTTGATAGAGAGTATTGGATTCCAAAACAGCCGGACTAGTGCCAGACTACCACCAGAAGGGTCTAAACAGAAAACATGGTGAATTAATTACTTATAAAAATATAACTGCAAATCCTATAGTTTTAGAGTTACTAAACTTAATGTCAGCCAGCTAGCTTGATTTGAAATTAAGAAATGTCCCATAGATACACTAAATAATGTATGGTAAGAGGAAGGTCTGTGAATTACATTAGCAGATGGCTAACAATCAGGTCAACACAAAATTGTACTATGGCCGGTCCTTTCCCAGTGGGTACTACCAGAGCACTCAATAGTACATATATACCACTACCCACTAATGGGAATAGAATAGTTTAGTAATTTAGCTTAGCTTAGTAGTTAATATAATTAGGGACGGGGGAACTAGATATAGGTTAGATTAGGAAATTCAGCTGCCAAGGGTAGAAAGTAGGCGGGGCACCAACTCTGATAGGGCGCCTCCCCAGATGGTTATTATGGGGATGCCCACCTCTGCTGAGAGCTTGGCGGACTCGGGAGTGAAATCCCGGGCATTGTGAAGGGCCTAGCGGGGGAGGGTACCGGGGGCGTAATACACCCGGGGTGGATCAAATTGAGCAAAGGGTAGTTGAATTTCATTTAAGTTAAGAGCCAAAATATGTGTTGTAATGTTAAAAAGGAAATTCATATTAAAATTGTGTAAATTAAGTAAAAGTTGTGTGGAAAAACGGCCCGGATTTAAAGATTGTAAGATACCGGGCCTGTAAACACTGAATAAATAAATAAACTACCCACTCCCTGGTGTATACATCAAATCTAGTACACACAAACTTTAAACACTTGGACAAATGAGGTACCAACAAGAGGAAAATGAAAATATTATCTGTGTGGGCCACTATACAAAACTAGCCATGTTCCGCACTTTGCGCACCCAAAATAGTAACACAGAAAAAGGGGTACCAACAAGAACTCCGTAAGATACTGACCTAACTAGGTCCTCAAATAAAGGCGTTGGACAACTTGCTTGTAGCCATACAAAAAATTAGTACGAATAAGCATGACGTGCACGGCGTCATGGGATATTGTGAAGTCATAAGGATTTAAAACGGAATAATAAACTTATGTAGAAGAGGAACCTTAAAGCTAGGTCCTTATTACATATAGATCTCAAAGCCCCAGCATTTAAGCTATGTCCATGGGCATAGGGAAAATATATAGTCAGACTATCTGACTAAAGAAATTAAGTCAGATTGACACAAAACCAAATTTAGTCATTCTTACTAAAATAACGAGTCTTAAGGAATTAGTTTAGTTAGTCGAAGTGGCTAAAATATTTTCTAAGTCAGGAGGACACAGAAATAAGACTTAGTCACTCTTAGGACTTAGAATACATTATAGTCACTTTGACTAACAGAAACAAAATTGGTTTCCTTGATTACTACAAGAAGTCTGAAGGACTTGGATATTGGTCAAATACTTGGTACGTCAGACGGGATTCTCTCGACGTCGAGGTGGTGAGACCCACGACCCAAACATCAAGACCACCAGTTTCTTCTTCAGGTGTTGGAGCAGAGGTCTCTCCTTTGAGTATATAATATTATGAACTACAGTCTAATGAACCTAGGGGTCAACCATTATATACTCTTTTTTTTCTGACTCTAAACAGGTCCAAATATGGGCATGTAATGAGGGAAAAGGAAGGAAGGGGGAGGCAGGTGGAAAAAGTGGAGAAAGAGTTGCCCAGGATGTCCGCTAGGGCAGCAGTGCTCGTAGCTCGAGGCATCGAACCAAAGACAATCCGGTCCTTTGTCAACATCGAGTGTTTGAGGGTTGACATTTTTTTATACTGCCACGCCTTCACTTCCACCATACTTGCAGAATGATTTGTCGAAGCATGGTGTTTGTATCCGGGAACATCCACTTAGAGTAAGGAGAACACACATTATATTATTGCAAAATATATCAGTTTTAATTCTCTTTTTGGATTCCTTTATTTCAGTTTAGTATTTTTTGCATATTACGGTTTGTAGATGTCATTTTACTTGAGGGACATGCTATATTTTCTCTTCCCCCCCCCCCCCTCAGTTAATGCTTGAAGAGTAGCTGCACTAGAAGCTATTTAAAGTGACAGTTTTTAAAATTGGATTATTTAAATGAAATATATATTTGACCTAGCCCCGATTTTTAAAATTGGGATAATCCTATTTGTAGTATAATCTACCTTCGGTAAATTTTTGAAAAGTGTGTGTCTCTAACATTTATTTTAATTAGTGATAAGCCAGATTTTTTTCATAAATCAGATTCTCTAGAAGCTATTAATTGATCCTCCAGTAGCGTGTACGTCGTATGGAACCAATTTGACCTTTGACCCCAATCATGGTGACGTCATCATTGCATGTTATGTCGCAACAATCCCATTGGGTTTCCCTGGTGACGTCATCGCAACCCTGGTGCCAGTATTTTTCCATCGGGGCTACTGATCTGAATTTCCCCTCCATTTCCCCTCTGGTTATGTCCATGACAACATGGGGTTAACGACCTGTTGTCCTCTGTTGCTCCTTCAATGTTGCAAAGGTTTATTTCTCGAGATTTTTTCCGTTGGTCTTCTATGTAACAATGGGTTTTCCCTGATCACTCATACCTATCGCCAGTTTGGCGGCTCGAAAAGACAAGTTGCCTCGATCTGTGTGACGTCATAATTGCGTGTGATGTAGCAACACTCCCCCTCCACCGTTCTATGTGGTAATGGGTTTTCCCTGATGAATCATTCATAGTACCAGTTTTGTGGCTCGACAAGACAAGTTGCCTTGATCTGTGTGACGTCATCATTGGATGTGATGTCGCAACACTCTCCTTATATGTGGAAATGCGTTTTCCCTGATGACTCATAGCTGGCGCCAGTTTGGCGACTCGACAAGATAAACCGAGACAGGAATAGATCACGACCTTGAAACCTTGACTTAGAAACCATGAAAAAGTACATGAGGTCATTTACACTGGCAACCCTCCACCCCTTCAATGTGGTGAGGGGTTTTCACTGATGACTCATACCTGGTGTTAGCTTGGCGGTTCGACAAGATATGTCGAGACAGGAATAGATCACAACCTTGAATGATGTTGCAACCCTCCCCCAGCAATTGGGTTTCCCGGTGACGTCATCGCTCACTAGGGTTATGTCGCAACTAGAGAGCAATAACACAACTCTGATTATGAACAATCAGGAGCCTCTCTTCAAATGGAAACCTCATTTAGGGGCCACTATCCCCCACAAAAGTCTACTAATTTGGTTGTATGGTATCGTTCGTCGACATGCGTAGGTGTAGGTATCCACCATACCAACATGGAACACTGTTGGCGAACATAAGAAGGAGTAAGGTAGAAATGTTCCAGCATTTACGTGGAGTGAGGGAGAGGGAAACTTTTAATGAGAACTAGTGACGTTACACTTCAGTGGAGTTTCGAACTCACGACTTCCGCGTCATAACTAGATGAGCTACATGCAACCTTTATGGCTAAGTTTCTATATATTAACTAAGATAATTTGGTAGAGATGATTAATGTTCCAACATTTTATGTCGTAGGGAGGACTATGGTAGAAATGTTACATTCTTTACGTGTAGTGAGGGGTAGGGAAACCATTTAGTGAGAACTAGTGACAGTATACATCATCGGTGATTAGGAACCCCGACCTCCCCCAGCCAAACTAGATAAGTTACACAAATCCTTTTTTGCTTAACGTCTATATATTAATTATGATAGTGTGGTAAGGATGATTAAGAAAGTGTTCAAGCATTTTACCTGAAGGGACAACTACTAGCAGTTTACCTGGCAGGGATTCGATTCCAACATCCCCCCGGCCAGAATTAGATGAGCCTGACGTTTAGACGGCGTGCCCACAGGGATTCAAACCTTGATATCTTTTGCCGGGCTGTTATAACGGTCATCCAATCAAATGCTTCCGTTCCGTGGTTGAGTGTACCCTGCATTTGTGAGTCCCCGAGCAGAATAAGTTAATCCTGACATTTAGACAGCGTGCCCACAGGGTTTGGAACCTCGATATCTTTCGCAGGGCTGATAGAATGGTTATCCAATCAAATATTCCTCCCCGTGTCTGAATGCACCCCGCATTTGCGAGAGTGATTAAATAAGGTGAAATCAAAAAGTTTTCTATCGTTTAAGGCTGGTCGAGCAGATTTTACGTTTAATATAATTAGACCAGGAAGAATGTGTACCCGCCTTTGCTTGTAGTAAGAGCAGAAAATAAATCTCAGTATACCAGATCGGGAATTAAACGCGATAACCCTGTCATCGGCAGTCTAGTATAACACGATAGTGACGCCTTATACAATGTGACCATCGATGCAAGTAAACAAAAAAATATATAAAACGCATTCCCAGTCATTTTAATTTACTAGTCGAACAAATTGAACAGTGGTTAAAAAAGGGTTCACTTTTAGAAAACACATGAGAAATATTCCGATCTAAAATATGTTGATTAATCATATGGCCTATCTTATTTATCATATAAATGAATTAAAATTGATCTTTGTGTGTTTGTGGTTTCTTGTTTGGTTCGTGTCTACACACTAGAACTTCTAAATTTATAACCTATAATGCGGAAACATGGCTTACATATGTTGAGGGAAACTGCGGGTGTTCACCCTTGACATTTAAAATAAATTGCATCAATTGTGAGAATGACGTACTAAACCACGCGAACAACGGTTATTCTCTTACTATTTGATACTGTATTCATCCGTTTTCTGTCTATCTGGACCACCGAGGAATAATATCTACTTCAAATCAAAGGAGAGATTATAGATTATTAACATTCCCCTGTTTTTATATATATATATTTATTTAGCACAACGTCTTACTACTTGTTTGGTTTACACGCTTAAGTACTAATTACGCTAATGAGCTAGAAATTGGTAAGGTCGATGTACGTACACACACGTACACACGTACGCACTCACACACATACACACAGTCAGACAGACATTCATTTTATTTATAAATTGTGGCGGTAGATTACTACTCAAGGAAAAAGTAACATATTAATCTGCAACACGTGACTTACGTTATCTTGCACAACGCTATTAAATTATTATGATAAGCCAAACTTATAGTCACCTGTATTCATTTCTTAATCACTTTCATTCTGCACCATCTAGTGAATACAATTGTTAACTATGACTTTGTTCAATAACTTCTGATAGCACGTGTACATATACATATTTAATAAATGTAATTATTACTAATCATACAATAATTTAATTACTCTAATGAGGTAGGAATAATGTAAGTATTTATTAGAGGTAAGTGTACCCGCATTTGTGTGGAAGGAGAGTTGGAAATAGTGTAATGAAAATACCCTCAGTATAATAGGAAAGTGTACGAACTCCAACCTCATCAACCAACCATACCAGACGAGCTCCACTTAATTACTTGTACAGGTCACAAGACCTACATAATATGGGTGAATGTAATTTAAAAAACTTTATGTTGTTTATGATGTATGGTATGAATGTTTTAAATAAAATCTCTTAATTACCTGCTGTTTGTCAATAAGATGACACGACCGCTCTAGTCTCATCCAGAGACCGCCGTATCTTATACAAGGTAAATAGGCAAGACAGGATATTTATAAAAGCAAACAAATAACTTTAAGATAACCAATCAGTTCAATGGGAAATAAGCAAAGAATATACATCCAACAGCTACATATCACAGTCCAATATTCCATCACACAGTCCACGAGTAGGACGGGTGAAGATTGCCATTAGGGCAATTGGAAGACATATATACAGATACTAGATAGCTGTTGCCCGCGGCTTTGCTCGCGTGGAAGTTGATTATATACAAATACGAAAATATACATATGTATTTACAGAATAATTTAAAATATTACGTTACGTTAATGACCATAACTTGACCTCAGATCAAAAATAATGCAAGTCCGATACAAATTTTCACCCCCTTTTTCATCCCTTATTAAATAAAATTTCTAAAATTCCTGAAACACGTATTTATTTGTTTTACGTCAATAACCGAAATACAAAATTTTGTTTATGTAACTTTCAAAATGACGGACTTTCATACATATTATCATCCCCTATTTTGACCCCTTTGGGGTGGAATTTTCTCAAATCCTTTCTTAGTGGGTGCCTACATAACAAAATGAATATACAGTCCGAATTTCATGCTTGTAGCCTTGATAGTTTGCGCTCGGCGATGATGAATCAATCAGTCAGTCAGTCAGTCAGTCAATCAGGACATGTTATTTTATAAGTATAGATAATCAGTTGATAAGACAGTGGCATGATGCGCCTGCACATAAGAAGGCTGAATCTAGCCCTACTTGTAAAATTATTGCTTAGCATATGTTAAGTTACGATTCAGTGTTCTCGGCCAGGTTGTTGGGTGCCTCTGCAGGGCCAATAAGCCTAAGCCAGACAGGCATACTGACCCAGGGGTTGCGGGGCGTAATCTTAATACAAATAAACTATTAAACTCTCGTACCTGACGGGCGGAAACTTCCACTGATTGAGAACCAAATGTGGAACACGTGATCAACATACAGAAACTATCAAACAAGTGCCATGCCTAATGGGCGGTATTGGTCTGAGTCGATTAGCCCGTTACAAAGATAACAAGCAAGAAAAGTTTTTTTAAAGTCCCTAAAATATGTTGGTTGGCAACACTTGGAGAGTCAAAAACAGGAAGGCGATGGCAATATATACAAGTGGCAACATTTCCAGAATGAAATATTAAATAGTGCTGAATAGTAAATTTTAAGCTTTATTAATTACAAATTTGTATTGTGTAGTTAATATAACTTTAGCGAAACATCTTTACTTGAGCTGTAAGATATGCGTAGAAAGGAGGAACAAGTATACTATTAATATTATAATTTAAATCAGTTTCACTGCTTAATTATTACTTTATAATTTTAATTAATAATACAAAAAAATCTAGCACATTCATTTATAAATTGTAACTGCTATGACGGTAGATTGATACCCAAGGATAAAGTGAAACTATATTTAATTATTTTAGAAACAACAGTTTTATTCTTTGAGCAACTTAAAAGAGCAAATGAAGTTTTATCTTAAATATCATTTAATGTTCTCATCTATATTTTGCCGAAATAATATATCAATCTTACTTTAATTAATAGATAATATGGAATACAATTATGAGGAACTTAAATTTATTTTAAATATTATTTAATGTTTGAAACTATATTTTGACGAAATAATATATAACTTTTAGATAAATTCATGAGTAATATCAAATACAATTATGAGGACCTTGATTAAATATTAGAAATCCCAATCAAAAACAAAATAGTGTTTAAACAACAAGATTTTTTTTTTAAATCATTCAATGCTCGAAACTATATTTTGTTGACATAATAAATATCATGTACGCAATACAAATTAGCCACTTAAACCTAAAGCTAAAATTAGAGGAAGAGTACCCACATTTGCACGGAGGGAGAATGGAAAGTATATTAGTAAAACCTCCTGAAATACGCTTGACGCTGATGAAAGAATCTATAATATATACTTTAAATTGAATACTATGTCCTGGATTTGTTTAGTTTAGCCTGAATATTTATTAAAACTTATAATGTCCGTTTACAATACTCACAGAATCTACCATAGTTCTACATGTCTAATATTCATCACAAGAAAGAAGTAAGGCTGAATAAATTAGATTTACTAAGGAAATGTATCTAAATTTTCCAGGGTTGGAAGTGGGAAACTATTTATGAAAATTTACCCCAAAATAATTTGCTTTGGGATCAAAACCAGACCTTCTCATAACTATTATCAAAACCCGTTTCTAAAATGGAAACTCAAACGTAAATACCTGGTGATCTGGCACATATATTATTTATAGATCACACGAACTCGACACATTTTACACCACGACTTACTACCCGTTCGGATTATATGCTTAAGTACTAATTACGCTAATGGATTGAGCATTGGGAAGTTTGAATGTAGAGGAAGTGAACCCGCATTTGCGTGAAAGGAGTGAGTGGAAAACTACCCCAGTTCACCCAACTGATATTCGAACCTTGATCTCCCCGTCTTCAGTGGTCTAGCTCAACACGAATCGAGCGCGTTAGCGAACTACGCCACCGAAGTGGCTTAACATGACAATTAGCTGGTGTAGCCACAGGGGGTTGACCCCCAGGGAAGTACACCATCCATCTACGATACAGATACCCCCTGGTGGGACCTGTGATATAGAGTGCCAACTGACTCAATTAGGACTCATACCCGCATTAACGGGGAGGGAGAGAGGTAGAATGGCGGCTTTGGGTGGATTTTCAATAAAATTATGCTATTAATTTATAACTAATATAATAGTCCTATTAGATAAAAATAGATATCAAATTGAAGGATATGAATAAGATAGAAATTGGTTATTAATATAAATTATATTGACAATATCAATTAAGTATAATTTTCATAAAGAGTCAATGGACTGAGTGGCAAAGTTGTTGTTAAAACAAGAAACAAAAAATCAATTAGAATCAATAATTGTGAGTGAAAATAGATTATGTATTGAGAAAAGTTTAATTAGGTTAAAAAGTAATATTTGAACCTTTACAAACACATTAAAAATGTGAGTCAAAAAGCACATATATAACAAAATAATAAAACATATTAAAATACATGAATTATAGACATTAGTTAAAATAAAATAAGGTGTATAATATTGATGACAAGATAATTATGATTAGAAAAGAATTAATAAAGTTCCATTGAAAATTGAGCCTATACTTTGCTTAAAGTTATTAAATTGGTTTGTTCTAAAAATTTCAGGATTTTATGTAGTTACAATTTAACAAACCATAAATATATTAAGACAAGTGTTGAAACATGGGATATTATAGATGAAACTTATAATATAGTGTAATAAGATAAAGGTCAAATGACAAAATTTGGAATATTATAAATACAAAAAAGGTTAATATAAGTTGAGATCTATCCTTATCTGAGAGTTTTTGAATTCCCTTGTTCCTTGTAAATTAGGAGTGAATTAATCACAAGTCCGACATGTTTCGGCGCTCGATAGGCACCATCCTCAGGTCATAAATGAATCCTGAAATGAGTTATTTCCACGAAGAATAGAATAGAACTCTATTCAGTCCTATTTTGACCCCTTTGGGGTGTAATTTTCTAAAATCCTTTCTTAGTGGGTGCCTACATAACAAAATGAATATACAATCCGAATTTCATGCTTGTAGCCTTGATAGTTTGCGCTCGGCGATGATGAATCAGTCAGTCAGTCAGGACATGTTATTTTATAAGTATAGATTGATATTGTCAATATAATTTATATTAATAACCAATTTCTATCTTATTCATATCCTTCAATTTGATATCTATTTTTATCTGATAGGATGTATATTGTTCCTTACTACAACTAATTATGTATTTTATGAATAATATAATAGTATTGTTGTAACAAACGTACGTTATAGTATCGAAGTTGAGTAGGAAACAAGTGAGTTAGGCCACGCGGCCACCGGAGAGGGTACGCAGTGTTCAGCAAACAGTTTGCCTCTATGTTATTTAACAAACGTTTCATAGTGAACAAAAAAACTATTTGTTTATAAACGTATTATTAATTTGGTTTTCAATACTCTAAATTGGTTCATCAAGCACCAGGGTTATTAAAAGCTCTAAATTAAGGGCTGGGTTGATTACAGTAGTTTAAAAGAGGTGTAACCACATTAGAATTAAGAAGGTATTAAAAATTACACGTAGAGTCATAGGTCAAACACAATATAGATCATAAAGAGGAGTGAGTTTCAGGGGGTTGGGTGAAAGTTGCCACCATTCGTCCAGAAAGAGGTTATAACTATATTAATCCTCTCAGACTCTTTATTAAACGGGTTACATTTGATTCCCAAGATCAATCGGTAGTGAGTCTTCTTACGGAAACAAATGTCTTATGTTCGATTGTCAGCATTTGAAACCAGGGAATTTATCACGTTTGAATTATATTTTTTCTCCGCGCCAAGTGGTGAACCAGTGATCTTTGGGATGGTTTCTAGACCGTGGATTTCAAATCAGTGGCGCTAGGTAGTCTTACTATAGATTACTCTAAAATAATTAATTGCTAGCCACAAGTCTAAGACAGCACTCTCACAATATACTAAACTGCAGGGTTTTGAATCCTGGTCCACTGGCTGCCACCCTCTTTGGTCAGTTAGGGGTTATATTTGGCATAGGTTTGGTAACAACATAATTACTTTTATTTTAAAACAATGAAAATGACTCTAAGGGGGTAAGGACAATGAAGGAATCCCGCATGTGCGTGGATAGAGAGACTGGAACAAACCTTACTGGAATTAGAAATCCGACCTCCTGGTAAAAAAAAAACATGACGTGGAGCTAATATCCGGATTTTAATCCCTGTCATGTGTACTTACCGTAATGAACATACTTGATGTTATGCATTGTGGGCCTGATGCTTTAGACAGTGTGGTGGTGTGAATTTCCATTCTACCTTCACGAAAATGCGCAACACTTCATCGCGGCACTGTCTAACATTGGACTAAATTAAGACCCGAGGTTCATCTCCCAATGCCAGTGCTGAGCTGTGCCCACAGAAAAAAAGACGCGTGATATGCGCGAGCTCTCTGTGCTCTACCGGCCACACTTGGCCAACTCTTAGAACTGTTCTTCCCCGCACATCTGGTGACTTGGAGCATGTTACAGTATGTTCTGGATGCATAGTTGCCCCCACTCTCCCTCATATTGTTCTCGCACCTCGAGAGCACGTGGCATCCTTTAGGGTATATAATGATGGTATGTCTGTGTTGTAGACACATTTTATATACTGGCCACAAGGTGAGCGACAATGCCAGAGGCTGATTTAAACGTTAGGTTATTCGAAATTCCCTTTTGACTTAAAATGTTCTATTATATTAAAATTATTTTTCTGGACAAAAAACTTATTAATCATTGGCACTATATGAACTTAGTAAAATTTAGGCTCTTAAAGCCATGCTAATATTTAATATCTTTGGTGGTTATTTAAAACCGTTTGTTCCCCTTTTATTGCGATTTCTATGGGGGAACTTTGGGTCTTGTGTCTTAGTTTGAAACATTTCTTATCCGCTTAACGGATGGTTTTTTTTACCCTTTGGGTACCGCCACTTGGGAAGGTCATTTAAACCTGATAACGTCGTTTGCCAGCTCTTCTTATTCTAATATTTTAGGGAATTATATTCATCATGTTATTTATTAAGATACTATTTATCATTGTTGAAAATGATAATAGTTTATGAGATGTTAGTCAAAGAAGGGGTTGCAAGTCGGCGAGGATATACCGCAGTCTTGGCTTTATTTACTAATATTTTTCTTTTGCAAGCCATTAGACGGCGTAGTTTTCAATACGTCAATAGATTCTAATATGTATAATATTCTGATATTCAGTCGGGAGGAAATTTATTTTATGATACTATATTGTTATTGTTTGTCCTTTGGGGACTATCAGTTAGGATAACTTAACTCTTATGTGCATTTGCTGGACCGCATTTCTGATTGACTATTTTTACCTGGATCTTTCATTTGATGATTAATTTGTTAATATGGCATGAGTAATTGAGATTAATTTGAAGGTCAATTTAGTATAGATTATTTAGTTTGTTTTGAGCCACCATTTATGGACGAGAGTGTTGTATTACGTCAGAAATTACTTTTGACCATTCGCCTCACAGTGCTTGGTGCCTTCTGGGCTAATTAAACGATTTTTTGCCTCTAATATATATATTTCGAACGCCTAACGCTTTATGTTGTCTCACTTTCTTATTGAATTATATAATTTATCTGAATAAAATAAATCTCTTGTTGCCATCCCCGACTGTTATTTCAATGTGGTGAAAAAAGGGTGTGGGTTTACACTATTAAATATTTTATTTGAAACCAAATGACACATTTTTATTTATTATGGGATTTCACAAAAATTTCGCCATAGATTACTGACCTCCCTTTTATGTAACAATGAATAACTAATACCTCTTTTACCAGTTAGCATAACTTTAATAGACCCAAAACAACATCATTTAGTAAATGATTTCTTTGAATACGAGAAGATCCAGGATGACTAGGTGATAGAACAGTGGCACGTGAAGCCAAAAGACCAGTGTTTTATTCCTGTGAATGATAATTTTTCATGTGTTTTTTTTGAAACCACATCCAACTTTATACTCATATGAAAAAAATTCGCAAATGTGTTAATAACGAGAAAGGTTTCTTTTTATCACCGCGTCTCACTACCTATGGATGCTATGTGCATATTTAACGGTTACGCTACTGAACTACGGACATGCCTAGTCTAACACGGGAGTGACACATTGGGCCATTCGACTACCGAAACAGGTTTCGTTTAAGGCACTTCCTTATGATTTATTCAAAGCATGTGATGTCGAAAGAAAAGTTGCAAACAATGTTTATTTGTACAAAATGGTTTCATTTATTTGTTGAATATATTAGACTTATATTCTACATGTTTTATCCCATCTTATTACCCTTTTGGCTAGTACGCATTATTCTACATTTAATTTTCTAATTAATTTGTTATTTTATGCAACAAAGATATGCAATATGGTTTATTGTAATGTGTCATTTCAAACGTCGAAAATCCTGCTTCAGTGACAAATTGGTATAAAGCGTCACTCTTGTGTTAGACTGGCTTACTGATGACAGGGAGCTTGGAGTTCGAATTCCAGTTGGGTCTATTGAGATTGGTCTATCCTTAATTGTTTCGCACTCTCCTTCCACGCAAATGAAGGTAGATTACCTCTAAGATGCTTCCTTCCTTATCCCTAGGCCATTATGCGTATAAACTGAACAGGTAGCAAGACGCTGTGATATATATATATATATATATTTTCCAAACTCCGAGAATAAAAATAGAAACAAAGTTCAACATTCTCTCTGTTCATGTATGAATGGTCTGAAAAGTGGAAACAGCGCCTGAAGTATTCTGTAATAGGGTTGGTGAACCTATGATGAGAGGAGAACTTTCTTCCGAGATCTAGGTAGTAGACGGCACAGAGGGTTGATGAGTGAATACAAGTTTTCTGACCACTTACCCGGCTAGAATTTAGAGTGTTTGAGTGAATCGCATTTAACTGCCACATCAAAGAGCTTATTGTTTCCCTTTTTTCATACATTATTCTAAAACATTTAACCTAGCCTTACATGGCTTACCCCTTACTTTTGATCTACCTACTCTACCTTCATATATTTGCTTGGTCACTCGATACACACTCATCCTCTCAACATTCCCAAACCACCGTAACACGCTTCTTTCACATTGCCCTATTGTATTCCCTTTCAAACCATACTCCTTCAGCACCCATTCATTACTGACTCTGTACATACACATTTTTAGCCATACAATTCTTAAATATCTGATTCCACCCGCATTAACCTTGCTCTTGTATTTATCCTGCCAAAATCACACTTCATATCTATACAACAATGTTGGCGTAGACACACTTTTATATACAGCAATCTTTGCCTCTTTTGATACTAGATCATTCTTTGCAACAGTCCACATTCATCCAATTTTTTATCCACACGGAAAACACTAACTTTCTGCTCTATAACCCATTAACTATTCCGGTTTCACCAAAGGGAAAAGTCGAACCAACAACATTTACCGATAATCTCGCGCGCAACCAATCGCACACAAATAAGAGCCCTCATTGCAGGTTGCCTAAGCAATGCTAATAAGGGTGGGAGAGATGACTTTCCTAGAGCAAGAAACTCTTAGAGGAGTTATGAGAGCTGTGCACTGACACGGCTCACTAGGAAGTGATTCAAATTCAAATCAATCATCGTTCTTGAATCACCACTTTACCATGTGTACAAGTGATTATATTTGTGCTTAAACCATGTGTTTGACACAAATAAACCCTTTTCAAAAAATACTCACAAACTCATTACAATTCCCGTATACACTGTTATCAATGTACCTTCCTAACACTCTCTCTGAATTCTTTCTTTGGATACCCAACTATCCATTAATATTTCTTAACAAGATAATTATTTCACCCAGTTCACTTGCATTCAAGACTTCATTGAGCTTATTCCAAAACTCCACTCTACAATTCTCGTCTTAACCCTCCGATGGAGCTTAACCAGCAAATATCTTAATTCTATATATACCTATTTTCATAAATCTAGTTGACATCAGCTCATTACTTCTCACAAATAACCTAGGTGTTAGTTTTAAGACTAAGATTACTCTCTCTCTTCCACATACTCATTCATTTACACCTGACGAAGGCGCCAGGCTACAATCACTCTTCATCAAAACATATTTCCTTTATTGCTTGGTTTCACATATATACTATATATTAATTCTTTCAATTATTTTTCTCTAACAGTTCATTCTTGTTAATAAACTTTCATCTAATTTTCCACGTTCCAATAGTCTATGTTTTCACCAGCTTGTCAACGTATGAGCCCTTTAGACTTAACTTCAGCTGCCCATCATAACTTCGGTCATCCAAATATAGTGTTTTACAGTTTCTTTTAGTAATTAACTTATATAATACCAGATTAATAGCCTTGCTCGTACCCGCACCTATGAGAGTATTCGATGCTTACGGTAAGGATGCTGTACCAATCGGTGTTGGCACATTAAAGCCAGTAAACCACAAGTACAACAGTTGCTCAGTCTTAACCTGAGAGTGCTTGCACTATTCCTACAATCCACTATCACTACTATAAAGACTGCTTTTCCGGCCAGTATATCGTAGAGCATGTCATTACCATTAGGATGTAAAGTGCTGCCGCATACAGCCGTAAAATTAAAAAAAAAAATCATTACTATTAAAAATATTAACACATTTTCCTTGCCCGTCCTTGACTGTCACCAAAGCTCTTTTTAGTGTTAAAAGATAAACTGGATTCGTGGACATGAGCCCCTTTAGCAAAAATAAAGAGAACCACGATATTCAAAAATACAAAGCAGAGGATACTTACCGTAAAACCCTATAGAATATTCTGAAAAGTGATCGACTCACTCTATGGTATTGAAAGAATTTCAAACAAACCTCGATGAGTACAGAATCATGGTGTTCTGGGAACGTTGGTGAAGACAAGCCG
This sequence comes from Timema cristinae, assembly GCA_039000515.1. Classification (NCBI taxonomy): domain Eukaryota; kingdom Metazoa; phylum Arthropoda; class Insecta; order Phasmatodea; family Timematidae; genus Timema; species Timema cristinae. The sequence goes on along the minus strand of JBCFYV010009882.1, from coordinate 14,582,944 downwards.
TCTATGCGGGGTTCAGCCCATATTAACATTATTTTAAAGGGCACTTGGATGTGTATTTTCACGATGATGATCAATAACATTTTGATGTAATCACGTACCTGGAAGCTGTTATTATGTGTGAGTACTTTTCGCCAAATACCACATACCTTTTCACACAAAGAGCACGCACAAATTTGATCTGTAGGGGATGTCAATCTTTTGCTTGTAAAGATGATCGGTGGTGGTTTGTAAACCAAATGTGTTTTAATAACCACAAAAATCCTTATTTTTACAAGGGTAACATGCAAATCTGTGAAGTCAACAGGGTCTGCGCGGTTTGTGATGCATCACAATTTTAATTTTCACGTACTTCCAATAAACTTTCAGTTTATTTTCCCGTGGATCATGGTTGTGAACGATTATCTAAGCCTAAAATTACAAAGATTCGTGGAAGCAGATTAATAAATATTTATTAGACCTTCCTTACAAAATGACCACTTATCAGTTTGTGCAGCACTTGAGCAGCTAATAAAGAAACCTAGCTTCTCCACATTGAAAAAATTTAATACTTGTTATTGTCAACAAACTCGATGGATACTTGATGGCTACGTTGTTGCAACCGATGGTCCTGGTTGGACCGTGGCCACATCAGGACTCAAACTGTTTCCCCAACTATCGACGGAGCTTGGCAAAAAGTCCAGTGTGCCTTTGCTAAAGCCGATAAATCTTCTGCTTTGCTATTCTCACCCTGGTAGTCAGAGTGTATGGCGGTAACCAAAGTCTTCCTGTTTTTAATATCTCAATTTATTATTAATTTTTCTATTATTAAGATATAATTTATTGATTATTAACTATTTATATATTTATTAATTTAACTACGCCAATAAGAGCCTTTAATAATTTAATGAAAACACTAGAAGCTGAAATCGGTTTAGTGGTAAATTTTCCACTTTGGAAAAGGTGAAATATTAAACCAGTGTTATAACATTTTTGTGAGAAATATCATTCTTTTGGTATTTCTGATACATTTCTTTAAAACCTAAGCAACCTTGGCTGAAGGTAGCTTATGTTTGTGTTCTATGACTTTGAATGCTTTCAAGAAACTCTTTTTCAGAATGCAGCCAACAAGTAACTGAACGATCCTAACCTATTTCCGTCCAAACGTGTTTCAAGTATTGCCTTCAGGTGAGCGAAATTGCCACATTAAACTAATAGTGAGGGCGATAAGGCGTGTTCAAGAGAGACTTCACAATAGCCCAGTTTTATTTTAAAATAGTACGAGGACATCATCCTCACTGCCCACAACGACCAGAGCTATGATTCAAAATGATACTCAACGTACATTGAAAGTAATGAAATGGACATCACAACTCATCTTTAATGGTGAGAAAATCATGTCAATGCTTTAGAGCTCGCTTAATAATATCAACTCTTTGAACTCACTACCGATTGTGTTGTCCAAAATGCCCAAGACTTTCTGTTTGGGGGAATTTTTGACACAGGTATATTTTATCCATTTTTAAAATAAGAAAGAGAATTGGGGCATAGGCGTCCCTTACCTCTATAGAATGACAATGACATAGGTGAAATATTATTGGAGGGCATGGAACACTTTGAGGTGTGATATTACATGCTTGTCAAAGAAAATGATGTTTTCGACCTAAAGCTTAGAAATATGCTCCCGGAAAAAGTCATGGTGAATAATTTCAGAGAGGCATCTACGATCGCCGGAGTAACAACGTATGCTTATAGTTAGGGTAGCTTTAGGAAGATACTGTGGTTATCATCCATATAATTGGCAACCGGTTTGCAGTCCAGCAGTCACACACCACCGTAAAAAAGTTAAGCTGAGATGCCCACCAGTGCTTAGTGTCTATTCTTCATGCTGGAAATGGCTGTGAGGAATAAGTTTGAGGGAACCATTTAGATGTTGTTAAAAATCTGGGGATACCATCACCATCTCATTTTATGGATATTATTGGCTCGAGTGTCCCTTGTATTATCCTGATAGGGTCACCCCAATCAAAAGCAGCCCTCTCGAAACCATGGAAGTGCGTTATGAAGTGATAATTGCCTACGAAGAAAAAATGTTAGTGCTGGTTATATGTTCGTAAATGTGAGAGTTTGAGTTTAATGGGATAAACGCACCGATAACAACTTGGGGAAATCTCTACTCCAGCAAAAAATGTATAGTAACAATCCCCTAAGTCTCAGGGACGCATTTTTGGTAGACATAAAAATCTCATTAATATTTTCAACTGCTACCCCCCCCCCCCTTAATATCTATAGGGTGAGGGAGACTGAAAATCAGGCAAAAATGTTACCTGGTTGAACAATAAATATTTATTGTTAGAAAACAACAATAGTACAATAATTAAGAAGGCACAATCTGTGCGTGAAGCGCACCTCTCCGTCAACCATCGGAGTCTATTAGATAACATAAGTAAACAATCATGAAACCTCCTTAGGAGAGTCAAAAACGACACTAAACGTGTCGGGCCCAAACTCAAACCACAATTTACAGTTCGGGATCACAACTTTATGGACCTTAGTTCCTTGGTTGTTTAACCTACTAGTATTATTTCCAGAATAAGACGTACGGCATAACCGTAACCCCCGCGCAACAGTTACCAAGCCAGGTTTAAAGATTAACATTTAAAGACGCACGTAACTAACATGGCGTCACACCAATCCAATTAGCCCCAAATGTAAAAGTAAACTAAGTAACATAACAACTTCCAGTATTTAACCCGATAAATATAGCTGAGTTTAAATACAACTAAACTAATAAGTGAATTATTACAAGTCGAGTTTTGAACCCGGGGCGCACAGACATACTCTGAGCGCTCTAACCATTAACAAGTATTTACATAGATAGTTAACGATAAAAGGTTTGGGCTTGGACCCCAAATTTAGGCGGGTGACGAAGGGCGATGGCCTCTCTACATGCCGCGGTAAGCGCATGGCATTGCAAGTTCAATAACAACATAATGAGGTTTTAAGAACCAAAATGATAATTTTGACAAGAGTGCCCCCCATGATGCCGAAACTGAAATTTAGATATGAATAACAATAATCCCCAAGACCTAGGTCGCCGTTCTCACTTCTTATCCACAAGATGGTGGGGTAGTAAGTGACCTTACGTTCCCGGCGTAGCCGTATATATACAAGAAATAGTTCCCAGAGTGGGGGTAGGATCGAAGGAGATGGAAGGTAGGAGAACATAACAATCGAAGGAATGAGTTGGTCCGAGAACAATGTAGAAGCGCCCAGATGCTACTAGTGGCCGGACACGGAACTCTCTTCTTTCTTCGGCTGGCTGGACACGTGTTCGATCCTTGCAGTCGGTCGACTTGGGCGCGTCGCTCAGTCTGTTCGGTATTTCTTCGGAGAGCGGAGGTCAGTGATAGTGTTTTGTGCCGTGTGATGGTCTTCCGAGAGCGGGCCTCCCGGGTTGGTGAGTGTTGACCCATTGATATTTCGTGTAACTCGTTACACAACAAAGCTGAACTTTCGCTTAAGGAAACAACCAATTACTTGGGCGTGTAATTATTGTATTCGTAAGTTTGCAAGTACATAAAATTACCCAAAGGTCCACCCAATTATTCACTTAGAACCATACTGTCTTAACATAGATCAAGTAGAAGTCATATGTAATTTTTCCCTGTGCATAATCGAAGTCTAAATACTATATTTCGAGTCCTAATTACTATTTTTATTTACTAATATTCCTCTATATATTGTTATTCTATTTATTTACATTTCTACATAGGAGTGAGGCTCCTAAATACTAATTACTATATACTAATCTAACTAACCTATATCTAACTAATGCCAATGCAGTTTTCTGCATTTTATCGTGGGGGTGTCACATGCTTTCTTCGTTGACCTTTTGGGTGCCTATATTGATAGTATTGTGCTGCTATTGACTGAACTGGTTGATTACTAGGCGCCTAGCCTTAAGGCAAATTGATAACCTCATCGTCCTCTAATGTTGACTCCAGATAACACTTATTGCCAAGATTTTTTTTTAAGCTATAGGGCTCCTGAGACGATCCAGTCATCCTTCGCTTGCTTGTCCCAATATTGGTACGTATTTTTCCTGCTGGCCTATCAGGGCCAGTCTCCTGTCATCAGGTTCATAACTTTCTCTGAAATTCCTTAATCCGACCCCTGTCCTTGGCATATATGTCATAGATGGTCTGTGACTTCCAGATATTCCCACTATCCTTAGCGTCTACATCTCTCAATCATTGTTCTCGTTTGTATGGTTGTCCTTATCTTCCCCAACGTCTCTTCCTCTTATATACTGTATTTGTCTTTTTATCTTTTAGTCTGTCAATGCAGTCTTCTCGTTCATTGAGCGAGATTTTCATTGCAACCTTATCGAGGAGTTGCCATAGGACGGCATCACTTAGATTGTTCTAGATATGGTATGGACCTATACCAATTGTGACATTCAGCGCGTCGGTGTATGTCGTCGAATATGTGTCGAAGAGGCTCAGGAGTATACCCTATGAAGCGTTTTTGATGATACGACGTTTATCAAACGATGTGCCTATACGCTTGCCCCGTAGCCCACTCTGGAGATAAGTAAAGCTTTGTGATATCTCTTGATGGTATGCATAGGGATTTGAAACCTTCTCTGCCTTATGCTCATTATCTTATTCTTAATAATATTTGCTTTGCCACATAAATGCTCCATGTAGAGATGGAATCTGTGCTTCACTTCCAACGTCACAACCTGTTATCTATTGGTCTTGCTCCACCTGGTTACTTGAAAGCCAATTTTCAGTGACGGATTCTTTAGGAGTCTTCCTTTCAACAGCATGTAGGTTATTTTAGCTGGTGTTAATTTGGGTTTGACTTTCTTGCATCAGGTATAAAGAACCTGTAATACTTGGTTTGGCTTGGTTTCTAATTGCAATCATGATTGACCTTCAACCACTATTAGTAGATCGTCCACGAGAGCAACCAAGCCCACTGTTCCTGGGAACACCTCCATTTCTAGTAACCCAGGTTCTAGACCAACATCTTAGAATACCGGCCTACATAAAGAACCTTAGGGAAGCCCTTGAGCAATTTATTGCCTAGGGATACGCCCGGATATCTCAGTGTGGCTATCTGTCCTTAAAACAATCCTGGAAGCTGTTGTCTGATCAAGTCCGCTTTAGCGATATTATATTGATGTCGTCCTTCTCCTACATTTACCATATTATTTCTTCCCTACGTTGTTAGATCGAAATGTATAAGGATGTGATCAGTGCCGGTAGCATGCTTTATGACCTGCGATTCTCTTATCATGTTGGATATTGCGATTCAGTAGAGGGCTCATGATATATTTCTTGATGTCCCCGCTCTACCTGCATATGTAACTGGGTTGATAGCATTGCTTGCAACTTCGAGCCATTTGGCATTTATTACCTCTTCTAGTACCTCCTCTCTCGTCTGCTCTTTAACTAAGCAAAATATCCAACTTAACGTTAGCATTTTCAGCGTATATTTATTGATCACCCTTATATGCACTGTCAATCTCTTTAATATTTTCCAGGTATGGTTCTATTTCATCACTATGTTGAAATTACATATTCGTCAACATACACCTGCAAATCTTGGTTCAGAGTTCAATACATGCAACGTGCGCAACAGTGAAGTGTGTGCTCTTCGTTGTTAAACACAAAAAAAGCATTCCACGATATGATCCCAGTTGTTATAATCCTCGCAGTAACTGGCAAATGTGGAACTTTCCCATTCTTGATATATGGTTCCCTCGGGCACACTACGTCTAATTCCATCTTCTCAACGAGTTTTTGTGTCTCATGAAGCAGGGCCACACTTCTAATCCCAAAAATCTCATTCCGCTGTCTTACTCTGACAATGCTATGGAATTAATTTTTCCCTACTACGGGTGGAACGTATGCAATGTACAGTCCATCGAGATTGAAAGGTAGCAACTTTCTAGCTCAATTCTCGCAGTAAGCTGTACATCGCACACGACTGCAAAATATTGCGTAGCTACGACCAAGGTCGGAGTCAGAGAAGGCCTTAAGTCCAGGGCCCTATTCCACCAACCCACTTTGCAACTTTTCACTTTTCACTTTTTCTTTGCACTTATTTGAAAAGTGAAAAGTAAATCTGTTCCAAAAATAAATTATCCTCTTTGCATTTTTCATGATCAGTATGCCAAGTCTTTGCATTCGCAGCTATTTTTACACATAGGTCATTTGAAGAATGTATAATGTTTAATGAAGCCTAGATGATGAAATAAATATATTAGTATACAATTTTATCTTTTTATTTAATTACTTTTTGTAACAACAATTTATTATAGAATTTTACACAGGAATCTGGGAATTTTACATAATTTCAACATAGAAAATTAATATTAAGGTGCTATAACATAATTAAGAAACGAGTTTACAGGCTCTTGAGCTCCAATTCGGATCTCCTCAACATCATAATCAATGCGATTGGCCATATTGTCTTCAACCTCAACTCCTTTACGCTCAATATTATATCTATATGGCGAGTTTTGTGTATTTTTACCCTGTCGTTTTGGTACTCTGACAGAGGTATACGTGTTTAAGCTTAATAACGAGACACTGGTATTTAACTGCGCTGGAGTAAAACCCGGTTCACCTACCAGTGTGAGCTTAGAACGTGTTTAAGAGATGAGCAAAAGAGTCAAACAATTAACAACAAAAACAATACCGGGCAACTGGGCAGTTAATACAAGTGCACAAGTTAAATACGTGTAATACCGTATTGCACCTGTATAAAGACAGTGGACGAGTTAAGGACCCTAAAAATCATCCATCACGTTTAGCGGTCAAGTACGGCCAACATACTTAAAACCAGCTAAATTAATTTAATGTTTGTAGGTCATACGACTGCAGGACGTGCCTATCTAACAGCAGAAAATATTCACAGTGTGGCTGTGAGCGATAGACATGTAATTTACAAAGTAGTGAACCACGAGAGAGGTGTGCCACAGAAGTGAGGCTACATCAATTCTGCGACTCTACCTGTTACACGACAAGAGCGACTGAACTACTACCCTACGAGAGAATCGAGGAGTATTACCTGTGTGATATGACATGTGCTGTGTACAATTTATACAAAGGGGACGTTGTGGTCATGTTGCCCAGGGCTCCACCACCCTTCCGATCTCCACACCACCTGCCACTACCCTTCACAATGCAGCATCCACCGCCCCCATACTCAGAGTCACCAGCATACCCGCCGACAGAGTCTTCTGCCTACCAGACATCAGAGTCAGCAGAGTACTCACAGCCAGAGTCACCCGCGTGCCTACTACCAACGGAGGAGGAGGTAAAGTCCGAAGAACCCATAAATCTCTAGGATTTAACTATGTACAAATCTTATCAAATATTAAAATTATGAGTGAAACGTCCGATGTCTACATAATCGGTTTGGGCAGTTTCGGTTACACCTTCCTTCCAAAGTCTCCCTATTATTTAGATTGTAAGCGATTTAAATTTAAACCACGCTGTATGACATATCTCGGAGGACAAAGTGTGATGTTTAAAAGTGAATTAAAAAATTAGGCGTGCCCATGTTGCTGTAGCCTTATTTCACTACGTTACTATTCTCACAAACTCTGCTGACAGCATCTGAGCTAGTGGTGACATATTGATGGAAAATTTTTGACATGTATATATTTTTTATAATATTCTTTTGATAACTCAGTTTGTGAGTAGAAGGCGTTGCCGCTTGACCGACAGTGGGTTTTTTTTCTCCAAGATAAATTAATTTACATCATTTTCTTTCGATGCATCTCCAGTTGCCATTATGTCATTTAAATGTAGCATTTGCGAGGGTCCTACGCAAAGCTCTCCAACTTTATTCGACACAATCATCAATGTCATCAAACACCTCCCTCCATCTCAACTTAATTACCTGTAGTAGTCACAAGACCTAAATAATAATAATATTGCTGCTTGTAAAAAAAAACACTATGTTGTTGTTGTTGTGACTGCATGCTATGAATATTTTAAATTAATTAATTTCTGATTGTCAATTAAAAAACTAGTAAGAACCTGTTCGTATTATTTTAGAAAAATCCTAGCATATGCTGTTTGGAAATCCTTGGATATTCAAAAACAGGGAAGAGCTAGCAATATACTTGTGACAACTTTGCCGGAATGAAATATCAAATAGCGCAGGCGGGCGAATACTATGCTTCTATTGTCTACATATGTGAGTTACTATAACGTTAGCAAAAAAAAAAATTGGTTGATTACATAGTATATATATATATATATATATATATTAAGGAGTAGAAAGATTAAAACAGTATGTTATTATTATAATTGAAAACAGTTTCATTGTTTAGATATTGTTTATAAATTAACTAAATTTGGTTTAAGGTAAGGTGGCAAGTTCACATACACACACGCACTACACACACACACACACACACACAGATATAGAGTTCAACATACATTAATTTTTATTTATAAATTGTGAAGGTAGATTACTTACTACTCAAGGAGAACGTAACCTATTAATCTGCAACACGCGACTTACGTTATCTTGCACAACGCTATTAAATTATTATTATAAGCAAAACTTATATTCACCTGTATTTATTTCTTAATCACCTTCATTCTAAGCCATATAGTGAGTTAAATAGGTAATTATGACTTTTCAATATCTTGTGATAGCACGTACAGTACATATACATATTTAATAAAGGTAATTATTACTACTGAAACAATAATTTAAATACGCTAATGGGGTGGGAATAATGAAAATATTTATTAGGGGTGAGTGTACCCGCATTTATATGGAGGGAGAGTTGGAAATAGTGTAATGAAAAAACCCTCAGTTTAATAGGACAATGTTCGAACTCCAACCTCTTCAATAAACCATACCAGACAAGCTCCGCTTAATTACTTGTACAGCTCACAAGACCTAAATAATATTGGTGAATGTCTATTTAAAAAAAACTTTATGTTATTTCTGTTGTATGGTATAAATGTTTTAAATAAAATTTATCAATCACTTGTTGTTTGTCAATAAAATAACTAGTAAGTAAATGTTATTATTTTTAAAAAAATACCTAGAATATTTTCGTTGGAAATCCTTGGAGAATCAAAGACAGGAAGAAGATGGCAATATACACGTGGCAACGTTGCCAGAATAAAATATTAATTAGCACCGAGTGGTAAATGTTAAGCTTTATTGATTACACATGTGTATAGCTTTAGCAAAAGAAAATATTTATCTAAGTTGCAGGATATGAGTCGAAGGGAGGCACATATATACTATTAATATTAGTATTTCAACCAGTTTCACTGGTAAATATTGGTTTATAACTTTAACTAATAGAGGCTTAAGGTAGGATGTCACACACTTACGCGCGCGACCACACACACACACACACACACACACACACACACACACACACACACACACACACACACACACACACACATATATATATATATATATATATATATATATATATATATATTCATTTATAAATTGTAGTTGTTGTGACGTTAGATTGCTACCAAAAAAGAAAGTAACAGGATCTAATTATTTTAGAAACAATCGTTTTATTCTGATTCTTTCAACTTATCCATAATGTTTGAGACTGAGCTTCTAAGTTAAATTAACTTGTATTTATAGGATAGAAGAGGGGTGTTTGGGTGTAGACGTTAAAACCCAACAGTTTTATAATATTTATTTAAACAGATAAAAGTTTTGAATACTGTTTTACAATATAGCTCCCACCTTGAAACGTATATATGGAATATTTATTTACAGAAATAAAAGTCTAAGAATATATTTTTACAAATATAGCTCACACCACAAAAAGTATACTTGGAATATTTATTTACACAAAAACAAGTTTTAGAATATTTTTTACAAATATAGCTCAAACCATGAAAAGTATACTTGGAATATTTGTTTGCAAAAAAAAAGTTTAGAATCTGTATCTACGTTTATATCTTATACCTTGAAGTATATTATACACGTTTAGGTGTAGATGAATCAATAACCAATTTCTTGAGGCCGTAGTGGGAATAGTGGCCTCGGTACTAAATATCTAAGCTAATTTACAAAAGACCAGATTAAATAGTATTAATTTAATATATTTAAACAGAAAAACTGTTTCAATTTAAAATATGTACAAAAAATCACATAAACAAATTTGACTAGAGTTAAAAGAAATATATATACAAACAACTATTTCTATTTGACTATAAATAATCAGGTAAGTGAAGGATTGTACTGGCGGATAAAAAATATATATAAAAGTATCCTGGGTGCATAAAATAAATAAATAAAAACAGTATTCATTATTTCATGCAGAAAAAAATATGAAAAAATCATAAATCTTTGAAAAATTGTATGTCAGTGAAACTGTCTTAATGATCATCTTTTGGTCGTGGCGAGCGAATTACAAGGAATCTGACACCTAAACGGCAACGAGTTATAATCATCAGTTATCCGTCATTTGGTGTACACGGGCCGGTAGACTTTAGTCTGCCAAACAGTACTTACAGTCGCAAGACCTTTTCTTACAATTATGTGCGGTATCTTTAAGTACCTTTCTGCAGTCTGTTCGGTGACCATCACTTTTAAAACGTCAAAATTAACGTAGTTCCGGTTGCCGTATCTTATGGTAATCCCGCGAACCTTGCACACCGTTTTTGTTTTGGCATGATCGCCATCAACACAAACTCAGTACGTGTAATTCTTGGGGACACCAGATACAATGGCGCTAATATAGCTTCCTGGACCGTATTCTTGAAGTTCGTTATTGAGGTCACCTAAATGTATCAGGTCGGTGGACTACAATCGCTGGGGCGTACCGTGAATAAAAAGCTATCTGTTTCATGATACAAAACGTGGTCTCCCAATTTTTCAAGAATGCTGTATAAGTATAGCCATAGCAGTCGTGTAGCATGCCACCACGACACTCGTGTTAGGGTTAGGGCGCAACGCATCATGCGCATCCTTGTAATTGATTAACATAACCTCGTAATTAATATCAAGGTCACTGCCCACAGTGATGTACTGATCCGTCAGGTATTGTGGATTCCCTGATAGTCATTTACAATGACTACGTGTGGTATATCGGGTTTTTGCTCAAACTTTACCCATAGTGAATTTAAAAAAAGTTTAGCCAGTGTGCAGAGACCAAGGTTTTTACAAACAGAATCTAAATCGAGTTTTACCACTTCCATTTCATCATAATTTTGAAAATAAGCTAACTTCTCATCTTATGAGGTACGCCACTCTATACATCCGCTGTCTTCTTGTTAAATTTTCAAAAAAGTATTATCAATATAGCCGTGAAACAATACGTTAGAACGTGTCTGATGAACGTAAACAAATACATCGTACGCCCAAACTTCGTTTACTGCTTTAACAGTGTAGCCTTTCTCAACAGATTTCCGGATATCGTCAATCACCCAGACGACTATCAACCAGCGATCTTACTTGTCGTTGTGCTGACATGTGCTTTGGTTTTACTTTTCCCCGCATTTCTTGCACAAGATGAACATTAACTTGTCGTGCATCTGTGTAGGCAATATGGGCATGAATAAATCTTGTGGAGCCGTCACGGTAACTTTGGCTATGCCTTCTACTTGATCTATAGATGGAAAAATTATCTCCAAGTGAATTTATGGGTGGCCGATGGGATTTTTTTTTCTAATTACAAACGTAAGGATACAATGAACACACATAAATTTTCTTTATCTTCTCTCCACAAGAAAAGTCTGCTTCGTGGAAGAGTTTGATACAATTTGTACTCCCGCCAAATAATGGGTCCCTGAGACTGAGGATCCCCTTGCTGTTCACCTTTTTCCCGAGTACAAATGGTTTCAAGTCCTTGTCTGTGCGTTTCATCGCATTAAACATAAACTACCACAGCTAAACGACCGTGTAGCCAGTATTCTTAAATTTCCACATAGGCTATGATCGCTTCATAGTGCCTCTCCATGGCCTCGTGGTGGCTGTTTTTGATAGAGGTTGTAATTTCAGGGTTCCCTGCCCATACCAATAATAGCCCCAGAACTGGAAGACGGTTGTGGTATCTTCAGGTTTAACAACGCCATTTACATGTCGCCCTAAAACGTATTCCTCACGGCCATTTCCCGCATGAAGGATAGAGACACGGCGTTAATGGGCCTTCCAGCAGAGCCATTGTACGGCGACGTGCGCCTGTTGGTCTGCACACCGGTAGCCACCGTTAGGGATGATACCAATGGTAAACTCATTAAGGTGACTTCGGTGGTAACCCAGTATGACCACTCCTGCGATCGTTCACGCCTCTCTGAAAGGATCCACCTTTCCTTTTTCCATGAGCATCTCTCTAAACTTCAGGCAGGCCTTACGTAAGATCATTACATCTTTCACGCAATACAGTTCCAACTAGCGGTTAAAATCAAAGACATAATTTTCTTTGACCAACGCGTCATACCACTTCTCAAAGTGTTCCTTTCGCTCAACTGACATCTCGCCGATGCCGTAGTCATACAATGTCAGCAAGGGACCCCTATGCCTTGCGTTTTATTTTTTATTTAAAAAAACGGGGGAAATGTCCCTTGGCCATGGACTTGACCAAGCAGAATGTTTTATTTATATTAGACAATGACATCGGGAGAAAGTTCAGCGATTCATTAAAGTGTAGTGGGCCATAACGCATGAACATGTTTTTCTCACCGTTCATTATGAGCTCTGTAGTACATTTTTTAAGCTCCATCATATTTAAAAAAATAAAATTTCCATAATAGCCCTTGGTATTATGGGCTAGGAGGATGATGTCCTTAAATTTTGTTGTTTTAATTTGTTCTAGTAATCAGAAAATTTGCCCCAATGTGGCATCACCTTTGAATATGCGAGTACTATCGCCCCCACATTCGGTGCAATTATGGTAATTTCCATCGATATGAAGGCAGACTTTGCAACACGTTTACACGCGACATGGATTATGTTCATGCAAGTACGTGCTGGCTGCACCTTGAAGAATCGTTTCTTGTTGGCATTCAAAATCATAGAACACAAATAAAGAATTGCTCTTTTACAGTGACGGATTGGATGGGACCTGCTTTATATATCAAAAATGACCAAAAGGACGATGGGTTTCGCATACTCTACAAAAAATCTCATAAGACCTTTGTACATAATTATACTTTTCCAAAGAGAAACATTCCCCACAGATCTCACAAACCATTTTGACATCACAGATCGACTTGTGACCCGTGATAAAACAAGGATGTTTATATTTATCAAAACAAGTCTGCTTTGTGAACCAACGACCACAGTCTTTACAGGATATAGATTGGCCTTCACTGCAAATGATTTAGCGTACACTTTTTGCACGGGTATTTATATTTATGCTTTTTATTATGATAAAATGGTGCACGATACTCACGGCAAAAGTACGAGCACTTAAATGAGTCTGTCAAGGATGCTATGATGTCAAAATAGGTTTGCTTATCGTCGTGAAAATAAAAATCAAGGTAGCCCTTAAAGAAATGTTTGGGAGCGGTAGGCCCCTCATATAGGACATGCCTCCCCCGAAGTTCCCTGAGCACTGTGATTTTGTATACAGAGGTAAGTTTGAAATTGTTTCATTTCAGTAAGCCCACAATCTTTCAAAAGATTCACATGAGCACTACGCCATAGTTCCTCTGCTTTGAGTTTTTGAATATAACGACCCATTTTGATTTGTTTAAAGGTGTACACGTCCATGCATCCTGGTTCTTTTTTTAACGTCACATACAGCCTTGGCGACAATCAACCCACGGGCATGGAAAAGTGTGTTGCTATTTTGAATCGTAATGACTCCTTATTTGTTACGGCTATATGTGCTAGCGGGAGAGTGTTTATCACATTTATGATTACCCCTCCCGCGAGGCTCTTTAAATTGGTGTAACTTGACATACAAGGGGATTAAGTGAGTAACGAAGCATTGCTTTGTACCACTTGTTCTACATTAGAGAGCACAGCCTGCATGTCAAGCTGATCTGATCATCTAAATGACACAAATACAGGTCTTGACGAGGAGTCTGTGCTCTCTAATAGTAGACCTACGTAATCCTCCACGTTAACTACGTGATCCTGGAGATGCCCTAACAAAGTATTGATTTACTCCTCGAGCCATCACTCCACGATTTCTCTCTGGCTTCCATAATTGTATGACCCATTCACGCCCGAAATAAAAATACCACATTAGTTGTTTAGTTCTCTCCTCGACTATCCGGAGACAACCCTCCACCAACCTGATTTACCGAGCCACTAATTCCCGGCTGTGATTCTGACAGTTCCGCCACCGCCAAGGGTTGAGGGTGTTAGGATTATTAAATAAATGTTGAGTATATTAGAGATAGTTTTATTAGTTTACTTATTGAGAAATGGAGGCATACAATAAAGAAGTAACGCCAAGACGGCCATTTTGAGACTGACTGAGTTAATGAACAGCTAAACAAAAGAAGCACGCTATACATAGAGATAGGTAGGCCTACATCACAATAGAGGTATGAAAATACATTACTATTCTAACACCAGCCCATAATTGAATACCTCTAGCAATCAATAAACACAATAATGTTCATTAATCTTATGATTGATATGCAAAAAATCAATTAATTATTCCTAGCTCTTTTACACAGCTTTCATGTTTAACCTTAGAGAGAGTTTTTTTTAGGACATCTGCTAACATATTTTCAGTAGGAACATATTTGATATTAATTACTCCTGAGTTTACATGCTCTCTTAAAAAATGGTATTTAATGTCAATATGTTTTGACCTCTGATTAGTAACAGAGTTTTTGGCCAAATGTATGGCTCCTCTATTGTCACAAAATACATCAGTAGGATTTACGGTTCTTTCAGGATCTATTTCAGAAATTAAAGTACGGAGCCACAATGATTCCTGAACCGTGAAAGACATGGCCATGTACTCTGCTTCACAAGTAGACAACGCAATTGTTTTTTGTTTTTTACTGCACCATGAAATGAGGCCATTTTGTAACTTGAAACAAGAGCCAGTTACTGAGTACCTGTTATTGATTTTGTTACCCCAGTCTGAGTCACTAAAGCCCATTAAATTTCCATTTCCCGATTTCTGAATTATAATTTAAAATCTATCGTTCCTTTAAGATATCTGAAAATTCTCTTGACACATAACCAGTGTACCCCTTTGTAAGTTTGATTGTACCTACTAAGTAAGTTAACAGCAAAGCAAATGTCTGGCCTGGAAATTTGTGATAAATACAACAGACTACCAATAGCTTCTTGATACGGGACACTTGGATCCTGTACTTCTGCCGAGTCTTCATCTTGAAAGTCCAGTCCAGAGTCAAGTGGAGTTGACACCGCTTTCGCTTCAATCATGTTAAACCGGGTCAATATTTTCTTGGTGTATTCTTCTTTTGAAATCCAAATCTTGCCTACTTTTCGGTCTCTGGTGATTTCCATTCCAAAGCAGTTTCTTACTGCACCGAGGTCTTTCATCTCGAATTTCTTGTTGAGTGCTTGCTTCACCTTCTCTTTCAATTTCTTGTTGTTTGAAAATAATAGCAAATCATCGACATACATAGCAATAATTAAAATATATTTACCATTTCGTTGGTAATAAACACATGGGTCAGCATTTGATCTGGTGAATCCTAGTTCTGTTAAGACTTGATGAATTTTATTATTCCAATTTCTTCCGCTTTGCTTAAGTCCATATACTGACCTTTTTTAACTTCCACACTTTGCCTTCGGTGGTTAGTTCTTCAGGTGGCTTCACATAGATGTCTTATTGTAAATATCCATACAGGTATGCTGTTGTGACATCCAAATGTTCTATGTCTAGATCTTCCCTTGCTGCCAGTGACGTCAAGTATCGTAAAGACTTATATTTGACTACAGGCGAGAATGTTTCATTGTAATCGAGTCCTTTTCTTTGACTGCATCCTTTGATTACAAGCCTGGCTTTGTATGTTGGAGGTTTTGTTTTATCACTAGGTTTTACCTTAAGTACCCATTTGCTGTTAAGAGGCTTGACATTTTCCGGAAGATCAACGACTTCAAATGAATCATTTTTACTAATGATTCGTGTTCCTTAGACATGGCTTCCTTCCACTTTTCATAGTTGATTCCCTCCAGGGCTTCATCAACATTTATTGAGCCATCTAAAACATTTTGTTCCTTAACATAACAACTTATATGATCAGGCCATATCTTAGGTTTGGGTTATCTTGAAGAATGTCTGAGAGTAGATTTTTGCTGTTCTTCTTCATGTACTTGTTTTTCGTCTTCATTTTCTTTGTCAGAAAAACCTTGAAAAATCTCGCCATCACCATCGTCTTCGTTTTGTAGGCTTAAATAATCATTAGGTAATTTATTGATTACTTCATCTTCCCGAGGTTTTTCGTTTGGAAAAAATTGTGGTGATGGGCTTGGTTTCACTTCTGGAACTTCGCGCTTGACTTTGCTCTCAAGAAACACTACATCTCGACTAATTGTGATCTTCTTGCTTTTGGGGTCAATAAGCCTGTACCCTTTGGTGTTTTCACAATGTCCTAAGAATGTTAATTTTTGTGACTTAGGATCCCATTTCTTCCGCAATGCTTTAGGTATGTGGACCATGGCTTCACATCCAAAAATTCTTAGATGTGACAAATTAGGCTTCCTCCCACTCCATACTTCATGAGGAGTTTTGTCTTTCAGAATGGTTGTAGGCGATAAATTTGTGAGATAAGCTGCTGTTGATACAGCATCGGCCCAATAGGACTTTGGGAGTCCCGCATCCAGGATCATTGTCCTAGCCTTTTCAACCAGTGTCCTGTTTGTCCTTTCTGCCAGCCCATTTTGTGCAGGACTGTAGCTAACAGTTAGCTGATGGATGATGCCAGCGGAGCTCAGTGTTCGTTTCATTTTCTCATTTACATATTCACCCCCGTTGTCCGAGCGAATCTTCTTGATTTTTAGACCTGTTTGTGTCTCAACCATTGCCTTGAATTTTAAGAATACACTATGAACTTTAGACTTATCTTGTATAAAGTATACAAATACTCTCCGGGAGTAATCGTCAACAAATGTAAGAAAGTATTTACTGCCACCGATTGAAGTTGTTTCCATCGGACCACACAAGTCTGAATGCACTAGCTCTAAAATTGATTGACTATACATTTTGTTTCTCTTGAACGGAAGTCTGGCCTGGTTACCTATGATGCACAGTTCACACGGTTCATCAGCTAAAAGGTTAAGGTCCATACCATCTGACATTTGGCTTAGTTTCTTCATTCCTTTCCGGTTTAAGTGACCAAGTCACCGATGCCACAAAAAATCCTTAGATTGTGCATAAAAACTGGTTTCGTTTGTTTGAGGTGTGTCCAAACAGTATATCCCATTTTTAACATGGGCTTTTGCGACTAGTACACCATCACTGTCATGAACATAACCTCCTGTTTGATTAAACGTCACAATGTGGCCTTTCTGCACTATTTTACTCACTGATAGTAAATTTACTGCTGAATTTGGAATGTGCAACACATTACTCACTTCTACTTTAGAAGTAGTGTTATTAACAACACATTCTAAATTAATGGTCCCTGACACGTCTGCGACCAAATCAGTGTTGTCTGCAGCTGTCACTTTGGTTTCATTTGGGGTTATGTCGGAAAGTTTATTTGTATTTTTTGTAATATGGGTCGATGCACAAAAGTCCAGAAACCAACAAGCTTCATCTTTAACCTTTTCCTTATAGGCCAAAAAAGCTCTCTTGCTTTGGGTGTAGAAGGCTTTTCACTAGGGTGATCGCTGTACCTAAATACACTTTGATGATTCCTGCCATCAGTCCTTTGTCTACAATGTTTGGCAATATGGCCAGGCTTGCTACAACTAAAACACTTCATAGAGGCTGTTTTCTTCTTGAACTTACTTTTTGAAGTGAACAAGGCTGTTTCGTTGGTTAGAGTTGAATCATCCATTTTCACATCTTGTAATAACTTCACTTTAATAGCATCACCTGTAATTTTTGTGCCAGAATTTTCTAGGGCCATTATCATTGGTTTATAGCTTTCAGGTAAACCAGCAAGAAGTAGTGTTCCTGCCAATTCGTCACTTACAGGAAATCCTATCTCGTTTAATTTGTATGCAGTTGATACAATCGTGTCACAATATTCGTCCACAGACTTACAGTTACTGTGGTTGGTAGTGACTAGTATTCTTAGTAGCCCCACTCTCCTAGTCAAGCCGGAGTCTTCGAATGCTCTTTCCAACGCATTCCATGCTTCAACCACGGTCTTAGCATTTTTTATATGAGAATAATTTGTTTTTTCCACGAACAAAATTATTCTAGATAGAGCTTTCCTCTCTTTATTCTTCCAAGAACACACCTTAGCTTCGTCTTCTATCGCGGGAGGGTCTTTCTCTATCACTTCAAACAAATCATCGTGCTCCAGATAAGCTTTCATTGCAAATTTCCAACTGGAATAGTTTTCTCTACCAATTAGTTTTTCTACTAGCGGCAATCTAGATGTAGACGCACTCATGTTTACAATTTGTAGTGTAAAACTTTTGTTAGTGAACACGCTGCCGCCTAAAACTAACCGCTGAAAAACGAACGCAATTTATTTCTCTTTATTTCACTTCACCATCTCACTCGCGCACTGTAATATGTTGCCTGGACCATTAACCTTTGTTAGGATTATTAAATAAATGTTGAGTATATTAGAGATAGTTTTATTAGTTTACTTATTGAGAAATGGAGGCATACAATAAAGAAGTAACGCCAAGACGGCCATTTTGAGACTGACTGAGTTAATGAACAGCTAAACAAAAGAAGCACGCTATACATAGAGATAGGTAGGCCTACATCACAATAGAGGTATGAAAATACATTAGTATTCTAACAGAGGGAGGACTGTGGATCCCGTTTGCATCGCCGCAGCTAGGCTTTGAACACCGTCTCCCTGGCTCGGAAGTGGTGCTGCTGTGGTGGAGTGAAGGGCGTCCATGAGAGACCGCGAATCTCTAACACCCATTTAACTAAAAGACAAAAGTTTGAATTCAAACACGAGTCACACTAACTTCAAAGTATAACTTTGAATATAATTGTTCCAATCACATTAACTTTAAATTGTTTATTTTACTTTACGAAAATTTATACGTATTTTTTTTCCTCTATAAATGCTACCATAATTAAACATTAATCTTAAATTTCAAACTACTTTTTGTCTTAATATAATATGTTAATACAATTTTTACTAAACATAATTGATTTAAATCTTTAACATAAATAATACCAAAATTTGCAATGTGTGTGTAATAAAATACAATTAAAGTCTAGGACAGGTACAAAATAAAGTCCAGGGCAGTTAATTTATAACAATGAAATGTTAAACCTACATTTCACTAATGTTAGATTTTCATCTATGCCGGAATCGAACCGAGGACCCCTGGCTCAAAAAACCAATTATCATGCGCAAATATATAGGATTTTATCTTTTATTAATAACCGGCTAAAGGAACAATATAATTTCTCCGATTAATTATTATTTCACTTTATTTGATTGCCTGTAGGAAATATCTGTATACTTAAAATACATTTAAAAAAATCCAGATGAAACACTAGATCTACATTAGTTTCGTTTTAAAATCTTAACCATATAATTACTCAGCAGAGTGCCAATTTTATTCGGCTCTAAATTGACGTTTAATAGATACCAACACCATCTGTTAGCTCGAAACTTTAACTATGATCTCGACAGATAAACAGGTTTACCACCACACTAATTACCAGCTTTGAATTCCTATATGGGCTTAGGCAGTAGGCGCAAGTTGGGCTGTGGATACAAGTACGAATTTTAGTGAGGCCTAAAATAATATTTTTATGGGTTTTTCCTGTAACATTCCTTTAAAATAATAGTGGATATGATGTATCAGGCTAAAAACAACACGCTAGACATGATTTTTCAAGTCATAGGATGAAAGAAAAAATTATAATTGAGAAATGTTTTAATCCAACTGGGAATTCTAGTAAATGTAAACAAGAGGATACCAAAGTTTTAATGGCACTGTGAAAAAAGCTTTATTTGACTTTGGTAATCTGTTACAAAATTTACCTGGTCAGATAATGAGTTCTTATACAGGAGGTCAATTTAATGTACGCCACTACAGCTCAGTTTGAAGCGTGGAGGTCTTAGTGACTAACACTCTTAGGATAATACCTATTGTATAATAATTTATATTTTTGAAAAAAAAAAAGGTTGATTCTGATATTTTATAATTTATGGTGCTGTTTTTTGTTTTGTAATCTTAAAAAATAAATGGTACGGAACTTTGCACGTACTTTCTAACTCCATTGTTTAAAAATGATGATATTTACTCAAAACTCGTAATATATGTGAAACCAAATAATATACACCAGAAAACCCGAGATAAAAAATTGCGTTAAACTTACACTAAACTTATTTGGCTAACGGATTTAAATTTTATGATATTATTTTCAAAGAATTAAAGTCCTCTTTGGTATATATGGACCAAAAAAATATATTCAAGAGTCAATACTTCGTATTCAAATTTAGACTTCCGTTTAAACTTTTCAACATTTTATTAGGGGTTGCACATCTTATGGTTTTCGCATTTTTATTAAATTCCTAATTTATAATTTTAGACCAATAAAATAGATAAATATTGACTCTTGAGATTATTGCTGTGCATACATTTCCCCTAAGAGGTTAAAGGAAAAAAGAACATACATTTTTGAGAATTACTTATCTACTTACTCTATGGAATAAAAGAATAATTGAGTTAAAACTTAAGTAGTATCTCTGTACAACTAAAGCTCACAAAATTGTAATAATATGTTTGCCAATATCTCCGAATCTATTGGTTTTATTAATATATATATATATCAAATAAAATATTTTATTTTTAATAGTACTACAATTTTGCAATGATTAGTTATTTGGTATCTTAAATAGTTGCGGAGATAAGGAAATTTTCGCTTTTGTAAAGTACCTACTTTAAAAGTCATTTTTATAAGAAAATGAAAATATCAATTTTGCTTATAATCTTAATCAACGCCTATTTACGAATTTTAATCAAAATCATTAGAGCCGATTTTGAGAAAATCTATTTTTTGCAATGATAAATAATTTCATATCTCAAAGAGTTACGGAGATATGATAAGAAATAAGAATGTATGCATCAAACCGGAACCCTTAAAGTAATTTTTCTCGAAATATTGAGAGTAGCCGTTTTGTTTGGAATATTTAGGAATGATTATAAATGAAATTTAATCAAAATCGAGTTACAGACTGACGGGATTCGGGGGGGCTATTAAACGTCAAGATTTATCAAAATCTTAAGTTCGACCTTTTTGAGGATCACAATACTTTCTCTATCTGTAAGATAGTTAGTAAGTAAATAAATGGTACCGAACCCCACACGAACTTTCTTGCTCTATTGTTTAGAAATTGAGATATTTACTCAAAATTCGTAATATAATATTCACTTGCAAACTCGAGAACAAATTGGGCTAGACATATGTACAACATTATTTTACTCATAGTTTTAAGTTTCATAATTTATTTTTAAAGATTTAACGTCTTCAATTGTATATTTGGACCAATAAAAAATATCGATATAGGGTCCCCGAGGGTCAACATTTCGTAATAAAATATTGATTTCCGGTTAAAATTTTCGTTATTTTTCTAGGGGATGCACATCTTATTGCTATCGCATTGCTATTAAATTTCTCTTTTATAAATTTTGACTAATAAAATAGGTAATTATTGACTAAAAAGTCTAAAATGAGAGAGATAGAATTATTATAGCTGATTTTGAGAAAATGGCATTTTTTTTCTTTTCATCATCTAGTAAACCATTATTAATTTTAGGGTTAGACAGACATACAGACAAAAGGCGTTGCAAAATTCCACTTTTTACTGTTTGGGGGGTCATGAAACGTCGAAATCCATCATTATCTAGGACTAGATTTGTTTTACGGTCTTAATACTTTACCTTAAAGTGTTGGCCAAGATAAAAGAAAAATATATTTGTGAATAGCTTGAAATTTTTTTGTTTTATAAAACTATATTTCAAGTAAAATATGTTTATTATAAATAGATCCACATGTATGCAATAATAAGTAATTTCATATCTCGAAGACACGGACATAAAATTAAAAATTAAAATTTACGCATCAGACTGGAACCCTTAAAGTCATTTTGAAGAAAATTTGAGAGTAGCCATTTGATTTGTAATATTGATCAAAGCTTAGAAATGAAATCTAATCAAAATCGTTTAAGCCCATTTTGATCAAATCGATTTTTTTCTCTTTACGCCCTTAAGGAAACTACCCTTCATTTTAGGGTTGGATATCCAATTCAATAAAATTCCTCGGGGTAAACCTAAGAAAATACTATATACCAAGTTTTAGCCCACTCGGTAAAATTGTTTAGGCTCTATCCTGAGGTACAGACTGACAGACAGATGGACAGACAGAGAGACAGACAGATAGACGGCATTACGAAAACAACTTTATATGGTTCGGGGGGTCATGAGACGTCGAAATCCATAAAAATCTCGAGTTCAATTCTTTTGACGCTCACAATGCTTAGTCTACCCGTAAAGTAGCGATAAAGTAAAAATATTGATATTGGGTCGCTAAGGGTCAACACTTCGTATTAAAATGTCGAATTTTGGTTTAAAATTTTTGACCTTTTATTAGAGGTTGCACATCTTATGGTTTATTGCATTGCTATTCAATTCCTCATTTATAAATTTTGAACAATAAAATAGGTAAATATTGACTATTGAATCTAGCATGATAGAAATAGATCATTGTTGTACAAACATTTCTCCTAAGAGGTTGGAATAAAAAGAACATATACTATTTGATAGACTTATTCATTTCTTACTCTATGGCATTAGAGAATTATTGCGTTAAAACTTAAGTGGTAGGGAGAGAGGGGAATGGCAGTCAGTGGGGAATGGCGGTCAGGCCTATTTCATGGCCCCACTGTTGTTTTGAAGTGGTCTAGCCTATACTGCACTCTACTCGATCTTCTAATGAACCAACGCAACAGGATTCGCCATTGTGTTCAAACGTTTAGTGACGAAAAATTTATTGTTTTTGGTTTTCTGCTATTTTAATATAAATATTGTATACAAAATATTCTCATGTAAGTACCATAAAACCACATTTTACTATTTTTCTTTTAATATATCTGCATGCTTTTGTATTTGAAAATAGATTCCAAATTTAGACTTGTTTTAATGTTTCTAGTTTTCATGTGACGATTTTTTTTATTTCATGAGATGCGTTTGGGGCTATGGCAGTCAGCATGACCACCTTCCCATTGGCTGACCTCCATTTCCCTTCGAATATTTAAATGTTTGAAAAATATTTTTTTTAAAATTATGCATTGTAGGCTTATATTAAATATAATGTCTAAATTATTTCATTTATTTATATAAATTAATGATAACTCACTCATAAATAAATATATTTTATCATACCATGGCAATGGTTATTTGCAGATGGCTCGGAATAGAAAACGCCAAACAAAGAAGGCCACCTGGACAAAAGTTGATTTAGAGGCTGCAGTAAAGCTAGTCCATGAAGGAAACACAATGCGCTCAGTTGCGAAACAGTTAAATATTCAATTTAGCACATTGCAATGTAGGATGAAAATAGGAGTTTTCAGTAATCCTAAAATGGGAAGAAAAGCTGTTTTAGTCATGAATAGGAACAAGCCTTGGCATCTCATGTTAAACTATTGGCATCTCTCTTTCATGGAATGACTCCTGTAGAGCTTCGACGAATTGCATTTGAATTTTCTGAAAGAAATAATGTCAAACAAAACTTTAATTCTTCAGCTCACCTCGCTGGGAAAGACTGGCTCTATGCCTTTTTAAAAAGAAATCCAACTTTGTCTATCAGGAAACCTGAAGCAACAAGCATCAATCGAATTATAGGATTCAACAAAATATAAGTATCGCGTTTTTATGAAAACCTAAAGGATGTCATGACGAAGAATAAATTTGAACCTTTCAAATCTATAACGTAGACAAAACTGGAATCGGATCAGTTCCAGATCCAGGATATATTATAGCTCCTAAAGGGCAGAAACGGGTTGGCTCATTGACGAACTGGGAACGAAGTAAAAATATAACGGAAATATGCGAAATGAATTGTAACATTACGTGGTATAATGTTACAACTGGACCCCGCCCCATACTGACGTGATTAGAGATTTGTAACATTACGTGGTATAATGTTAAAACTGGACAACAAAGCATACTACCCGCTCCAATAAATTCAACTCAATTAGGATCCCTACAATAGTATTTTTCTCTGTTGTAGTTCTTGTAGGCTAAGAAGACATAATAGAAACAATGCTGGACAATATATTTATTACTCAATCCAATCCTAAGTATTAATTTGTTCGTGTACTTACAATACTAATCTGATCACAATAGAATCCTGCAAGGCTGGCCGGCACCTGGAATCCTAGATTGGCGAGTGGGTCAAGGGAGATCCAGTGGGTCAACAAAGCGACCCGGCACTCCGACTGTACTAGCGTGAAATGAACCGAGAACTATCAACATCAACTAGAAGACAATTATGTATCCGACCCCTGACGGAGACTAGAGGAACCTCCTTCAAAACATCGGGTGATTGGAGATATTCACGGATATTCCGATGGAGCAAGCGGAATCAACAATGGTGTACGTGACTGTTTGAAGGAATCGTTGACGTCATCATATGCGTGTTTGGTGTACTCCCCCCTTCTTTCCAGAACAACGAAATCCCTACATAATGGCCGTGCAAGCTTGCCATAATCGACTATCCTACGATCAACGATCGACGACAGACCATTTTCATGGATCTGGACAATGGCTGGAGAAAACTTGTAAAAATGTATCAAAATCGTCGCTTAGACGGGTGGAGTTATGAACTCTAACTTATTTATAAACTTTAAACTTTTTGCATATAATATTCAGTTTCAAAATCTAACGTATTAATATTTTGATCGCCAAAAAAATGTCTAAATATTCTATCTTAGATAGGTCGCCGCTCGGGCGCTGTAACTTTTGTTTATATTTTTATTCTCGTAAATATCCTCAGTTATGTGCTGATTAAAAGTTTGAGTTGTTAATATTATATTGTTTGGAATCGTAGAGTAATTTTTTTTATCGAAGTAACTTTTCATATTTAAAATTATGGTTTGATTTAACGTAACGTGAAGTAACTTTTATTGGAATTTAAATTAGGATGACTTTAATCTTTTGTAACGTAAGTTCTGTTTGAACAGCTAAAGTTTTTTTAATTGATGGAACTGTTAGTTCCATATTCTAAGTCAGATCTGATAGTCCCGTGGGAGTTTGGCTTATGTCTGGTAGTCAAACCCTCATGTTGTGTAGACTCTGTTGTATAGTCGTCAAATTTAAATCTTTATATTTATGATATCGTTTTCTGTGAATTACGAAACCTTTGGAACCATATCAAGGTGCCCATTAGGCACTTATAATTTTGTATCGCATTTAAAAATATTCGCTTTGTTATTTTCTCTTATAGACTGGACTATCAATATTATGATGGATTTCATGTTTCCTTTTGTTTAAACACTTGCGCAACTTTAATGATATAAAGTTGTTGGCTTCGAGCATAATTTCCAACTGTACTAATAATGATATAATGAGACCCATTTTTGTTATCTGCGCTATTGCCATTTAATTGAATAAACTGCTCATTTTGTTGAATCAATATATTTTTTATAATTTCCATTTTTTGTATGTTAAGTTCATCCTCTCCCTTTTATCCCTTTTGTTGGCCGGGGGGTACAGGACCAGAGAGGGTGCAACAGAATGCTGCGGGTGGATTTCATCCCGTCAAAGAATTTCTTTCCCCGTCAAAGAATGACCATAATTTTGGAAAAAGATAGCCCTCCAGGAGATAGCTATCATTGTTCCAAAAGTGGATGGATTAATGAGGAGCTATCTCTAGTGTGGTTAAAAAACTTTTCAAAATTTTCAAAGCCAGATTCTCATAACCCCATTCTCTTGGTTCTAGACCAGTGGTTCCCAACCTTTTGTGGCCCATCTCCCCTTTATGGAGGTTGACTAACACCTATTGCCCCCTTTTCATTTTCATTGTATGCCTAATTTTAATTTGAAGTAAGGTGTAAATAATAAAGCAGTTTTATTATTATAAACAATTTTACTACCGTATATAAAAACAACCAAAGCAGTTTTATCCGGTCACTCTTGAATAAAATAGAAAAAAAAAATGTTCATTTTTTACAGACTTTTTTTGAATAACAAAGAAGTGAAATAATTAACTAAGATCATTGATGTACATTTAAAAAACAGGAGTACATGTTTTCATTTTTAAATTGGAATCTGGAAAAATTAAGAAAGTTGACAGTTAAAATTTGAAAAAATAAATGAAAGTTTGAAAATTTGTTATTGTTTTATTTTACCTTTTCAATGGCTGCCTTGTGCTTGGTGGATTTCAGTTAAAGCATGAATATCCGGCTTTATGTTCGTCAAGTTCAGGCGCAAATCTCCTTTGAAGCAAATGTCCAACTTATTTCTTTGTTTTGTGAGGAGCTGGACAACAGAACTAAATCATTTTTCAACTAAATATGTTGACGGGAACGAGATGAGAAGTGGTTCAGTTTTTCCCCACAGTTGTGGACAAGTGTCCATAATCTTCACCCAGCCTAACTCGTAACCGCTCTGCTGGAAAATGATTTTCGCCTCACAGTCATACTTCAGATCTAGAAACTCTGTCTGCAAAGAGTTATCAAGCTTATCCACAGCTTCAAACAAAATGGATCTAGAATCCAATCAGGAATTTGTAACTTGGTCAAATCTTCAAATCTTAATTCCATGTCAGTTTTTAACTGGTCAAGGTGATCAGTAAAAATTAGGATTTTGTCTTCTGGGAGTTCAGGAGTCCCGTGACACTGAACACTTTTTAAGGGTCGGAAACTGAATCAGCTCTTTACGGCCAATATTTACCTTGTGAATATCAAACTTGGCGATGAATAATGAAATAATTCCTTTGGCCTTGATAAGGTTCATCTTGTTTCCATGAAGCCTTATATTCACTTCGTTTATTTTTTCAAAAATATCTGTAAGGTACGCAAGTTCCAATTTGCGTTGCTTCAAATTCTCACTTAAAACAGGATCAGACGTGTCGAGAAACTCAGTAACCATGTCAAATAATTTGAAGAAACGGCGCAAACAGTTTCCTTTGGAAAGCCACCTCACGGCCGTATGTAGAAGCAAGCGTTCGAATTCCTCATCATTTTCATCGCAAAGTTGTCGGAACAGACGGTCATTGAGGGAATTAGCTTTAATCTTGTTAACACCAGTAATGACCAGTTTTAGGGTTTCATGCAGGACACCACTCAATTTTTTCACAGCTAAGTGTTGACAATGAATGACACAGTGAATAGTGATGACCTCTGGCACTTCTTTCTTAAGGTGGGCTAGAAACCCAGCATGACGACCTGACATGGTAGGAGCACCGTCTGTTGCGCAAGCGCTCACGTTTGTTAGGGGAATCTCTTTTTCTTCAAAATAATATTGTACCACTTTAAAAATCGACGATCCCTTCGTATCAGTGATCAAAGTTCTTGCAAACAGCATTTCCTCGGCAATTTCCTTTTGTTCATTGATAAACCTCACATAAGCTAATAAAATTGCTTTGTTATCAATCACAGTTGATTCATCAATCTGCAATGCAAATTTACTTTTTTTCAACAAATTGGTGAGTTTGGATTCAACGTCTGTGGCAATTTCGTCAATTCGCCTGGAAACAGTATTGTTGCTCAAAGGAACCAATTGACTTATCTTATTACTAGGGCCCTCGCCTAGCATGATTTCAACAATTTTTTTGGTAGCCGGTAAAACAAGAGTTTCGCCAATTGTGTGAGGTTTACCACATTTAGCGATCAATAAAGACACCTCGTAAGAAGCAAGAAGACCTTTGTCAAGATCGGTTGCTCGTTTTTTAAATAATTCACTCACATTAGGCCGTTTAACAGCTTTAGCTTTGAGGTTTTGAAAATAACTAAGTTCTTTACTCACTTTATCACTGTGTACTCTTTATAAATGATATTTCATTCGCGAAGGCTTCATTACTAGTAAATGTTTTATCATACAAAAGACAATGTGGAAACTGCACATTTTGCGGTGACGTGATAAAACCGAATTTTAAATACTCAGCTGAGTATTGACGACACTTCTTCTTTTTTGAATCCATTGTGCATGAACTTCTACACTTCAAAACAAACGCACAAAAACAGAAAAGACACGCACAAAAACTGATGGTGAGTCACACAAAGGCTAGTGAAGACTGAAAACGAATGTAGGTCAATGGCAAGTGTGTTGTGATGGCAGGAGGGGGAGGGGGTTGAGTCACCAGTCGGCCGCGCTGAACAACAACAGGTGGGGGACTGTGAAGAGGGGTGAGTGCAGTGAACTCGCCGGCTGAGAATAGCCAGTGACTCGTGCTACCCGGCAATTTCTACTGTACAGTACTATTTTAATTTTTTCCCCTTTGATTACTCATCGTCCCCAAATCGCCCCCCACTTATTTATTGCCCCCCTGATAACCCAAATTGCCCTCTTGAGGGCGATCGCCCCCAGGTTGGGAACCAGTGTTCTAGACAATCGCATCAGTCACACCTCTCTAGATTCATTTGAATTTTGCAGAAACACTGGTATCATTATTATTTCAATACCTCCCCACTCTTCCCACCGAATCCAGCTTCTTGATGTAACGTTCTATGGACCTCAAAAAAAAAAAAGGCATATAGTAAGGAGTGTGACCTTTATATTAAATCAAAACACCTGCAAAAAATTACTCCATATAATGTTGCAAGTATTTTTAAAAAAGCATATTCCAATGTCGCAACAATCTCAAAAAGAGTTTCTGGGTTTCAATTTATAGGAATCTACCCATTGAATCCCGATAATTTCTCAGAGGAAGATTTATTAGTGCATACTACCCAACCTGAAGTATTCAATGGTGCTGATTTGGATGAATCAGTTTTCAATAAACCTACCTCTTCTTCAGAGTTACAAGCCACCTCAAATGGCACTTTAATTTACAGTACTTCTGCCTCAAGCTTGAAAATTATCACACCAATTTCTAACAAAACTAAAGCACAGACGACAATAGAAGACATTTCTCCAGTACCAAGTACAAATCAAGACAACCCAATCAAAGGCAAAAGAAGGAAACAACATTCCCAAATTCTTACAGGCACACCAATGAAGTCAATGCCGTCAGAAAAAAATGAAAAACGTTTTGCATTAAAATTCAAACAAGTGAAAGGAAAGATAAAGATTCAAACGAAAAATGCAATGCAATTTTTTTTTTAAATGTCGGATAAACCTTCAAGACTTCTATAGTACATAGATGGAAGACAGTTCTTTTAGTGAAGATAATTTGTGTGACGATAATGAATCAAAGATATAAATTATTGTGATATGGAGACTTACAAATATTTTATCTGTGACGAGCTCGGACAAGATGGAGAGACATGGTATCGGTGCACTTCTTGTGGAGTATGGGTTCACGAAGAATGTAGCGGGTGGGACACACCAGAGGGATATATGTGTGACGTATGCATAAGGAAAAATCGCCCTTCAATGTAAACCAATGTTGACTAAATAAGTTGAATTAGATTTTTTGACTACTGTATTTTATATAACTTTCTGATGTTATCAAAACAAAGACATTCTGGAAAATATTTACTCTTAAACCTTTTTTATACTTTTCACTTTTGATAAAAACGATTCTTTTTATATTTATGTTATTGTGTAACTTATTGTTTATCATATTTATTTTAATTTCATCATTATTTTTACTAATTGATATGCATATTAATGTTTTCTGTTGAATTATTATGTTTCAAATTATTTTACACTTTTTTTATTAAATAAAGTAAAAATACATATCTTACTATTTTAAAACCATGGGAGCAATAGTGACCGTGATTACCTGATGGGTTAGCAAATTGCGGTCAAACCACTATCTATAATTTTTTTGATTGATAGGCAAAACATCATTGACATTCTATTTTGTACTATGTAATCTTCAAAGTAGAATCACTAAGCTATATGATCGTGTTTATTAGGTTTAATTACAATAAATACTTTTTCAGTAATTTAAGTTTTTGCTTAGGTGACCGCCATTTGCCCACTCTCCCCTATCTATTTACAACTAAAGCTCACAAACTTGTATTAATATATTTTCCAATATCTCAAAAACTTTTTATAAAATTAAATTTCAAATATGAGTTTTTTATTTTTAATAGTACTACAATTTTGCAATGATAATTTATTTAGTATCTCAAATAGCAGAGATACGGAAATTTCCGCTTCTGTAAGGTATAATAAAATTCATTTTCATGGGAAAATTAAAATAGCCAGTTTATTTATAATCTTAATCAATGCCTGGATATGAATTTTAATCAAAATCATTAGAGCCTATTTTGAGAAAATCGATTTTTTCTCTTTTCGCTTTTTATTAAACTTTTATTAATCTTGGGGTTAGAAAGACACACAGACAGACAGCATTGCAAATACCACTTTTTAGGGTTCGGGGGGTCATGACACATCGACATCCATCAACATTGAAAGTTCGATTTTTTTTTTACGGTTGCAATACTTTACATTTAATGTTCGAAAAGTAAAAGTATATAATTTGCTTATATCTTGAAAGTTATTGGTTTTATAGAATTATGTTTCGAATAAAATATTTGTATCATAAATAAATCTACATATTTTCGATGATAAGTAATTTCATATCTCAATTAGTTTTGGAGATATGATAAAAAAAAAATGAGAATTTACTCATCAGACCTGAGCAGTTAAAGTAATTTTTCCAAAATATTGAAAGTAGCCATTTTGTTTAGAATATTTATAAATATTTTGAAATTAAATTGAATCAAAATCGTTAGATCCTATTTTGAGAAGATCGACTTTTTCTCTTTTTGCCCTTTAGTAAACTACCCTTAATTTTAGGGTTAGATATCCAAATCCAAAAACCCCTCAGGGCAACCATATGAAAACCCTAGATACCAAGTTTAAGCCCGATCAGTAAAATAGTTTAGGCTCTAGTTGGAGGTACAGACAGGCAGACGGAAATTCAAAAGGCTGGTAGCTGATGTGGAGGGCTGATGTGTAAATAGACGTAATAAGCTTGAAATGCACAGCTCAACAAACAGCACATATGAAAACACAGAGCCATGATTTAACTTCACATTTTAGGTAGTGGGGTCCAGCCAGATCAACTCCTGTGCTTTCAAAAACTGCTGCATCTCGTACTCTGTTTGTCGGAATAGGAGCAGTTTCCACGTTCTCACTCTTCCCAACATGCCTTTGACATATTACACATGTAGAAATGACTGATCTGACAGTTTTTCTTGCATTCAGTATCCAATACCTTTCTCTTAGTATGCTTAACAACATGTTCCCGCATGAAAATTTTTCTTGTGCTCTGTAAAAATAAATATTTTACAATGGGGGAATTCGAGGGCAATACCATGGGCATACGAAAACCATCTTTATCTTGTCGAAACACTATCTTGGGCTTCAGCCTAATAAGACCCTCCTAATCTTTGTAGGTCTTCAAAGTATTAAGCCTCTCACATGATTGGTCCCTGAAAGATTCTTCTTGTACGAGCTTTATGATATTCTTTTCTGCAGTTTTTAATTCCTCGTAAAATAATTAATTCACTTCTCTTAGATCCTTTGTTTGACAGCAATTGCGGAAAAATATTATGACAGAATATTGTAATTCGCGCCTAAATACCCAGGCTGTACTTTGTTTCACTCAGGTGGTAATCTTGTTAACAAAAGCAACTCAAGAGAATCTTTGTTTCTGTGAATAGTTTCTGTGTTTTGTTTTGTTGTAAGAATTGAAGAATTATCACAATCTATAATTTTTCCTAAACGCTTTCAATAGGTTATGGGCCCAGGATTAGTTCCTAATGCATTGTTGGTTCTTTAAAGATAAAACGAATCAGTTTCGTAGTTTTTGCTGCTCGAGTTATCCATGCTGCCGTGGCTGTTAACGTCGCAAGATAGTTGTTTTTCATGAGCACATTAAGTTTAGTGTCATAATATTTAAGTGAACATTCTCACGGAAAATTTATGTTTATCAGTTAAACTAAAAAGTGAAGTTTCAAGTAATTGTACGCAAATAAGTTTATTTACTTAATAGAATCTGTGTCTGTAAGAATAGACCTTGATCTTAACCTTGAACTTTAGTCAAAATGTCGGAAAAGATCGACATATCAAGTGTTAATAAGTTTAATGGTAGTAACTACCAGCAGTGGAAGTTACAGTTGACATGCGCTCTACGCGCCAAAGGTGTTTTCAAAATAGCAAAACGTGAGGAAGCTATTCCTACTGTAAATGCAAATAAGGCAATCGATCTATGGCAACAAAGGGATACTGTAGCTATGTTTACCCTTACCTCAGCTATGGAGCTCAGTCAGATTGCCTTGTTTGAAAATTGTAAATCTTCCTATGAAATTCTAAGCAAACTAGATTCAATTTACGAGCACAGATCAGAAACAAATAAAATGATAGTACATGAACGTTTCTATCATTATCTATGGAGCTAGGCCAATTCCGTGGCTCAACACATCGCCCAAGTGGTATCTCTTACCCGACAAATAAAAGAGGTCGGAGATTCAGTCAGCGTTCTAGCTATCATGACCAAGATTTTGAGTAGTCTACCTCTGAAATATAAGAGTTTCAGACAGGCCTGGCTTTCCATGAGTGAGGACAAACAAACCATCGACAATTTGACATCCCGTCTGATTGATGAAGAGGCGAGCCAGACTAAGGGGGAAGAGCAAGAAACCGCTTTAGCTTCTATAGCTAACCGAGAAACTAAATCTCGTGGACATAAACCACGATTTTATGAAGCAGGAAAACAAAGTAACCAAACCATAAGAAAACTTACCTGTTATAACTGACAACGTAAAGGCCACCTTGCCCGTGACTGCCGGAGTGATAAGAAAAATCTACCATTCTCTGATAAAGGCAGAGCTGACCAGTCAAATTTTTCTGCCTTTAATGTTGAGGAAGCAAATGCATGTATTTCTTTTTCTGACGAGAATACTTGGACCATGGACAGTGGGGCTTGCAGCCATATGACATGGCACAGAGACTACTTTGACAAGTTTGAAGAGATTAGTGATGGTTCTTCTGTGCGTCTTGTTAACAACCACAAGATTTTTGTCAGAGGGAAATGTGATGTGATGATTCGTAAGTTGCTGAATGGTCAGTGGTATGACTCGGCCATTAGAGATGTCCTATTTGTTCCGGAACTGAAAAAGAACCTCATGTCTGAAGGAAAAATCACCAAGCTAGGAATGAAAATAGTAAAATCAGACAATTTTGTTGAAGTTTTTGAAAAAGAAATGTTGGTTGGTTGCTTGTGGTAAACGCCAGCCAAATAACCTGTATAAAATGCTTTTTCAGACTTTAACCTCAAATGAAGCCAATTCTGTCACTCAGACTAGTTTAAAGCTATGGCACGAACGCCTCGGCCACATCAAAGTTAGAGCTTTGAAGGAGTTAGTCTCAAAAGGCTTAGCCGAGGGTGTAGATCTGAGTGATATAGACAATTTCTTTTGCCCTGGCTGGAAAGAACCACAAGCTCCCGTTCAACAACCCAACCCACCAGAAGATGAAGGTTGGTGAGTTAATATACAGTGATCTTGGTGTCATGCCAGTTGAGTCTGTAGAAGGGGCTAAGTACTTTGTTACTTTTAAAGATAACTACTCTGGCTATAGAGTAGTAGTATCTTTCATTAAACATAAAAGTGATATACTACAATGTTTTAAAGATTTTTGTAAGATTGTAGAAACAAAATACAAGCGAAGTGTGCAAATACTCCATACAGACAATGGTACAGAATACATCATTGTAGAATTTCATGATTTTCTTGCTCAAAAGGGATCATTGCTGAGAGAACAGCGCCATACACACCCGAACAAAACTCTCGCTCAGAGAGAGATATGTGCACAATTGTTGAGAGTGCCCGGGCGATGGCTTGCAGCAGTAACCTCCCTCAAGAGCTTTGGGCGGAAGCTGTAAATTGTGCTGTATACATATTAAACCATACACCTACAAAGCAGGCACATAACTCCACACCCCTCGAACTGTGGACCGGCAAAAAGCCTCAGCTGTCGCATGTAAGGACGTTTGGAAGTGAAGCCTATATGCTGGTGCAAAATGGAAGAAAGAAGTTGGATAAGAAATCCAAGAAGATGATACTTGTTGGATAAGATGGAAATTCTACCAAATACAGGCTGTACGATCCTGATACTTAGAAAATTAGAATATCAAGAAATGTTCTCTTCAATGAAGCACAACAAGGCTTTGAAAAACCTATCCACTACATGCCCACGAAAATTGACTGTGATGAAGAAGCTGAAGTCAAGAGCCAAGAAGAATATGAGACTAAGAATACATCCCCAGAGCCAGAGCCGGGTGAGCCACCAGCAGAAATTCTTCAAGAGGATGAACCATACAAGATGTCTAGACCTACTCATAACCTCAGACCTCGTAGTGTGTTAAAGCCACCAGCAAGATTCGCTGAAAATCTTCTCTGCGTTGAGGAAGATACTCCTAGTACCTATTCTGAAGCTGTTACATGCCCGGACAAATTCAAGTGGGAAACTGCTATGAAAGAGGAAGTTGACGCCTTAGAGAAAAATGACACATGGACAATGGTATCAATACCTGAAGGGAAGAAACCCATCGGCTCAAGATGGGTCTTTAAAATTAAAAGAAACTCTTTGGGTGAGATTACGAGATATAAAGCACGTTTGTGTGCAAAAGGTTACACACAAAAGTTGGGAATAGACTACAATGAACCATTTTCCTCCACGACTCGCTATGATTCAATTAGAGTTCTCATATCTATTGCAGTTAGATTTGACTATGAACTAACCCAATTTGATGTCAAAACCGCATTCCTTAATGGAGATCTTGAAGAGGGGATATACATGAGTCCTCCAGAAGAGATACAGGTGGAGTCAAATGTTGTTTGTAAACTCAATAAGTCTCTTTACGGTCTGAAGCAATCGTCACGATGTTGGAACCGAAAGTTCGACCAATTCATAAAGGATTTTGGCTTCAGGCAATTTAATCGAGACAAGTGTATCTACAAAGCCGATGTTAAGGGGAATCGTGTCTTTCTAATCTTTTTTGTCGATGATGGTCTTGTGATGGGGCCGAATAAAACCTCATGTAACGTTGTAATCAATTAGTTGCAGAAGGGTTTTGAGATCACGACATCATCAGTAGAATTTGAACCATCCTCAAGGGGAGGATGCTCAAATAATACAAATAGTAATACAAAAAAAGGGACAACAATAGAAGTGAGTGCTATGGAGTTCAAGGCTTTGAATGTTTTACCCAAAACATTCCAATACCGAAGCTCGCAACTCAAACCTGTTGCTGGGTTATTCAAAAGGGGCCGTTTACCTCTGGAAAGCAGTAAGAGACTGCAACCTGCCTATCAGTTCTGGCATGTTGCAAAACAACAACAAGAAATCTAAATTCAAATATTAAATATCAGCCCATCAGAACTGGCATATTGCAAAACAACAACAAGAAATCTAAATTCAAATACTAAATATTTTTTCATGAGAACTAGCATGTTGCAAAACAACAACAAGAAATCTAAATTCAAATATTAAATAGTTCACGTGAACATTATTTAAATATAGCTATAAATGGAAACGATACACATTAAACATACTTATCGATACAATCGATTAATTATAACTCAACTGGCGATAAGACGCCATCACCTAGCAATGAAGCGACCTCTAATGAACAATAAAGTAATTTTCTAACAGTCAGTTTTATTTCTAAAGTATTTTGAATCTTAGGAAAATAGGCCGAAAAGAAATTTTGAAACATCTTACAATTAAAAAAAAGAAGTTAAATTTGCCTAGAGTGAATTTTAACCTTACATTTTAAGTTGAAGAAAGCCGGTGCTTATCCTATCTCAGTTACGACTTAGGCCCAATTGTCAATTTTGTTGGCTCAGGCGCCAGTATATATACCATAAAGCACAGAAGAGGGAAAGATGGGAAAATTAAGGGGAGGTCACATTCTAGATCACCAAGGAATACATAGTTAGCTCATGCTGACACAGCTTCGGGAAGGTCCGTGGCCGTTCGGGAACCTTATCGAAGGGGATATCTTCACTGCGCATGTCAAATCAACTCAATGTTTTCGTTGCACTCGCGTCACATTTTACCCTGCCAGTGTTCTATTTTCCCGGTACCGCGAAGGTGCGTCCGACGGATTTGTGTCATTCTTCCACGCAGCCCCAGTCAGCAAGCAAACGGGGTAAGTCTCGTCTATTTTTGTTGTTTAGTGTCTTTCGTAAACCATCCGATGCTACAAATTCTTTGTGGGGATGCAGATACACTACAACAGAGAAGATGGTACACTCTTCATTGGACAATCAACCTACATACACCAGATTGCCAAAAGATTCAAACTTCAGGACGCTAATCCTTGTAGCGTGCCTGCAGATTCCAGTATTCGCCTACAAGCAGCAGAAGAAGACCAATTAATGAAACATGTACCATACAGGGAAGCAGTTGGCGCATTAATATTTATTTGCACAGTCAGTCGACCTGATGTAGCGTTTGCAGTGGGGAAAGTCAGCAAATATTGCAAAAACTTTGACAAAAACCACTGGAACAGTGTCAAGAAAATTATTGAATATCTCAAAGCCACAGCCAACTATGGAGTCATGTATCGAAAGTCCGAAGACCCAATTACTATTGTGGGATATTCAGACTCTGATTATGCCGGAGACCTTGATACAAGACGATCGACAACGGGCTACATATTCAAGATCTTGAATGGTCCTATTAGTTGGAGCAGTACTAGACAGCAAACTGTAGCCCTCTCAACCACCGAAGCTGAATATATGGTAGTCTCAGCCGCATCTAAAGAAGCTATGTGTCTTAGAACTATGTTCATGGACATCTTTGAAGAAGCCGCTGCACCAACGGTGATCTTTGTTGACAATCAAAGTGCCATAAAACTTGTGAAAAACCCAGAATATCACAAGCGTACCAAGCACATAGATATTCGCTACCACTACATTCGGGAGCGATTTGAACATGGGGACATCGAGCTGCGATACACCGCATCGAAGGATCAGCTTGCCGACATCCTTACGAAGCCATTACTCCGTGATGTTTTACAACGACTATGTGCTGATTTGGTAACTGAGTCTTCTTGAAGTGGTGAATTAATTTTGTTTGTTTGTGTGCTCAGTGTGTGTGTATATATATTGTGTTTAACAATGCCACTATGACATTAGAAACATTTTGTTATTAGGTGCTCATTAAGGGAGTGTGTCAGAATATTGTAATTCGCGCCTAAATACCCAGGCTGTACTTTGTTTCACTCTTGTGGTAATCTTGTTTTCAAAAGCAACTCAAGAAAATCTTTGTTTCTGTGAATAGTTTCAGTAGGGAGGAAAATCAACTATCAGGACACCGGAAGTAGTGGGATGAGGTTTTCTTATGGGCGCTTATACATACATAGGATTTTCAGGACAGAGGCAGGGTGAGGGGTGAAGGAGGTGTGAGGCAGGTGAGGGGATGATCCTGAGTCGCCAGAGGAGACGGTGGCCGAGGGGATGGGTTGTATAATTGGCTCAGAATACTAGGGCACAAAGGGGTGGAAATGATTACCCCTTTCCCTCCCCTTCCGCGCCGGAGACTCGCGGACATGGGCTCTGTCTCTCTCTCTCTGTCTCTCTCCCTCAAACACACATGCTCATAGGAATACTGGGGCATTGAGGGGGTGGGGAAGTGTGCCCCCCTCACCCCTTCCCTGAAGTATGTTGGAGTTCTCTCCATCTCTCTCCCACTAAATCTGGATATAGGTAGGAATACTGAGACAGCTAGGAGAAATATGGTGTGGGGATGTAGCTATACCTCTTATACATGCATCATGTACTGGGGCAGCGAGGAGAAATGTAGAGAAGGGGGAGTATCATGACGAGGGTGATAGGTTGCAGCTCTGCTCGAGGACGACGAACTTTTTTTCTCTACACATCTCCAGTCGCCCCCCTCCTCCGAGGCCGTGCCGGGAGCTAAGATGTCGAATATGTTTGTGAAGAACAAGGTTCGAATCTTGGTGAATTCAAAACAAAACAAATTTTTTTTTTCAAATTAGATTATGTAGATCAATTCTATACTGTAAATTCCACTTCATGTTACATTATATTCAAAATTCGTAAAACGAGAAGATCGGGGTTTGAATCCCGGGCAAGGCGAACTGAGGGTTGGTTTTTCCACTCTTTATTCATCCTCATTTCAGGAATTCAAAACATAATTTTTTTTTTCAAATTAGATAATGTAGTTCAATTCCATACTGTACATTCCACTTCATGTTACATTATATTCAAAATTCGTAAAAAGAGGAGATCCAGGTTCGAATCTTGGCAGGACGAACTGAGGGTTGGTTTTTCCACTCTCCCTCCAAGCAAATGTGGGTTCACTTCCTCTAAGCTAATACGGGTGTACATACTTTAAAATTA
The DNA here is from genome assembly GCA_039000515.1 of Timema cristinae. NCBI lineage: Eukaryota > Metazoa > Arthropoda > Insecta > Phasmatodea > Timematidae > Timema > Timema cristinae. Next base: position 14,544,350 of record JBCFYV010009882.1, on the reverse strand, counting down.
TTCATCTCCATTTCAGGAATTCAATACCTAAACAATTTTTAGAATTAAAACGAGGAGATCGAGGTTCGAATCTGTAAAACGAGGAGATTGAGGTTCGAATCTCGGGCAGGGTGAACTGAGGGTTGGTTTTTCTACTCTCCCTCAAAGCAATTGCGGGTCCCTAATTCAACTTTCCCAATTCCTAATCCATTAGCGTAGGGGAGATCGAGGTTCGAATCACGGGCAGGGTGAACTGAGGGCTGGTTTTTCCACTCTTTATTCATCCTCATTTCAGGAATTCAAAACCTAAATTTTTTTTTTTTCAAATTAGATAATGTAGTTCAATTATATACTGTACATTTCACTTCATGTTACATTATATTCGAAATTCGTAAAACGAGGAGATCGGGGTTCGAATCTTGGGCAGGGTGAACTGAGGGTTGGTTTTCCACTCTCCCTCCAAGCAAATGTGGGTCCATAATCAAACCTTCCCAATTCCTAACCCATTAGCGTAGGGGAGATCGAGGTTCGAATCTCGGTCAGGAAGAACAGGGTTGGTTTTTCCGCTCCTCCTCCAAGCAAATGCGGGTTCACTTTCACTAAGCTAATATGGACGTACTTACTTTAAATTTATTCATCCTCATTTCAGGAATTCAAAACTTAATTTTTTTTAAAAATTAGATAATGTAGTTCAATTCTATACTGTACATTCCACTTCATGTTACATTATATTCAAAGGTGACGTGTTTGTGAAGATCAAGGTTCGAATCCTGGTCAGGATAAACGAGGTGTGGTTTTTCCACTCTCCCTCCAAACAAATGAGGCTTCCCCCGTATTCTGAACGATTTTACACATACACTCACATGATGGAACATTCGTTATTTGGAAACTTTTTTCAAACATATCGGAAGATGACGTGTTTGTTTTCCACTCTCCCTCCAAGAAAATGATGCTTCCCCAATACTCTGAACGATTTTACACATACACTCACATGATGGTACATTCGTTATTTGGAAACTTTTTTCAAACACATCGGAAGATGACGTGTTTGTGAAGATCAAGGTTCGAATCCCGGTCAGGATAAACGAGGTGTTGTTTTTATACTCTCCCTCCAAGCAAATGAGGGTTCACTTCCTTTAAGCTAATGATGATGCATTCGTTATTTGGAAACTTTTTTCAAACATATCGGAAGATGACGTGTTTGTTTTTCCACTCTCCCTCCAAGCAAATGAGGCTTCCCCAGTATTCTGAACGATTTTTTACATCATGCGCAAATGATAGTACATTCGTTATTTGGAACCTTTTTTTCAAAAATATCGGGAGATGTCGTCTTTGTGAAGATCGAGGTTCGAATCTCAGTCAGGATAAACAAGGTATGGTTTTTCCACTCTCCCTTCAAGCAAATGAGGGTTCCTAATTCAACCTTCCCAATTCCCAATTAGCACTGCGATTGATTTTACGTCTTCGTCATGCACCTGGAGCTATAAAATCTAACCATGATACATACACGTATAGTCTTTCGCTCGCTGTAGGGAACGATCGGTTTGGGATAGAGAGGCAGGTCCTTCCCATGACCAGAGGAAGTTATACGCACACACCGTGGGAAGCGAGGGATGAGGGGTGACCTCCAGGACACGAGGATCGACCCTCGAGACGTGTTAAGGTCGACTCGCAAAGTCTGGCGGTGGTTTGATTTCCGTACGAACCAACCAGGCCAAGGACTCGATTCCCAGCTGTTTCCCTCCCGGGAGTCCGGGCTTGGTTCCCTACCCTCCCTTACCATGGCTACGAAAGCTCTCTACTGAGGGTCTGAGCTTCAATCCCTGGAAACATGCATATCCTCCGGATTCGGGCATGACCGAGATACTAGAAAATGAATCCCTCTATATTGAGATAGTCCTAACCAGTCCATCTCACTACACCCTGAGCTAGTTCTATCCTGGCCGCTTCATTACACACTATCTCTATCATGAGCTAGTTCACCTCATTACACCCTATCCCTATCTTGAGCTAGTTCACCTCATTACAGTCTATCCCTATCTTGAGCTAGTCCTATCCAGTCCACCTCATTACACCCTATCCCTATCTTGAGCTAGTTCTATCCAGTACACCTCATTACATCCTATCCCTATCGTGAGCTAGTTCTATCCAGTCCAAATCATTACACCCTATCCCTATCTTGAGCTAGTTCTATCCAGTCCACCTCATTACACCCTATCCCTATCTTGAGCTAGTCCAACTCATTACACCCTATCTTTATCTTGAGCTAGTTCACCTCATTATGCCCTACCCCTATCTTGAGCTAGTTCACCTCATTACATCCTATCCCTATCTTGAGTTAGTTCTATCCAGTCCAACTCATTACACCCTATCCCTATCGTGAGCTAGTTCTATCCAGTCCACTTCATTACATCCTATCCCTATCTTGAGCTAGTTCACTTCATTACACCCTATCCCTATCTTGAGTTAGTTCTATCCAGTCCACCTCATTAAACCCTATCCCTATCTTGAGTTAGTTCTATCCAGTCCAACTCATTACACCCTATCTTGAGCTAGTACAACTCATTACACCCTATCCCTATCTTGAGCTAGTCCTATCCAGTCCAAATCATTACACCCTATCTCTATTGTGAGCTAGTTATATCCAGTCCAGCTCTTTACGCCCTATCCCTATCTTGAGCTAGTTCACCTCATTACACCCTATCCCTATCTTGAGATAGTTCACTACATTACACCCTATCCCTATCGTGAGCTAGTTCTATCCAGTCCAGCCCATTAAATCCTATTCCTATCTTGAGCTAGTTCACCTCATTTCATCCTATCCCTATCTTGAGCTAGTCCAACTCATTACACCCTATCTCTATCTTGAGCTAGTTCACCTCATTACACCCGATCCCTATCTTGAGTTAGTCATATTCAGTTCAATTCATTACATCCTATCTCTATCTTGAGCTAGTTCTATCCAGTCCAGCTCATTACACCCTATCCCTATCTTGAGCTAGTTCACCTCATTACACCCTATCCCTATCTTGAGCTAGTCCACCTCATTACATCCTATCCCGATCGTGAGCTAGTTCTATCCATCCCACTTCATTACATCCTATTCCTATCGTGAGCTAGTTCTATCCAGTCCAACTCATTACATCCTATCTCTATCTTGAGCTAGTTCACCTCATTACACCCTATCCCTATCTTGAGTTAGTTCTATCCAGTCCACCTCAATAAAACCCTATCCCTATCATGAGTTAGTTCTATCCAGTCCAACTCATTACACCCTATCTTGAGCTAGTACAACTCATTACACCCTATCCCTATCTTGAGCTAGTCCTATCCAGTCCAAATCATTACACCCTATCTCTATTGTGAGCTAGTTATATCCAGTCCAGCTCATTACGCCCTATCCCTATCTTGAGCTAGTTCACCTCATTACACCCTATCCCTATCTTGAGCTAGTCCAACTCATTACACCCTATCTCTATCTTGAGCTAGTTCACCTCATTACACCCGATCCCTATCTTGAGTTAGTCATATTCAGTTCAACTCATTACATCCTATCTCTATCTTGAGCTAGTTCTATCCAGTCCAGCTCATTACACCCTATCCCTATCTTGAGCTAGTTCACCTCATTACACCCTATCCCTATCTTGAGCTAGTCCACCTCATTACATCCTATCCCTATCGTGAGCTAGTTCTATCCAGCCCACTTCATTACATCCTATTCCTATCGTGAGCTAGTTCTATCCAGTCCAACTCATTACATCCTATCTCTATCTTGAGCTAGTACACCTCATTACAGCCTGAGCCAATTCTATCAAGTTCACCTCCTTACACCCTATCCCTATCTTGAGCTAGTACAACTCATTACACCCTATCCCTATCTTGAGCTAGTCCTATCCAGTCCAAATCATTACACCCTATCTCTATTGTGAGCTAGTTATATCCAGTCCAGCTCATTACGCCCTATCCCTATCTTGAGCTAGTTCACCTCATTACACCCTATCCCTATCTTGAGCTAGTTCACCACATTACACCCTATCCCTATCGTGAGCTAGTTCTATCCAGTCCAGCCCATTACATCCTATTCCTATCTTGAGCTAGTTCACCTCATTACATCCTATCCCTATCTTGAGCTAGTCCAACTCATTACACCCTATCTCTATCTTGAGCTAGTTCACCTCATTACACCCGATCCCTATCTTGAGTTAGTCATATTCAGTTCAACTCATTACATCCTATCTCTATCTTGAGCTAGTTCTATCCAGTCCAGCTCATTACACCCTATCCCTATCTTGAGCTAGTTCACCTCATTACACCCTATCCCTATCTTGAGCTAGTCAACCTCATTACATCCTATCCCTATCGTGAGCTAGTTCTATCCAGCCCACTTCATTGCATCCTATTCCTATCGTGAGCTAGTTCTATCCAGTCCAACTCATTACATCCTATCTCTATCTTGAGCTAGTCCACCTCATTACAGCCTGAGCCAGTTCTATCAAGTTCACCTCATTACATCCTATCCCTATCGTGAGCTAGTTCTATCCAGTCCACTTCATTACATCCTATCCCTATCTTGAGCTAGTTCTATCCAGTCCAACTCATTACACCCTATCCCTATCTTGATCTAGTCCTATCCAGTCCACCTCATCACATCCTATCCCTATCTTGAGCTAGTTATATTCAGTTCAACTCATTACACCCTATCTCTATCTTGAGCTTGTTCTATCCAGTCCACCTCATTACACCCTATCCCTATCTTGAGTAGCTAAGACGTTGAGGATTTGTCGAGTTAATTGAAGTAATTTCTCGAACTATCCTCTCAAATCAACCAACATCTGAAGGAGCTAACAGGAGGACGGCCGGAATACATTTATCTTCCTTGAGAAGATTAGAAGGGGCTTTACGTGGGAAACTTGCCAAGTGCGGTCAAAGTTAATTTCTGGAACGGGACCCTCTTTCTGGAAAGTGTGGGAAAATCTTAACGTTCGATGTAGAGGGGAACTTAAAAGAGGAAACATGCCGGTTTTTTCTCTCCCACAACCCCCTGAGCTGAACTCTGCATATCTAAGCCGTTAAGCTATAGGTTCGCTTAACTCGTTTCTTCTCGCTCAGATAAGTACTGATGAAGGAATATAGCTTGAGTCTATTGGGTCTCTTATCATGTAGCTGCTCTCAACAATCACCCCTTAGCTTACCATTCTATAAATGTTCCACCATTCGTCTCTCACACGTGTAGGGTATCCCTCTACCGCACATGAGGGTTCTCTCTCTCAAACCAAGGTCTAGTAGAACAAGCTTCAGTCAGATTTCAACCATAGGTAAAATAGTCTTACGATCATGAGCACAGCTCGGGTATAGGCATTGACCGAGCGCTGAACAGAGAATTACGTCGCTAGCGGAGGTGAGCTCTCCTGGTTGCCGTACCAGGGGTTTAACGAGCCCGAGTGCGTTTGGCTGGTTGCAGGAACCTTGTACGGTAGGGGTATCATGTCACTTGTGAGTTTATCCGGGCTCAGTATTACGCGCACTGGCAGGTACAAGGACTGGAGGGTTTTTTAGTGATGCATCGGCTGGGAGTAAGGTTCACCGGCAGATAACTTCCATCCCTCACGAAGCGAGTATCCCACGATCTTATCCTCCCCCTCCCCTGTAACCCGTACAGGGCTTATGGTTCACACGCATGGGCATCTGTGCAAGATGAACTATGAACTTTCCGAGTCATAGAGTCACACGCTGACTCCTTATATATAAAAGTAAGACTTCTAGATGAAATCATTAGTTACTATCTACATTCTAGAGGAAAATATCTCCGCAAATAGTAAGGTGGTTCACCATGTTGATTGATATGCAAGGATACTCGAGTGATAAAATAGTATTCATATTCAAAGAGTTGAGTGTTTTACATTTCGAACCCTTCAAGGAGATCAACTACAAGTTTCTTCCTCCGTTCAAGATTGATAACCTCTCGACTTCAAGCATGAGAAACGTAAGTTGGTTAAGTCAATATTATCACGGGTTATCTTGGTACGAGGGGGAAGTACAGTACTCGAATCTTCGTCCTATCTTATTTTCTCATCTAGAGCGGTACACAACGAACGTGACAATCTATATTAATGGTGCCGAGAAGATGAGATGGTTACAGAGTATCATTGCCGAAGATAAGTATAACTTTCGCGAGCTAGGTGAACTCGGTTGTCCTTCCCTGAGTAAACTTAAAAAACTGTACAAGGTGAACAAGTGTCCTACACATTCCGGTAGTATCTACTCATGCGCCACGGAAAATGTGCGACTACTCAACGAATGGTTTAAGTCTGATCAAGCAAGACTTTTACGATCGGACTAGGTGAGGGAGGGAGGGTACACACAGTATATGAACATGACAATTGTATAACTTGTTGATAGGCTGTCAACATTGAGGGAAAAAACACAAAAAAACGCGAATATATTTTTTCCATGTTACGCTAGCTAAAGATTTTAATTGGTTGAAAGATCAACAAAGCTTGTTAATTTCAATAGTTTGCTGGTTTAATCTAGATTTATAATTTAAGACTTAGATATGACGCTCAAAAACTTTACACGGTCGTCTCGTAAAAATTTTAATTTAGATAATATTGACAAAACACCTTACTGTTTGTCAAGATAGTAACGCAGATCAATATATAAAATTAGCTTAACATATTATCAAATAATTCCTCATTAATAAGCTGATGAATGACAAGTCTAAAAAAGAGCAATGTAAGTTTTTTTGTTAGATTGTTTGCGCGCGTTAGCTAAATTATGTAATTGAACGGAAGATCAACAAAGCTTATTAATTTCAGTTCCGAGGAATAAGAATTATCGAACAAACTTAGCTCCGGTATGACACTGAGATGTTGACTGATATTTGAGCGATATATCTTAAGTCTTAAATTCCGAATCAAATTCACTCCTTACTTTCGACTAGTATAAAATGTTTTCTAAAAAAAGACGATGGTTTAATCTGTTTAGAAAGTACTCCTCCAATCCCTAAAAAATGTAATGTGTTATCTTATTCTATGACGGAGAGACTATAATCATTGTATGCATCGAATGAAAGACTTTTATTTTATTTTTTGTACTGAATATTTGTATGTGTCATTGTAATCAGAAAGAGTCAATTTGTTTTTTCTGATAGTTATAACACAATGTCAGTATTTAACTTTTTAGGCTGTCAACATTGGTCAGTACATTTTATCTGATTTTAGCCGACTCGCGCAATTTAAAGAGCTAATCTGTTTTATTGAGGAAACACCTTACTGTTTGCTGAGATATTTTCACAGGACATTTGTAAAAGTTAAGATATACTTTTTACCTGATCCAAGTGAAATTATTTTTTACCTAAAAAAATTCACTTTTAGACGTAGTGAAAGGATGATGTAGATTCCAGGAAAGGATTTAATATTCTTTGTATCATTGTAATCTGATCCAAGTGACATACAATGTTTTTTAAAAGTGCTAATTTGTATTTCAGGAAAGGATTTAATAATCTTTGTATCATTGTAATCTGATCCAAGTGAAATTAAAAAAATCTCTTAAATTTTTGTCACCGACATTTCAATGTATTGCAAATCTAACGCTTAATTGAATAGGACATATTTCATATTTTTACCTAAAAAAACACTATTTGACATAGTGAAAGGATGATGTAGATTTCATACAATGTTTTAAAAGAGCTAATTTGTACTCCAGGAAAGGATTTAATAATCTTTGTATCATTGTAATCTGATCTAAGCGACATACAATGTGTTTTAAAGTGCTAATTTGTATTCCAGGAAAGGATTTAATAATCTTTGTATCATCGTAATCTGATCCAAGTGGCATACAATGTTTTTTAAAAGTGTTAATTTGTATTCCAGGAAAGGATTTAATAACCTTTGTATCATTGTAATCTGATCCAAGTGAAATTATTTTTACCTAAAAAAAATTCACTTTTTGATTTAGTGAAAGGATGATGTAGATTTCATACAATGTTTTAAAAGTGTTAATTTAAGAGGAAAGGATTTAATAATCTTTGTATCATTGTAATCTGATCCAAGTGAAATTATTTTTTTACATAAAAAACACTTTTTGACATAGTGAAAGGATGATGTAGATTTCATACAATGTTTAAAAAGAGCTAATTTGTACTCCAGGAAAGGATTTAATAATCTTTGTATCATTGTAATCTGATCCAAGTGACGTACAATGTTTTTTAAAAGTGATAATTTGTATTCCGGGAAAGGATTTAATAATCTTTGTATCATTATAATCTGATCCAAGTGAAATTATTTTTACCTAAAAAAATTCACTTTTTGATCTAGTGAAAGGATGATGTAGATTTCATACAATGTTTTAAAAGTATTAATTTGAGAGGAAAGGATTTTATAATCTTTGTATCATTGTAATGTGATCCAAGTGAAATTAAAAAATCTCTTAAATTTTTGACCGCAGCATTTCAATGTATTGCAAATCTAACGCTTAATTGAATTGATCATTTCAAATAGGACATATTTCATATTTTTTACCTAAAAAAATCACTTTTTGATAGACTGGAAGGGTGATGCAGATTTCAAACAAAGTTTTGAAAGTGTTAATTTGTATTCTGTTAGAATTTCTTTCTAAAAATCCTTATTTCTGGAGCTATAAATTCTAACATATTATAATTTTTTTTTAAATATGTTCAGTTATGAGGGTTTTTTTTTTTTAAAAAGATCAATTCAATTAAGTTGTTTAGGGATATAATCCATTATTTGGTTCAGCTCGTGAGTTTACCGATGTTGCCGCCCGAGTCCCCTCCTCCTCTCATCCCGACCATAAGCCTCCCCTGACCATCCCTCGAAAAAAGACTGTTCGAGCGTATGAGCGAGGGAGAGCTATACCAGAACCCCCCTTCCTCAGAGAGAGAAAAAAAAGTGAAAGTGTTTAAACCTTTTGCCAAAGTCAAATGGTTTATAAAATGTAAATATTTATTGCTGGTATCGCATGTGAATATAAATGTCCAGGATGAGAACATTATAAGATGTAATAAACATACCACATCGTTTCAGATGATGTTCTGATACGAATCTTTGTTCTAAGACTACGGTAAGAAAAGGCTTTTTTAGTGAATATTTTCTTGCTGTGTACCCTCTTTAGTGACTGTATGGTTTAAGGACTACTCTCGCAGTAAACTAGACTGACGATAACGGGGTTCGAATCTGGCTCAGGCTTATTTACAATCCTCTCTTTTTTCCAGGCAAAATCTAAACAGCTTTAATTAAAACCGAAACTATCTTTATATTGTTAAAGCGCTAGTATTGTCGATCGGATAATTCAACAATGAGAGAAAAAATGGTGGAAATGTTTAAACCTTTTGCTAAGTCGAATGTTTTATAAAAATACAAATATTTATTACTGGTATCTCGCGTGAATATAAATGTCCCGGATGAGAACATTATAAGACGTCATAAACAAACCGTGTCGTTTCAGACGTCGTTCTGATACGAATCTTTGTTCTGAGCAAAGGAAGATATGTATGTTTCTAGGAACTTATTAAATGTACACAGATTAGAGGGGAAGGGTTGACCGGGGACATGTCATCCCTCGGAGGGGGGTTTGGTAATCTTCACGTTGACTATTGCCTCCCTCCATCCCGAGCGTATAAAGAGGCTGCGAACGCTGTTCTACCGCTTGCCCCGTCTACAATCTCAAGGAAGGGGACGACCCTCAAATTATCCGGGAATCGGGTCAGTCCATCGAACGCGGTTCTACAGCCTGCCCAGAGGACGAGGAGGAGGAAAACGCTTTGTGCACTGAGTTGGATCGAATCGAGTGTGAGGAACTCGATCAGGTCAAGAGCATCTCCGAACTTGAAAAGTATCGAACGTACAACGTCCGTCGTCTAGAAGGGGACGAAGAGGTCAGCGAGGATGAAGACGAAACGAACATCATAACGCTAGACTATGTGGGCAGAGTGCATCTTCCGGTTAAAAACTTTGGTGCGCGGTACAGGAGTCGCTTTAACGCTTCACAGAGAGGACTGATATATCTAGGTGAAGGCGAGTACGAACTGTTCAAGTGGTGAAGCGTTCGCGAGTGCGCGCGCGCGCGTGCGCGTTCTATGATGTATGTACGTGTTTAGACAAGACTTTAGAGAATGAGATTTTTTGTATGCATCGAGTGAAAGACTATATTTTTTTCCGAGAGAAAGAATTTATATATATGTATATGTGTATGTGTGTATCATCATAATCTTAAGAATATACTCGCTAAATAAAAAAGTTGTACTATTTATTTAAGTCCGTAATTCTATTACATAGAAATAAAAGAGTATTCATTTAAGGCTAGGGCCTTTTATAATAAGAGGGATATGTATGATTCATTCAGAGCTAAAAGATCATTTATAATAAGGAAGATATGTTTGTTTCCAGACTGCTCTGAAAAAAACTGTTCGAGGGAAGGTGGAGGGATACCCAAAAAACCCCACCTCCCACTCTGAGAAAGAGAGAGAGAGAGAGGGGAGAGAGAGAGAGAGAGAGAAGGGAGAGTGGAAAACCAACCCTCAGTTCACCCTGCCCAAGATTCGAACCTCGATCCCCCTTTTTAATTCTGATACGAATTTCGAATATAATGTAACATGAAGTGAAATGTACAGTATATAATTAAACTACATTATCTAATTTGAAAAAAAAAAAATTTAGGTTTTGAATTCTTGAAATGAGGATGAATAAAGAGTGGAAAAACCAGCCCTCAGTTCACCCAGGCCGAGATTCGAACCTCGATCTCCCCTACGCTAATGGATTAGGAATTATGAAGGTTGAATTAGGGACCCGCATTGGCTTGGAGGGAGAGTGGAAAAACCAACCCTCAGTTCACCCTGCCCGAGATTTGAACCCCAATCTCCTCGTCTTACGAAATTTTGAATATAATGTAACATGAAGTTGAATGTACAGTATAGAATTGAACTACATTTTCTAATTTGAAAAAAATATTTTTTTTTATGTTTTGAATTCCTGAAATGAGGATGAATAAAGAGTGGAAAAACCAACCCTCAGTTCACCCTGCCAAGATTCGAACCTCGATCTCCCCTACGCTAATGGATTAGGAATTAGGAAGGTTGATTTAGGAACCCACATTTGCTTCGAGGGAGAGTAGAAAAACCAACCCTCAGTTCACCCTGCCCAAGATTCGAACCGCGATCTCCTCGTTTTACGAATTTCGATATAATGTAACATGAAGTGAAATGTACAGTATAGAATTGAACAACATTATCTAATTTGAAAAAAAAAAATTTTTAGGTTTTGAATTCCTGAAATGAGGATGAATAAAGAGCGGAAAAACCAACCCTCAGTTCGCCCTGCCCGAGATTCGAACCCCGATCTCTTCGTTTTTACGAATTTTTAATATAATGTAACATGAAGTGAAATGTACAGTATAGAATTGAACTAAATTATCTGATTTGAAAAAAAATAATTTTTTTAATGTTTTGAATTCCTGAAATTAGGATGAATAAAGAGTGGAATCACCAACCCTCAGTTCGCCCTGCCCGAGATTCGAACCCCGATCTCCTCGTTTTTACGAATTTTGAATATAATGTAACATGAAGTGAAAGGTACAGTATAGAATTGAACTACATTATCTAATTTGAAAAAAAAAAAATTTTTTAGGTTTTGAATTCCTGAAATGAGGATGAATATAAAGTGGAAAAACCAACCCTCAGTTCGCCTTGCCAAGATTCGAACCTCGATTTTCTTCTTTTTAATTCTAAAATTTTTTTATGTTTTGAATTCTTGAAATGAGAACGAATAATTTTAAAGTAAGTACGTCCGTATTATCTTAGTGAAAGTGAACCCGCATTTGCTTGGAGGGAGAGCGTAAAAACCAACCCTGTTCATCTGACCGATATTCGAACCTTGTTCTTAATATCCTCGACAGTCAAACACATCATCAGACATCTTAGCTCCCGGCACGGCCTCGGAGGAGGGGGGCGACTGGAGATGTGTAGAGAAAAAAAGTTCGTCGTCCTCGAGCAGAGCTGCAACCCATCACCCTCGTCATGATACTCCCCCCTTCTCTACATTTCTCCTCGCTGCCCCAGTACATGATGCATGTATAAGAGGTATAGCTACATCCCCACACCATATTTCTCCTAGCTGTCCCAGTATTCCTACCTATATCCAGATTGAGTGGGAGAGAGATGGAGAGAACTCCAACATACTTCAGGGAAGGTGTGAGGGGGGCACCCTTCCCCACCCCCTCAATGCCCCAGTATTCCTATGAGCATGTGTGTTTGAGGGAGAGAGACAGAGAGAGAGACAGAGCCCACGTCCACGAGTCTCCGGCGCGAGGGGACACGCATTACCCCTTTGTGTCCTCATCCTTCCCGCGCCATAAGAAAAAAACCTCCCATCCCAATCATACAACCCACTCCCCGCACACTGGCTCCCCTGTCGACTCAGGACCCCTCTTCTTCCGCCTCACACCCCCTTCACCCTCACCCTGCCTCTGCCCTGAAAATCCTATGTGTGTATAAGCCGTCCATAAGAAAAACCCCATCCCACTACTCCCCCACCCCCCTAAGTGTCCTAGTATTTTGAGCCAATCATACAACCCTTCCCCTCGGCCACCGTCTCCTCTGACGACTCAGGATCATCCCCCTCATCTGCCTCACACCTCCTCCACCCCCCACCCTCACCCTGCCTCTGTCCTGAAAATCCTATGTAGGTGTAAGCGCCCATAAGAAAACCTCATCCCACTACTTTCTCTGTCCTGATAGTTGATTTTCCTCCCTACTAGTTTCTGTGTTTTGTTTTGTTGTAAGAATTGAAGAATTATCACAATCTATAATTTTTCCTAAACGCTTTCAATATATTAGGATCCTCATTCTACCATACTTAATATTTTGTCATTGCATGAGAAGAAATGGTAATACCACTTACATCCATGGTACCGACACGTTTTCTGCCTAACCTCCTTTTCATAAGATTTTGCTAAGCCAGCAATAATTGCGTTGCTGGAAGATGACCCTTTCTGTTTTCTTGAGAAATACAGTCCTTTATATAACTAACACTCCCACAATGTCATTGGTCAAAGGGCTCCCACAGCCACTCAGGTCCCTCCCCCATCTTGCTTCTGTTAGCTCTCCTGCTGTACATCCTCTTGAAGGAAGGTCTGCTGGATTAGCTTCACCTGGCACGTGTCTCCAGGACGCCATTCATTCAATCTTATTATTTCTTGAACACGGTTGTTAAGAAAGACTTTCCAAGCTCGCTCTTGTTGAATCCAAGCTAATACCGTGCTTGAAATCATCCAGTAGTATATCATGACATCTACCCAACAAAGTCCATCTATAACTGAAGGAGTTAACCTCACTCCCATTGTGCTGCAAGTAATTCTAGTCGGGGAATAAAAATACTTCTCAAAGGTGCTACTCTTGACCTTGCTGCTAAGAGGTGTACCTCAACCACTTCATTAGTTACTATTTGGATAAAAACAGTGGTGGCATAAACTAATAAGCTGTCATCACAAAATGTGTGATCACTAATGTCTTCCTTACTGTATAAATAACATTGAAACCATCGAGTCACTTTCACATCCTTCAACAAATGTAAGGTTTGATACCAATGCAGAAATATTTCTATTGAGGTGGCATCAACTTCTGTGTCCCAGGGAATTTCAGTTTTCCAAGATCTTTACTACAATATTTTAGGGCAGAGTAAGACTGGATAAACTACTCCAATTGGATCAAACACTTTATGTGCCATAGACAAAATTGTTCGCTTAGTGACCACCTTAAAGTTGATATGCTTTATCAAGTCTAAATTTAGACCATATGTATCACTGTTTCATTCCCGCAACAATCTCAACACTGTTGACTCTGAAGAATGAACACTGTCCCCTGTATATTTCCAACTTCTAAGATTAAATTTACCATTTTTCTTTACTTCACGAGCCTCACTTTTGAACTGTTTTAGCTCCCATTCACTATCCCGGTAGCAACGACGTTATCCACATACAAACTAGTCATTAACCGATTCATAATTGATGAACTGTATTTCGAAACTGTCATGGCTTGTTGTATGTGATAGTCGAGCACCGAACCTAACAAAAAGAGATTGTATTTTAATCCAAAAACCACTCTTTTATGTCGAAACATTTTCATTTTGGTTTCTTCTTCAATGTCACACCAAAAGAATAGTAAAAGACACACACTAATCTGTCAGAAATAACCCATATATTTTATCTCGAAACCTTAGATGAATAGCCGATATGAGTTCAATGAGTTTTGGTCCATCTTCTAAACTCTGATTCAATGATAGTGAATTACCATCTCTTGCTGAAGCACCTAATACTGTACGTACACGTGTAGTACTGCGCTAGTTTACTACAGGTTGGTGTGATAAATAGTGCTCATCATTAGCAACTTCTTCCAATGGGACTACTTCTATAATTCCTAGGCCCATCCACTCTTTTAATACTTCATAATATACTGTATATAGATTTCCAGAGTGAAGCTTCTTTCTAGTTGTCTCCAACCTTTTCATAGCTAAATATTGGTTTGTAGGGAGTGGGATATGATCTTCCGCTTGAGGTAGTTGGACCTCGTAACGGCCCTCATCGTTTATAGTTACTGTCTTCTGAAAATTTAACTTCGTCTGCAGTACTAGTTCCTCCTTATATTTTCTTTCGGTGTGGTCGGTGATGCCAAGTACATAAGTACATCCAAATTTCACAGGTCTGCAACAGATGCCTCCTTCACAAACAGGGATGTTACTAATGCTGCTTTAGTTTCTTCAGACTGCTGTCCCGGAACTCTTCCCATCAAGATCCACCTTATAAGAATCTCCAAAGCAACTAATCAACATGATAGCGCCTTCCGATTCCCATTCAAAAGTTTTCATGCAATATCTGCACCATTCAGGACCTCTATCGGTCCTGGGTGCTCCTCGGTGTCAAAAATCATGACGTTCATCTGGTGTAACTCCTCCATCTAAGGTCCTTTTCTCACTGATGAGATTTCACCACAGATGACATTTTGGTCTATAGCCGCAAAATTGCAGGCAAAAGATCCATCTAGACTTTCAGACGTGCCTTGTAAGAACCACGATTCTTTCGTTCAGTTTTAAACCTCACAAACATAGAATTTGCGATTAATTCTTGTCGTATTGACACATAATCTAATTTTGAAGCAGTTTCTCTCAGAATATAAGATCTCTGTGAGCCTGTGTCTACCAAAGCACGAACACGATAACATTTTTAAGATTCTTTAATATTCACTGATAAAGTTTGTAAGAACACTTGAGGATAACTTGGTATATTGGTTAAAGTAGTTTCCTGGCCATCTTCTTTCACCAACTCCCCATTCTTCTTAAGCTTGTTTGTACCTTCTCTCCGTAACTCCATACATATCAACACACTGTGCTTCTTTTGGAAAAGCCAAAACTACATGTGAATTCTACAATTCTTGACGCAATGTCTAGTCTTTAAACATGCAAATCCACAACCCTTTGCCTTAAGAACACTACGTTTTTCTTCTTGACTCATTTTCCTTACTTTTAGTCAGTCAGCACTCACATGTATGCAATTACAAAATACACAGCTTCCCTCTTTAGTACAACTTGGGGACAAAAACACAGCTGCTGTAGGTATATGCTCTTCTAATAAACGATTCTGCCACTTCTTAGATTTACAATCATCATTTTTTAGTCCAACTCCTCCCATGGAAATACTAATCCTTCCTTCTGACTCCACCTCTGACCTCAAGAACAACATGATGCTGTCAAGGCTGTGTTGAGCTCCACCCCCATGCACAGATTTAGGACTTCGCTGCCAAGCTCTTAAAATATATTCAGGTATACAGGAAGCTAACAAAGGATAGATCATCGCTGCACACTTATCGGTAATAACACCAAAGGTTTCAAGCGTTCTGATGTGCGATTTTAAACTATCATAAGGAGTAGACATTGACGAGGCTGCACCATGTTGTTGAGCATTTTTAAAAACCAACCTCAACCATTCTCTTACGTATAATTCCACTAACAATTCTTCTCTTCCAAAACGAGACTTGAGATTGCTTACTACCTTCATATAGTTCTCTCCAGTAAGCAGAAAGCTCTCAACCACCTCTCTTGCTCGTGAACCTTTCACCATAGCTTGAATAAGGTATTGAAACTTGTCAGCTGGCCCACTATCTGGATATTGATCAATCTTCTCAAATTGACACCAAAACTGTAACCAAATTTTAATATCCCCATCCTAATCAATATCCTAAGCTACAACTTCAGTAACTTAAACTTTCTCTTACTATTAAAATTGACACTTCCTGAATCCATTTTACAAAATTCTTGAGAAGCTTCTAATAACTCACGAACATCGACTTGTATCACCAAGAATTTTTGTAGATATTCATCCGCCATCTACGTTTCTTGATCTATATCCTCACTTCCGGGGTCGAGTTTCATGTCCAATATTTTATGATACAGGTCTATTCATTCTTCATTTTTCCTTTCCAACATGGAAAATAATGCTTGCATTTTCTTTTTATCTAGTTTCGAAGTATTAAACTATTCTTGAATATCATTCAATGTTTTGGTAAACGCCATCCGCGTAATTGATCTTAATTTCACAGTGCGTTCCATGATGCACATCGTTTCTTTACAGTGACGAAAATATCAATGGTTCAAAACAATTATAGTAAGCAAGTCCTGTCACGGTCACCACTTATGTCAGGAACACAATACATATACCACTGGTATTCAAAGGTTACACTATTATTTGCTTCCTATTACACTACCAAAATCAATACATAATATAATTTAACACGGATTGTCTTGCTTTCTGTTAAACCGACGCGATAACATATATTATATCGCTGATTTCATAGCCAGCAACACCATGACATAGCTTTGTCACCATAGAGCATATTCAGAAACTTAACAATCATTATCAAAGATAAACAAAGCAAATAGGATGCATTCACTACTCAAAACGATCACTTTGAATACGAGTATTGAACAAAAATCGTTCCACAATAATGTTCCGTTTGAAATTTATATGACTAGAAAATTTATCAGTAATTATTGTTGTATAGTTAGCGGTTTCGTCATCATAAAGTTTAAAAGTGCTTCACGATTGCAACGCTCCTTCACCTTTTGCATTGGATAATATGGTAACTTTTATATCGTCTCTGTCCTTGTCATGACCTGAAGCTGATATATTTTAAACGATTGAATAAAACGCCTCCAATTATCACTCAAATTGCCATTCTTCTGGAATTCATTTGGCACTTTCACAGGCTCCATTTTATACATTGGAGACAATAATTTTATTGTGAAATACCATAAATAATACAATAATAATAATCATAATAATCAACAAACAACACTATTAATATTTGAACTTGGGGGGGTCATTATCATAGGTGCCCGAAGAAATTTTTACGGGGGAAGGGGGGGTGGGGTCGAATTATATTCCTATATCCACACATATGCACACACACACATACGCGCACGCGTACGTGGAAGAGTTTCTGCAGGCACTGGAATTATAATTTTACTGTAAAGATACTAAAAATATATAATGCGAAAGCATAGTTTTTGCTTCAACCTGAACGGAACTAGTAATCTTATAAAAGTAAAATTTGACACATTTAAAATAAAAAATAAGATGTAATTCTAATCCTTACAAAATAATAAGAAACTTAAATGTTACATGTGGTTGGTCTAATGCAATAACATTAAAGATTCAGTCTTTCTGGAGGTTTTGTTCTTCTATATGAACAACGCAGGACGTGAGGGGGTGTCTCCGGAATTTCCACTGAAGTAGGCTGGATTGGTGCTAGTACAGGCCTTTTTAATTGAGTTGAATCACCCTCTACACAAATGTTTCTTCCCATTTGAGATGATAGTGGCCTCTGAAATTTTTGAGGCTCCGGTGGCAGAACCGATAGTCGTTCTAGGATGACTGGTGCCTCCGTGGGCTGCGGTTCTGTGTTTAGCACTTCACATGTCAGTTTCCTCAATTATTGATTTGGATGGAAAAGTCACTATTTCTTTGTTTCATTACAGTAAACTAAGTATGTCACTTTACTGCATCTTCTAAGAACGACACCACTTTCCCTTCTAAGCTCATTATGTCCTGGCATCTTTATTTTTACTGTTTCTTGAGGGAAGAACTCCAGTGGTTTTTATAATGAATAGTTGAGTCACGTAGTTTACTGAAGCTCGGTTTTAGCATATTCAATCTTGTTTTTGGTGCGAATTGCAACACTAGTTTAGCAGGAGTCTTTTCAGTTACTTTATTTGGAGTATTTCTACAGTGAAACAACAAGTTCACTAACAGTAAGTCAAGCGGAACGTTATGAGCTTGGTATACTATCTTCTTCAATTCTCCTGCTACAATTTGAACCACTTTTTCTGCAGTATCATTTGATGGTCAATGATATGGCGGTGACTTTATTACCTTTATTCCATTATTAAGGCAAAACTCAACAAACTATTCTGAATTGAAAGGTGAACCATTATCAGACACAATCGCATTTGGCATGCCTAATGTTGCAAATCACTCTCTTAATTTGAATCCATGTTTCAATCCAAAACGAATAGCAATCAACAAGCACCAAGCTCATATGATTTTTTATAATTCAAGTAATCTATATGCACCCTTTCAAATGTTTTATTTGTGATAGGCCATGGTGTCAAATACTTCTATTGTCCTAGGTTTTCAGTAAACAGACACGTTTCACAGCCTTTTACGGTATCTTCAATGTCGGCGTCTATGCTAGGTGACCAGCATATTGATCTAGCTAACAATTTCATTTTCACAATGCCGGATGATGATCATGCAATTCTTTAAGAACACCATTTCTTAAACTCTTAGGAATAATTACACGAGATTTCCATACAAGCAAACCTTCAACTGTAGAAATTTCTTCTCGTCTCCTAAAATAAGGCACAAGTTCAGGACCCACTTTATTTGACCATCCACTATTTGGCATATCTCGTACAGCAACTAAAATGTTGTCTTTTGCTGTTTCCTTTACTACTTTTTCCATTAATATTGGAGGGGAAATAACACATATCTCTTCTTCATCTAGAAAAGCTTCTTCAAGGGGAAATCTTGATAGCATATCCACATTCTTGACATTGTTTTGATATTTGACTTTATAGTTGTAAGCTGATAGTATCAACGCCCATCTTTGCAATCTAGCGGCTGCAAGTGTTAGAATATTTATTTTTTCAACAAAAATTATCTGTATTACTTTGCGGATCCGTGATTATTTCAAACTGTTACCCATAGAGAAACTTGTGGAATTTCTGTATGCCAAATATCACTGCCAATCCTTCTCGTTCATATTTAGAATAATTCTTCTGTGCTGATGTTAAAGTAGCACTTACAAAAACTATCGACTTTTCATCAGTATCAATAACATGACACAATACCGCACCAAGCCCATATGGTGATGCGTCTGTTACGACTCGTAAAGGTAAACCCGGATTGTAATGAACTAACAAGCTATGGTTGATTATCATATCTTTGCTTTTCTCAAAAGCTTCTTCACATCTCTTCGTTCATTCAAATTTCCCATTCTTTGACAGCAAATTATTCAATGGTTGTAAGAGAGTTGATGACATTGGAATAAATTTAGCATAAATGTTGAGTAATCCCAAGTAAGATTTGAGTTTTGTGACATTTTAGGAGCTGGACATATTTGAATTTCCTCTATTTTCTCTTTTGTGGGTTTTGTTCCTTCAGAACAAAGCGTAAACCCAAGATACTCTATTTCATA
Organism: Timema cristinae; assembly: GCA_039000515.1. Lineage (NCBI taxonomy): Eukaryota > Metazoa > Arthropoda > Insecta > Phasmatodea > Timematidae > Timema > Timema cristinae. The sequence continues at coordinate 14,524,612 of JBCFYV010009882.1, read as the reverse complement.
CTTAAAGAACTAAGATTTATTCCAATTTATCTTAATATGGTTATCATTAAGACGTTTCATGACCAATTGTAGTTTAGTAATACGTTGTTGTTCTGTTTCACCACTGATAAGAACATAATCGATATAACACACCACGTTATCAATTCCTTGAAAAATTCTGTCCATCACACTTTGAAAAATACTTTCACCACTCGCTATTCCATACAGCATTCGATGACACTTGAATAAACAGAATTCAGCATTTATTACCATCACTTCTTCTGATTCTGTGCTCATTTCTAATGATAGATATAATTCTTTCAAATCTATTACACAAACCACTTTCCCTGTGTGTTTGGCAAATATGTCTTGAATCTTAGGTAATGGGTACTGGTAAATCTTTAAAGCTGGATTCACCGTTGTATTGAAATCGGCACCCAATCGTACGGATCCTTCTTTCTTTGGTACAACAACTAAAGGGACTGCCCATTGTGAATTATGGATATGTGTGATGATTCTTTTGACGTGAATACGTCTTTAAATTTGCTACCATACGGGGGCAATCCAAAAAACCTAATGATAACAAAATCGGGGGATACAGTTTGGCGTTGTAGTTTCTAATATATCCTCTACATCCAAAATTAAATTATACCACTGGATAGCTAAAGGATCAAAGAATGCATTACGATACGCGAGAACAGTGACGCATCGCGTGCGGTGGAGGGGGAAGCGCCGCCATTTTGAGATTATTTTGCTGCGTATCAAGATTTGCAATTAGTATAACTTTTGACTCGGAGAAGCTACGATGTTCGTTTAGGTTTTAATAGTCAGCTGTCGTCAAAATCTATCGATTGTATGTAAAACATTAGTTTAAAGTAGTGACAGTGAATATAATAAGCTGTTAAAATAAAAAAATATTATCAAAAATACAGTTTGGCGTTGTAGTTTCGACTTTATCCTCTACATCCAAAATTAAGTTATACCACTGGATAGCTAGAGGATCAAAGAATTAATTACGATAAGCGAATAAGCGAGAACAGTGACGCATCGTGCGCGGTGGAGGGGGAAGCGCCGCCATTTTGAGGTTATTTTGCTGCGTATCGAGATTTGCAATTAGTATAACTTTTGACTCGGAGAAGCAACGATGTTCGTTTAAGTTTTATTCGTCAGCTGTCGTCAAATACATAACGTATTCACGTACAACACACGGCCGTGTCCATGACACAGCTACACACCATTTTTTTTCTTGCCATTTTTGGAATTCTTCTATTAACTTTTCCTTTAATTTAAAAGGAACATAATATGCTTTTTTAAATACAAGTATTGAATCTTCTTTTAAAATTAAATTTGCTTGAAATCCACAAATTTTGTCTCATTTTTGGTAAAAACGATGTGGATATTTACTTGAGAATTGTTCTTCCAAGCTTGCCAATTCAACCGATTTCAGTTCAAGAACTTTCCTACAATTTGGTTCAAACTTATCAAGCTACTCTCTTCCCAATAAAGGCACTGTTCTTGATTTGCAAACTACCATTGGTAATTCATAATTGGCATTATTATGTTTCACACACTTCAATTATTCCATTTATTTCCAGCTCATCACCGCTAACAGTTTTGAGAACTAAGTTAGTTGATTGTAATAGAACATTCTGGAAATGTTTCTTGTAGATTCCTTTACTAATAATGGATACTACAGCACCAGTGTCAACTTCCATGTTACGTCACATATTCTACTAACAATTGAACCATATGTCTGCCTTTTTACTGTATTTCGCCTAAGTTGTTAATATTCAGGTTCCCTACCATATCTTCTGAATCACTAGGTTCAGTCTCAGTTTCTGAAGTAACTTCATCTGATGCTTGATCAACTTGTCTCACGTTAAATTGTTTTTTATCCTTGTTCCTAGATTGACAGATCTTACTTTTATGTCCTTTCTTATTGAATGTGTAACATCGCCACTTCCTAGCTGGACATTCCATTATAGCAATGAGGTGTCCCACAATTTTTGCACAAAGAACTGACATTTTCACAAAGTTTTCTATATGACAAAACTTTTTTTGTTTTACCGCATTAACAGGCATCACCGGACGCAGCATTTGTGTTTAATTATCAGCTAATTCCATGCCGATTGCAATTTTAACTGCTTGCTTAAGGTCCAATACGTCCTCAAACAAAAGTCGCTTTTGAATAGGTACAGATTTCATACCACACACTAACCGATCACGTAACGCATTGTCCAGGAATTGTCCGTAATCACATGTGTTTGATAGCGTTTTTAATTATAACACATAAGCACTGATAGATTCATTTTCCTTTTGATCCTGTTTATTAAATATAAATCATTCTGCAATAACGTTATACTTTGGTCCATTATGTGATTGCAAAGCCACCACTAACTGATCGTAATTTTTTGTAGTCGGAAGTTCTGGAGCCAGTATGTTTTTCAAAATGCCATATGCATGAGGTCCAGCCATGTTTATAAACATGGGCACTTTCATATTGTCTTCAACAACATTCACAATGAAAAACTTCTGAAGGCGTTACATATATGCTTTAAACGGTTCTATTTCGGGGCTATACTCATTCATTTTACCGATTAAAGCCATTTTGTTTGGTTTAATTTACTTTCAGCCTCAATAAAAAATTGTCACGATGCCGTAGCACGGATAATACTGCACACAGCTGAAATTGCAGCTCAGCACACAGCTGGTCTTTGTCACTGACTTTTTCCACGGACACTTATATGACTGACACTAACGCTACCGCTTGTTGAAGTGTAGTACACAGCCATTACTATTTCACACGAAAAGAACAAACAGATTGTTTTCTTTTTGTGCTAATCAATTATTGTTATTTACTTTGATTATCTATATTAAGAAACATCCTCGTCGCCAATTTATGAACTGTTTTACACTGGAACTTGTTTCTGGGTGTAACCACTAAATAATCAAATAACAAATGTGAACACCAAAACGTTAGCCATTGTCTTACTGTTTCCGTTCCATACTGCCAACCTCTAAAACATTATGATACTGTGCATTAAGCAAGTGCTTAAGGAAGAGAAGAATGGACAAGAGTGAAAGAGGAATTGTGGAAAGACAGCGCAATATGGAGGTGTTTTAAAAGAATGACACAGCCGAAGACTGGAATCAGTAAAATTATTATTATTATTATTATTAGCACCGCGTCTTACTACCCGTTCGGGTTATACGCACTTACGCTAATGTGTAATGGTAGGGTGATTGTGAGAGGAAATGAAGGACCTACAGTTTAACGTGGAATCCGAACCACGGTGGCGGCCTGGCATTCCACACATTCATAAGATGTCTTGTCAGAGGTGTAGGAAAGGTTTGGTAATCAGATAAATCTGTGCCGGGACCGAGGATTGAACCCCAGCCGCCAGCACAGAAGTCTGACACCTTACCCTTAGACCACCAGGTCACCATCATCAGTAAAAGATGATGATGATTTTGACGATGATGATGATGATGATGACTATCTACTTAAATATAAACTGAAGGCATCTACGGCCATTACCAAATTGATTTATAATATTTTCTACAAGAGCAGCTTTGTTTGAGTTGGCTCTCTCCCTGTGCACACTCAACATACATACGGATAAGCGATCAACCGTCATACTTGATCTAACCAAGATTTGACTCTACGCAATGTACTAAATTATCTCTACATGTTGTCAGTGGAAATGTAAATAAGATGAGAATTGTCTGGCGTAATGATGAGAAGAACTCTGTTTTTGAAAGCAAATAAAAAAAAAAGATTGTTGTTTTGTATTGCTGATGAGGATCACTTGTTGAACCACATCATTACTTATATTTAAAACATTTATATTTAAATGTTCAGTTATGATTGTACGTACGTACGGTTACCGAAAAAGCACACAACCTTTCACTAACTACACTCCACACTGTACTAACCAATAATGAGGTGCTGTTCAAATTTTGTAAATGGTTTCAAAATGTTCATAGTTACAAAAATGCTTTGCGTAGGTGTGTTGAAAGAGAGGATGGGAGAAATCCAGCCTACATAAGCTGCCGACTTCATTTCTGACAATTGTCCTTTTATTTAAGGTGCTCTTTCCGCTTGCTGATTCCTCAAGTAAGATCTTACAATTTGTAATGTAATTGATTTGCCCCTGAAAAGTATGTGAAAGCATTGGCAATAATATCGTCCTAATTTTATAAACGTATCTTATTTCATTTAAATTATAATCTATTACATGGCGCTTAAAGCACTTCTTCTTCTAAGAAGGTACACGCTACTGTAAGTGACGTCAGAGTATAACAGCCAAGTCAGGTTGACAATTTAAGATTTTAAATAATAACTTCCTCTTCTCGAAGGTTCGAATAGAGATTTTAAAAATGTAACTTGAGTCATTTTCCGGCTCTCGAAGCTCCTAGTAACACCGAGATGTTTTTGTCTTGTATTTTAATTTTTTATAACATGAGCTTCTAGAAGTTTCCATGAGCAATGGATATATACGAAAGATGGTGAAATTGAACCTCACTTGGCGTCCAGTACTGCTCACTACTCACTAGTCACTAGCACAGCTCCTGTCCGCGATCCCTACAATAGGCCGCGTATATATTTCGACGACATGATCTATTTTCTCTAGAAACAAACTGAGATTTAAAAATAAAAACATGTCAACATAAAAAGTGTGTATTAATTATACAATAACTCTTTAATTGGCGCTAAATCACGGGGCTATAAATACCAATTAACTCACAACATCAAAAAACCGTAACGATTTAATTAGTGCTCGACCACGGGGCAATTACCAGCTAATTAAACGGTGTAACTTCAAGCGACGCTCAATGCGACGAACCAGAACTTCACAAATTGATAGCAAAAATGTTTGCCTACTTTTCTCGGACCCCACAACTAGACTATACCAAGAAACGTTCTTTGTTTTCCAATACCAGTTTGAATGTAGACTTTTTTTTAATGTTGGCAGAGCTAATTTTACAATCGGAAGTTTTACAAGTTGCATCTTGAAGGTGCATTTTAAAATAATAATTAGCTAGTATTAGGTTGAAGGCATTTTCATTAAAATGTAGTAAAGGTAAAAGCTATACCTTGTTAAATTTTTTGTAAGTATACGTGGACCCTCCCCTTTAGGGTTGTCCAACAAAGGAGAACCAACACATTCCGGGGAGTCCAGACCCCCAGGAACCCTAGATTTCTGCGCCCTAGAATTAATCAATGATCCATTATAATCTTGCCATTAATATCTAGGTTTGTTGGGGATACTTTGTTAACAAGATTATTTTAACACATTTAAAAAAATCCTTGTGTTTTCTTTTGAGACTATTTTTTGAGTTAATTCAAATGGCTATCTTTAGTTGAGGTTATTTTAACTAATTTACGAAAGTGTAAAACACGTTATAAAATTCATTGTTTTTTTTAACTTTTGAAGAATCATTTTTTTCCCTTATATAGTATACTAGCCCCCTTCCCCGTAAAAAAATATTGTAAGGAATCCTGTAAAACAAAGCTTCAAATCATCCATCATGTCACTATAAAAACACAACTTTTTCACTTTCAAAAAAAATATAGTCCTACCATCACTGTATAGCTCCCTCCCTCTTTTTATCCTCTCTCCTATTTTCATCTCATAGCTCTTTCCTCACCCCTACCCCCTCACCCCCTTCACCAACCCCACTTTCCCTTCAACAACTTTTTTTTCCAACGACTATATAATTTACTATTGACATTTTTATGAGAAATAAATTAAATTTTCAAAATAAAATATAGCCTATGCTACTCGCTGATAATGTAGCTTTATATTGGTGAAAGAATATTTTAAATCGGTCAAGTAGTTTTTGAGTTTATCCATTACAAACAAAAAACAAAAAATCAAATCTTTCCTCTTTATAATATTAGTATAGACTAGTAGTGATTAGTATAGAAAGGCGTGGTAGAAAACCAAATCGGAAGTTTGGAGGAATTTTAAATAATATTTTGAGGACGATGAATTTTGATATTCCTTCGGATTAAATTGATAACATTATCTGTAGCTAAGTTAACATCCGTAATCCGAAAGCATTGTAAAAAACTGAGAAATAACTGAAGTGCGCAGCCGCCATGACACAGACAAATGAGTGAAACGTCAGTGTTTGCGACGTAACGACCGTGAAGTGACCCTATTATATTCGCGGTTATACTCGTAATGTGACCTCAGTTAGCACTCGCATACATAACAGGTGGTGACGATATATATATGTTTTTTAATTCATTCACTTATGATTACATATGGCCCGACTTCTAAGATTTTATTTCGGGTCTAATTAATGCTACTGATTTTTTGTTTTTCATTACAATATTATTTCCTTTTATATATTAATTATAATCTGGTTTATCATCTTAATGTTAACTATTCTGCTTATCCCACCATTTTATATAACGCCAGCTGGTCCGCCCCGGGTAGTTTTCTTGGGTACTCTCCTCCACCGGTCATACCAGCTTCCACTGAATCATTTTCCAGATTCGTTGGGAGGACCAGTAGTAAAGAGCATCCCCCTATCCACTACCCAGGGAGGTGCCCTATCAGAGATGGTGCTCCACCCATTTTTCATGATACCACATCTAAGGAAAAATCTTATTTCTAACTTATAGCTATCTAATACTCGTACTAGATAATAACTACTTAATACTAACTAACAGCGTTAATTATCCTTATAAAATTATTATTGTTTCGCTTTATCCTGGATGTCCATTCTTGTCCCAGATGGTCCCGGATGTCTGCTGATCACAGACAGCCTTCTTATCTTCTTAACGTGAAGGCCCCTACTCACTCGCTCCCATCTTCACTTGTCTCTAAGTGTGGTGGGGCTCTGTTGCAGCTGGATTATCTCCTCTATCAAACTGTGCCAACTCTTTACATTATTTTGCAGGTGCCGGAACATCGATCCCTCCAAGGTTTCCTCAGGTATCACTCTGTACCTATCCCCGGCTGTTCTAGGAATCCAAAAACGTCACATACTATATGTTCTGTACCTCTATCACGTCCATCAGTTACCCCTAATCTGTCCTCTTCCTTTTCTATGTCTATCCCTAGCTCATGCTCAGTTCGTTAGGTCGTCGTCTTATACGTCTCATTCGTTTTGGCTGTCATCATTTGTACTTCATGTGTCTGTTGTGTCCGTTTCCATTTAGTGTACATATCTGTTCTGACTAATTGTCTTCATTTTATTTACATACTCAATCTTTTCACTTTGTGATATAGTCTACGCAATAGTGCCAAGGAAGCCCCACTGGGCAGAGTCTCTCAAAATATCCCCTACCTGTCTAGTGTCTACCCTGGATCTCATACTGGGGTACCCATCTAATATCCCACGTTATGATACAGCTAAAACTACATGCTCCGGTGCTACCTCCTCACACATTCACACAGTCTCGTCTCAGTCAGTCACATGTCATGCATGGACCCTTACCAGTAATGTAGTGAACCAGGCCCTGGGAGGGTTGTAGATGTTTAATCATCATCATCCTTTCTCTTACACTAGGGAATAGCTGATATGTTCTCCTGCCGGTATCACGCCCCTCCCATCGTGTCTGCCATTCCACCTTCAAGGCAATATCTACATCTACAACTGAGGGTACTCCTTCTCTTATTATCTCCTCAGTTCTAGGTATATCTCCTTTCCTTATCCAGTATATGGCCCATTTTCTTCTCACTTGCAGATCCAGTGGGTAGATTCCTTGGGTGGAACTTGGAGCGTCTGTGGCTACTGTCTTGTTGGCTCCTGATAATTGCATAAGAATATTTCTTTGCAGCCTTGGAGTTTTTTCACCATGACTAACTTCTTCAGACCCTTTGCCAATATACTATCTCCATACCCAACAATCTAGACCAAAATGGCTTGGTGGTATAGCCTGATCGTCTTCATGGGTATACATAATCGCCTTTGGCCTATAATTCTAATTTTATTCATTATAGTCATCGCCTTATCACATGTTTCCTCTAGATGTACCAAGAAATTCATCTTTTCATCAAATGACACCCCAAGAGATCTTACAGCTCTACTTCTTTTAATGTTCATACCATCTACTATTAATATAGGGTCTCTGCTTAGTAATCCCTTGAAGAGCATGTATTTGTTCTTCACGGGCTCCACCCTCAGTTTTACCTTCTTACACCATGTAATGAAGGCTTCCAAGACTTTAATGTTGTTTATCCCCCCCCCCAACTATTTCCTGGACCCACCCTGTACAATAATTAGATTGTCCACGCAAAAACCACACCCCTAGTTTCTGGTATCTCTATTTTTAATTGCAGTTAAGTACTTATCTCTTTCGTATTTAGATACATTATCCACGATTGCATCCAGGAGACTCCATCGGTCCACGTCACGCAGTATGTGATAAAACGTTCTCCCTTGCAACGGTATTTGTAAGTCCATTCTATCTTCAAACGTCTCAATTCACTCCAGCACGACGTGTTCCGGCATCGCCTCCCTGCCACAATAGCAAATTCCTTTATCCATCAGTCATCTAGTGAAGAGAGCGACCTTATATGAACCAAGTCCAGTAATAAAATGTACCAAATCTGGAGAGGGCTGCAGGTACTCCATCCCCAACCATTCAGCAACGCTTGTAAATATCTTATGCGTTATTCTTCCTGTTTGGCTTCACTCCCACTCGTCTTACCACTCCTCTTCCAGATATTTTCTGACCTGAATTCCCGTTGTTATCCCTGCTCTCGTGAGATTAACAACTTTCTCCATATCTTCCTTCCTTATCCAATACAATGCCGCTCTCCTCCTCACCTCCAAGTCCAAGGGCCAGATACCCAAGGCTACACACAAACCATCTGTGGCAACAGTCTTGTACGCTCCAGATAGCCTCAAAAGTACACTTCTCTGAAATCTTCTGATTTTCCTTCTGATTCTTACCGGTCTGAGCCAATGAGCCCACGCGCCAGCTCCATAACCCACAATGGAGACCAACATAGCCTGGTGATACAATCTGATCAGCCTCATAGACAGTTTAAATCTTCCCTGCCCTATGATGGTGATCTTATTCATAGCTCTCAAAACTTTTCCACATGCGTTCTCTACGTGCGTCATGAAGTCGCGCTTCTAATCCAGCATCACGCCCAGGTATCTGGTATCCTTGCTTCATATTATCATCTGTCCATCAATCTTAACCGTCGGGTTTCTCTTCAGTACCCCCTGAATAGCACATAAGTTGTCTTTGCAGGAGCTAAATTCAATTTTCCCTTTTTACACCAAGATTTCAGCCCAGTGAGAACTGCGTCACTCTTGGCTTCTAATTATCTTCTAGATGTTGCTTCAAGTATTATGCGTATATCATCTGCAAAGGCAACCACCCCCGCCGTTTCAGGGAGTGACTCAATCTCCACTAAACCAGGTTTGAGGGCTACGCCCCAAAGATCAGCCCACAGACCGACACCTGAGGACATCCTTTCGTATGTTTTTTGCTTACTGTCATTCCAGGACATCTCAGGTTCATGTATCCTCCACTACAGTAGTCCATAAGACTCCTATACCCTGATTTTGTTTGGAAGAACAGTAGAGAAAATTCAAACTTATTTCTTTGCAGCCAACAATGATAACATTTTACTATATTATTTGTTTTATTTGATAGGTTTTGATAATATCTATCAAAAATGACATCTGCAGATGACATGCCTTAATGTATGAATATATGGTAACATTGTTTAAGTAACTTTAGTAACTAACTTTTACTGTTCTTCCTACCAAAATCATACTATATATAGGTTCCCCAGATATCTAATTTCTCTCAGCCTCCCGAATAGTACCAGCCACCACAAATTTTCAAATGCTCCCGAAATGTCCACGAATATCCCCATTACGTATTTATATTATTTATCTCTAGCCCTATCTACAAGACTCATGGCCTCACAGATAGCGTTCTTCGTATACCTGTTCCTTCTGAAACCATACTGTGGTTGATGCATCACCACAGCCTCTCTATATTTTTGCAATCTATTGCACAGGATATTTTCTTACAACTTTACGCAAACACTTAAGAGACATATCAGTTTGTACGATTTTGGGAGTTGAGGATCCTTATCCTCTCTCTTATTCAGGATAACTACCTCACTTTGCTTCCATACATTTGGTACGTGGCCCTGAGCCACGCATTCATTCACCAATCTAACTAAGAAGGGTGCTACCTGCTCTCTGATCTGTTGAAGGACCTCCACCATGATCCCATCTGGTCCAGGTGCCTTCTTCTTTTTCCTTTCAGCCACAAGTCTTATTGCCTCATCCTGGGTTACTGGATCTGTCCCCTCATAATTGTCGTAATTACTCGTAATATCATGTCTAGTTATCACTTGTCCTTCGTCGTCTTCTCCGTCTTCGTCTGGAAGTAGGGTGTCTATCAGGAGCCTCACTGATTCTTCCCAGTTTGATGTAAATCCTCCCCCAGGCATCTTTAGTGTTGAGATAATTGTTGGGGGCCTTACCTTTCCTGTAGCTATCTGGAACGGTATTCTCCATGCGTTACTTCTCAATTCCTCCTGCACATGTCGTTCCCAGTTTTATCTCTTTACCGCCACCAGGGTAGATTCAAACTCTTCTTTTCTCCGTCTATACCCATTGAGGAGCAGTCCACGTCTAGCAGGATCTATAGACCTCTGTTATCTACTTCGTGATACACTCATTTCCTTTCGGAGTTTACCAAGTTGTTCGTTCCGTGGTCGATTGTTTATATTCAATGTATCCTTCACCCTTAGTATGGATGCCCTCATAGCTCTCTGAACTGACCTGGTAAACTCCTTGGCGGCGATATTGACATCTCTTCTTTCAGCTATTTCGGGCGGCAGCACCAGGAGCCCCCTTAGCCTGTCCCAGTTTGCCTTCCTTATGTTGTATCTTATCCTTTTCTCCATGTCTACCTGATCTTGCCTTCTACCTTCTGTTTATATTTCAAAAGTGATCAAATTATGGTCACTGATCATCAATCCATCCAGCACTTTCAAGTTAGCAACCATTTCCCAAGCTTCTTGATTTTTAAATGTCACGCCTATATTGGAACTCGCCCCAGCTCACCCTTGGTATGTTGGTGGATTCCCTGATAGGTTCGCCACTATAAGTTTTCTCGCCGCAATTATCTCCTCCAATTTCCCTCCCCTCTTATAGGCATGATATCCTACTTTTGTTTTATCCGCTTTCCTCCACACATCACTGAACCACATAGGTGACCTAGAATTCGTAGCTTCTAAGTAAATAACAGGTGTCCCTCCATATAAATCATCTATTGCCTCAATCATTCCTAAATATGGTTCTATATCTTCTCTATACTGGAAATACATGTTGACAAGAATGACTGTGCCTATTATAGATCTTACCTCAACGTAAAGGACTCTCTAGTTGCATAATTGATTAACCCTTGTGATCATTAGATGCTTATTAAAGATCACTACTTCATTCATGGCTGACTTCCCAGATACCACATTTCTCGCATTCACCGGCATCTGTGGTATCTTACCACCTCGGGTACTATACGGTTCCTGCAGACAGACTATACCTAGCTGCAGGTCCTCCGCCACCTCCTGATCTCATCCATTATCGTCGCAATCCGCATAGCATTCAAATGCCCAATATTTAATTTTTCAACTGTAGCCATTATGGGTTATGCGTAAAAACAAAATTTGGAAAGCTTCCTTCGAGTCAAATGCTATGCAACCGTTTGCTATTACAAAATGTCGGTAAAGCTCCTCTACTTTGAGCTTTTGGTCCCTTCTTTCAAATACCTTGTAAATCCTTTCCAGTAGTTGTCCCGCCTCCGTAGGTAGTTTCATGGCCTTGAGTTGTATTCTCTCCAAGGCCTCGGGGGTGGCAAAAGCAACAGAACTTCCTTTCTCATGGTTAGTTCTTATTAGGTTTCTCATGACAAGGTGGAGGGTTTGCTGCTCTTCCAGCCTTGACAGCTGTAGAGTCTCCTCAAAGTTATTGTATATCTGACCAGGATCGACCACATCCTCCAACTTATTCCCTTTTTCTTCCTCCACTGCCTTCCCTTCATCCCCGTCCACTGTCTTCTCTCTCTCTCAATGGACGCTTCCAGTGGTTTCAACTGGTGCTGCTTTTTACCCGTATCTTCCTTTTGTTCCTCCTCGGCTTCGACAACTCTCCCATGTATTATAACTGGTCCTTTTTTCCAAAACTTCCACCTCTTGATGTTCCAGAGTTTAGCTTTTACTCTTCCACAGTTGAAGTTGAAGTTATTTCCTCTATCTTCTCCATTACCTGTTGTTCCGGTTGGGTTTTTTCTTATCTTTGCGTCAGATTAGCCTTCTCTATACCTTTCTTCTCTCCTCATATTCCTTCTCCTTCTTGAGGGGGAATTATTTTTATTATCAGGCTTACCTTTGCTTCCCCTATTAGGACTGTCCACGTCCATCTCATTTAATATATTCATTATTTTCTGTAGCACCGTCAACAGAGCCCTTATGTCTTTACTTGTCATAGTCTGTACTCTGTATTTGTCTATCTAAAAGCAGTTGGTATGTGGAGCAATCTCTGGTGTTAGGATGCTCACACTTATCTTTTCCTCTATTAACAAATGATACACAAATCTGAGTTTTTACCTTACATTCCTTGAGTTCATGTCCCACCTTCCCACAGTGACCACCACATACCGACTCCTTTTTCCTTTCCTTTTTTTGTTCCTTAAATCCCTGCACCTGTTGAATCTCGTAATGACTAAGTATTCCTTCACCGAGACGCTACTGAAACGTAAGTAGACACGGTCCCCAACCACTAGGTTTCGAACCATTGCGGATACCTCCACAACATGATTGGAGACCCATCTCTCTCTTGTTCCTGTTTTGAACCCAGGTTCAAATCCCTCTGAAACCTCCTTCTGGGTGATTCTGCCCTCTAAGATTTGTTAATAAACTGTCTCTCTCAGTTCCTCCATTGTCATATCCAATGGTACGTCAAATATAGTAACAAGTGGTCGTCTTTTCCACGGATCTTTACACTTGAGGCCCTCAAGTAATTGGATACCTTTTTTTAATCTTTTCTGTGTCCTCACTGTCCTCAGTCTCTATTACAACCATCTTCCTTGCTGGCCAAATAGACCTGATCAAGATCTTATCCTTGGCAGGATTGAGCTTGGACATTACCTTTAAGTGTATATCCTTCGTATCTTTCCCTTTGCTGGATGAGATGAAAACTTTGGATGTTTTGTTTCCCATCTCTCTGTTGATCCTCTGTGCCGGAGCCATCTTGGCACCAGGTCCACCTGTTCGCCTAGCGGTGACAATCTGGGCGAACGTTGATCTTCTTTCTTCAACTCCTGCTCTGATCTTCTTCCCTGACTATTGTATTCCCCAACGCCAGCTGCTGGACCTGCTCCTCTAGGTTCGCGATGACCAACAACAAGCTGTTAATCTCCAATTTCAACCCATTGATAACCCCCCGATCATATTTCTGATCTGGTAAAGCATTAATGAACTCATTCATCGCTATCATCCTCTTTCTTGCGTCCTTCTTTTCTTCTGTCACCACATCTTGTACGTCTTCCTCTGACTCAGAGGAGGAAAGCTTCTCCATGACCTTAACTGTTTTTTCTTTTTTACTTCCTTATACATCTTCGTTTGCGAGTGAAACAATCAGTCTACCACATTTCTTGTTTACTCTACGTACTTAAATGTAACTTTTAATCCTTTAGAATGACCACCCGCAAATGCTGATTAACTTATTCTATTTGTTCCCTTTACCCCCCTTATCTCTTTTAGAATCAGAATTTTTCCAAACCCTGGTTTCTTGGCAACTGAAGGTTCTTGATTACCTAAAGGTACTTTAAACTTAAACGGTAACTATTTCTGAACTGTTTAGTGAGCTATTAGTTAATTGCCCTGACTCGTTCCTTCTCTATCTCACTACGTGTATTGCAGTTGCAATGGAAAATTCCAATATGTACGAAAAGACAGCTTCTGGTACCCTTGAAATTAGATTGTTTAATAACTTTTGAACCCTTTGGGTTACGGAGTCCAAACTTTTACCAAAATTAGCCGAAAATTTGGCTGGAATTTTATGATATAAGAATGATTGCTGTATATTTAGTATAGTTGTTTATTAATAGGGAAAAGGGAATAACTCACCCCAGTGTTAAGTTACACTCTCACAACCTCTCACACTGATACCCAAACACTTCCTTCACTGATTGTACTACTGTCCAGAATTAACTTCACGACGAGATAGTTGAAACTGACGCTTATAATATTCAGTTAAGCCCTGTGCGTGCATAATTTAATCATTAATTGGTTGGAGCATTATTAATTAGTTGCCATTATTTATGAACAACAGGAATTCAACGTTAGTGAGACCTCAACATGGCCGATATACTTGACAAAATTAAAGATTTTTTTTATCAAAGAACATCGTTGAAGATACGCAGAAGATAGCCCATTTGTTGTGTAGTTGTGGGTTAGGTGCGTTGAAAATTTTCAGTAACGAACTTGGGGCACGTGATTTGAGTGAGATTCCATTTGTAGAACTGATTGATCGGCTGACTACGCAGTTCACTCCTCGATCAAACAAAACAGTGCAGTACCACATGTTCACCTACCGATGCCAGCAGATATGGGAGAGTAAAGATGTGTTCGCCACTGAGCTTCACCAAATCGCTGATGGTTGTGGTTTTGGTTGTGAGGTGGTAATGGAAAAGATGCTCCTTAATCAGCTCGTTTGTGGATTGGCTGACACTCAGCTACAGCAACACTTTTTCTATCAAGCCCGACATTACATTTAAAATAGAAATAGTATCTGCCAAAGCGGCTGAAGTTGCCAGAAAATATGTAGAGGATGTACAGGATGAAGCCACAACACACGAAGCTGTATATGGGATTGGTAGCCAGCCCTAATATAAATCTACTTTCTAGCGGACGCGCCTACAGGACACAAACTGTGGGTCACAACCGCAAGTAGGAAACACACCTTCAAGCAGAGAAGTGTCTGGCCAGGAAAACTGAGGGAGAAGAGCATGCCACTTCTTTCCGGGACAATGTTTGAGATGTGCAGGGCAACATCAAACACGCCACTATACGGTGGATCAAAACAAGCTTTACTGTACAGCTTGTGATCGAAGAGGGCATGTGGAGGCGTTTTGTCTTTCGGAGATGAGGAACGGTAGGAATACAGCAAGGAAACATCAGGTAACGGATATAACAGAGCCCCATAAACAAGATTCCGAAGAACTATCAATAGATGAGCTGGAGATATTCAATATTAAAGACGTATCGAAACACAGTGTGTCTGACACCAAGAGGCACCCCACAATGCGAGTGATAAAACTGTCCTTGGGCATAGACGGTATGATTCACACCATGGAAGTAGACACAGGACAGCCCTAAAGCTCATTTTGGAGGAAACTTATAAAACATTGTGACCCCACCAACCCAAGTTAGAGTCCTTGGACTTGGATTTGCGTACCTTATCAGCTGACACACCACTTATACTACTAGGCTCGAAATCAATAGAGGTTCAATTTAAAGAAATACAAGAGACCCTAACCCTGGCAGTAGCCACAGACCCAGTCTACTTGGAAGACTGTGGATTGAACCCCTTGGGATCACAATTTTTGGGCTAAATGTATAGACAACACTTTAGCGAACACGATGATAAACCCTACCAGAATTAATAGTCAACAAGAATTACCAGTACATGGATATAGGACAAACAATAAGGTTTCAGTGCAAAATATCCTGCTTACTCCTAGTGAAGTTAAGGATTTAAGCACCTTGGTACAAGGTTACCCTGCAGTGGCTGACAATCCCACATTTGGAGAGTTTAATGGGCCTATAGTGAGACTGGAGCTGGATCCATCCATTCCACCAAAATACTGTAGGGCCAGAAAAGTACCATTTGCGTTAAGAGACAGAGTGGATAAGGAAATTAAAAGGCTAGTTGATCTATGGCTGTGTGAGCCAGGGACATACTCCAGATGAGCCACACCATTAGTTATAATTGAAAAAGGAAATGGGAGCTTCGTCTTTGTGGGGATTACAGGGAAACACTGAACAAAGCCTTAAAGCCTGATACATACCCATTACCTACAGTTCAGAGGCTTTCGCACAACTGGTAGGAGGAACATTTTTCCAAAAATGTATTTAGAGCAAGCAAATAAGCAGCAAATGTAGATGTTGAATCTGCAGATGTTTTAATTGTAAACACAATCAGAGTACTCCACTGGGTGCACTGATTTCCATTCGGGATTAACGCAGCTCCAGGCATTTGCGCAAATATGAAGGGAGTGGTAATCCTACTGGACGACATTGTAGTGGCAATTAGAACGTTCCAAAAACACAAGAACAAACTGTGTCAGTTGCTTCAGTAACTCAGTAATGCGGGCCTTTAGAGTCCAAATAGCCAAATGTCAGTTTGGAATCCCAGCAACAACCCTTTTGGGATATAGAATTGATGCTTCAGGTCTACACCCAATGTATGAACAAGTGAGTGCTATTCAGAATGTCTCAGAACCTGTGAATAAAACACAGTTACAGTCAGTTCTAGGTTTGCTGAATTTTTATGAGCGTTTTATACGCAACAAAGCTATTATCCTGGAACCACTCCACCATCTACTGGACCAACACAGTGAATTGATTTGGATTCAGGAACATAGGAAAGCCATGTATACAGCTAAAAGGCTTCTAACATCAGCACTGGTGCTTGGTTCACTATGACCCAAACAAACCTGTTGTCCTTACCTGTGATGCCAGTCCTTATGGAATGGAAGTGGTACTAGACAACATAATGAAAAATGGGACAGAGGCACCAATAGCATTTGGGTCTAGAACGCTCACCAAAGCAAAGCGCAACTATTCACGAATAGACAAGGAAGGCTTAGCTCTTGTCTATGGGGTGACAAAGTTTCGATAAAACATCCTTTGTCGCAAATTTACATCACAAACCACTTTTAGGAGTTTTATGTGCTGACAAACCTATTCCAGCAGTGATTTTGCCTCACATGTTCATATGGTCATTGGTCCTGTCAGTCTACGACTACGACCTGCAGTATCGATCGGGCAAGAAAGTGGGGAATGCAGATGCTCTTAGCAGACTATCAGAGCCCACTGAAAAGCAAGCTTACCTAGACACATTGTGAGTTTACTTACTGGATATATCAGGTGAAGGATCTATATCTTCATCCCAAGTGGCGTACGAAACAGAAAGTGAAGCTGTATTGAGCAAAGATAAAAGAATGTTTGAAATTGGGTGGCCAGATTGTAATCCTGGCCCAGACCTAACACCGTTTTGGACGTTACGCTAGGAACTGAATAATTCAATATTTGTGTGATTAGAGGATTTCGAGTTATCATGCCAATCTCCTTAAGACCAGCAGCTCTACAGTTGATTCATAAATCCCACCTGGGAATCGTAAACACAAAGTATGCAGCATGCCGTTCAATGTTATGGCCAAACTTAGACATGGAAGTAGAGGCAATGGAACGAGACTGCAATACCTGCAAAGAAGTTAAACATAACCCAATCAAGGCTACAACTCATTCTTGGCCAAACCCCATTAAGCCATGGTCCAAAATTCACGTTGACTTTGTCGGACCAGTGAAAGGAGACACACTACTCCTGGTAGTGGATGCATATTCCAAATCGATATAAGCTACCACAATAAGCTCATTTACAGCTGTTTCACATATAAAAAACATGCTAGACATTTTCGCAAGACATGGCATCCCATACACAGTAATTAGCGACAATGGAACACAGTAAGTGTCTGCCAAGTTTTCTGCATTATTGGGAGAAAATGTAGTCGTACATGTGAAAACACCGCCATATCACCCTTCAAGTAATGGGCAGGCTGAACGGGCAGTAGAAAAAATAAAAAATTGCCTTAAAACATGTCAAGGGAGATTTGCATACACGTCTTGCACGTGTTTTTTTAGCCACAGAATTACCCCACACGCAACCACCGGAGTGACTCCGGCAGAATTGCTTATGGGTCGTAAACTGCAAACGGTTCTAGAAATGCTCCATCCGCACCAGACATTACACAGGGAAGGCAAGCAAGATACTGACAAACACCCTAAGTAACACTTCCACCTAGGAGATACAGTGTGGATTCAGGAATATTTTGCCAACCATCCCAAGTGGACCCAGGGCACAGTGAAAAAATCCTTAGGAGAATGGCTGTATGAAGTAACCAACAAGGATGGACGTATACAGAGAAGGTATGTTGACCAGCTCAGACAGGCTTCAGGGTCACTCCAGACAGACAAGCAGCAATATTCTCAGAGAGAACAGTACATGCCAGTACAGTTATTAGGGTGGAAGTACATACCAGTGCAACAAGAACCAGACCAGGACCAGCGAGAGAAGTTCTGGGAACTTGGATAAATCAGTGGGCAAAACCAACAGGCAACACAAAAATGGGGAAGGCCTTGCAAGGAGCAGCAACAGCAAGCACCCTGTTTACAACCAGTGAACACTAAGCACCCACATCAGCCACGCTCCTTGCAACTCAGAGGAAGGGTACATGAACAACCTTTGTTGAGACCACAAAGGACAAGGCGGCCAAACCCTCGTTTGTATATTAAAAAGTGAATTTAGTGAGTGAGGGAGGAACTGCATAGTTTTAGAAAAAAAGAAGGTATAATTTAACAGTGAGGGGATGACTGTAATATATATACATATAAATAATACATGTTTTGCTGTGCAGCATAAAGCATGGCAAACAACTGAGAAACAACTGAAATTCGCAGCCGCCCGGACACAGACAAACTAGTGTAGCGTCAGTGTTTGCGACGTAACGACAGTGAAGTGACCCTATTATATTCGCGGTTATAATGTGACCTAAGCTAGCACTCACATACATAACAAGTAACAATGGGTAAATATAGTGTAATCAGTAAAGACGGATGATATATATCAATATTTACTAGTGTTTGAAAGCTGTATGTAGCTAAAGGGTCGAGAGAATTTACAAAAACAAGGTATAGGAGGTTTGTGTGATTATCATAAGTGCCCTTAAATTGATCCAATCCGATTATATTAGTCGATGCATAAAAGTTGAATATCTCTTAATTTAATGTAGAAATAAGATCTATTTTGAGCATGAAGGTTTTTCAACTCAACCTAAAAGTATTATTCGAGAAGATTAGATGGCCAAAGCATCATTTAAAAAAATGTAAAGTAATCACAACATATTTTGCCTGTTGTTTGGGAAGCAAGAAATATGATCCCAATGAACAGGTTTCGATTATCAAGAGTTGGGATTTCTATCCGGGCTTTTTCAATAGCATTATCAAGTTAAGTTCTTCTGGCCACACCAGATAGTCAACCAGTGATAGTGGAGTGACACCAACCCTTATAAAGTAGCTCAGTCTCATATAGCATATTGGATATTTATATACACATTATAGCTAGGAGTAGAGTAGTTTTCATTTACATAATCACTAGAGAGCTAGGGTTCATAATTAACTGGATTTTGTTCAAAGATCACGAACATATTGATAAAATAATACAAGATCATTATCAGAAGCGTCTCGCGACTTAAATTCTTAGGCAAGCTGGGAACGGGGTCTTGAGATCCAGGGTCCCATTTTTTTAATATCATATGCTTCAAGATGCTATTTGGAGTTTTTTTTAAATGATAATTGAGGGTTTGGGCGTCCTTCTATTCCGTGATTTAAATAAGGCACACTAAATCTATATAGCGCATATCCAAGAGGATAAGGGATTAAGTTAAGTATACATAAATACATTCTGTGTTTATACTTAAATGTAAGCTAATTATATTGTGTGTTAATTAATTATGTTAAAATATGCATATAAGTAAACTCTCACTTATATTGCAAGCTGCAACATATTTGGTGTATTTGATTATTTTTAGATTTTAAATGAATATTTATATACTTATATCAATGATATTTTAGTCACCGTAATTTTTTTCTAATGTTTGTAAATAAAGTCCATCCTTCTCTACTTTTTTACGAACTCTGCTATTACTCTTTCATAGAAATCTATTCCTTGTTTCAATTTAAAAAGCAAAACCTTTTCAAATAGAAAGGAGTGCCAACCCAGAAAGTATATTTTGTCCCATAGTATTTCTGGAATATGCTTTTACTCTTTTCAATGTTGAAAATGATCTATCAACTAATGATGTTGCTGGGATCATTTCCACAAGCTCACACAGTTTTTTTTAACTACTGTAATGCTTTATCTAGATTATTTTCACTGATATACTTAACCATATCCTTTAGACTTTTATTTTTTATTGCTTCCCTTGAGCAAACCACGTTGCTCTCGGAACGCAATCTGCTCGTGTTAAAATGTTTTCCATAATTTCCAATAAAATAATTTATTTGTTCATTAGGAAATGATTGTTTGCATTCTTTAAATGTCGATGAATTTAACAATCCGAAAAAATTTAGAAGGTTATTTTCTCAAATCATGTTTTTATTTGTATGACAATGTTATCAATTACTTCACAATAAACTTGTCTTAATTTCAAATTAGGATCTTGAATTAAATTACGTTTACGTCCACTTTTGTCTGATTATAGCCCCATTTGCGGAGCTTTGGTATAAATATCATAAAATATAAGCCTAAAATTTGACAAACTATTTTTAGTTTCATTAACCTCCGTTTTACGGAAAGTGATGTCCATTTGTTTTGTTTGCAAAATTTTGAAAAAAAAAAAAAAAAAAAAACTCCGTGTGGTCAAGAATTTGGGTGAATAAAAACAGCAAATACATGCTCTGAATATCTTCTAACAAGTGGACGAACCCTTTAGCTACAGCAATAATTTCACTATCCCATTCTTGTGGGTACTTTATTATTGTTTCAAAGACTTCTATCAGACTTCCCCGAGAGTTCATCGCAGTATGTACAAGTCTTTCACTGTAGTACCATCGAGTTGGTACAACAATCGGTATTCTTTTTTTAACATTACCCAAGAATGAAGTTGGTTTACTAGTGTTGTAACCTTACTGTAGTTTTGGAATGAGGAAGTTATTCGTAATGGAAAGAACTACACATGATGGTAATAGTGTAGCGTGTCAATCATATAAAGTTGACACCTACACAATTAGGCTATGTAAAAATACGAAATTATAATAATTGTATTGGCAAAATCCAAAGAAGAGAATCAGATTTGAGATATTTAATAATATTAATAATAATAATAATAATATCCTTCAAAACCTACTTTTAGCGACTGGATGAACTCGGATATGATCAACGTGCTTCCAATAGAAAATACTACATAAAAATACAAAACTTATAATAGTGGAATCCAAAGATGATAATTAAAGCTGATACATTCAGGAATAATATGCTTCAAGACTTACTCACCGTGACTGGATGGGATCGGATACCGCCAACATGCTTTCTAGCAAAATATTCAACAAGTATGGCGGCAGGGTGCTTCCAAACACTTCCACTCGCTACATCACCTGACATGAAAAATAATAATAATAATATTTAGCACCGCGTCTTACTAACCGTTCGGGTTATACGCTTTAAGTACTAATTACGTTAATGGATTTAGGAATTGGGAAGGTTGAAATAGAGGAAGTGAACCCGCATTTGCGTGGCGGGAGAGTGTAAAACCATTTAGGAAAAACCACCCTTAGTTCACCCGACCGAGATTCGAACCTCGATCTCCCCGTCCTCAGCAGTCGAGCGCAACACGACAAGCGCGTTAGCCAACTACGCCAGACATGAAAAAGAACTCAACTAAGTTAGGCTCACTCCCAGGACCCTCGAGCGCCACTGTTGTGGCAGCGTGTCTTCGAACCTCCCTTTACCTCACCCCTCAAGCTCCATTCCCTCCTATCATCACCTGTGTTTTTACGCTTTTTCTATTATTTTTTTTTTTTGTTCCGTTCTAGTCAGAGAAAGGGTATAAAATAAGTGACTCTTGGATTCACGTCAGGGCATTTTATCACATCGCATCGTCGACGAAGGAACCCCTGCTACCTCACTCTACGAAGGAACCGGTGGCCATGGAGTATTGGGAGTGGTTTTCACCACCGCACCACCAAGGAGTGTCCTCTCCGATTTCCTAAGTATAGAGGCGACGTTAATAAGTCCGTCTGACTTATGGGTCTATTTTAAGGACTAGAAAATGTTTATTAAGTCCTTCTGACTTTTTGTTTATCAGAATTGTGTCCTTCAGACTTGGTACAGTCAATGCGACTATTATGTTTATTTCGATTTCTTGTTTCAGTCAAAGTGACTAGATTTTGGTTTTGTGTTCTTCCGACTCTGTTGATGTAGTCACAGTAACTCAAATGTTGCTTAAGTCCTTCAGACTTGTTATATTGGTCCAATAAACTATGTTTTTCCTATATCTATATGATATAGCTTCGATATTGGACTCTATTTTCCTTTTGAGTACTTAAGACTACACACTTGTAGTCACAGTAACTCTAATGTTGCTTAAGTCCTTCAGACTTGTTATATTGGTCCAATAGAGTGCTAGTGGAGAATAGCAAACATTTGGACTAAGTCCTTATTACATCTGAGCTCCAGATGTAATAAGGACTTAGTCCAAATGGTTGCTATTCTCCACTAGCACTCTATTTTCCTTTTGAGTACTTAAGACTACACACTTGTTTTTTATGGCTACAACCAGGTTGTCTATCCTTTTTCTAGGACCCAGTTGGGTCAATGTGTTCAATGTGTTGAATCATTCTTGTTGCCACGCTTGGCGTGTGGTATTGGCTTGGGTGGGTAAAGCGCGGAACCCCGCTTGTTTCCATATGGGGTCCGCGCAGATAATACCTTTTTTCTCTTTGCCCGTTTTTGGCACCTATTGACTGAGTATTAGTATTGTATTAAATAATTAGTGTTGTGCCCCAGGGAGTGGGTCACTAAATACATGTACTATTGAATGCTATGGCAGTACCAATAGGGAAAGCACCAGCCATAGTACTATTTCGTGTAGACACCTGTATGTTAGCCATCTTCCAATGTATTCAACTAACCTTTCTATTGCTATTTATTATACTATGTCTCTTAAGGAATTTTCTTAAGTCCCAATCAAGCAAGCTACCTTAAATTATAAATGTGGTAATAATACTATATGTATATGATTTCAAGTTAACTTTTGTTTGTAATTACCTCACTGTTTTTCTTTTAGAATCACCTGATTGTATCCTGGCGTCAGTCCAGCTGTTTTGTTATTGAATATTGCTCTTCAAGCCTACTGCATTTGATCTTACCGGCTAGAACTATTGTTTGCCCATGTCGCAACAAGGTAGTATTATTTTGGAACTTCTAACTTATGTTCTTGTATATCTATTGTAATCAAATATATATACTTTATTTTTCTGTTATAATAAATCTATTATTGTTATTTTAATTATTTTATCTCTCTGGTTAAAATAATTCCCTTGTAGCTCTATTATAAATTCACCTTAATATGGTACCAAGAGATAAAAAAAATGGTGCAATAGATATAATATGCCATTAGAATATGACTCAGCCTAGCGCCGCCTTTACATGGTTGAATGTGCAGGAAACGGAAATGAAAAAGAGAGCAAAGAATAACAAAACTCACAGCCTTCTGGCTCACTACATAACACTCCCCCACGCATAATTAACTTATTATTGATTGCCGACGCTGGCATAGAGAGTACAAGAGTAACACTAAGTCCTTGGTACTATTAATAGTCTTGATTTCAATCAAGTACAGTAAGCGAGAAAAGAACACAATCAAAGTTCTGACTAATGCGAAACAAAGTCCGGGCATTGGAGTTAGATGGCCTGACGTCCAGAGAGATTTGTTTCTGGGGCGGCCCCTGGAGATGAGTTTGACGAGGCTGTTCGGGGGGCAGACACTCTCGGAGACGCTGCATCAGGTCTCACAGGGGTGTGAGCCGGAGCCATCACGCTGGGCGCCTGACGAAGGGCCAGTGGAGATGCTGCCAGGGAGCGGTCAGCAACTGGAGGTAGCTGAATTAGAGTGCTCGGTGTAGGTCCATCAGATGTAGTGGTAGACTTAGGTGCTGGCATGGCCTGCTTGACCATCTCCCATGACAACTAAACTGGAACAGCCTTGGGGTCCCAGAGACGTAGATGAGATGTTGAAATTTGTTTGGAACGTCTACCAACAATCACTAGACAATTGAGACTCTATGCTGAATTTTACCTGGAACCACCTTGAGTTTGCGATGAGTGACAGAGTGCACCCACACTAGGTCACCTCAGGATAAATGTGTGACCTTGGAAGATTGTGAAGAGTGAATTTTGCCTGAGCCTTCTTCACTCTTTGCTTGAGAACCATGGACGATGGAGAAGTGAAAGCTTTATGCGGGGCTTTTGGCCCAAAAATACTTCAGCTGGTGTCACCTTTGTTACCGTGTGAGGCGTGTTGCGATATGCTAAAAGAAAGGCGTCTACTTTATGCTGAAGGGTTTTGGATTTAGTAGAAACATCAAACAACTGTTTCATGAGAGCTGTCTTGGGGGTCTTAACGACAATCTTCGCCAAACCGTTAGATTGGGGGTGGTAAACATGAGAAGGGGAATATACAATTCCATTGTTAGAAAGAAAACCAACGAATGCAGCTGATGAGAGCGGCAGACCATTGTCAGAAACAACCTCCTCGGGCAGCCCCCAGGCTGCAAAAATTGAGCGCAGAGCTTCACAAGTATGCTCTGCCAAGGTTCCTTCGTGCATGATGTGGACCTTGGGCCATTTAGAATGACCATCTACAGTAATGAGTAGAGGCTTACCTTTAAATTCAGCAAAATCAATATAAACCCTTTGCCACCTTCTAGTAGGCTAGGACCAAGGAATCAGAGGCTCGTGAGGAGCAGTTGACTGGAATGATTGGCAAACACCACACCTGTTTACCCTAGCTTCCAATTCATCATTGAGACCTGGCCGACACACAAAACAACATTATAGGTTCTTCGTGCGACTAGAGCCAGGATGAAGCTCATAAAGGAGCTCCAGGACTTCGGGACGAAGCGCTGACAGGACGATGACCCTAGACAACCACAATAAACAATCAGATTCTGCTGACAGTTTAAGGGCTCGCCTCTGAAAAGGGCGAAGACCTTCATCGGGCACCACATCAGGCACCATTGAGGACATATGTGAGCACTCGACTAAATATGGGATCATTCCTGGTCTCGGTGGCCACCTGGACCGCAGTGAAAGGTCCCAGGGACACCAAAGAGATCTTGTAGATGTCAGGCTCCACCTCAGTATGATCGGGGAGAGGGTTTCGGCTAAGAAAATCAGCATGAGGAATCAGTTCAGATTTTTGAAATGTGATCTTTTACTGGAAGGCCGACAACAGGATGGCCCAACGTTGTAGGCGAAGAGCAGTGAAAGGTCGCATTTTAGCTTTAGAATCAAAAATAGACACCAACGCTGTATTGTCAATGCATAGCTCAAAAGGTCAGCCAAACAGGTACCTACTAAATTTCTTAAGTCCAAAAATAATAGCTGCAGTCTTACGCTCATGCTGGGGGTGGATTTTCTCATCATTTCAGAAGGTCTTAGATGTGAAAGCGATAGGGCGTTCCGCTCCATCGGGCAAGATGTGGGAGATGACAGAACCCGCACCATACTGAGAGGCATCACTGGTCATTCTAAGTGGCAAGCCAGTAGAGTAAGGAATACGCACCTGATCGCCACTCAATTCCTGAAGACATTGATGATAAGCCCTTTGTTGCTCAGATTCCCACTCCCAATTCACATCCTGCTTGAGCAAGGCATACAACGGATGATGCATAGTGGACATGTTGGGGATGAACTTGGCGTAAAAGGTTACAAACCCAATGAACGAGTTAAGTTCAGATTTTGATGAAGGCTCTTTGGCTTGAAGGAGAGTCTGGATGTGGTCCTGATCTGGATGCAGCCCTTGGGCAACCAAAATGTGACCCAAAAAATTTAACCCTTGGCTTTAGGAAATGACACTTTTCCATTTTGACAGTGACATTATATTCCACAAACCTTTGTAGAATAACTTCAACTTTACTTAGGCACACCTCAGCTGTGTTACCTGATACTAATATGTCATCTAAATAAATAAAACAATCAATACCTGTCTAATGACGCTTTGAAAGATGGCTGGAGCCGAAGACAAACCATATGGAAGGTGAAGGCACTTGTGTTAGCTATACTGAGTGCTCAAAGTCAAAATCTCCTGTTAGCTATTGGTAAGCCTGGGCGAGATCGAGTACACTGAAAACAGTCATCAATAACCGGTAAAGGATAGTGCTCAAGATTTAACTGAGGGCTAACTGTCACGCTGAAATCTCCACACACCCGTGCAGATTTGTTGGCCCGTGGAACAATTACCAGATGTGTTTCCCAGGTGTGACAATTGGTTTTCTGGATAAAACCACTTGATTCCATTTCCACAAGGGCCTTCTTGACAGCATTCCACAAAGGAATAGGAATGACACGAGGGCCATGGAATACCGGAATGTCTTTCTCTTTCAGAACTACATTAACTTTCACACCTTTACTGTCACCTGGTACCTCTTTTAAGACTGAGGGATATTTATTCCTGAGCGGGCCCACCCCATCACCTTGTACCTGCTGAACATAGTTGATGGGAAAGATAGCATTCCAATCCAGATGAATATGGCTCATCCAAGATGTGCCCAAAAGTGATGGGAAGGAGCCCCGAAGTGCGTATAACCCGAACGGGTAGTAAGCCTCGGTGCTAATAATAATAATAATAATAATAATAATAATAATAAGGAGCCCCGAACCACTACTAGGGGTAACGTAGCAGACTGCCCCTGATTGGAAATTCTAACAGGGGTTTCCCCCAACAGATTTAGTTCGTGCCCAGTGCAACCACGAAGTGGAGTGGTACTCACCAGAGGAAGGTGTTTGAAATGTGCAAGGTACACTGGCTTACCAATAAGACTAGCGCTGGCCGCTGTATCAACTTCAATGGTGAGAGGTACACCATTGACTTCCAACTGAACACTGCTGCGAGCTGGTGCCTGACTACTTTTGACCACGTACAAATCACAAGCTGTAGTAGCTTGGACAGACACTGAAGTTATGTCCTTCTGAATTTGACAGACACCTCCTTGATGCTGAAAGGAATTTTTGACCCTGCGATAAACCTTAGCAATATGTCCTCTAAAATGACAGTTATGACATTGCGCATTTTTTAAGGGACAATTAGACCTAGCACGAGGCCCACCACAACTCTTAAACACAACGCGCTTTGAGAAGGCTGATGATTGGGTCCTGACGAGAGCTGAGGTTTTGGTCCTTGACTGGATTGGAACTCTTTCTTTAATTTCTTGTTCTTCTGTTTATATGGGCGAACCATGTTGATAAGATTAGGGTTGTCGCTGGCATTGGCCGGTGCAGTGGCTGGTCCAGGGATCTCGTAGCGAGTGGCGAGAGCAACTATGGAGCTGAAGTTACCCTCTTCATTCCTGATATTGTCGCGAACCATGTCCGACGAGATGTTGTGATAAAATTGCGACTTTAGGGCGTCATCCAGGAATGTTCCGAAGCTACAAATGGCGGAAAGATGACGTAAAGATAGGCTGTTTGCGAGAACTAAAGGCAGAACGCTATTCGTACACTGATCTTGTAGGAGCGTAGGGACTTAGAGGAGAGTCTTTAGTTGGGCGAAAGTCTTGGTTCCCAGCGCGACCGGTGAGCAGAGCTCTGTTAAGACCTGATAAGCGACTGGGCCAATGCATCTCAGAAGTCAAGCAACTCTTACGTCAGCTGCAATTGTTTTAGTGGTGCAGAATTGCTCAAACCTAGCAAAATATGACTTGATGTCCTCAAAACAAGAGTTTAAAGTGGAAAACTTAAGCATTTCGAGACTGTTAGCGTACGAAAATTGCATACATGAGAGCTACACACAGGATACTAGAAACAAAATAAACTCATGATTCTTGAAATAAAAACAATAATCACTCGTCGCCAGTTGTTGTAACCTTACTATAATTTTGGTCTGAGGAAGTTATTCCTAATTGAAAGAATTACACATGATGGTAATATATATAATATGCTATTAGAATATGACTCAGCCTAGCACCACCATTACATGGTTGAGAGTACAGGAAACGAAAATGAAAAAGATAGCAAAGACTAACAAAACTCAAAGCTTTCTGGCTCACTACATAACAACTAGCATGGGAAAAAAATGATTCAAGTCCACTTAATGTACTAAAAACCCCTTACACTCACTAATATTATTTACTGATTAAGTTAAAACAAGGTTAGGGATATGAGCTACGCAATGAACAAACAATGCGATTGTAAATGTGTCGCAAACGAGTTTCTGAGTACTATTTATTTTTCCAGACATTACTGCAGCCCCATCATAGCATTGTGCAACAAGCTTGTCTCACACCCCACATTTGCCACTACCTGTTTAATATGATTAGCCTAAGCAGTGGCATATCTGTTAGCAGAAACGTCTGTGAAAAAAAGAGTTCCATGTTTTCACCATCAAAGGACAGATATCGAAACATTGACGATAGCTGTGAGAGTTTTGAGATGTCTGATGTTTCGTTTAATAAAATAAACATATACATGTTGCGTTTTGAATTTATTTTATGATTTCATGCAGTAGAACTCTCTTAATAGACTCATTGAGGTCATATAATATTCCAGCTGATAACCCAGTGAATACAGTAGAAGATTCTAAATGCTTAGATAAAAGTGAATCATAATCAGAAATCAATTTGAGGAGCTTAACCTAATTACCCCTATTTTTTGAATTAAATGACTCGTCATGACCACGAAATTCCAGTTATTGAGTGCTCAAATAACATATAGCTTCTATTAGGCGCTTAAAAACTTCACAATCTATTTTACCTTAGCATTGTGTTGTTCAATGATATTTTTTCTATTTTTGTCCAATGAAAGATCTACCCTATTTTTTTAAGGTGATAAATGCATTTAAATGTGACAAAAGCACCTGCTGCAAAAAAAACTACACAAAGGATGTGTTAGGCATGGACTGGGCACAGTAATTTGTCAATTTTCCCCCTTAAATGCAAAATTACCCTAATTCTATTCTCACCCCCTTAGATTTCTACTTTTGTTACTTCTGTATTTTGAAATGGGAAGAGAGGAGTATGCAATAGTATCTTTCAGTTTCTTCGGTTTTAGTTGTCAACCTTCGGGCATAGCTTCAGTTGTTGAAAAGTCGCAACTTTGTTGTTTACATTTCTACTTGAGTTCCACCGGTCTTCCCCTTCTCACAATCCTAAATCTATGACGCCACAAAGAAAGACGGACAAATATAGACTTTCAACCACCATAATGGACTAGTCTCGCATGCATGTTACGGTCACTGCCATGTTCGGTAAAATTTATTTCAGACACATTGGTGCTTGAAGAATATTTTTCAAACATTAAATAAAATAATTACTCATCTTCAAGCAAAGACAAGCATTGCTTGCCCTGACGAGATGCCACTGATTATTAGGATTCACCAAGAGTTGGATTTGGTAGCATCCTCTAAACCTCTATCGATGGTCACAGGTGAAATTCTTGATTCATCCTCTTGTGTGTAATGAGAAGATGTGACCAGAGACGCCGAAAAGATAATTTTGTACCCGGAAGAAATTTGATCTTGGCGTCCCTCTTTTATAACATCTATTGACAAGATTTATGAGTTACGATATCCCTGTATATTGGATTGGATTTTTGGGTAAGTTATATATAATTAATCTTTATACTTTGCTGTGGTCCTAATTAAAATTGAAAAGATGATATTCGAATTTCTGGATGGAACTAATCAAACCATAACTATCCAAAAATCTATTTATCTATATTTGTATCCATCTATTATATTAATATATTTTTTGTTGTTGAGACAGAGTATTCTATTGGTCCATAGACCGTTTCTTGTTCCTTAATTCATGCGCACATTAATGGTATTATCGACATTTACAATTCCCTTGTAAACCAAGATACAAAAGAGACAAATTTGGAAAATCCGTATCTAAGACCAACATGGCCGCATGTTAATCAACATTTTCTTTGATGTTTGCCAACAATTTTCAATATTAAAACTTGTACGGGAATAGTACTTTGCAGCTCAACTTAATTATACAAATTTAAAGTACAGTTGAAGTATAGTTAATATCTTAATAGTTCTGTATCTTATTCTTTAATTTGGAAAACCGGTAAGGGAGGCACGACCTATCCCAAACGCAAGGCTCTAAATTGTTTTTAGTTTACTTTTCAGTTCATCATAAGAATATTGATTTATAATCGGTCTTGGAATTGGAAATGTTGCACCATCAACATTCTATGTCGATCTCAACGAGTCAACAAAGGGACACAAATAGGTAAGTCTTGCGTTGAGAAACAAGTAGGCCTATGAACATTTTTTAGGGTTTTTTTTACATTAAATTTGATAGAGCACAATATAATCACTATAAGTATTTTTAATTATTGGATATAGAGGGAATGGCGCGAGCCGAGGGCAAAAAAGTTTTTCCCAATATCCTGATAAATGATATATTTTTTTAGCATCTATACACACATAAAAAAAGCAAAATTCTAAACGATAAGTTAATATTGTATAAGCATTCTATATAATTTAAAAAATAAAGAAAATAGGCTATTTCGAGTTTTCTAGACTTTAACCCAATGGCGATTTAACTTCTTTATTAATACACATTAACTGTTTATGAGTTCAATAATTTCTTCTAACAAGCTTAATTATTGTAAGTGAACAATTATTATATAATTTTGATTAAAAATACTTTGCAGGCAGCATGTTCTAGTGAAACAATCTGAAATGGACTGTACCTTAACACATTTCGATAAAAAATGGAAAAACTAGGGCCTCCTATCTCACTTGTGTTTGATATATTTTGGTGCACAATGTTTATAATGAAAACAACCCCAACCAAGCATAACCTAACCTAACCTTTCATATGTGAATAAATACTTTTTTTAATGAACCATTGTTTTCAAAATCGTTTATGAGAAGGAATTGAAGGATCAAGATGGCTGAAAAGTATAAGAATACCAAGGACTGTGAATCATAGTGTCATTGTGACATGTGAGCATGTTCGGGAATATAGTGAAACATATAATTTTTAAAATTCTACAATCTAATAAAAAATATTTTGTAGACACTTAAAAGGTTATGTTTTGTTCATTTGGGCCTAATTTATAATAATAAAAATGTTAACCACCAGTAATGCCTGAGATAATATTTTTGGTGCCTTGTTGTCACATTATTTATATATTTACATTCTATACATTAATGTTCCCTTGTGAATTAGGGCTATATGAGCTTTCTTTAATTTTTTAAAACAATTTAGGCTTATAATGATTTTACAATATTATTTTTGCTATTCTTGTGATTATAGATGGTTAAAATTATAAAATGTACGATATATGTATAAATATGATATAGAAAAAAAAATTAAGAATCTTGACCTATGTATGCTCAGTTCCCGATCTTGATATTGATAAATTAAAGCTAAAGTTAACTTTTATATAATATACATGTTGTACCCAGTTAGGCATGTTTGTCTCTCATAGGTCCTATATTATTGCTTTTGTTAATTTTGTATTATTCCTCATGGGGTACGAATGACCTACAGGGCTTGAAACCGAAAACCAAACTAAAATCAATATACTTTTACTTCCATTACACTTGGAGAAATGTGGGGAATCCATTGGTACTAAATGCTTGTGCATGACTCCAATGTGCGCTATGGATTTCATCTTGATGCACTATTGAATAGTTTTCTGCAAAGTATATTTGCATAATTGCTTGATTAGGTTTTTTTTTTTACTACAGGCTTCTTGCATTCCTGAAAATATTTAGACTGCTCTCTCTTGACATAGGTAGGCCTACATGTTTTTTATACACAGGCAGCTGTGAGTTGAGTTCATTTATCATTTATTGTAATGCAGTGTTAAGGGTGGTTCACACAGAAAGCTAAGCCAAGCTACGCCGCGCTATGTTTTTTCCGATTGTTGGCCGGTCAATTTTCCCAACTCCCATCTTGAGCCATCTTACTTTGCGCATGCGCATAACGCAACTAGGGTACGTGTTGAAAAGACGCAGTGCTGGTTAGGTGAAAATAACTAAAGAAGTGTTGAACTTTTGTTTTCAGTTTGTTTCGCGGGTATTTAAGTAATATTAAATTTAGGTTTTATATTTAATAAATGTGTTTGTATTAAAATAGAAGCGTTAGTTGGACAAGTCAAACCTCCAGTGCCTAAATTTTCTTCATCTTTCAAAACAACTGCTAACAGCCGAATCTTTTCTTCCTCAGTACTATCTTCTGAACTTAAACAAAACACTTTGGAGAACGCCATCATAACTAAACTTGACTGGATCAGACCATAAAGAAACACTGAATTTGAGAGGGAAAAGAGGGACCATGGCGTAGTTTAGCTTAGATTAGCATTCTGTGTGTATTGGCCTTTATTCTGTACAAGTTTTGGTCTGTTATTGATGGTCTTCCATTCTTTCCATTTGAGTTTTTTTCTCTAAACCAACATCTTTCTCGAAAGAACTCTTTAGGTTAGTCTCATTTATCGCATTCATTTGTAAGAACGTGTGTCACAACTGCATCAAGCAAATTCATTGTGAGTTTTTGGAAAGACAGTTTCAGATTTTGAAATAGCCTCCACTAAGAATGATAAGTTGGCATGCCGAACGCATACACATACCGTATTAGTTATATTACTTAGAGGTAAAATATGTTGAGGTCGCAGACTATAAAACTTTGATTTGGATATGTTTTCACTGGAGCTACTCTGCTTAAATTGTTCATAGCCTCTACAAATGCCCATAACCACATGTCTAATTTGGAATAAACCTAGTTTCTCGCACACTGGATCTTTGACAGACTTTACATCACACTTTCCGGGAGCCTAACTTCATCATTGTGGTAAAAATCGTTTACACTCTTTGTGCATTCAGGTGTAATGTTCCTCGATCCCTTTTTCTTGTTTTTAAACAGTCTCTTACTTACAGTAGGCCCAAAGTTTTCTCAGATCATTCGTTTAAAAAGGCACTTTTTTTTTGTAGGACTTTTGGCCAACACATTTTTCACCTTCTTGATGGCTTTTGTAAGATCCAAGTTCTGATCAGCAGCATTTTGCCGTTCCTAGTTTTTTTTTTCATTCTATACAGTCGCTGCCTCAGCTAGTCTTTTTCTCTTTTTTCAGTGCACAAACATTCATTAGTTTTTAAATTTTCTTTCTGTTTCTTTCTAGCTTCCATATTCCTCCTATCCTTTTCAAGATATTCTCTCCATTTTTTGGGTAATTTTTCATGTCTTTACGACACTTTGCCATCCGATTTGAAGATTCCATAATCTGTAAACAACAGTAAAAAAAGAAGGATCATGCCGATACAGGAGTTAAAAATAGTAAAAAAAAAGGCTTAAAACCTACCACAGTGCACTTTATTAGAATCGGCAGCTTAATTACCTTCCATGGGATAGGCCTACATCCTTATTTTAATGGATTTTAAGTAAATAAGGCTAAATCATCAGAAAATCTCAGTATAAAATCTCATTAAAAGCCAGAAAAATTATAATTACTCAAAATAATTCTCCAAAAACCGCATATTAATCATAGGCTATCCTCGAGTAATATATAAATCATGATTTAGGCCTATTATTTACTTCAAGTGGAAAAGGACCTCCATAACCGTCAGTTGTATAATGGTATAACTGATGTGACATATTTTACACCTATTTTATCTACCAAGAATTATTTTTAAAAGATTTATAAAAATTATCAGTGTATTTGTCTAGGCTATCTTCTTACTTATACCAAATTACAGTTTTGCCTGGTAAGTAATAACAGAGCTACAACAACTTATTCATGTTTATACTTGCCAAAACTTAAACTTCATTGATGTTACTTGTATATCAAACTTTCATAACATAACCTCAAATGTTTAGGGAAATCACTAACTGTATAACCAGTGATTTATAAAACGGCTGTTTTTTTACTGTCTCAAACACACCTGCAACATAAACTTCTACCATCAAAAAGAAGAAATTTACCCCTAAAATACATACATTTTTTTGTGGTTTTGTAAGTTTGGAACATCTTTCATTCAAGTTATATAGTTTTATAACTGGAAAAACATACTTTAATTCCTTTGGGTGAGGTGTATGTTTGAAAAGAATGGCCGTACTGGGTTTCATATGAATAATATTTTTAAGTATTTACTTCAAATAGTATGTGCTTAATTTTCCAGTAAATGCCTGGAATTGTATGCATAACATTCATTAGGCCCTATACTAACAAATTTTTAAGTAAATACTAGTTGTTTTCCAAGTGTGCTGGGTACCTGTCTAAATACCTTTCTCAGTCACCAAAATGGCTTTTTTTATGTGAGTGTGTGCTCCCAAGGTTTATAAAATAATTAAAAAAAAACAGTGATGTTCATCTATATCTTGCACTCTGTCGGTTTGAGGAACACCATGTGAGGTACTTAACCGATACTTTTCTAGGTGATAATAACAAAATGAGAGGTGGTGCTCCATCACTGAAGGAAAAAATAGAAGGTTTCCTGAGATATGTTGGTGATCCAGGGTTTCATGGGGGCGTTGGATAGGGCGTGCATCAGTCTATAGTGAGTCGTCCACTCAAGGAAGTCACCAGAAAAATCTGCGAATATTCATAAGACTAAATACAATTTCCTAACAACCAACATGAGGAGATTGGCAGGCACCACCCATACAAGAAACCTACTAATGACATCCAGAAAAACTAGAGCAAAATACAATCTCAAAACAGGGTTGTTGTTGAGAGACTCTTTGGACAAGTTTAAAAAAAGAGGTTCCCACTTATGATTTCAAATTTGAAATTTGAAATTTTTCCTTTAGTAAATTTAAATTGTTTGGTACTACAAATGCAGCAAAGCACCTAGGTGACAGAGAATTTGGTGATGCTGAAGATGATGATAATGCTGACGACAAAGAAGAAAATGAAGGTGATAAAGGGGAAGGGTATATATAGCATCAGACAAGATGGAATAAGGAAAAGGGATGAAATCACACATTTACTAAAAACCCTGCCTAGTTACAAATGCAAGTGCATGTGTTTTTGTTTATCCTTGCTCATGTATTTTTACTTCAATACTTCTTAAGTCAAAATTATTCCATTAATACTTAATTTATAATTGACGATCCTTGCCACTTCCAAAGGAAGATCCTAACAATAATAATGAAATCAATAAATCAAATATCTTTCCCTTTCTTTAATGTCCGATTATTAATATTTGTGATTATTTTTGTATTTCTTATTATGTATTTTTGATACATAATGGTTAAAAAAAAGTTTTCTAGTTTTCTGGATTTCTGTTATATTTTTTTCAGCATTTTCAACTCATACTGCCGGCATCACTACATAGACAAAACAACAGTCAATACTTGTGTTCGCCTAGTTTTGGTAATATTTACTTAAGATTTTCCAGGGTTTACTACATAGTACTAGTAAAAGAATATGCAAATGAAATCCAGTGTTTACTTTTACTTAAACTTAATAATTTATTCATATGGCCTAATGAGCTATATCCACTGTGGACCTAACATTGATTTATCATAATCAAAAATTAACTTCTAAAGTAAAAAAAATCACCTATAAAATATAATTTACCATTCATCTTTGGACTCTTCTGAAGGAAGATGACTTCATAGTCAACCGTACGTATATAATTTATTTTTCAAGATGATTTATAAAATTTAAGCTTTAACTCTTCTCTTGGAATCTGACGAGGACAAAATTACCTTTTACTTGCTCTCTCAAAAACTCTTCAAATATAGCCGTTTCCAATTTAGGCATCCAACCCTCTTCATCATATGACATCATGGACATGTCTTAATAAAACTCACCGTAATACAATATTGTGTCTTTTATTTTATGGGACGTAAATGGGTAGTTGTGTAGTCTTAACACATCACACTCAAATTAGAATAGATAACCAAAGACGGGGAGGTTGGCGTTCAAATCATGTTTGGATGTATTGTAGCTGATTTTCCTGAATAGTTTCTCATTTCCCCTCCAGATAAATGCAGGTTCATTACTTCTAAATTCTACCATCCTCATCCCTACTACAATAGTGTGAATATACAGGTTTGTAAAACGCAAATGTAAATAAAATAATTCTGTTTGTTTTTTATTGTAGGTAATGGGGGTAAACACAAGCATTTTTACTTTTTTCTTTTTGCCTTATTCTCCGTGTTTTTGTTTGAATTATTAATTTTGACACTCATCTTACAATTTTTGTCTCTGTTCACAGTTTTAGCGGGCGTTAAAGGCATCTAAAGTAAATGTTAGGCTACTGTTTATGGTTTGTAGTGTGAAAGAAGATGATTCCTAATTGCCAACGTTTCATGGTTTACAAACAATGCTATATTTATTTTTGATTAGTCAAGTTTTAGAAACAATTTAAATTTAATTAACATACCCATATTTCCATCCAACTATGAAAACCATTTACTTTAATGCTAATTGCTAAAAGTTACCCCAAAATATGAGCAGACATACAGTAAAAAATTACACAAATTATTCAGTTACGTCTGCTTTTTCATATGTGCTTAGGTGAACGGCTTGATCTATTCTTTTAAACCCATAACAACCACTTGCTCAAAACTTCTAATAAACCAGGTTTTAGGCTAGGTCTAAGCCCATTCCCTTCTTTCCTTTGTCAATACCTTTATATTTATTCTAATGGTGGAATCTCTGTTTTTAATCTAAGCACACTCAATTGTCAAATAATACCTTTATAGCATTACTTACACTTGCAGATTCATACTTTGTACGAATTGACATTATTTATTTAGCACCACGTCTTACTAACCATTCAGGTTATACGTTTAAGTACTAATTACACTAATGGGATAGGAATTGGAGGGTTGAATAAAGAGGAAGTGAACCCTGCATTTGTGTGGAGGGAGAGTAGAAAACCATTTAGGAAAAACCACTCCCAGTTCACCCGATCGAAATTCGAACTTCAATCTCCCTGTCCTCGGCAGTCTAGCTCAACATCAAACTAGCACATTAGCTAACTACGCCACCTTGGTGGGTAAATTGATACTATTACTTGCATAATCAAAAACTATTGCTTAAGAATAAATAATAAACTTAAGTATATATATAAAATAATAATAGGTAGTCTCACAAACACAAAATCAACAGCCCGTCACACCCTCTGGTCAGGTTATTAATGTGGTTTCTCTACCCTCAGGTTGCCTCAAGTACCTGTTCGCAACATGCCTCCGACTCAACCACCACAGCATATCCAATCAAGACTAAAACCAGTTGTCATGTTGAGCCCAGGTAATACATGTACCATGTGCTACTTTTTAATTTACATTCAAATCAACTTTTTACTAATTTTTGTTTCCCTTCTCGCATTTATGAAGATTGATTTCTTATCCAATAGATAATCCATATAACTTAGACAGTAAATGTAACAAAGATCAGGCGTCGCATCTTAGTGCACTTTTTTTTAAGGCTTCATTAGAAAACAGTGGTATTGAGACCATTAAAACACCTTAACCTAAATACATAAAAAAATAAATATAATTATTTCGAATTGAATAAAACTATTTCATTCATCCCAATTTCACTGCTAGGTGAAAAATGCAGAAAACAACACTTTGATGTGATTTCAGGGTTGAGCTTGGTTGTATTTGTATAGCTAATATCCCTTTTAATCAGCCATTATATGGTATATTAAATTACCACAAAATCAACATTATTGTTAGTTTTTTCTTAAAAAACAAAAAGTTTCATTTACATCATCCTACTCACCAAGAGAATATGTTCTACAACATTAAAAAATTCCAGCAGTACCCATTTTACAAATTGCTTATGTTTGAGTAATATATTCTTTTGTAAGAGTGTCTTTGTTAAAAAAAAATTCTTATATTTTGTATATTTAAAAATTTGCTAAACTTCTGTTTTGAAATTGTTTCCTTCTCATATAGACTTAACTAATTTAATGTTTTTAGTAAACAAGCTATTCATTTAACGTTCCATAATCGATGTGTACAAAAACATATAGGTACAAGCAAGCATAAGATAATTTAATGCGACATCATCTTGAGACAGTTGCTTTGCTTTATTTAAATTAACTTATATTGCTGAATAAACTATTAGCAATATCATTACTACCGGCACTTATACATAATGTTCATTTATTTTTACCCAAATTTGTGGTTATTGCCATTATGTTGAATATATCCCTATCTTAAATGCCATAAAAGTATTTCATAAAGATGAATGCAGTCTTAAACAAATTTTAAACCACAATTATGTTTGATTATGTTGAATCATGAAATACTTTTTCAATTGTTGGCACTATTTCACCTGATGCTAACTCCTGATAGCTGGTAAATTCTAATATTTATATGTGTTTTTTCCCCAACAAATTCATTTAAAGATTTTTTTGCTTTAATAATGAAGAGCTGAACTTTTCTTTTGGCTTTCAAATCCTTAGAGTAGATAAG
Source organism: Timema cristinae (assembly GCA_039000515.1). Lineage (NCBI taxonomy): Eukaryota > Metazoa > Arthropoda > Insecta > Phasmatodea > Timematidae > Timema > Timema cristinae. The sequence goes on along the minus strand of JBCFYV010009882.1, from coordinate 14,486,180 downwards.
TTTAGCATTGTTTAACATGAATTAACTACTACAATATCACTTTTAAAGACGTTGCCTACCTGTGATATCACAACAAAATAAGATAGGATTTCCCGTGTTAATGTTTTTCCTTTTTTATTCAGCGAGTTTTAAAGATAGAACATGAAACAAAAACAAAAAATTCTTTAATAATTTTAAAAATACTCCTAGTAATTTTAAAATTATTTTTTGGATCTGAAAGTAGTTTTTTTTTGTAAACATTTTTAAAAAGAATTGTCTATGGCTTAGGCTATTTTATTTATTCAAGGAAAGAGCACATAGCCATACTCTTACTATTAGATAGATTAAAAAGGTCTGTGGAACCATATATCTATCTAGACTAAGGAATGAGAAAAATGGAAAAGAGAAATGGAAGACAATATTGTCCAGGGGCTAATAACGGGGTGAGGCTCTCTACTTTGCAGCGAAAGAGTGGAAGTGTCATTAAAGAAGGCAGACAAGTTACCTTGCAGGGTGAATCACTCATTTTCTTTCCACCCTCCCCCCCCATTTTTTTCGTGAATTGGCTTCAAGAGATAGTGCTTAGTGTACTTTTAATTAAAATGGTGAAACATCAAAACCTAAAGGGAAAACTTGTTCATCAAGTAAGCAATGGTCTGTAAGAAGAGCAACTGCTCTAGCACGTCGATTTGTATGTATAAAAAAGAGTAGGCCTATTTATTAATGGAAAAGCAAAACTAAGAAAAATGTGATTTAGATTTTGTTACCAACTCAAGACACTATGCGACTGGTAACGTAACCCAAGTCTTCCTGGTTAGGCTTTCCAAGATTCCTATCAAATTTCAGAACCTTAGAATAATACATCTTATATTATACTTAGAATTACTTACTTATTTTAAAGTTTATAAACAGTACATTCATTGATTTGAATTCACCGATACAGTTTAGGTGGTGTTCAGGTGTTACATAAGCACATTTTTGACAATTTTGGACACCCTGCCCCCATTGTAAGCGAACCAAAGCTAGCACTTTAACCCCTTCTCTTGCTTACACAGTATTTTCCGAACCCCCTGCTCTTGCTTACACATTATTTTCCAAACCCCCTGCTCTTGCTTACACAGTATTTTCCGAACCCCCCTGCTCTTGCTTACATAATATTTATCGACTTATTTTGTTATCTGTTCACAGGGAAAAAACATTATTATTCATGCAATTTATAAATTGCTGGTAGTTATTAACATATAGATGTAAATAATGGTGTGAAATAATTAAGAATAAGCATTGTTGCACAATGAATTTAAATTTATGGTATTAAACTGGTAATTAAATTCTTATCTGTCTCTGCCTTACGTATGCATTGGTCTGACACCTCCTTTCCCCTTGTCAGCAAAAATAAATGAAGCTCGAATCCCCTTACACCACCCAAAGTTTCTTAAGTATAATACTTGAACACCCCCTAAATAAGATTATTTGTATACTACAATAATTTTTATTGCATTGAATTACCTAAGTTACAAGAAAAAAACATTTCCCTTTAAACTAGAGAATTTTTTAAAGGCTGGTGTTTAAAACCTAGTTAAGTAAACAAATACATAAACTAGCGCATAATTTCTGGCTACGTAACAATTTAAATAAACCACTTCTAGTGACAAAGCTTAGTAAACTTTGGTGCTAATTTTTCACTTTTTTTTAAGTGTTTCTTTTCCTCCTTAGGTTCCTTGGTAAACTTGAAACTCTTTATTCCAATATTTTTATACAGTAATTTATATTATTTCATTTCACTTACATTATGTTTTGTTCTTTGGTGGGGGCTCTGGAATTTCTTTGAAAACGTAGGGAGAGTGGGGGTGCTCAACTTGGACAAATATTAAACCCTGGATGACCCTAGAAGCTGTTTGAAATGTTGAAATGTTTATTTTTAATATGATATACTTTTATCTCTTTTGTTTTTATCACCGAGTCATACTACCTGTTCAGAATATAAGCAAGTATTTTTTTTTTATCAATGGCTTTCTTGGCCATAATATACAGTACTATAAGAGCATGGTAGGAAGGGCAACATGGGATATTTTAAATCAAATATAATTTATTAACAAGCACAGAGATTAGAATGTAAAGATATCTTACAGGATCTCCTCCATCTTCCCTAATTCACCCTTCATTGTTTCGTGTCAATGCCTGTGAGTGCTTTCATTAGGTAGTCAAGCCATCTCAAATTTTAAATACTTATTACGCTACTGATGTATACACTGGACACAAACTAAATGTTGTATGCCAAAAGTACCCAAAGTTTTAGGTTAACCTACCAATCATTATGCTAGTTGGCCTCACAAGAATATTTTTAAGTCTAAATACATGTTGATCAATAATTTTTTCTATTCAGAAAACCATAAGCCTATTTTAACAATATTTTAATAATGAATTATACAATGTTTTAATCACCACGCCTAGTAACAAAAATCCTACTTTGTATATGAATACAAGAAAGTAAATCCAGTATTTTTTAAAACTGTAAAATAGGGCTCCGGGAGATCTTTGGAAGTGGGAGAGGGGGCTCAACTAATGGGTTGGTCTGAGGGTCCTTCCATGGTAACATTCTAAACCCTGGCTAACTATTTAAGCTATTTGAAAGGGATTTAATTTTTCATGGGTAGTACTTTTTTATGCTTTTCTTTCTCGTAATGTATAGTAAGAACACGATAAAGAGGATGGATTATAAAATACAATTTTTTTCACTCTTAACAATCATTAAAAGCTATACTTTATTTTTATTTTATTGGTAAAGCTATTCTCCAGTGTTCGTAGAACCTTATTTGTATTGTATAAAAGGGGAAGGGGGGAAAAGTCAATTTGAAAATAAAAAAGTTCAGATGCGCTTTCCCAGAAATGTTACTAACCTGGTTCTCAACTGGAAATTTTTGAAAATTAGAATCCCCCAAAAACTATTTAAAGTGGTCATCCCTTAGCAAGTTTTTGAAAATTGTATTCCTCTAAGAGTCCAATTCTAATTGTATATGATTATTGGCCAAATTTATTTTTGAAAATTAAATTCACTTAAAGTTATTTGATGTGAGCTCCTACATGCAATTTGAAAATTAGTTGCCTCTATGGGAAAATTTTTGAAAATTTGACCACCTTAAAAACTATTTAGAATTGTCCTTGCTTCGATTTTTTAAATTAAAATGGGCCACTAGAAGGAAAATTTAGTTAATAATTTAATGGCTCACTTAGATATTTGAAGTGATTTTCAGATATCTGGAGTTTGTTTTTAATCATAAGTAGTGTCGAGTTTGATCTTCTTCCGCACACAACCAAATAATTACTTCCTACTTTAAGTGTGCCATGGATCTTACTGCCAGCCCAGACTAATGATGATTTACACAATTTTTAGGACACCGTAAGTGGATATTGTCAAACACTTGATAGGAAGACATTTTGATATAGCTATTTATTTGAAGAAAAATGTATAAAACACAGTAAGAAAGTTTGTTTGACAGATTTAAGGAAATTATACTATTTCCATCGTTGGCGTTAAAAGCCAAATTATCAGTGGTTGCCAAAGCAACCTCTTCCAAGATTTCTTGTTATCACATTTTGAGTTGATCCAAAATTACTTGACCACTTATTGGATTTTGGTCAAAATAAAGCGATTGAGAAACGGTAATATTCTGTAATCTGCACACCTTTTTATAGTTTTGAAATAGTTTGTTAACAATCTTGTATTTATGCATAATGAAAATGGACAATGCAAACATATTATAATGTTTTAAAACACTTTTGAATAAGAAGTAAAACAAATCGGTATTATTAATATATTTGAGGCAAATACATTAGGACATACATGATAATCAACCTCACATCCATTTTTCATTTAAAATTATTGAAGAGGAAAGAGAATGTCATATCAATTCTGGCAAATTCTACCATTCATTATTGCTAATTTTTGTGATATTTTATTGAGGTTATTAAAGTAATAACACCCATGCACACAATAGTGACAATGCTTATCCGGTAACATGAGCCTGCATAGTGAAGATCGTCTCAGCGTGTTCTTCTCAACGTAAGAGAATTAGACTACAGTACACCTCTCTGGTCTGCAGATTAAGTGTAAAGCTTTATAAAGTATTTCAAAATAAACTCTTAGAGAATGTAATGGGAAGACAGGGCCCCGCTTCTGACCATTTTTAATTTATAATCTTATAACATGATTTATAAATATATAAGCATTACTTAAAATTACCACACTGATAGTGATAGATTTTATGATACCGGTAAGTATTTTTATTTTTGTTGTTGGATTAAACTACTTTACATAATATTAATTTCCCTCAATGGGCATGATATGATCTAAGTTTGTTAATAAAACAATATTTTAAAATAATTCCACCCATGCATTTTGAATATACTTGACAAATATTGGAATGGCTTACTAATATAGTCCAAGTTGCCCCCCCACCCCCCCCCTGTCAAATATAAACAGGGGTGATTGAGGCCCCCCCCAACCACTTTGTTCTGGAGTCCCTAGGTAAATGCCAGAAATATTAAGTCTCTGATAATATTTACCAAATATTTATTCATCTGTTTGATATTTAATAACTCTTTTATTTCAGTCCAAATAAAACAGGAAAAGTGTCCCAGAAAGTGCTCATAGTACCCTTTAACTGCAGAAATTCCCAGAACCCCCAATCAGAATATGAATCTTGACCTCATCAGTTAAACCAAACGAGCATGACAAGTCCACATGTTTGATTTCATTCTTATAAACTAATATATATATATTACTAAAAAGGGAAAATTTGTTAGGAAAATTGAGTTTTAGGCCACAATCTTTACCAGCATCCAGATTCCCTAATCTTTAAAATGAGTGTTTGTTTGTCAAAGTCTGTTCAGCCATTTCCTCGTAATTTCTATTACTGTAAATAGGCTTAACAAATTATATTTAATATACAGTATAAAATAGAGAAAGGGATAAAATATTATAGTGAAAATGAGAGTGTAAGTGTTTGAGTGTGTGGAGGAGTTTGAGGTGTGAGAAAGTAAGTGTAAGAGACTAAGAATAAGCAATTGAGAAAGATAGAATGAGTGTGAGTGATTGATAGTGAGAGTATGTGTGTGTGTGTGTGTTTTAAAGAGAGAAACACTGGGAGAAGATAAAAATAGTGTGTGTGTGTGTGTGAGGAGAAAGTTTGAGAGTGTGTGAGAGATAGAAAGATAATATATTTGGGAGAATGTATGATAAAGTGTGTGAGTGTGTGTGTGTGTGTGAGTGTGTGTGAATAAGAAAGTGTAAAAGTTTGAGAGAGATATTGTGTGAATGAAAAAATATGAGGGCATTTGATGGAGAGTTTGAGAGAAAAAGTTAGAGAGGGAGAAATTAGTTTAGACAAAATTAGATTGATAAAGAGTTTAAGAGAGACAGAGAGTGTTTGAGAGAAAGAGTTAGAGAGAGAAATTGAAAGAGAGTGGGTTTGAGAGAGAGAGTATTTGAGAGATAGAGAGTGAGAGAAAGTCTGAGATAGTGAAATTGAGATAAAGAGTTTAAGAGAAATGGAATTTGAGAGATAGAACATTCGAGATAGAATGTTTGAGAGATGGAGAGCATTTTAGAAAAAAGAGTTGTTGAGAAAGCTTAAAAAGAGAGAGAGAGTATAATAAAGATAATGTGAGAAAAATTGTGTGATAAATCATGTATGTGAGGGTAGTGAGTGTGCGAGTGTGAGAAAAAAGTGTGTGAGACCGAGATTGAGAAAAGTTTATATTATAAAGAGTGTTTTATAAAGAATGTGTGTATATGTGTGAGGGGGGAGAGTGTGAGAGAGTCTGATTGAGAGAAAGAATGTGAAACTATAAATGTGTTACTCAAATATTACGGTACTTTGAAATATTCAAAATTATCAAAATGGAAACATAACTGAACTTACTGTATTTGTAAGAATGTGAAAATACACAAAACATTACTTTTAAATATCCTATCCTTAAAATTAAGCGTTAAAATGAAAACATAGCTTAACTTATGTTATTATTAGCACCACATCTTACTACCCGTTCGGTTTGTACGCACCTTAACTTATGTATTTGTATTGTGATACTATTTGCTAAAATGAACATCAAAACCCATTATTTGAAAGAAAAAAAAAAAAACCACCAATACTCATACTTAGTTAGCTAAAATGGCTATTTTTTAACATTATTGATGATCATTTTATCATTTTTGAGCTTATAATAGATACAAAAACATATTTGAACATCATTTTTTCAGCTGCGAAACAAAACAGACAATATTTTCCACAAACTTAACAACCTAACCTTTTAATTTTCAAATTTTGCTCAATATTATTGATTTAAATGTGAATTAATAATAAAAACATTCCAATAAAAAATAAATGTTTCCCCAGTTTAGGCATATCAATTTATATGTGTTATAACCAACAACAAAGAGAAATATTCATCCAGAAAGTAATTTGTGATATGTTCAGACCAACAAATAAAGATTGAGTTATTATTCTTTAGCCAAAGAGACATATTTTATCTAGAGATCTGCATCCATGCAGCAAATAACGGCTCTCATGGTGACTAAACAAAGAATGAAAAACTGAAAATTCCCTGCTAAAATCAGGTTTTGGTGGAAAACTACTATTTTTCCCGATATTCTGAATTCCTAATCGTTAAAATGAGTGGTTATAGGTCAAAATCCATTCAGTCATTTCCTCGTCATTTATTTTACTGGTAACGGGCTTATCAAATTATATATAAAAGAAAGATTTATATGAATGGGACTAAGATGGCTCAAAAGAGAATCAACGAACCCATTGGGTATTTAGAAAGCTATGATAGCAATGCCACTCACCTAGACACAAGACTCCTACAGCAAACTTAAGTCAACAAGCAACTGTGAGTTAGTTAACCAAAAGAAACCTAATTAGTAACCAAACAGTTTTTGTCATTTTAATCGTTTACATTTCTACTGTATTTTAATTTTGCGCCTTCCTATAATAATAATCAATTTAAAAAATAAACATAACACTATAACCTCAACCAGCAATGCAACCCCACCAGACATATGCCACGACCTCGAATGGGGTTGCAACTCCCATTCTATAAACCACTGGTCTAGTTAGTGCCTTCACTGAGCCATCAGCACGAAAAAATTATTGTATTTGAATCTCTCTCACTGAAAAGCTGACCTATTGGTTTTCATGAGTGGCGAGTGGAATTTTACCCTCCTGACACAGGTAGCTACGCTAATCTGTGAAAGAGGGGAAGGGTCATCATGGAGGGAGTAAGAACTGTCAGACGAGTCCACAGATTTCATGCTTGAGTGCGTTAGGTTAAGATACACCCAGCTTCACAAAATAGCTTTGAATTCACCAAGTAGGCAACGTCGTTAATGCTTTATCTTCCTCTCTGAGTTTTAATGACAACTATTAAATGATTCCTTGTAGGCTATGTTATGTTAGTTTGCTAATTGGTAACTTTGAAAATTTGAAACTTTTAAAAATATTTTAAACAATTGTTCAAAATTTATATCTGAAGAAGAATCATCACTTAATTTTTTTGTTATTTGATTTAATTTCAAAATATATAATTCAAGTTTTAAAACCAAACAGTTCTTTTGCTCATGGTTCAAAAATACGATGCATAGCACCATAATGGCACCTTGATAAAATTTAAAAAACAATAACTGTTTTAGGTTCATTTGGAAACCCAATCTACTCTAAATATTATAGCTTAGAAAAAAAAAATGGACTACTGTCGCCAACATTATTTATGACCTTTATTTCATATTTTCCTTTCTCTTACATGCATTTTATTTTTATCAATAGACAAGAAGTTTTATCTTGTTGACTTAATAATTTGAAGACCTGATAAAAGTTAATTTGTAATCAAATACTTAGTACAAAGATTATGAAAAATGTGTTAATCTTTCTTTATATAAACTACCATTAAAATATCTAATTCATAAGAGCTACCTAATTTATTTGATAGATTCTGCAATTTTTTTATATCTTCATTTTCTCATGACGCCTTGGTGAAAAGAATTGTGATTATCAAAAAAAATTGAACTCAAGATTTTGATGAATGTCGACCTTTCTTGATACCCAAAACTCAAAAATGTTTTTTTTTTTCACAAATCTGTATGAATGTGTATAATTTGGCCTAAACCAAAAAGTGATAAAATAGTGATCTTAATTAATAATCATATCTAAACACTGTTTAACATATAAAACAAAATGGTGTATCTCATTTTACCATGAAAATGACTTGGAGGGCACTTTTACATAAACAGATATCTCCAATTTTGATAAGATCTCCGCAACCCTTTGCGATATGAACTAACTTACCCCCGCTCACCCCCTATCCCCAGGGATTTTTAGTATGTTCATCAGTACACCTCAATGAACAACTGTAGAATTTTCAAAACTCTGTGATTCTTTTCTATTTGCCAAATTTTGGCTAATTTGACTGAGCTATTGGTCTTACTGTTATAGCTGTACAGTACACTTTGTTTATCACTACATCTTACTACCTGTTCAGGTTAGATGCATATATAATTATTCTAATGGTGTAGGGGTCAGGAAGGAATAATTTTAAAGGTAATCTACCTTCATTTGCCTGGGAGAGTGGAAACCATTTAGCGAAAACCATCTTCATTAGATTCTACCAGGATTTGAACCCTACTTTCCTTACCCATCTTCAACAAATCATTCGAACACAATATAATTCAATCTTAATTTTTTTTTTTTTTTAAGTTTTGAATTCTTTACTATCTTTAAGGCCATGTGTAAATAAAAATGTAACTGCACACTTTTAACTAGTGTATAATTATATGCTATAAATAGTTATTCATTGTTTTAAAATCATTACATTTCACCAATTATAGCTATAAAAACAAAATTATGATTAGAAAAAGGTTATTTTGGAATTTTAACCTTAGGACATGACTTACAAAAAAAAAAGAATAATAAGTAACGCTATAAATTTCAATGTTCTAATATATTTTAAAGTCTTTGGTAATTATTTTTATTTAAATTGATTTGTATGGTCACTTAGCAGTTTAGTTTGTAAAGTTGTTTTCCATGTTCTAAAAATGTTCAAAATTACTTTATTTTTAAAAATTAATAAAAACACCGGCTATATTTTCAATTTACTCCTCTACTGTACCCTGTAAATTTTATTTACATATGCCAAACTATTATTTTGATAACTTAAGTCCAGTGATATTTATTTATTTAAGTACCAATAATATTGGTTTTTCAAAATGAAAATTTTTGTATTACTTAAAGTTTGAAATGCAGTTTATATAATAACTATGTAATGTTTACTTAGGCCTACTCTCTTTCATTAAACTGTAATCCCTAAGCTCCAAACTAGAGGGATTCAATACATAAATATAAACAAAACCTACAGTTAAAGAAAAATAAAATAGAATATAGAGGAGCGCGTAGAGTGAATATCCTAAAATTGTGAGTTATAAAGTGCTGGACATTTAGCATGTCCCCAGCGCACGCAACTCACTCTTGTGAGTAGCGGGAAACTACGGTCCACCTTCACAGGTTGCCAACATATAAATATATAAAAAGGTCGAAGGCTAATCCCTCGCACCTTTTCTAGACATAGGGATAATATGGCGTAATTATGTAATAGAATAAATTCAAGTCTTAGAATCTTTTAGATTTAATTAATGCCACTTTATTAAATAATAAGCATATTATTTGAAGAGCATTTAATAATTCAGTTATATATATATATATATATTATATATATATATATATATATATATATATATATATATATAAAATAGTCGTGAGTGAGCAAGCATTCTCAACATAAATATATACTATCCAATAAAAACATTGTTCCATAAATATTTACTCTTTTACTTCTAATCATTACGTTATTTATTATGTACCCCAAACATATTATGTAAATACAAATATTGATGCATAACATTAATTTAATATGATCATACGTAGTACAGTAAAGGATCTCTCCTAACTAACACATTTTTGAACTTGTTGCGAAAATGCCACATGTTACTAAAAGTTTTAGTTCCATCAAAAATACCTAATGTCAATACCATTTAACTTTAACGCTAATAACCTACTAGCAGAACTCAAAAATAGCCTTCGCCTATGTCCTAAACAAGGATCATAGTACTATTATAAATATCGAGGATATTTCCTAACATTACCCCTTTAAGTTTTTTGTTACTATTTTGGCACAAAATAGATATTAACAACACTATCCTAAAAATAACAATCGAGAAACTAGTAAAAAAAATATAAAGTTAAGTTGATATATATAATAATCTAGTGCAATAGTCCATTCTACTAATATTGAAAATCTCGGCACCATATTTCAAACACTTTCCCACCTTAATGTTTACCAAACCCAAAATGCCACATTTGCTATTGAGATGAAATAAAGTTAATTTTGAAATGTTTGACTTTCAATCAATATGGATAATATTGAAAAGTTCTGATCTAACAACACTCTCAAATTTTCATATTTACTACACTCATCTAACTTAATACTACTGAGAAACAAATAAAGTTAATCGGTTGAGTATAAAGTTTGTGCATAATGCCTAATATCAATAACACAGACAATGTCTGACTTTACAATACTCTCATTATAAAGTAAATCAAAAGACGAAGATTTACGCAAATACATTTATAATTAAATTTGATAAAAAGATCTAAAAAGAATTTTGACTAGTTCCCATAATTTACATTTAAACCGAAATTGGATTTTATTCTTACATTAACATAATATGTCCGTTACGCCGACGCTTAGTCCTACATGGTCGCAGCCAAGTCCAAGAGTGACGTCTTCCTCGACGGATGGTCTTTTATATGGCACACTCATCGAACAGGATAGGCACAAAGGAAGGGGGCGCGCCGGCAGAAGAACATTCTATATTATTCTGGCAAAGCCTGGCAGTTACCATCTTCTTCTCGTTTCTTGAAGTTGGGCGGATTGATCATGGTAGTGGTGGTGCCGGTCTCTAGTGGCGAGATGCGGAACTTGGCTCAGTCTTGGCAGTTGTTCGCTTGTGGTTTGTGTAGTCGGATGTTTGTTGCGCGAGGTGCTCGGCAAGATTAGTGCTATTGGGTAAGTGATGTTTATACTTGACTGTCCCCATTCTGTTGACTTGGAGCAATAATTGCTACAAAACAACTTAAAACTGAGAGATAATTAATTGGTGGGAGATCTATAGTTATTCTGTTTATTTTCATTCAATAATGATTAAATATTTCTAAGAGCACATACCATTTATCTACTCTAAATTGATTTAAGAATAAACTATAGCTTTAATATAAGATTAACTATGCTTATGCTATATCTGCTGACTAATTGCTTTATTTAGCATTTAATATTTTTGTTTCTTATGCAGAACAAAACCTGAACACCCCATCCAAACGCCACATTATCATAACATAGGGATGCTTATTTCATGTTTTACATCTTACCACCCCTCTAAACTATTGACTTGTTTACACTAATGGTGTAGGGGTGAGGAGGGTTGAATTTAGATGAAGTGTACCAGCATTTGTGTAGCAAGAGTGGGAAACACTCTAGGAAAGTCACCCCAGCACATTCATCCATGATAAAATTCTTGTAGCCGGTAAACCAGATAATATGAGTTGCCTTTAATATTGTAATAATAGTGAAAATTATGTCTAGTAAATATTTCAACTACAAATAAAAGCTCCTTATTTTTCCACCTAAACTATTCTAATTATAAAGCTTATCTATTCAAATATATTTTTATCTGAACACTTAGTTTATAAATCTAGTTTTCAATACAATACATACTTTACAACACGCTTCACATATAGAGTATTTCAAAATATAATAGCCTATGTATTTTTGCATTCTAATATATAACTTAAGTTGATTTTATTTTGAACAGTTGATATTTTATTGTTGTTATTGTTGTTATTGTTGTTATTGTTGTCATTGTTGTCATAACACTGACTGGCACCAAACTAATAATGCTAAGTTAAAACAAATACACAAGAATTTTTTATATTTGTGATTCTTCCATGTAGTCTATAAACAACTATTGGATGAGCATAAGATGGTTAGTTAACAGGAAATTTATCAGCAATGGCTTAGGGCAGGGATTCCCAACCTTTCTAGGCTTGGAGCACTCTTGTGAAGACTATTAAAATCTCACAGCACCCTCGTTAAAATGTTTTGAAGCGTTTGGTTGTTCACACTTTTTATTCAAAATTGAATATGTCAGACTATGATATTAAACCATTATCAATGTTTTAATTTTTTAGTTATTTAATATAAAATAACACATTTGTTTACTTACTCCCTTGCTGATTTAATTGAAAGATATAAATACCAACAAAATTAATAAAATACACAAATTTAATTATAGAGTAATAGTTCTGGAAATCATTAAACTAACACACTATTCATAATGGGAAATCACTAAATGAATAATACCACTCAAAATTAATATTACAGTCATCAGTAGGAAAACAATAGGTACCGTATTTATTAATGTGACACTTGTGGTTGGTGTTTAGAGCACAAAAGCTTTATATCTGCTTTATATCTGGCCTAAGGGTTGATAATGCAACATGCATATCATCCTCAAGAGAAAGCAGTCTATTTCTTGCTTTGTATTTTAGCTGAGAAAGCTTGCTCACACAAATAAGTCTAGAGGAGTAAAAGTAGGTCTATTGATTTTCTCATGAGGTTAGGGTACTCCTCCACCAGTCCAAGCCAAAAAACATTCAATTATATTTCACTCTTCTTGTCAAATTTAACTTTTAGCCTGGAATCGGTGCAGAGATCAATGAATTCATCTGGTTCATTGCCACTGAAATCTAGTCCCTCTCCACTCTCTGCATATTAAAATGGTGAGACAATCCAGCCATCTTCTCGGTGGAAAGAGATGGAAAGTACGTATCGACTGCATTTTGTAGTCTTTGAAAGCGATCATGAATCAGGTCTTTAGATTTCCCAGTTCATTATCTTCTGCCAGATGAAGAAAGGGAAAGTTTGACAAAACCACTTTTTGAACTGCAAACTTCAAAGATCCTAGTTTTCTTTTGAACCCTTTGATTTTGTTGGTTGAGGAAACTATTGTCTCTAGTTGTCCTTGCATTGAAAGATTCAATTCATTGAGCATATTGAACATATCTGCCAGATATGAAATTTCCAAACACCAAAACTTATTTTGCAACAGCTTATAAAATGTGTCATGTTTTTGTTCTTTAAAAAATGCTTTTAGTTCTTCTTTGAGCTCAAGAACTCGGTAAAGCACACAACCTCAAGATAACCACCATACATCCAGGGCTACGGAGTCGGTAGGCTAAACCTAAGACTCCAACGCTTCTACTTTTTCTACTGTCCGGCTCCAACTCTGACTCCTTTATTATTGGCAAATTTATATAAATAATAATTATTATTATAATAATGGGGAGTATGCCCATGACAAACAAAAAATAAATATCACCATGTGTAGAAAATTAAAATTAATTTTACAAAAAGCTGTGCATGCTTTAAAAATGTTTTATGCTCAAGTAGGTAGCTCAAAACTAAAAAATTCTTTTTTAGTATTCCTATAGAATTTTCAATTAAATCTTCTTGTACATTTTTAAGCTTTGTTAAATCATGTGACAGCTCGTGCCCAGGTTCAAGTGAGCTGGAGATACCAGCCAATTTAATTCAATGAAAAAAAGGTTATTTTTAATAACTCTAGCATTGTACATTATCACATAGTAAAATTGCTTATCTGGTCCACACATCACTATACATTTTAGGGAATGAATTCTATGTTTGTCATCAAATGCTGCTTTCTGCTCTTTTAGGGAATCAGTCTTGATTAATGTTTCATCGGTCATATCAATTATCCGAAGAGAGTGCACTATTCTTAAGAATATAATCGTGGGTTATTCAAGGCATTTGATTTAAAACTCATTTTTAACTGACCAACTTTTCCTTTTACAGAATAGTTTCCTTTTTTGTGGGGGAGGTATTTCTCCATCTTCAGAGAAGAGATAACTAATACTACTAGAAACTATTTTTAGTCTAATGTGTCATTGAAACAGAGAGATAATAAATTTGTTAAATCCACTAATAATATTAGCTAATTCACTATTTAACTAATATAATTGTTGGACAAAATAAAATATTAGAGAAAAATATTAAGTTATTACTAATATTTATTAGACCAATACAATTGTGAAATAGGCTACAGGTACTGCATGTTGTCCCTGTTATAGATTTAAGTTAGTTTATAAGCCGTGTACTAATATAATCAGTTGGTTCAGAAATTGCACGTTAAATACCTCAAATAAATTAATAAAAAAGGTTACGAGATTCTTTCATGTATATACTGGATTTTTTTAAAGAAAATCCCCAGAAAATACTGGAAATAAACTGGAATTTCAAAACTCTAGTCCAGTAGACACACTGATATAAAATAACTTGAATGAATCCTAGCTGAGTTCTTTGATGTGATAAATTATCTACTCACACGCACACAATAAAAGCTTTTCAATGACCTGTCAGGTTGAAACCTTATATTTTGTGCTCTACCAAAATTAGTCTGTTTTAATGTTCATATTGATGAATTTTTGAACAAGACAATTTTTAAAAAACAGGCCTGGTTGTAAGCCCAGTATGATGGTCAAAGCCTTTCACTATCTGGATCTGGATCTGGATCTGGCTCAGCTCTATATGATAATTGATCTAAATAAACCATATTACTAATTTCCCTTGTCTGGAAAATGTAATCTTTATCACTTTCATAACACATTGTGATATTTAAAATCTTTAAGAATTAATTTATCTCCCCTTTGACATATCACCCAAAGTTCAAATCCTTTTATGCTGTTCATGTTAAGCAAGTTTTAGAAAGTCTTTGTTTGGCAAATTTGGCGTTTAATCAGAATAAATTAAAACTCTCTTATATAGCATGAGTCCCTTAAAGGAAAATTGTATACTCACCAGCCAGAAAAGATTTGCAAGATTTTTAGGGAATGTTAAGTTTATTTGAAGGCTCATCTCCCACTTAGCTAGCGTTAACAGGGCTTTCTTTTATATGCTACCCTAAATGACTTAACTCTTTCGAGGTGTTAAAATGCCTTTTTGCCATTGTTGAGATTGGTGGATTTCTCAAAACAGGTTGGTGAGTCTAATGGGTGCTTGTTCAGCCATTATCTGGACAGTTCTTTGCCATTAGAGTCATCATTGGTCTCCTAAACCAATCACTTATGTGATTAGAACTTTGTATCCTCAATTAATTACTCAACTTTCAAGTTAGAGGCCTTCGGTTTAGTGACTGCCACAGATAGTTAGGGAGTTAATTGCAAACACAATCCATTTGACACACTTAAGATTGGATCTGCCACACCCACACATGCGCACACACACGCACACACAGACAGGATGCATACCCCATTACACTCATGCTACTCACCCCAACACCATACACTACACACCCCAACACTACACTATACAGCATGCTCACAAACATTTAATTAAACCACTATTTTCCCCTCACCCTATATTAGTAATATTCATGGTTAAAAAACACATTTATGCTGTTGTTACTGAGTAGTCTAAGCCAGGAGTCGGCAAACTTTTTGGGTTTTAATAGACTTAAGAATTGATTTTAATCTCCCTTAACCCTCTGAGTGCCAACGTCGCTCAGAGCGATGCGTGAAATATTTGCTAAAATTACCAGTGTCGCTCACAGTGATCTCATATTTTTGAGCTCTTAGTTCAGTAATAAGTCAAGAGATAAGGTAGATTTTATTTCCACTGCATTCTCATATGTTCAATGTACTTTTATTTGTCTTTGCATTTGAGTTTCGATATATCGAACATGAAAATTATTTTCTACTTTGAGTTTTATCTTTGGCCTTGTTTGTAAACATGGTTACTAAGAGGAAAGCTGTGATTCAAGACACAGAAATAGTTGCAATATTTATTGATAGCTCAAGCAAGAGTGATCAATCTGTTAGTGATTCTGGAAGCAGTGATTCTGAATTTGTAGATAATGAAACTGAACAGGAATTATATTCTAGTGAAAGTGAAAGATCGGAACAAGTAGGAGTGGCAGCTGACATTTACAATATGAGTGTGAATACTAGTGATTCATAAAGGGATGAAATAAATCTTAAAGATAAGGATAATCCACCCCTACCTCTTCATATTAATGCAAAAGTACCAGGTTTGGAGTCTACTCCCACTCCCCTTATGATTCCAAGCCATTTATTTATTTTAGGCTTTATTTTACTATAACCTTACCAAAGTTGGTCACTGAAACAGCTGCTATGCATAGCCCAATTTTAGTGTAAAATCTAAAGTTAGTTATTTTTGTATACTTTGTTATTCACTCAGTTTTTTTTATGTTCTTTTAATTGTTTTATTTTATTTCAAGCTATTAAATTTTCAAATCTTAAAAATTAATGTTAAAAAAACAGTTTTTTTTAGTTTCTTGGATAGTGATTTTTTTACTATATTTATAAAATAAAAAAGTATATGTATAATTATATAATTGGATTGGCAAGCTAGCTAGCTTATGTAAAAATTTGAGTTCAAGAAGTTCAAAGACTAATAAGTTATTAAAATTTAAACAAAATCATGTATTTTTCAGCAAAAGAGCTCGGCACTTTTAGCACATTTTTTTGGTCATTTCTCTTGGCACACAAAGGAACTTTCTTAACCCTGCGGTGCTCGCAGGGACACTTATACACGCGTGCAAACTCTTTGAGTCCACTACCATCTTAGTGCAGTTTTTGGTTGGATTTCACACAGTTATTGATACTTTTAAACCATTTTAGAAACTATATTTTAATTTAAAATGACTATACATATTAAAAAAACTCTTTATTTTCTTGCAATTTTTCTTTAATTCATGGTTTTCAATCATAATGAAATTTTTACAATTAACTAACTTATATCCTTACTTACGAATTAACTTGAGATTACAAAATATTTTCATACATAGAATACAATACAAAAATAATAACAAAATCAATAAAAAGAGGGTTGTAATTAATCTAATATTTAAATTGCAAATATAAACAAACTAGTTTGATTCTTTGCTTTAAGGTAACGCACCAATTACCTAATCACTGTCAACATTATTTTCATTTAGGTCAATAATTTTCATTTAGTTGTCACACCCAGATTACACATAAAAAACAGTGTGTCCCAAACATACACACTTATCGCAACCATTGCACTTGCACTTGAATCGAGTTGGCCTAGTTTTTTTTTCGGTTTCAAAAATAATAACCTTTCTTGGGCTCCCTTTTCAACTAGTCTTACTTATGACTGAACTTTCTGCTGCTGGGTTCTCAAACGCAAATGATCATTCAGGAGATCCTTAGCAAGTATTTTCAAAAAGTCCTTCCTTGCCACGTTGGGTGTAGTATTATACTAGCAATATTCATAAATAATAAGAATACTGCCAAAGTCCATCTTAAGGTTATTCTGACCACAGAATAAGTACACTTAATTTTGTCCACCTTATCAACATCCAATTTCATTTCATTATAAAACTTAATAATTTTGGATTTATTAACCTCAGAACCCTATAGATCTTCAATCTAATCTTGCTCACTATCATTGGAAGCACTGAATTTGTCTAATATTCAGTGTAGTATATATCTTTGTCATTTGGTCCAGACATATTGCTGTAACTCAAAGTGTAAAAAAATGAAGGTACCAACAAAACCAAACACACTAACAAAAAATATGCAAGCTCACTCACATACACTGCATACAAAACCCATTCATAGTAAATGTATGGAACTTATGCAAAGCTCTTACAATTCAACTCAGTATATTTTCAAAAACTGTCAATAATGAAGAGAAAATTGAGTTAAAATGTTTTAAGTACTTAGAAAGTATATTACTCATAAAATTTACTGTCAAAAATAATAAATAACGCAATGAAAAATAAAACCTACCTGAAGTGTATATTCACGCATACGGATTCACATTGAAATGTCAAATGCACGTGCACAGAGTAACACTCCACTGTACCAAACAAAGTATCACTGCTAATAGCAGACTAGCATGGGGCAGTTTTAGATCCTGCCATGACCTGCAGAAAGGCAGTAGGACAAGCTACCAGGCAACACAGCTCTCAAATCAGTTTTACTAGCGGATGGCAACAAAACTACGATTTTGTGGACTTGCGCTCTGTTACGCGCGTACTTGAGTGCTAAATACTTGTGTCCCCACCTTTCTAGAGTAAAATATATTTTAGGATAACTAATAAAATAGATATTTTCAAACTAAACTATTTCATTTTATTATGACATTACCGATTATGGACAATCAAGGTTATTTTGGTTACACCCATACGATTATTTGAAAGTACCTGATAAATTTGCGACTGTAGAAGACTCAAAGACTGACTTTTAATGGTAATGTAGTTTTCTTGAACAATCAACTGAAAATTGCAGCGATATCAACTGTCTGCCGACCCCTGGTTTAAGTGATTAAATTGAGACTGCTTCTAATTACTACTGAGCAGGAGCTTGCTTGAATCTTCCCCAGATTTGCTCAAGAGCATTTTCCTCATGTGATTTTAACTCTTCTTTTCCTAGTCTCCTTGTATATTCAGTTGCATTTACTCTTAAACTACTACTACTACTACTATTTATCTCTTTTAACATGTTTTTAAAATAATATTTAAAAAAATATTTTTATAAACCTTGTTTAACCTGAAGGGTAGTGCAGTCCTAGCTGGACCAATAATAGTATGGCCCTATCTTGCAGGCTGCACTATAGCGTGGCTTGTTAAGGTTTCAGGGTAAATGGAGCTTACATTAAAAAATGTACTAACCGCTTCTGTAATTTGCTATTTTATTATGGGCAGATTGTTTGTGTAGGAAATTATTTGCCCGAGCTATTACGGGCAGCCTCTTTGTGTATAAAAACATTTGCCCAAGTTACTATGGACATTATGAATCTTACATGGTTAAAAATATATTTTCCTGATATATTTCACTTACAAAAAGTATATCAAAATATTGCTAAACATCAATAAGATAGTCTTTGTTTACACTGAACTCTAGCAGCAGATTTCTATAATGCTTAATGCTTATAACTGCCAAGTCTTTAACTTTGCATATGTTTCTTGTAATGTTTTGCTGATTTTTTAATATGTATTTTAGATAATTAAAAATTTTGGAAGAAAATTATGAAGAGTGTAACCACTTGGATGAAATCAATGTTGATGTCTTGGATAGTGATATAAGGGTATATCAGAAAAATATTATGTATTAAAATAAAATATTGTTATTTTTTAAATGATCAATAAGTCCAAAAAATATTTTTAAATATAAAACTAATATTAAAATTTAAGGTTTTTTATATTTCTCCAGAAATTTCTGGAGAAGTATGCAATTAAAATTAGATTAAAAAAACCCTGATATTTCCTAGCCCTAAATTCATAAATCAAGTGATAACATCCAAACACTAAATTTACCAAATTGGTACAAAAAATTCTTACTTAAATTAACAAGACAAATCACTAGGGGTGGTCGGGCACCCAAAATTTCGGACAATAAATCGGGCATCTAAAATCCCGGAATGTCGGGCGAGTATTTCTTATGCTCGTACCTTAATCAGGCATCTCAAGCACTTGGTATGTATGTTAGCACCAACCTCTAATTCATATTGAAAAAAATAGTGTTTAACTGATATTCATAGTTGAATTATTTCAATTTAACTGATATTAAACAAAGGTGAGCATTACCTTTTATTAATTCCTAAATTATTGTTTGCTTTCAACAGAACTATGATAACATTTCTCACAGGTTACAAGTTTACAACATAACGAAATCAAGCTTACGATTTAATTTTCTCTGTCAATGCCAACAACATAACAAATTCAACATTTCCACATTGAGAGTTCTAGGCCCTATGCTTCCAAAAACTTAATTAAAACTAGTTTTCTCTACATTTCTTTAATTTATTATTTCTAACCAGATTTGATAGGCTATAAATAGAAAAGTATGCATCAAATGAACATTAAATAGGAAACGGCCATTTTGCTTCAAGTAAACAAGTTTTCGATTTATATATGTTCCAAGTTTCGTGCATACTGTATCCTTTCAATTTTTTAAATATATATTTGAATTTATGTAGTTAATAAATTATAAAGTTTGCTATAAAGTAAATAAATACCATTTATATAATAGTAAATACTAAATAACATTCAATTTAACTTTATTTTTGATTTGATTACATTTTTATTGTGCTATACATCTTTAAAACTTTAAATATTTGTCTTTTAGTTAAATAATTTTATTTGTGAGTGTTTATTAATCGTGCTATTTTACATTTATATAAATGTAATTTAAAAATAAGCTAATATGTCCGATGAAGAAATGGTTGATGAGCTTATTTCTCAACTAAACTTGCAGGCAAGCTGTAGCAGTATTTATAGATAAACAACCTTGAATCAACAAAATAGGCCTTGTGATGTTTATTGGGAAGGAAATTCCAGTAAAACTCCTATTTTGAAAATGTTCACCAAAATAAGTAAAGAATATGCTAATTGCAACAAGTGTAATGTTTAATCACAGCTCTACATTGTAACACTACTACTAGTCTTCATAGGCACTTAAAAAACATCCCATTATTGAGCATGAACTTACTACTTTGCAAAATAAGAAAAATTGCTTGCAAAATAAAACGCCTGCCCGAATTTACCCGTGTCCGAGTGTAATTTTGTAATGCCCGCCCAAGCCCGACCAATAAAATTATTTGGTGCCCGACCA
The DNA here is from genome assembly GCA_039000515.1 of Timema cristinae. Lineage (NCBI taxonomy): Eukaryota > Metazoa > Arthropoda > Insecta > Phasmatodea > Timematidae > Timema > Timema cristinae. Next base: position 14,465,421 of record JBCFYV010009882.1, on the reverse strand, counting down.
CCCCTACAAATCACATTAAAATTATCGTCTACTGTGCATACTTTACTACTAATCCTAAAAGTACAAACTATATAGTATTTTACAGAGACAATTTATAATAGCAATTTAAAACTTAAGTGCCTGTTGGGCTTGGATGGTATTGACTTTTTTTTTCAAAGTCATTTTAGAAACTATGCTTTGTTTTATTATTTTAGATCAAAGATAAGTCTTATTCTTTAGATCTTTACTAATACCAATACTTATTTTTACTATTTTTCATTTTTTAATGGTTCGACACATAAATCTCACCATGTAAAATATATCTTTCCCAAAATTTAAAAATTCCCATTTACTCAAGTTTTATTTTTTTACAAATATAGTTAGGTACCATTAAGTTTTGTAATTTTTCTTTGGATTCCACATTTTATTTTCAAGTACCTACCTACGTGGTTGTGACTATTCCTAAAACATTGTCAGAATTTTAATTTTCTATTTTGTTAATACATTCCTTTTTTGTTTTACCTTGATAGGCATGTTCTATGGTTGGCCCCGACTCATCATGGGCTTTATAACATTTATAGTTTGTTGCCCGCCTACCTTGAGTTTCTCAGGATTCTACGGAAATGGGGTTTCTCATGAAAACGCAGAACTTTTTTTTGGACCAAATGGCTGTATTCAAGGTAGTTTTTAGTTATTTTATTTTGTTTTAAAAGTAAAAAAAAAAAAATTGGTGACCTGGTGGTTTAGGGGTAAGGTGTCAGACTTCTGTGCTGGCGGCCGGGGTTCAATCTTCGGTCCCGGCACAGATTTATCTGATTTCCAAACCCTTCCTTCACCTCTGACAAGATATCTTGTGAATGTGGGGAATGCCAGGCCTCTACCGTGGTTCGGATTCCACGTTAAACTGTAGGTCCTTCATTTCATCTCACAATCACCCTACCATTACACATTAGCGTAAGTGCGTATGACCCGAACGGACAGTAAGACGCGGTGCTAATAATAATAATAATAGTAATAGTAGTAATAATAATAATAATAAAAGTAAAATTTGCTATAAATACTCTTCATTAATTCATAATTCACTATAGATTATTAGATAATACTTCTTTTAAAGTAAGCATTATTAATATAAACAAATATTTTGATAAATGCTATTTCACGCTTAGAATCCTTATTTATACATATAGTTTGAACAACAACAATAATAAAAAACACATTCAAAATCCACATAATATAATATTCAAAATAAAACTTAAGATATTGGGGCGCGATCTTGTGCTGCTTCCCGGTAGCACGAGGGAAATTTGGTGACTTTATAATATTGGTGCCGCCGCCCTTCCTATGTCTCCTCTTATCACACTCCTCTCTAAACATTCATGAAGCTAGACCTAATGTAAGGGATTGAGGTTTAGGTATGGTGTGAAAGGCTTTCAATATATCGGGTAACTATGAATGATTCAAGTATATACATTGTGTGCACAAAATAAATTGGTTAACGTTGTCATATAGCTGTTTGTGATACATTGTTAATGCAAAGCTATTGGTAAAATTGTAATTACATGTTTCCGTGCAAGTATGTATTATTTTATTCAAGAATAGCTCATGAAAGAATTAGGGAACTGATATTATAATAATAATATTAATAATAATAATAATATTAATAATATTTAGCACCGCATCTTACTACCCGTTCGGGTTATACGCTTTAAGTACTAATTACGCTAATGGATTAGGAATTGGGAAGGTTTAATTAGAGTAAGTGAACCCGCATTTGCGTGGAGGGAGAGTGGAAAACCATTTAGGAAAAATCCCCCCCCCCAGTTCACCCAACCGAGATTCGAACCTCGATCTCCCCGTCCTCAGCAGTCGAGCTCAACATGACAAGCGCGTTAGCCAACTACGCCACCGAGGCGGGTAGCTGATATACTTAACATCTATTTTGAGCTATGTGCACAGAAAATAAACATTTTGGTACATCTACTGGCGTTATAAAGAGGGTGTTTGAAGGGTAATGCCATAATTTGTTTTCCATCAATTCAAATATTGGCATGATTCTTAAAAATCGAACTCCTATTTTTTAGAGGAACTGATTGGAAATTATTTCTTAGAGGCACTGCTTGGAAATTATTTATTTCCATTAATTACATAACATACAAATACAAAAAAAAAGTTCCCTTCAATAATACAATTGAATTTAAAAAAAATTGGAAATATAAAAATGAAAGGCTCTCTACTGTTGGATATCTCATACTTAAAGCCTGATTTCATTAATAACATTATTGCACTCTTTTAACACGTGTATAATCATAAGCTTAGTTGTGATTCATTGATTTAAAATCATTCCAGTTCACGGGTTATAATAGGTCAAACCTGCTATTTTATGCATTTCATTTCTTATTGTTATGGTATAGTAATGATCATATGGGGCTGAAATTATATTGATTAATTTTATTAATGAGAATGAATTGATCATTGCAAATATAGTAGACTTGAAATGTCTCCTTCATGAAATTTGTTTAAACTCAACCAATAGAAGGACAACACAAAGCACAATATTTCTGACTGAAACAGGGTCAGATTTACCACACTAATAACACTCTTGGTTCCACACACCACCCTTCTTACCTTATCGGTGTTGTTATTGAGTGGGGGTATTCAACATCTTAGGTCAAATGTAAAATTTAAAAAGATATATATGATTTGATAATAAACATTGTATAATCAAGGCTAGATTTAGGTTTAGCCACAAGAGACAAGGACATGCATTCTGGAGATCCAGTTTTTCTTTTTCTCTCTCCCTCTCCTTTATGTGATTAGTATCTCGTCGGATAGTTGGGTAAATGGTAAATTATATGCAATAATATATTTGTTTTTTACTAGCTTGATCCATCTTTTCCTCATTTAAAACTTTTAAGATGGTAGCGCGCGGATATTTTAATGAATGAAATTTAAAACCAATCTATTTTTCATAAATGAGAAAAATAGTAAGAAAAGAAAAAAGGAAATTTACTTCTAACAACTCCTAACCTTTAACATGTAATTCTGGTACTAACATCATAGTTAGTTGCTCAGAAACCCACTAGAGGCACTAACTCATTTTTTTTGCACTTACGAATGTTCCAGAAGTGTCATTAGAGGTCTAGTCTAGACTCCATTATCATTCTTATTTGGTCAGTACTCATGCAATGTCAGTGTTGGTGGATCCTTTAGAAGTTCCAATCAAAATCTGTAAACCAGGCAGTGAGCAAAGACCTATCACTGTCACAGTGAATGTTAAGAAGAGTTCTTATTTTTTTATAGTGAAATATAAGTGTGATTGCCTTATTTGTAACTCCAGTGTTGTGTTGCCCAATAAATCAAACACAGAAAGACATTTTCACTATGTTCATAAAACATTTGCTTCTAATTTTCTTAAGGATCTTGAATTTAAAAAGACTAAAGTAATTGAATTGAAGTCAATGTTGCGCACTCGGCAGTTCATTTTTACAAAGACTAAGTCAAGATTACTGAAGTTCTCACAAAAAATAAAAATAAAAATTTTGAAGATAGAGAACTCATCAAAGAAGCCTTTTGTAAGGCGGGAGAAATACTTTTATATGGATTTAAAAATAAATCAAAGAAACAATTTACTATTATAGATATTTATCTGTCACGAAATACTGATGGGAACTGAAATCATGAATAAGAAATTTAATGGCCAGTTGCAGGGAGACTTACAGAAGTGGAATTTTCTATCGCTACTGTTCTATGAATCACAAATTTTACTGATCAGTGAAGCTATGTATTTTTGTCAGAATGTTTTTTCCTGAAATGATGCCAACAGTTATTTCACTGAAAGCACATGCAAGACATCAAGACACTTACGATGCTTCAAAAGTTTTAATCATTGATACAAAATTTCTGATACATAAGTTAATGTACATGACAACAGATGGTTCACCAGCTGAGGGGACTGAATTGTACCCACTCTGAATGGTATCCATTCTGACTACTTTCAAATAAACACCTTTAAGAAAAACCCTGAATTGTATCCACCTGAACTATATCTACAAAAACCTGAATTGTATTCATTCTGAATGGTATCCATTCTGGAAGATTTGTAATACACTGATTTGTGAAAATCTTGAATTGTATCCACCTGAATTATATTCACAAAAACCTGAATTATATCCACTCTGAATGGTATCTATTCCGACAGTTTTGAAATAAACACCATTAAGAAAAAACCTGAATTGTATCCACAAATGGCCGACTTTAGGTTTAACAGAAGGAATGTTTAATGTATAAGCTTCGTCACACTTCTGGTAGAGGGCAGCAAGGTGGAATCTTCTTAACTTACTACTTGAATACTAGAGTGCAGCCAAATCAGTATGTTAATTCAATCAAATTATTCAAATAAGCTTAAGTAATTATTTGAAATTCATAGATTGCTATAAGGTTGCCAACTTTATAAATAGTATTAAAAAACATAGCGTGCTAAATTATTTCTGGTTTTCAATAAAACACATTGCTGTAATTAGTTTTTATTTTACTTAACATGTATGGTTGGATAAGGCAGCAGAGGATATTGATATCCTACATTAGACAGTCCGGCTCGAAAATATATTTTAGGGTAACAGAAGTTAAACAAATGGACATTAGGAGCACCCTTTAGAAAATATAAACCAATTCTTTGCAGTCAACATTGATAACACTTTACTATATTTTACTGTTATTCATAAATATTGACATTCTTCATATTAATATTATCATTATTCACCATAATTTTTGTTTCCTTGAAGATACTTCAAAAATTCATTTGTAATTAAAAGGATATAGGTGAATTTAAACTAAGTTTGTCATTAGTGCTCTAATTCTCTTTTCAAGTGGACTGTAAAAGTATTTTCTTAAACTTGAAGTATTCATTCTCTTTAAATATTGTGGTGCATACTAGAACATTAATTTTCAACCTTATTTAACTTCTAAGGTGTTTTTTTCAATCAATATATTTTAGAGCTTGTATTGACTTTAATAGTTTTAAAGAGACAACTCTTTTATTTTATTTGCCTAAATAAATTTGTTAAAAATTTGATTGAAAATCTAGATTTAATTTATTCAAATCTAGTGAGAAATGAGACACTGTTTATGAATTCTGGCAAGAATTTTATTCATGTGAATTGGCAGCACTGGTTTGCTCATGTCCTATGCTCATTGAGCAATAGTGATGGGAAGAATCGAGTAAGAGTAGTCGACTACACATTTTGTGTATCGTAATAGGTTGTACTCGATTCTTCCAGAAATACTCAAGTAAAAGTAGTTGGGCCCTGCTCTTCTTTTAGTTGTTCCTTTTCTTTATCTTTAGATATAATACACAATATTGCTTGGTATGTTTAACCTGTTATTTTAGTACAAAATCTTTTTTTCATAGAGATCATTTTTCAGTCATAGTCTTATCAGCGCATGATTTAGAACAATATTCAATCCCCATTCGACATTTTATCAATAATACATCTATGACCATATTAGGAATGTACATATATGATCATATTAGGAATGAAACTCAGGACACCTAGCCTGGTTGGCACACACACTACCAACTTTTGTAAAGTGTTGAATTTATGCTAGGTGATTCGTTAACAACCACCATAAAATTACTGTCTTTCCCACACTTCTGGCGTGATATTTATATGTACTCTCTTGAAGCTGAGAGACAAAGTTAATTTTCATAATTTTGGGGAAAAAAAAAGTGGTTTAAAATTAGTTCTTTTTAGTATATACTGCATTCACTAGATGCATCAGTGAATGTTGTATAATACATTTTAATTTGATTTTCTATATTCTTACCCGCCTCGGTGGCGTAGTTGGCTAACACGCTTGTCATGTTTAGCTCGACTGCTGAAGCTTAGGCCAAATGACTTGTAGGCCAAATGACTTTAAATAAATGTTCTATGTCTTAAGGTTTGTTCAGAAACATTTGTTATGATGTATTGTGATGTTAATAGAGGGTAGCATATGTCCTATTTAGTTAAATAGTATATACTATCCTTTATAAATACATGTAGTCTTCTTTGGTGTAACTATTTACCAAGGTCTAAAGCAGTGGTTATCAAAGTGTGCTGGGGCGCAAGATGTAAAATGTATCTATATAAAACTGTTTTAATTCGAATGATTTTTAATTTTTACTAGGCTCATTTCCTAACAAAATGTAAAAATATGCATAGGTATACATAATTACACTAAACCAACAAAATATTTTTATTCAAATCATACAACACTGGAAGGGTAATGGCGCAACTTCCTCACTTGGATGTAAAGAGTGTCACAGAGTTAAATATTTGAGAACCACTGCTCTAAAGAATACAGGTCTCTCAGCACTTTAGTTCCTGTGAGCAGGTAAGAAGCTAGAGAGCGCTACTATCTTTTCACAATAACACACACTCCAGTCAACCAGTAGAAGAGTGTGAATAACTAAAGCTTCAGTTTATGGTTTTAACTTTTTAAGTACCGTAGTGATTAAAGCTAGAGCACCCCAATCACTCTCCATATATGGTAGAAAGAGAAAATAAAGTACATAAAAAAAACCTTATTTATAATATACACAATAACTGCCGTTTTTTTTTTTGTTTACGATTGTAAAAGCACTTAAATTTGCTTTGCAATGTTTAATATTTGTATTTCTTTCGTCGATCCAGTACGGTTGAGTAATCTTAACATTGATGACGTGAAGACCTCACCAATAAATGCATTCTTTGTTGCTATCGCCGTATTGTTGTGATACAATAATATGTTATAATGACTAACAATAAACGTCTTTCAATAGCACATTGAGGTAGAGTGGAAAACTCTTAAAACACTCTTTGTGGGCCCCCCACCCATCTGGCATTCAAGCCCAGCCTTCCCATTGCTAGCAAACTGGTATATACCCCAATTTTCTTACGATGTGGATATCTCGACTTACAGCCCCCGGTCTTGGTGAGCATCGGACAGCTCTGTTCAACAATGACTTAGAAAGGCTGTTGGAGTGGGAGGAGAAGGGTGTGTGACGGGGAGGTCCACTTTCAAGTTTTGAATTTTTTTTTGTGCCAAAGTTTTGTACCGTTTTGTGCCAAAAACAAAAAGTATTTTGAGTAAGTTAACCTCTGACAAGACATCTTGTGAATGTGGGGAATGCCAGACCTCCACCGTGGTTCGGATTCCACGTTAAACTGTAGGTCCTTCATTTCATCTCACAATCACCATACCATTACACATTAGCGTAAGTGCGTATAACCCGAACGGGTAGTAAGACGCGGTGCTAATAATAATAATAATAATAATATTTTGAGTAAGCCTATTAAGCATATCAAAATGGCCATTCCATATTAAGAGGTGTTTACATCTTTAGAATTTTGAGCTTTATTTGATGCCAATGTTTTGTCCTTGTTTTGTACCACAAACAAAATGTATTGCATCCCCACCCATTTTGAGTAGTTAGAATATCAATGTGGTCACTCAAGGTTAATTCTGGGGTAATACTTTTGAATTTAGAAGTTTTTCTATGAAAACATTTTGCAATAGTTTTTACCTCAAATAAAAAGTTTTCTATCCCCATCCATTTTGGGTAAATATCACAACAACGTGGTCACTCAATTAGAATAAAAAAATAAAGTGAGAATCACTCCAAATAGCTTAGAGGTGCATCCAAATTTGGAATATTTCTAGGTGAGAAACACTTTATATGGCCTAGGTCTATAAAAGAACCTATTTATTTTTTAAAATCAAGGCGAAGACTACTCATAGCTTTTGGAGTAATCAATTTTACAAAAAATTATTGAAGGAGAGCCACTCTAAATAGCTTATAATATAAACTAACTAATTTCAAAAATTATAAGAGGAGAACCACTGTTTAAAAAATACATAAGCTCAAATATGAATGAGAAACTATTAAATTACTTTAAACAGAACTCTAGAATTGTAAGTAACTATGCAATTTATAATTATGACACCCCATTCCTCCCTATGAAAATGATTTGGATCCTCCTTTGAGGTAGTATATTAATTAAATTATACTTTAAAAACCTTGATTAATCTGGCGAGATATTATACGCAAACCAAATTTATGTTACAAAGTGGTACAGAATTACCCAAAATGTTTGCATTGAAAAAAGTTAAAAATAATAAAGATCTAATTAGCCCTTAGTTTGGAGTGGCAATTTTTATATGCTAATTACTCAAAATGGTGGAGGTACAACATTTTTTGTTTGTGGTACAAAATGGTATAAAACTAAAACAAACTGTTGACAAAGACATAAATTCAAAATTTGATAGTGGTTCTCAATTTAATGCACCTCTTAATGGGGTCTGCATGAATGTTGCATAGCGCGGGCGGATCTCAGGTGTTTGGCAAATGATTCAAACTTGATGCTTGATTTAATCGGGTGAAAAACAACATTGTAGCCAGTCAGGGACAACGTTGAGTAAAACGAAAATAAACATAATGCCATTTTTGTTTCCTAAACTTTAGTTCATCTATCACACTTCGCGCCTCTAAAATTAAAAAAAAACATGTCACTGTCTACACCCCTTAATTCTGAGCTCTGTCTGGAATGGTCCTAATAAGGTGGGGGCAGTGGTTTTGGGTTCAAACATATAGAGTGCTGTGAGTTTTTGAGTTTTATTATAAAAGCGATACGCTTCATACAAGGTGAATTTATACATAACTATTCAATAAACGAGAACGACTCGAAGCACACGTTAACTGTTCATGTAGACCTGCCCCTGATCTGAACCCACATATGATGCCACTATTTAAGATTTTGAGCTCAAATGCAGTTATGATTCCAACATTTAAGATTGTGAACTCAATTCGAGTTAGAAGCCTACATAGACACCAGTTTAGAACTTTGCTCAAAGAATGCGGTGCTGAAAATGGGGATCTTCTTTTGTACAAAAATGTATACTGACTCAATCACACTATATTCTTAAGGAGGCTCAGGAGCCTTCTTCCACAAATTGGAGAGTTTTAACATCACAGGACCGTTGCTATGAGTTGGAAGATGAACAGTCGTGAGTGGAATTTCTTCCACAAATCGGAGAGTTTTTAACATAAAGAGGAGAACAATTAGATGAGTTGGAAGATGACCAGTGGTTAATGAAATTATATATTTTTTGCGATATCACTGAAAAACTAAATGAACTAAATCCTAGCTTACAAGTGAAAAGTAAATCCTTTATAGAAGTTATTAATTTGTTCAAAAAATTCAAAGAAAAAAATCACAATTATTTGAGCTTGGCTGATGAGTGGTGACTTCGAATTATGGAACTTCAAAAGTATGGAAGAAGTGTCTGGACAAATTATCTATCTTCAAAAGAATGGAAGAAGTGTCTGGATGTAAAACATTTGCCAATTTCAAGGGCTTTGCAGCACAATTCGATGCTTTTCACAGATAATTTGGAAATAGTTTCACAGAGTATTTCAAACTGGAGAAAATTTTGACTTTTATGACATTTCCATTCAAGGAAATAGAAATGGAACATGTGAAAAAACTCTAAAAATTACAGAATTAGTCGACCAAGATCCTAGTAAAGTTAAGGAAGAAATAATGAAGATGAGCTACAACATATTCTTGAAAGCAAGAGTTACTGATAGTAAGTAATAGCCTTGAGTTCTGATGGGTTATCTGATGAATCATATAAAAATTTTCTAAAACTTGCATTATATTTGACAGAACTGTTTGGATGTATCTACTTGTGTGAATCAACATTTTCTACTATGAACACAATAAGAATCAAACATTGAAACCATATAACTTATGATAATTTGTTGGGTTGAGTTGTTTGAAGATAGCAATGAGATTGTACTATTTGTAACATGACTAACTCATTAATGGACTACAGTGTCAAGTGTTAGGAAATAAGAAAAAATCACTTACATCTGAAAAACAAATATTGTTTTTATTCTTAGTGTTAACCTATATTTTTAACCATTTCTCTTTTACTTTTTTTAGCGCCATATCATAGCACCCACCTGGATTAAACGCTTATTTTTTTCAATTATATCAATAGTAACTTCTCTATATATAAACCCATTTGAATATATTTGTTACTCTACTTTCATTGCTTTGTTTGATAATTTATTAATCTGCAACCAATTTTCTATGGTGAAAAGTAGCTCCGAAACTCTAAAAAGTTGGCATTCCTAATTAAAGAGGGCTGAGCTACATTGCTTCTTGCTATCATTTCCAAGAAAGATAGGTTGAGTTTCTGCTACTTTTTTTTTGTTCCATTATCATTTAGAACTTAAAAAGTACCATTTTAACTCTGTGCTTCAATTTAAAGCAGGGAGACTTACTGAAGTACTTTTTTGTTCTGGCTTCTGTTCGTGTTCTTCAAACACCATTTTAAAGGTTCTGGTTCTAGAAAAATAAAAGTTCCTGATTTTTTTGGTTCTTAATTAAGTTCGGTTTTTATAAATTTAAATTTACTAGTTTTAGTTACATTAAAATATTTGTAAATAAAACCTAATATCAAAACATTATATATTACAAAACGAGGAATTTATATAAAAAATACAAATCATTAAGAATCTTGATCATTGCATAATTAATTTCAAAGTCAGGATTCCATTTGAGCAGGAGATAATTTTATTTTTGTTTGCCAGAACTCTACATAATAAAAAGACGGTATCTGTGGTCTGGTGATCAAGTTTCTTGCTACACATCCAGAGGTCCTAGGTTTGGTCCCCAGCGGTTCCAAATTTTTCTTTGAAGCATTGGGTATAGAACAGAGTCAAACTCTGCGTCGTGGATAAATGACAAGCTACTTGAATAAATAAATAGCAGCTTCGGTCTATAAAACTGAGCTAAACGGCTGAAGGGTTCGTCATGCTGAGCACATGACACCTTCTATCCACAGACGTTGGTGCTCTCTTTGCCAACAGATGCAGGCCACTTGTTCAGTATGGCTTGATTCATTGTGGGTTGATGCCATGAAATTTTATATTTTAATAAAATGAATGAAAATAATTTTATTTGTAAATTAATTAAAGAAACTTTAGTTCATGCATATTTTCAATTGCACTTGACTTTATCGTGCTTTTATCTTAATTTAGACATTTAGACTAAAAACTCGTAAGATTAGTGAAACAAAATAATAGGTCTATACATTGTTGTAAAAAGACTATGGCAAAGATAAATAAATACCTGCCTCGGTGATGTAGTTAGCTAATGTGCTAGTTTAATGTGTGCTAGACTGCCAAGGATGTGGAGACCCAGGTTTGAATCTAGGTCGGGTGAACTGGGGGTAGTTTTTCTAAATGGTTTTACACTCTCCCCCTGTGCAAATGTGTGTTCACTTCCTCTAAATTCAACTTTATCAATTCCTAACCCATTAGCTCAATTGGTACTTAAGCTTATAAGCCTAATGGGTAGTAAGACGTGGTGATAAAAATTAAAAAAAAAAAGAAGATAATAAATGAAATAATATACACTGTTACCTACTTCCTCTTTGGCATTAGGAACTAGGAATCCTATTACAGAAAAATTTAGAAAAGAGAAATATCTTTGTCCACCAAAGAGCAGAAGAATCAAATTTATTTTCAAAGACCTGAATTAAAAATATATATATATATAACACATTTCAAATAAAATATTAGTATCTTAAATAGTACTACAACTTTACACCCGCCTCGGTGGCGTAGTTGGCTAACGCGCTTGTCGTGTTGAGCTGCTCGACTGCTGAGGACGGGGAGATCGAGGTTCGAATCTCGGTCGGGTGAACTGGAGGTGGTTTTTCCCTAAATGGTTTTCCACTCTCCCTCCCACGCAAATGTGGGTTCACTTCCTCTAATTTAACCTCCCCGATGCCTAATTCATTAGTGTAATTAGTACTTAAAGCGTATAACCCGAACGGGTAGTAAGACACGGTGCTAATTATTATTATTATTATTATTACAACTTTACATTGATAAGATGTTAAAAATCTCAAATAGTTGCAGAGAAATGATGAAAATTGGAAAATTTCCTTCATTTAAAGTACCCTCAGTCATTTTCATAAGAAAATGAGAGCTGCTATCTTGTTTATAATAACAAACAGTGTCTAGATATAATATTTAATCAAAATGTTTAAAGCGAATTTTGAAAAAAAAAATTTTTTCTCTCTCTTTGTTCTCCAGTAAACTACCCTTAAATTTAGGATTATTTTACAATCACCATACTTTCTCTCCAAGGTGTTGTGAGAAAGTAAAAAGGGAAATAAATGATCTAAAGCTGGTTTGATGCAACCAAACTAACTTTTTACCATGTCGTAACCAAAAGTGCTCATTGTTTCTTCTCTAATCCCTTGGAATATAATGATATCCTACTCTCACAAAAAATCCTGAGAAAAGGGGGAAAAAAAATTCTATATAAGATTATGTTTCAGAAAGACAAGCATAATATGCTATTAGTTTTTTAATAAAATATGAGAACAAATAAGAAAATTTATATATCAATTCTGGTTCTGAATTAAGCAATTTTCTTTTTGTATTTCTGTTGTAGTTTCTTAAAAATAACTTAATTTTGGTTATCGGTTCTGGTTCGACTCCCTGATACAAAGTGTGAAAGGGACACTTCTGGGGAAACTCACCATGCACACAAATATTAGTAGAGCTTGCAAAAGGTTCTGGTGCAACTCACCACACATTGCCTGTGGATTTGTTACATTTATAATATTATAATTATTTTGTTACAATATACAGTTTGTGGATAAAATGGTTATATTGTTAATTCATTTTGTGTTTGAGAGCATATACCTGTGCTTTAAACTTATTTTTGTTTTGGTTTTCACATATACATCAGGGAAGTTGTTAGCTGGTTGAACTATTACTAATACTTTGTTGAAGTATTTAAAAGTATTTCTGTCAGATGTTGCATAGTAAGACGTGTGTGGGTTTCGACTTTACAAACTCAGTAAAGGCCCTTAGGAAAATTTTTCTCAAAAATAGAAATTTCTCATGGCTATTTTTATATGGATGATTTAAATTCTGCACTTGTTTCTATAAGTCAGTCATATATATAGAATGAGTATCTAATTGTTTTAATAACTACACTAAACCAAATGAATATATTTTAAGTTTTATTGTTTTCGGTTTGTCTCTTATATCATGTGGTTTTATATAAAATTGGGATACTCGGTGCAATTCTGAAAGCTTCCTCTAGTTTATATTCTTATTTTGAACAAAAACATTTCATTTAAAAGTCACAATTTCACTATATAATGTGTTTTAAATATTCCACATCTTACCACAAGTCCAAGATATCCACCTAATTAATGAGGTAGGGTTAGTGAAAATGTAATTTAGAGAAAATATCCCACTATTTATTTGGATCTAGAGATGGAAACCATTTAAGCCCTTAAACAGTTGGAATATTAACCTTGATCGCTCCATCACCAACAAACCAGAAAAAATAACATTGACTACTTCACCCTTGTGATGGGTGCAAACTGATCAACAACAAACTGCTTGACATGGAATGACAAAGTGGTAGACAGGCAAGTGTTTGACGTGGAGGAGCATTGTGCACCAAGTGGCCAACACCATTTTACCATAGATAGACAGCCTTGGCCTGGTCAACATAGTGTAACTAAGTATTTTAAAGGCAAACTGGCTCAAGTGGCTCACATGACTTGGACCAAGTAGTTGACAAACCCTATCATGGGAGGACTTAGAGAATAACAGCCAACTGGTTAGCCAAATAAAAAAATATAGTTCAAAGATATGCTGGGTCGAGACCATTTAATATACAACCGATTGACACAATAAATACAAATATTTTTTTTTTCAAGCGGCCGACACAAGTTGTACCAACTGGCTGACAAGCTCATACATAGGAGGACAAAGTGATTGACGGCCATCTAGTCAACAAATTGTCATGGTGGCTATAGACAGGGAAATCCTGGGAAAGTCAGGGAATTTTTGAATGACAGGGAAAACAGGGAATTTAACTAAAAATAAGGAAAAGTCAGGGAATTAAAAAATGTATCTGAAATATCCCATTAATTTCGCAAATAAACACTAAAACAAAAGTTAATAGTACCTAAATCAAATAACATCTTAATTTTTTAAATAACAGATAAAACCGTTTATTTTTAGTAGATAAAAACTTTTTTTAATATGTAATCAATAATACATAAACAAAAGTCATCATCCACCATTAAAACTGGAAAAAAGTATTCAGGGAAAATTGAAAAATGTTGCCTGGAAAACATGGAGAAGTCAGGGAATTTTGTAAAATATGTTTTGTAGCCACCCTGAAATTAAATAGATAATACAAATAAATAAGGAAATAAGATACCCTAATATATGTGTGCTACATGTAATTGAAATTCTAAGCAAAATAGCAAGGTGACATATCAGGTTTAAAGAAAATTTAAGTTTCTCCTCTTGGTAAGGTACAATCAGTTTATTTGTTTCAAATTTCTAATATCTATAAGGTACTAAAATTTTATCTTTGAGGACACATGATATACCCTTAATTAAGAATCTGTATGCTCCTGAGACCTAGTTAATGAGAATACCTTAATTACTTTGATAGCCTTTTGCCTTAAAACACACTTTGTCTTTTGTTTCTTAATATTCTGTATAGGTTTGACTAACTTATTTGTTCCACAGTCTTTTGTTTACCTACATATTAAAAAAAGCTTTTTAGGTTTTACTGTTGCTTATCAATCAATGCCTACCTTTTCTTTGATCTTAAAGGCAACTTTACCTTTTATAAAACAGTGTAATGTGTGAACCTAATACACTTTAAATGTTTACTTTTCCTGTCTTATGTCACTAGCGCTGCACCATACTAAATCAGTTGAATCCTATTTGGGTGTACTTAGTTTGGCTTTTCCTAAACAGTTTTCCACTCTCCCTTCACGCAAATGTGGGTACTCTTCTGCTAAATTCAATTTTCCTCATCCCTAATTCTACAGCGTAATTAGTACATATGTGTATAATCATAGCAGGTACTAAGATGAAGTGCTAAAAATATATTAAAAGGTGCGTTAACATGTTTCAAGCATTGTAGAATACTAGAGTGCAACTGTGTTTTCTTATAAGCTCAAGTGAGATCCAAAGTGGATCAAGGGTTGGCTCTTGCAAACTGGCACACAACTGCTCATCTGAAAGAGGTCTAATACTAAACTAATAGAAGAAAGTAATGTATAAATAAACCACCACTACTTTCCATCTTACCCCCTTCTCTTAAAGCCCAATGTTTTACAAGCTCTAAATACAAGGCCTCCAGAGTTTTTTTTTATATTTGTTAAAATAGTTTAATATATAGTTTTGACTCAGTCCTATTTGCTTCATGCTGCATCTTAATACATCTAATAAAAAAAAAAGAGTATACTTAGTTACTATACCCCATTCTTTTAAAACTTTTATTTAGCTAATTGTCTTCTAACTAATTACACACAGCTTAAAACATGGACAAATGGGTAGGAACTCTCTTAATCACTCATTCACTTGATCCTGAATGACCCTTTGGGGGGTTGCAAGGTTATAGCTGGATAAAATGGGATTTTATGGTCTCCTACTTTGTAGTGTGTTGGTTGTCTACCCTGATTTAATTTTTTGTCATTTGTTTATGAACTTTCTTCAATCTTGTTTCCAAGGGCGCTCTCCCAGCATTTTTAGTGAGTGGTGGGAGTACTTCTTCTAGGAGTCAGGAAAATTTTCCACTGAACAGACTACAAGGGTTCATGATCTAATAATAATTTTACCGATGTTTGCTTGTGTCTTTAGTGTACATTAATAACTAGAGCCAATTGGAGCCACATCATCATGATTTTTCCATTTTTTGGTGTGAAGAATATGGTGGGCTATTTTAGTGTTCTTTATGTTTAATTGGAAATGCTCTACACAGGATATCTTCAGGTTATATAAATAGTTGTTAAAAGTCTTATTCCCCTTTTAAAACACTTATATCTGAATGAATGTCTGTGAAATTGCTACCTTGGCCAGAATGCAAGATAGCAAAGTAAACCAAAGTTATATATTTCCTATTTGTTATTGTGTTCATCAAGAGTGTAAACAATACACATTTTCAGAAAGCACATAGTATTTAATATGAAGATGTAAACTTCACTGGTTTGCGGTCGAGGCCTAGAGAAGGAAATGAGGTGTGTGTGTGTGTGTGTATGTATGTCTCTCTCATTTGTTTAATTCCGGAATGCACCTTATTTTTATTATTTATGAGATGCATTCAGGAATTAAACAAATGGGAGGGGCGTATATGCACTTTGTATTTACTTTTCTGGTATTCTTTCACAAATGGTGAATATCAGACCTTCATATTATTATGTTTTAGTTAACATCTGATATGCTCTTTTGTTTTGTTTGCTTATTGACTATTGTTTTACAACAAATATAGAAATCTTGCCAACTGTAAGCTATAGTCAAATGATACAATTTATGAATTCACTGAATGTTTATCTGGTCAAAATTCAGAGGCATATTACTGAAGTGCATGAACAACATTTTATAAATGAAGGAAATGTCGGAAAATGGTGTAGGTTGTTTAATGAAGGCAATATATTTATGAGATTCAAAATACTCTCAAACAAATTACTGGAACAATTGAATGAAAAAACTGGCAAAATAAATGATTCACAATTTCTGAACTACATGAAAAATTCTCACACATATTTTGTCAATGAAAATGTCATGTAGCATTTGCAGTGTCAAAAACTGTGTTAAGAGATGGTGCTCAACATCTTAACAAAACATATAAGATTAATTTCAGGGAGACAACATTAAACTTTTTCAATTATATCACAATGAAGGTGACACACTTTTGGATCACATTGTGACATTAGACCAAGCATGGGTTTGACATTTGACATCCTAAATTAAGCATTAGTTATTACAATGGCGGCATTCCAGGCCTCTAAAGCTAAAAAAGTTAAACAAAGGTCTAAAGTAAGAAATAAATATTATTTATTATCTTAATCTTTTGATATAAAAATTGGTGTCATGCTGATCAAATGTATGCTAGAGTAGATTACGAATAATTTATATGTTTGCTGTGTAGCTAATTAGTTTATAGTGTGCAATTAAGAACAAAAATTGTTCTGGCTTGTGTTTGTTTGGTTCGTGTTACAGTGTAACCACATCATTGCATTTGTAGGCATGCACTTCTTGGCCAATGATTCATTTTTATCACCCACCTTTTAGCCTCCAACCTCACGCCTAGTGATTATCACTTGTTTCTTATCCTGAACACATTTTTAGTCATTTTACATTTTGGCTGTTTTTTTAGAGATGGTACAAGTTGGGGTACAACTGATGAAATATATAGCGACACATTTTTTTCATCAATTTCTTAAAAAGTCTTGTCCCTCAACTTAATAAGTGGCAATTTTGTAAATAAATAAATCTTTTGATAGCTGTCCATCATTATTGGATCCCTTTGTTGCATCTCCAGGAAAAAGCTGAACATATTTGGTAATTTTACCTAATATCACCAATGGTGTTGTAGAGGTGGTGTCTTCATTATCTGAATCCCTTTGTTCTTTATCTACCTATCCAGTATAATAATGTGGGTGCTTGGTATTTGAACTAATGCAAATTTAAAATACTCTAATTAGACCTCTCATCATTCGTTAAGTTTACGAATTTGGCATGGGTGTCACAGTAACCAGTTCAATGCCTAAATGTTACAATGTAATTCAAAACAAGTGTGTTCAAGATAATGTCTACATTTTAAAACTGCCAACATCTCTAACCTGAATGTAGGATAGGCCTAGTGCTTCTTGTGCTTCCATTGATAATTTTCCTTTTTTGTAATTTGTCTTAAGGAAAATTTAGTAAGGCTAATTTTTTAAATGACTAACCCATCTCTTTTGCTTTGTGAACACATTCATGTTTCACTCTCATTATAATCAGTTTTTTAAAGTGTACTAATTTAACACTTCAAATATACTCAACTACTCCTTATGACAATGTCGATGTGGTCAAATATCCATTCTTTCAGATCTTTTTTTTAATTATAAATATCACCAGTAAAAACAATATGTTGCTCATAATTTTAATTATATTTTGATTTATCAAACTGTAATGCAAAGTTAAAAATAATAATTTGTTATTCCTTGATTCGTTTTTTTATTATGTCCATCAATTCTTCTTGATCAAGTGTTTAGAAATGTACTGATTTAACCATTTAAAAGTATAAGATTTACAATTTCATGCTATTAATATATTTAAGTGTATCTCTTGACACACACATCTACTTCAGAAACATCAGTTTGTCACTTTGTATTTTAATATTAACATAATATCATATGTGAAGAATAAAACATTTGATCAATGTCTAAAGCAATACAATTTTTCATGTTTAGTGACTTTAAATATATATAATCACCATCACCACCTGATGATCAGAAACCCTTTGTATTAAGTACAGACCTCACCAGCTGTCTCCATCTTATCCAGTCCTGCGGCACTTCCCTCCATGTGTTCTCTTCCACTCCCGGTTTTTCATATCTTTCCTCGGTGCATCCCGCCATCAGGTTATTGGTCGACTCAGGGTTTTCCTACCATCTGGTATTCCTTCCATTAATGCTCTTGGTCTTTGTTCTGGCCCCATTCTAGCGACATATCCCACCTATCTTGCCTGATTTCCTTTCATCTTCTCAACAATATTAAGTGGTTGAAACAGAGCAAACTATTAATCATTTTGTCTTCTCTAAAAATGTGTGTCTGTGCGAATATAAACTAAGAAGTTTTTTCTTTTTTAGGTGTTTTAATGACAGTGCAGACAACCTCTGATCTTCCAGGCACCACACCCCTCACACCTCAGAACACAGTGACTATAGCTTCCCCAGGTAATATTATTTAAAGGCAGTAGCATAACTTACAGAAATGACAGACTTTTATCTCTCTTTTTATTTTATTCTCTAATTTTTTGTCATAAACATTATTTAAGTATGTAGTAAAACATTATCTTTTCACAATTTATTAAGTATGATCAACTAGAGCTTATTTTACATTGACAGAGTGAAGATTGGCAGTTGTTGGGAACATTGTAGTTTCTTTGTGTTGTCTTGAAACATATCAGTTTGATTTTGAAGCTCCAACCTATTTATGAAAGTCATCCAAATAAACTGTTCGCCGCAAGAAGTTATATCTTTCCCTTTTTATCATACATACAACTTTCCTTTAACAAACCACTCTCAATGATAAATATATTTTATCACCAAGACCTTTAATATCTTCTCACACCAAATAACTAATATAGATAGCTTGATAAACTATACTACTTCACACTTCAATATAATCTTACTTAATTATATTATATTACATTTCACTCTAATATACATGCCAATGTGATATTTCTTCAATAAAGGATTTTATACTTTTTGTTGACTCACATTTTTGTTGAGTAATTTGTTGTAGCCCTTTTTCCATTGTGTTGAGTATTTCCTTCATTTTAGTTTTCTTTCTTATTTTCCTTTTGGTTTTTCTTGCCATTTTCCAAGAATGAAAGGGAAACTAGTGGAGAAGACATTTAATTGTGGTAGTTGCAGACAAGTACCATGCAAGCATCGACAAACCAATTTAAGAAAGGCTAAGCTACTCAATTCATTTTACAGTCCACTCTTTTGTTGTTTAGCGTTTTCCTCTTTGCAATATCACTCCTTGATTAGATCAAACATTAATGGTTTGATGAATAAAGGTGATTCATCCGGTTAGAACTATAATCCAAACAATTACATTTAATAAAATTATTTTTTTAAAGATTATAATTGTATGTTTTAATTATGATTATGTAAATTTGAGATATATTTTATTGTTGTCTTAATTTGATTATTGATTGGGTTATTTCTTTCACTCTATTTGATTTGCAACAAAAAAACAACTGTATGCTCTTTTAACAATCTGTAATATCTAGCTAGATGTATACATAATTCACACCTTCCAATGATCATTGTTTTAAAATAAACTTTCAATATAAATTTAACACAAAAAAGCAATAGTGATTTATGAAACAGTTGTCAAAATTTTATATTACAAACAATTACTTCCTGGGCATACTTCATAAACAAACTGAATTTTAAAATGGAAGGAACATATTTAATGTTGTATTATTAGTTCCTCTAATAATAAGTATGTTCTGAATAATATATGTTAAATAAATCCCAAATAATGATTTAAATCCAATAATAAAGCAATTTGTAATTGATCACAACAATTTTGCCCTATATTAGAGCAACAAAAAAAGGATATAATCAATTTAAACTTATGATTCATTGAATTGTTAATCTTAGTTCTAAAGTCTAAGAAAAAGTAATTAACTTCTTCAATTATAAGATTGTTTAAATGATTGATAAGTTGTAGAAATACTGTTGTCTAATATTATAATAGGGATGCAATTAGTCAAATTAGGGCCAGAAAATTATTACAACATTTTCCTATGAAATAAAATGAAAAATAATAAATTTAGTATTTTTAAAATAATTTAATACAAGGCGAGTCGAATAGGAATCCATCTGACTTATTTTTGAACGCAATTTGTCGCTGACATTGAAGTTACAGACGGTAGCAGTAGTAAATTCTACTGGAGTTAATCTTCTTAATACCATACTAATTGGTACCCATACTATGTCATCTCTGGAGATCTTAAACGAAGTTCTTGGGCCATGTGAATGAAATAAGTTTATCAGTAGGTCATTGTTTTCTTCACATGTACCTTCTATTTGGCCGATCCACCATTTACCATCGTAAAGACAAGCTATGATATCTTTGTTCTGGAATGAAAATGCATCATTCTTGGCAATAAATAAAGTTCTGTTCTCAGTAAATACTGTAGATTTTGAGAACTTACAACATTTGATTTCTGATGGGTTTAGGGGAACAAATCTATGGTAAGACCTCGTTTGTGGAATTGTCTTGCAGGTGTGAAATCTTTTTTCCAGTTTTAAGTTGTTTGCTTGTATTTCTTCTGTTGGGACATAAATAAATGTTATTCCAGATATGTTGTCACTACAAAACTGGATCATGGCTTCTGTTGTTAGAATTGGGTCATTGTATGGCCGTTTCAAGCTTGCCTTAGTTACAGCCCTCTTCGGGGTGCCACTAATTCCATCACAAGCATTTTTGTCATGGCAAGAAGAAAAAAAAAAATCCACTCGGCTTCAACACCAAAATAACCTAAGTGATGGCAGACATTGACAAAGTGTTTTTTATTTACTTATTGGCTACTGGCATGTCACTAAAATAAATTATTTTCTTTACATCAGGAGCCACATTTTTTTACATAATAAACCAGATGTTTTTGTAATGCATGTACATCTGCATTATTGTTATCTAGGTGATCACTTATGATACAAAGCCTTCAGGAACAGAATAGTTCTTGGTTGTCCTTCCTATAATAGTATACATAATTATGCAAAGTTGCTTGTGGGTTTGCCCAGTGAAAAATTTGTATTTCATCTTGGACCACAAATGAAAAGTTTTCTGAAAAGTCGCCCAAGACAATACAGACATCATTGGTCAAATTATCTTTTAGCTCATTAAGATGCTTTGATTGGGCCTTTGCAATGAAGTGATGTTGTTTTTAGCGTTATAAGTTTTTCAACCAAAGTCTGAAAAAATTCATCACTTGACATGACCTCCGTAATTAGCTGAGCTCGGTCAGTACTAACCCACGGTTTGAAGGTTATTTCTTCCGGCATGTCATCAATTTCATTCTGTAAAATATCAAGTAGGGAATTTTTATCTGGACAGGGCTAACTCTATCATATCCTTATAATCATTACTCATTTTAGGACCCTCAATCATCAGTTTTACATTCTGATGGTATATGCACATGCACACATTATGTATTCCTGATGCACCAGGAAGAACACACCACTTAGTCCTTAACATGTCGAAAGCTGACCCTCCGATTATTATTATTATTTTTTTAGTTAAACAGTTCACTTAAGGGAACATAATTTGTCTTTTTTGTTTGTAAACTTTTCCCCCCAATGATGCTTTTTTTTTTTTACTAGGCAACAATCTACAATTTTCATCATCTTGATAATTCAATGACATCGTTTATGATGGCTTCACTTAACTTATTTCCTTCCCTTTTTTATTAGATCTGGAAGAATACTTTGTGTTTTCATGGGGTCCCTAGTTAACTTTACTAGGTATTCTGTAACTTTACACTCTTCAAAAAAATTTTGTCTGGACCAAGAGCTAGGTAAAAGGCTAATGATTTTTATTTTTTCATTTTTGCTTGCAATCAAACATTTTTCAATTGAATTTTTTTCATACTCAACCGATAACATGTTTGAAATAGTTTCCATCTAAGTTTACACTTTCATCAAAGGTTGATTCTAATTTTCTTTTTATCGCATTAACAATCTTATCAATATTTTTTAAAGGCTGATTGATGTAGTGCTCCATTTAATTTATCAATTTAGAAACTGGAGACATGTAACAATTCACAAACTATATACAACGGATAAATTTTCTTCTGGCACTATTTCATTACTTTAAAGTGTGAAATATATATCAGCTTCATCTGACTTTTCTTCAGTAGAAACATTTTTTTTATTGCACGTAGGGCATAAAGATTTACCTGGTACTAAATATACAGACACTTTTTAGGTTTACTTATATGTTCTAAAAGGATTTCCCTCAACACATTTCTAATGGGCTTTTATGAGTTTTTAATGGATCACTACAATTTCTTCCAAAAATATAATGGTATCTTGTAAGGTATTTATATTTATGGTACTGGCAAATACTTTTAATATCTTTAGATACCCTTAGTTTTATGGATTGACCCCAAATTATTTAACTGACCTTTGTGAACTGTGATTGGGAATACCTGGAGTGGAGATTTGGCTGCGGTGTCCCAATCTTGGTTTTTGAAGAGTCATTCTATTAATTTTCACTAGAGTTCCATTGTTTTGTGCACTGAGCCTAGAGACGCTTGACCATAGTTTCACACGTTATGATAAGAAAAAAGCGGGGGACGAGCAAGCCTAGAGCCAATAGGGGAAAAGGGGAGGAATTAAAGCAAATGACCAGAAATCAGTGTGGTGCTGACTCTTAGCGATAATTAATCTAACTAATTAAAACCAAAGAATATAGCACACTTGGCTCAGTGAATATATTCTTACTTAACATAATCAAACACCAAATCTAAATCTTTTACTAGAATCCAGATTTTTTACTTATAAATTTGTCAATGATGACATAGTTCACTCCCCCTATATAAATTATTTAGGTGTTCTCCTGAATTATCAACTCAACTTCCAATATCATGTTGACCATATATTATACTAATGATTGGAATTACTAGGTCTTATTAAATTTAATATCTCATCATTTAGGAAAGGTGACTGTTTTATTCTTAAGTTAGAATATGCTACTGTCGCTTGGAATTCCATTACCTTAACTGACTCTCAGTTTGGAAAATGTTAAAAGAAAATTGATTGCTGTGTTCTTTGATAAATTCTTTACTAACCATATTTATTATGACTATGAAAGAATTCAAAATATTTTAGAGCTCCAAACTCTCTTCTTGCGTATACTTTATTATGATGCCCTTTTTGTCTTTAATATTTTCAATAGCAACAATTCTAGTAAATTTGCCCTCGATGCTGTAGGTATACATGTTCCTTCTTGGGCCTCACGTTATCCAAAATTATTTTTCTCATCTCTTTCAAGGTGAGCCCTATAGGCCATTGCATCCACAGCGCTAATTCCAGATTTGTCATATTAGACTTTTATCATAAAAGAAAAGCCAAACTCAGAGTTATTTAAGGAACTCCCTTATAACTAATCTACCCTCTGAGGCTCTGCCTCGAATATTTAAATTTACTTTATTCTGATTTATTTTTTGATTACTGTTCTCCTATTTAAATATTTGATCTTTTACTACTCTTAGTTTATTTATTTATAAATATTTATCATCTATCATTAATAATGTCATATTTTTTATAATTATTCATTAGTATGTATTATTATTTAGCTATTGTTGGTCTTTTATTACTTTATTATATGTGCTTGTATGGTACTAGTGTGTATTTTTAAGTGCTGTTCTCTTATAGGTCTCATGACTGTTGGCTAGCACTATAATAAATGAAAATGAAATTGAAATTATTTAAAAAATGTGAAAGTGAATAACTCCACAAAAAACTTACAAGCTCTGTTTAGTGAGAATATGTTGTGTTTGACAATATTTGATACAATATTGACCTGAAAAAGTCCCCACATTTTCCCCAATAACAACCTTTATAAAACCTTAATGTGACCTAGAATTGTACTACCACACTGGAATGATGCAAGGTAAGCTTACTACCTATTAGGAAATCAAGGACACTAACAGGTGTGTAATACATTTACAGTGTTGTCTTTAAATTGTTAAATGTTTACACACACTGCAGGATCTCCACTACGGATATTCAATTTTTACTGTATCTTCTTTATGAACAGGAATTTAGGATCAGGGTACTTTATTTTGAGTATTAATAATTCAGTAGAGCCTTGGAAACTCAACACTCAATAACTCACTATTACGTGTAACTTGACACGTGCACGTGCACACAGTTGTTGGTGCCAGTCATCACAATCCAAGGTCATTCAGCTGTATAAACGCTCAATTTGTTTGTGTAACTCTAGTCAAACAGTCAGTCTGTGGTGTTTTTACAAGTACTGTGTTTGCTAGTTTTCCAATTCAGTAACGTGTTATTCGAATCAATACAATATTATATATACAGTACTGTACTGCATTTCTCTATATTACACACATGTATATACACCATTATATTAACACGTAATAGATTGTATTGTACGTGTATTACTGTTACTGTATCATACAATACTACAGTACAGTACAACTTTACTTATAATATTTGATGCTTTATTGTGAGTCATCCTTGTTTAGTAAACATGACATAGTAAACATTCATCTTATGCAAGTTCATTTGTAAAACTCGTACCTAAATCAAAACTTGATAGGTTATTGCAATATTTTAACAAAATTAATTTTGAATCAAAGGACATTGTACTGCATTAGCAGTAAATAGATATCAGATTAAACCAAAATATTGAATTACAAATTACCTTTTTAAATGCATATTACCACTCACAACACCGGACACGGCATTGAATTCCAGGAATATCTTTTGTGTGGATTGTAGTAGCATTAACTCTATTATTTTCTACAATGAGACTATTTTGGAGCAAAATGTTATTAAACATTTCATTCATGTAGACTGAACATAGGCACTTCCCTAACAATCTCCATGTTTTTAGCAAGTAAATGTTGTGCTTTGTCACATTAATATTTTGGGTCCTCTTTTTTTTTTAAAGTTTTATTCTTTGTGTATTCTCATTCCTCTATATTTAATCTACAAAATCGATGGTACTTGTGCTTAATTTGTACAATGTTGCAACTTTTCTCAAGCTTATACCTTGCCTTTGTTTCCTGGCCGTAGGTTACAAGCAAGAAATTGTCTGCCAGAAACTCATGGTATATCATAGCATAGTGACTAGAAAGCTGGTTAAGTACAAAGCACAGATCCTGATAATCATGGCCTGGCTTGGACATAGATGTGTGTGTATCGTTATGGTCCTAAGTCACAGACCAATAAAGTTAAAATAAATAAATTGAGATCTTATCCTGTCGAAGGTGGCTGCATCTTATGCTAGCTTGCAATATTAAGTGATTGCTCATATGTAACCGACGATTTCCACACATCCATCACACACTTTTCCTTAAAATAAGAGTGAAGCATGACCCTGAGTATGGGATGACTCCTGGATAGCTCGGTGGTATGGTCATTTTGCTGTACTAAGCCAAAAGGTCTAGGCTCGATTTTCATGTCCAGGTGTGATTGTTTGATTTAAATAATATAATATTGTATTGCTAATACAAAAGTCTTTCAAGAAGTGTAAGTTACAAATCCACTATTTTCAATAGCAAATTTATGCTTTTTTTAATTTCCTATATAAACTCTTCCAAGATGATAGGATTTAAAAAAAATACAATCCACTAGCATAATCTTGATAGTAAACCTATGAATTAACATTTTCTTGTGAGACTGTCATTAGTTTATCTTTTCACTCACGATTTGATACTACTTAAAAGCAAACCTAAAAAAATTCATACATTCATTAATAATAATTTAAGATATTTTTATTTTTCTATAGTTATTTTTAAAGACGTTATTTGTTTCAAATAAATTTTTTCTGGCTTTGCTAATATTTTTGCCTAACTTTAACAATAAAACTTTATTAATACTATTTTCAAATATATTGTTTCAGTGCTGGGTGTGTTGCCTGAAGGAGAGAGTGCTACCATAGTTGGTCAACACACGCTACAGCCTACACCCAGTTCTCCTACAAACGTTAATAACACCACCACATCCAACATCTCCACCAACTTGGCAAACACAAAAGAGAAAACCCCTATGTGTCTTGTCAATGAACTTGCAAGATTCAACAAAGTAATTTGGACTTATTTCACAAATAAAGCTCATTTAATGATTATATATGAAGAGTATTCTTTTTGTACATTTGGATAGTCAATATAACCATCAATCACCGTTATAGAACACTTTATTTTGTACCACTTAATATGTGTTCTCAAACATATCATTCATCACTCTTATTACTATAATCTATTAAATTTAATGTATTATTACTGCACAATTGAAATGTTTAATGTTGATTAATATAAATGCTGCAGATTCAACATCAATACAGACTCACAAATGAGCAAGGACCAGCCCATAAGAAGCGCTTTACTGTGACATTGAAACTGGGTGATGAAGAGTATTCAGCAGAAGGGGCAAGCATCAAGAAAGCCCAACACTCTGCTGCCAATGAGGCTCTGCAGCATACACAATACAAACATCCACCTCCAAAAACAGCAAGAAGTGTAAGACTGGGAAAAAGTAAGCTCTTGAAACATAATTATTCACACTTCATTTTGACTTAAGATATTAATTAAATAAATGATTTAAGTCACCAATTTATACTTCTAAACCATAACTTTCCTATTAAAATGAGCTATATCTATTAAATAATTGTTTATCACTTTATATTACACTTTCTTTTAACAAGTAAATCATGTTTAAGGTAACATCACTCCAACAGTGGAACTGAATGCATTAGCAATGAAACGTGGAGAACCAGCAGTGTACACATTCATAGAACCATCTCATAATGGAACAACACACAATCCTTATATGTCTGGGCCACCTCCACCTCCATCTTCCCATAACTACAACTATCGAGGCATCTACAACCAGGTATTATTAATTTTTCAGGTTAAGATATAATACAAGTTAATATCATTCAGAGGTTATTTGAAATGTTGTAAAAGTCCTTAAGGAAATGGAGTTTGCTTATGAAAATAATATTTTTAAGAAACACCACTTCCACTAAAGGCAGAAACAAATAAAATTGTGATGACACTGATAAGCACCATTTTCGCTAAGTAGAAACAAACAAAATGGGGATACACCAAGAATCACCACTTTTGCTAAAGGTATAAACAAACCAAATATAGATGACACTATCAGCTTTGTGTCAGCTGGTCAGGAACATCGTCTCTTATATTTAAAGCGGCACTTAATAGTTGGCGTTGATGGTCATAAATCCAAATACCGTGGTCGTTCATCTACAAATTTGTGTAGTTGGAATATCTGCAACTCGAGGACTTGATATATAAGCTTTTACACAAGGGCAAGTTCTTGTAAGCCTTCTTGAGCTTTGCACAATCAACTTTGCAAGATAAGTACCTAGCCAGCTGTGTCATTTATAATTTACTTATTGCTATCTATTTTTGATTTCCTTGTTTAAAATAATAGAAATCTTGTTCTCTTTGAACATATATGTTACTTATTGTTTTATCATTATTTAATTAATGTCTACTTTACACTAAGGCAGTGGTAAAAAAATCTTGGTTTTTGACTACCTTCATTTCATTCTTTTCTTTCTACTGAAACATTAAAACTCCAATGTTTAGAAAGAATTTCAAAAATCTAATACTTATATTGTAAGGTATCACAGAGAGTTGTGTATCTTTATTCTTTATCAAGAAATTTTGTTAAAAGCGATGCCTATAAAGTATGATTTTAGGTAAAATTAAGCCCTTAAATAATATTTAATTTGGAATTCCAAGAATTTAAATTTTTCTTGTCTGATTATTTCTTAGTTATTTTATAAACAGTAAATCCACTACACACTTAAATATATTTGAATTTCATTACTAATCATAAAAAATCTAAATCACAAATCACTTACTAGAGATTCCAAGCTAGATGAATTTTGAAATGTTTTATTGATTATATATACGTATATAATTGAAATCTTAGCTCTCTACAAATTCTTATGTTCCTGATAGTGACATAATTTCAAAAGATCTTACAACTAATGAAATATAATGGTATCATCTAAACAACGCATTGATTATGAGTCATTGTATGTAAAACTTCAACATTGATCAATTACTCAATTAATACAGCCATTCAGGAGTGAGATTACTTCTTCAATGAGTGTGAACTACAGTCTTCTATTTTTTATCTTAATTTTTTCTTATATTCTCACTTGTCATCTGCACAACATTGTGGGTTGGCTTATTTATTTATTTTAAAGGCATCTTCATTGAAAGTTTGTTAAGCTTATATGGAAAATAATTTCAATAAAAAATTGGTGTCATTGTTTTAATTAATCGTGGAAAATTTTCTCAATTCTTATTTGTTATTTTAAGCAGCTTTCAAGTTATGTTTGTTAAATTACAAATTTACTACAATGCATACACATTTAAATGAAAGGCAATTATGTGGGAGAGTAAATAAAGTATAAAAAAATGCTGTGGCGATTTTACCAAAGGATGGTTGTTTTACTTTGAACATTGACTAGTGACCTTCTCATAAGCTGACATTTCTGACCCTGTAAGATTTTAAAACTCCCATTTTATGTTTAAACCAAGAAAACACTGGCATTTAGACAAGTCTCCTTACCATAAAATGCAACATGTATAATATAACCCTGACAAATATTAATACATTTAAGCACAATAGAAGTTTGATTTTAAAGGGTAATTTTTGAATGGTAATTTTTAAATGGTAATTTTTAAATGGTTAGCTTACCATGGCTAGCAATTTGTAATTGTTACTTTATTTAAATTCATAAAAACTTCCATGAACATACTATTAGACCTTGTTTTATTTTATAACAAACTTTTTATATTAAAATATCATAGAAGTTTTTTTATCATAAAATCATTTAATAGTCATTATGTTTTGATTAGCCTCGAAGCATATAGATATACTAGATAGCTGTTGCCCGCGGCTTTGCTCGTGTGGAAGTTGATTATATACAAATACGAAAATATACATATGTATTTACAGATTAATTTAAAATATTACGTTACGTTGATGACCATAACTTGACCTCAAATCAAAAATAATGCAAGTCCGATACAAACTTTCACCCCCTTTTTCATCCCTTATTAAATAAAATTTCCAAAATTCCTGAAACACGTATTTATTTGTTTTACGTCAATAACCGAAATACAAAATTTTGTTTATGTAACTTTCAAAATGACGGACTTTCATACATATTATCATACATATTATCATCCCCTATTTTGACCCCTTTGGGGTGGAATTTTCTAAAATCCTTTCTTAGTGGGTGCCTAAATAAAAAAATGAATATACAGTCCGAATTTCATGCTTGTGGCCTTGATAGTTTGCGCTCGGCGATGATGAATCAGTCAGTCAGTCAGGACATGTTATTTTATAAGTATAGATATATTTTTTTTGCCATGATTGTTTACATGCCTTATTCTTTTAATTAAAATCTCCTTTTAGTTATTAACCTCTCAAATGTGTGATATAACCAGTCCCTAATTTATAAATTTCACTATTCTCACTACAGCTTATGGAATTCAAAACTTCTCCATAAATTACAAGAGCTGACAACTGAATGACAAGCAAGTATAAGGCTCTCTGAATATATGATCTATTCCATCAAAAAGTATAAGACACATCATTTTACAGCCATTGAACTTTTTTTTTTATACATTCTAAACTAATTTTATGAATAACATTATTCAACTGTTTAACATTAATGTTACACAAGGTGTCTAGCAACCTGGAAAACAGGTAAAGGTCAAGGAATTTGTTTGTTCAGGGATAACATTTCTGGAATTTCACATATTCACAAAAATAAAATAGTCTCTGGAAAACTTGGCAAAATCATTGAATCTTAAAATATAGTTGTGTTGAAAATCCTGATCAAATTTCTAGGAATTTTTACATATTCACTAAAAGAAAACAGGCTCTGGAAAACCTGGCAAAGCTATCAATCTTAATATACAGTTGTGATGGACACCCTGTTACATAATTTTCAAAAATGTTCTTTACATTGTTAATATCTAAAATTGCTATAATAAAACTGTGAACTAACGGAAAATGTATTATATTTATTATCTATTTCAATCACGGATATAATAAACAAGACGGCTTAAGATTAATAATACACATGTTTATTTAAAATGTACCTATTTAATCATTGATTTATTAGTAATCTTATAATGTGATAATCTTATAATCTTTCAATACTAGTATTGTCCAATTTATGGAATGCCATTTTTTTTTTATTCAGAGATACCATCAGTATAAGGCCCCACCTGGTGCATTCCATCCTCCAATGTTTGTGGTGTCATTAAGGGTGGGAGCCAGAGAATTTTTTGGTGATGGTCCTACAGCTCAAGCTGCTCGACATGATGCTGCCTCAAAAGCATTGAACAATCTAAAGACGTTGCCACTACCTGAGGATGTGCAACATTGTGAATTAACTATACATGATAGTGGTAAGTTAAATTTAAATTTTCAATTTATGTTGATAGGCTAGATACAGTTTATCAAAAATTAATGTATTAGATATAAATTTTAATTGTATATTTAATATCTTTCATTTTTAGTAGGTATCTCGTGTGGTATTGAATTAGACCCAAATGCGGAACTGAAATCTCCAATTTCTCTCATCCATGAAATAGCCCTTAAGAGAAATTTGCCTGTTATTTTCGAAGTGATAAGTGAAAAGGGTCCACCTCACATGAGAACATTTATTACAAAATGCTCTGTGGGCGACAAGGTGACTACAGGAGAAGGCAATGGAAAAAAGGTAATATATATGTTACTTATATTTATTGGACTATTTTTCTGTTTGTTATAAACATAAACCAAAGGAAATGTTACTTTTTGTTGTAATTTTTACTAACTGAATCTTGAATGAATATTAATTTCCATAAATGAGTTATTTTTTAATGTTATTATAATGGCACTATACCGGGCTTTCAATTTTACTTTGTAAATTCATTCAAACTGACTTTTCTATGAAGAAAACCTATTTTCGCTTTATGAGGTTCATTTTGTTATATTTTGAAGAAGGTTCAGGAAAGGTGGATAGAAACATAATATTAATTCCTTTTATATGTACCTTTTATATATATATATATATATATACCTTTCTTGTACCTTTTTCCAAATATAATATACTGTGACTTAAAATTATGATTTTCAGAGCTATCTAAAAATAAAATATTTTTCTATAACTTGGACAAAACACAAAACTAAAAAATTTGTTTTTAATGGTATTAAATTTAAGTTAAAATTAAATGTTCTTATCCATTTGTTTACTATTGAGTTTAGCTCATTATTATTTAATACAACTTATTGTTGATTTTTTTTATTTATTGTTTATTTGCAGTTATTACATTTGCCTTATTTAAACAAAATATTTAGTAGATGAGACCCATTAAACCGTGTAGGATTCCGAATCCATCCGAAAAAACCAATTGTATTAATTTTCCTCACTTTCATAGTTTAAAACAATAGTTTTTAAATGTGTGTATGTGTTACTTAAACGTTTTTTAAAATCTGTAATTTTAATACCTGGAAATATATATAATGAGTAAAGATGAAGTCTTGTGTGAAATAAGTGATAAAGCTCACTCATGCGGTTGTATTATGGCATTATAATTTATAATCGATATTATACATACACAAAAATACAAGACAATCAAGGCTTTTATCCCTGGTATACATTTTGGTTTGCCATTTTCACACATTTATTTCATAATCTAGAGGCCTCTCATACAATGTTGCATATTCCAATGTTGCCACATTTATAGATACATTCACCATAATTTGTCATAACTACATGTTACCCTCTGACAAACTAAGATGAATCTAAAACAAACTTGCCCAGTACAATTTTGATAGACCTATGCCGTAAGTAACTTTTTTTTTAAATATTTTTCGTAAAACAACACGGAGGTGTAAAATAAACTTAGGAAAAATATCAGTCTTACATATCCAACTGGGATCTGTGATGATCTAGTAGAATATTGGTTTTATGTTGATTGTGATATATATTTTCTGTCTTGTCTGCTTGTTGGATTAATAAGTTATTTTAAAGATTATAAATAATCACAAAAGGTCTTTTGCACCTAATTTGACCATTGAAGTTCTTAAATATATAGGACCAAGGGCTGTCATGCTTCCTAATAATATACACCAGTCCCCACATTGTACAGGATGTTTTAGTGGCAGGTCCCACTTTTTAAATGTGTCTTTTGCTTCACTTAATAACTAAATAATAACGAAAATAAGTGATGATGTGTGGTCAGTAGTGTGAGAATGACTTACGATCACAGCAAGTGATAAATGGATCCTCAATCTCGAGACATGTTTGCACACGTTTCACCATGTTTTCTGAAACATGCCTCAACATGCCAACTTCAATATTGTTTATTTTGGTCCTGATGTTTTCCCGGAGATCTTGAATAGTTTGTTGTCTGGTTTTGTAGACGCTTCCCTTAAGATGTCCCCACAAGAAATAATCTGCTAATACCACATCTAGCGACAGGGAGTAGGAGGCTACAGTTTTTTTGGAATAACGTAGTCCATGAAGAAGCTGTGGATGAACACCATGAACTTATTGGAGGGTGGCATGTGGCACCATCCTGCTGAAAGTACCCCTAGCTAAGCTCAATGGTGTCTAGTTGCTCCACGAAGGCCATGAAAATGTTCCTTGACGCATCAGTGTTCACTGTCGCTTATATGAAAATTGGTTCATTGAGTCAACGGAAAGTGAGAACCACATGCCCACCTTTTGAGAATGAAGTAGTCTTTTGTGGATACCATGATGTTTTTCTGATGCCCAAATTATCTTGATTCAGGAATTTATGTATTCTGAGAGATTAAACCAAGCTTATTTGATAAACCATATAACCATCAATATTTCCATGAAGTTGACGAGTCATTTGCAATAACTAATACATTTGATGTGGTCATGTAGTGTACGGCTGTTACTCTTTAGGCCTGATTTTTG
The DNA here is from genome assembly GCA_039000515.1 of Timema cristinae. Classification (NCBI taxonomy): domain Eukaryota; kingdom Metazoa; phylum Arthropoda; class Insecta; order Phasmatodea; family Timematidae; genus Timema; species Timema cristinae. Next base: position 14,432,105 of record JBCFYV010009882.1, on the reverse strand, counting down.
CCTGCTCAGTTGCTCTTTGGCACATCGTCAAGAGAGAAGCCAGTCTTCTGTGATACTCGGCATAGAGACTTCCTGGGGGAGCGAAGCAATTGCTCACGAAAATCTTCTGCACACAGCGGCACCTTTGATGATGGGTTGTGCTTTCTTTTTCACTCGGTAATGAATATTTTTCTTCCAGCTTCACCATGAGCCTTGAAATCGTCTTCCAGTCAGGACCGTTACGAACACCGTACTCTCATGGTAGACCCTTTGTGTGATAGTAACGGAATTGTTAAGCTATTAATTACTTTCCCTGACACCATACTCTTCAATTCCATTCCCTGTCATTTACAATGCAATGACCTTCAACATTCCATTTTACCTGGAATTGCAAGTAAGGTATAGAAAGAACACCACTAGTTTAAAAATAATATCCCCAGGAAACTAATCTGGTAAGATTTTGGTAATGCTGACAGTTTTAGTGCTTTATGACCATCCATTAATCGTTGATAAAATGATTGCCTACTAAAAGATCACTGTTGTTATAATTAAATCCTAGTGGCACTACGCCTGTAACTACAACGTCAACAAGCTTATCTAAGATCGAGTTAAGTAAGGGGAATTTTAATAAAATATATTCCTTGGAGAAGTAATTAAAAACTTGAATAGGCCAGCTTTAAGAGCACAAAAATGTATTAAATCATTTTAAAAAAATGCAGAAAGCTTTAAACGATTTGGATTGCTTTACTTTGGAGACATAAAAGAGCATAACAATCACAAAAATGTAAAAAAAGTACATATTTTGTTTATAACTCGGATACTATTGGCTCTATAAAAATATATTTCACATAATTTTTTTTTGTTTTGTTTTTAATAGAACTTTAATTTAACAACAACAAAGTATTTCCTATCTCAAATAGTTGCAGAGATATGATAAAAATTGGAAATTCATGTTACTGTAAAAGTACCCTCAAAGTCATATTCATGGGGAAATGAGAGTTTCCATTATGTTTGTAATATTAAACCCTGCCTAAGTAAAAATGTAATCAAAATCATTAAAGCGGATTTTGAGAAAATTGAATTTTTCTCTTTTTTCTCCATCATTAAACTACTCTTAATTTTAGGGTAAGATATCTAATTCCAAAAATTTATTGGGGGAACCTTATGAAAATCCTAGATACCAAGTTTTAGCCTGATATCCGTAAAATGGTCTATTATATAAATACTAGCAAAACCAGTGCAATAACACGCTAAAGAAAACAAAATTAGTAATTAAAGAATTATTTAACATGTAATCATGATCTAATTAAACTCCCCATTACACTCTTCTGGGGATCACATTTAAAATTCTAAAATTCTAATGGTTATTTGGAGTGGTCCCTTTTCCTTCCTTTAGAATTTCAGTTTTCAACTAACACCTAAAAATTCCAAATTTTAAAACTTATTTTGTTATAAGGAATCATACTTCTACCATCCTGCCAAATTTAAATTTTCTACAGAAATCTCAATTAAAAATGTTAAATTTTCAGACTTTTACAGATACATTTTATTTAAATTAATTTTGGAAATTTGTTAGTCGCTTCTTCTTTCACCAACTCATTCTTATTGACAAAATAAAGCTTTCAAACACTGATTGACAATTAAAAATAGTTTAAAGGGGGCTTGGTCAAAAACTGGTTAAGAAATGATGAAGTTAATAACTGGACCAAAGTTTTGAAATATTTTATTTTGCCTTTTTTGTTATACTATTATGTATTGGAGGAGGGGGGGGGAGCTCAAAATTAATATAAACAACTACATTCCAGTGTGATATAAAACTGAAATTTGGCAGGCAAGTGAAAATACTAAAGCCAAATAACTATGAGTCTGAACATTTTAAATGGGACTCCAGTAAATTGGGGTGAGGGAGAAGTTAAAAAAATACTTTTAGGTGTGGTAGAAAATTTAAATTTGGTTGACCAGTAGAAAAAAATTCCATAAAACCAAATAAGTCTTAAAATTATACTTTCTTAAGCGGGAATTAGAGAAATGATGATGGTGTGTTGAGGGGTGGGGGGGTTAAAATTTCCAAACTAATAGGAAAAACTATCAACAGAATAATTTTGTTTGGCATGGTTGGGTGTTATATTACACGGGGGTTTCAATTTACTTAATTTTCTTTAGATAGTATATTTAATATATTATTTTGGTGTTCATTACAACAACAATGCCTCACCATTAAAGAGCCACTGTTAACATGTTTGCAGTTGTCTTAAACTTAGGTATTTTTTTCAGCTATTTTATGATTTTACATGTAAACTAGGTTTATATGGTTTTGTTTATTAGATAATAAATTTTAACAACTTTTTTGGTTTTCTTTGTAACATTGTCTCCGTGTAAGCATGCAAAACCTAATGCAAGGGCTTCATCGACATAAATAAAAAATCTTCACCTCATATGTGTCTGAAATTGTATTTTTGCTAGTTTAGGAGATTCACTACAAAAAAAAGGTATGTTACCCAACTTAAATGTGAGCAAAGCCGCGAGAAAACTCTAGTTGTTAATACACCCGGAAATTGCGAAAGCTCCCTGTATAATAAAATATTTCATTTTAAGATTCACTGCAATGTGAAATTATTACTATACATTAGGTTGAAATGATGTATGTACAATATATATATAAATTTTAGAAATTGTGTTGCCTTATCAGTTATTGGCATCATTGAAAGGTTGAGATTTAGTTGCTGTCAAATCCCATATAAAAGACAGGATATTATATTAATTTGTTTGAAATAATAATATTTAGCACCGCGTCTTACTACCCGTTCAGGCTATACGCTTTAATTACTAATTACGCTAATGGATTAGGAATTGGGAAGGTTGAATTAGAGGAAGTGAACCCGCATTTGCGTGGAGGGAGAGTGGAAAACCATTTAGGAAAAACCACCCTCAGTTCACCCGACCGAGATTCGAACCTCGATCTCCCCATCCTCAGCAGTCGAGCTCAAAGCGACAAGCGCGTTAGCCAACTACGCCACCGAGGCGGGTTTGTTTGAAATAAACTATTATGTATTGTGATATAAAATAAAGGTAAATTCTCAATTTATTTAAAAGGTGATCCAATTCGTTAATAACACCTCTTGCACTATGTATATATAATAAATTAATATTTTCAATTCCTGTTCTTTCACCTTGTTCACAGCTTATAAGTACTTATAAAATGCCTAAATTACATTAAAAATAAGAGTAAGACTAAAATTTGTAGAGCATAACGATCTGACTCACAAAAAAAGTTTGATTTGTTAAGTGCACAGTGAAGTATTTTAAATTAATAAGCTAATTATTCCCCTGTAATAATTGCCAGTGGAGATCCTCTGTCCGGCCAAAAATATCCCGAAAACAATAAGTTATAGGAAACATAAAATTGGTAGACAATCAGTTCTTACCCCAAAAAGGTGCGCGAGTACCTTAACAACCTAAAGTTCATATGGGGGCCACTAAAATAGTTGGATAGCCAAAAAACCAAAGTCAGAAAATCTAGAAAGTTGAAATTTTGCAGGTAGTGTAGTAAATACTAGCCCAATATTACAATGTGATTAGGTTTAGAAGGTAATTTGAAAGTCTAGGCGTATGGTTCCAGAGAGAACACAAAATGAGGAAAATAATTTAGAAATTGATGCAAAAGACCTTTAATTTGACAAGATTAATGATTTTAAATATTTAAGAACAATTTTATCTAGCAATAACAATATAAGAATGGAAATTGAAATTGAAACGAGTATATTTGCGAGAACTCGATTTTGGATGAATATGCTTTCACTCTAACCTCAGCCTTAGGCAAAAATTAACTTTTCAATAGATTGCGTTCATTTGTTCACTCAATTTGTGAGATGGGTTATGTTTGATTTATTGATTGCCTTATTTGGTTTGGAATTGCAATAGTTATTTTGGTAACCTTTTGTACAGGTGCCAATAGAGTTGTTTATAGGGATAAATTAGCGTTTAACACATTTAAAGATTAATTACAATTTTGACCAAAACTTTTAGTTGGCCTGATTTTCACGTTTTGTCACACAATTAAACTAATAAAGGATTACTATTTAAAAACAATTTAAGACTTGGCTAATTTCATAGAAGATTAAAGAAATTCTATAGATTCCCCGTGAGAAGATCAGTTATACAAGCTAGTTTATTTATATACAGCAAATTATAGGCAAATATGGAGATGTGCAAGTATTATCCCAAAGGATGGGAAACTACATTAAAAAAAACCTCAATGTACTCTTAGGAGATTCACACTTTTACCTTCGGAGTCAAAATTAAAAATAACAGCCGTTATAATAATAATAATATTCATTAGTATATATTAGAAGCTTAGATCGTTGTCGTCCTCATCTTCACTCCCCATAAATAAACAATTAAATACAATGTTTTATAAAACAGCAAAATTCTTGCTGGTTTATTAAAAGAGTAAATTACTACATCAAAAGTAACCAAATTCTGTTGAATAATTATAAGAAATTATGCCAACATTATGCTACATAAAATAATATAGGCTCAAGTTGTGTAATGATATCGATTTTCCTGGCTTTATTAACATTTGAGATCATATTTCCTTTTTTCAGTTGACTTGATTTAAACTTATCTTTCTAAGAAACGGCCATGTTTCTTTTTTTTATTTCATTTAGCTGCACGTGTCAAGGGCATGGTCTGAATTCCTGGTAATATTACGTAGTAAAAGAATAGGTGTATAGAGACGCCAAGCCAGATTTAGTTTCGCGCTAAAAGATAATTTCCCTATTGGTCGATGAAAAGAAATTCGAGATTATCTTTTTCTACGGGGTTCACAATCAACAAGGCAGCAAGACCCTTGGCTTGCTGACGCCAGTTGAGACTCTCTACTCGTCTGAGTTAGTTGAAAAGAACTCCTCTTCTGAGTTAGTTGAGACTCTCTACTCGTCTGAGTTAGTTGAAATGAACTCCTCGTCTTAAGTAGTTGAGATAGAATCCTCGTCTTAGGTGGTTGAGACTGACTACTAGTCTTATGTTATTGATAAAATAATGTGCAAATACAACTTAACATATAAAGTACGAGGAAGTCTTAATATTCAACAATATCACCCAATTATATAACCTCTGAAAATATATATATAATACTTTACAAATGGCTCTCAACGTGGAGGTTTTATAAGAAATGGCACGACAAGAAGAAGATTTATTGTATATGTTACAATTGGCATTCAATGCGGGGCTCGTCGACGATAAGAAGAAATAAATGTAAACTATTACAATTGACGCACAACGAGGGGCATGAAGAGTAAATATGTTACAATTGGCAGCCAACGTGAGGCTAGACTTTATTGTATATGTTACAATTGGCGTCCAACTGAGGGCAAGTCACGAGAAGTTTCAAACAGTGACCAAATCGAGGCTTGAACCAACGACACGAGATAAGAAGACGATTCGCTCTACAGACTGAGATACCGACAACTACAGCGACAGGACGACACGAGGCGAGAACCAAGGACAAACTAGACAAAGCGACCACTAGAACAGATGCTACTTCAAGGGGACAAGAACGACCAAGGGTCCGGGATTCACTTCCAACTGGCGAGCGAGCTGCAAGAAGGAAACATCTAGCAGTGATCTAACATTTCAAGGACGCGGTGGACAAGGAATGTGAACAGCTGACAGAAGGGGGAGAACAACTGATAAACAAACTACGCGACAAAGCTGGAGACCACACGGCAACAAGGGACTACAAGACAACAAAATTTATAAATCACAGATAAGCCATCAACATTAAAATTAATATTATTATTAAGAACACAGCAACATTTTGCATGAAATAAAAAACAATCTAACATTAATATTTTGGAAACACAGGGGAAATTATTTTATTTTAAAATGGCAGAAGTAAATAGAGAAATGTTACTAGGCAGTGACAATGACAATGGTTCAGATAATTAAGACTTTGATGAAAGGCCACATAACCAATTAGGGTTAGATGAAATGAATAAACTTGAAACAAGCACAGAGTCAGATGAAATAACAGGCTATGATCAAGTAACAGCAGGTATAGAAAATAATCAAAGTGCTTATCAAAATCATGTGGAAAACAATGCCTTGCCCACTGAAAATGATATTGCACCAGATATAGGTCGGAAAGAAATTGTTAATCAAGAAAAAAGGGAGGATCTGATAATGATAGAAAGTCTAGGAGTAAATAGTGAAGGAAAAGAAATAGTAACAAATCAAATGGTAGCAGATCCTATAAAAAACTTTCATGAAATCATGAGCATTTTGTTGACAGAAATTAGAGAGAGCAGTAACAAAACTAATCAAAAAATAGAAGCAACTAGTGAAAAAATAGATGCAAATAATTAAAAAATAGAAGCAACTAGTCAAAAAATAGAAGCAATTAGTCTAGATCTAGGGCAGAAGATTAAAGAAAGCAATATAGATTTAAAAATAGAAATAGAAGCAAATAAAAATTTTCTATGTGAACAAATTGAGCAAAGTAGACAGATTTGCGAGAAAAGATTTGGGGAAGTAAGACTTAAAAATTGATCAGCTAGAAAGAACTAATAAAGAATTTACTATTCAATTTAGTCAATTTGGAAAAGATTTAGTAACATTGGGTGAGAAACAAATTAATTTAGAAGATGGACAGGAGAAGTTGAGAGAAAATTATTTAGAGCTCGCAAAAGAAACAAACACAAACAAAAGTAAAATTGATGATGTTGAAAAAGATTTTAATTGGAAATTAAAAGGTGTAGAGAATCAAATAGTAAATTTGGATCTTCAGGTCAGTCAGGCAAAAACAACTGTAGAAATAGTACAGTCAGTTTTAGAAAGTAAGGTCAATAAGAATTTAATTACAACTCAGATAAGTGAGGTCGTAATGAAAGAATGTAAACAAACCGGGGAGAATTGTAAAGGATTAATTAGGGAAAATAGTGAGTCAGTAGGAAAATTGAATAGAAGAATTAACGAATTAGCTGAAGAATTTAAACAAACCAAAAATGTTGGGGAAGTTGTAAGTAGTGTATGTAACCACTCTAACATATCCAAGGGTTTAAATGAGGTGACAATGTCTCTTATTCCAAAGTACAGGGGACAAAAGGGCAATGTGTTAGCAGTTCAGTACCATAAAAAAATTGAACGAGTAATAAAAGGGGGACATTTTAGTGAACAAAATAAGATAGAAATATTGATGTCTAATTTGGAAGGAGAAGCTAGGGTATGGGCTGATAACTTAGAAGATCAGTGGGAAACTTACCAACAAGCTAAGGAACTTTTTTTAGAAAAGTACTGGTCACAAGCAATGCAAGATGACTTTCTGCAACTTATTTTTAATGGACGGTATGATCCTAGAAATGGCACGATGAGTGAATATCTTCATAAGTTCATTACTCAGGCAAGATATTTGAGATATCCAATAGAAGAGCATAGGTGTATAGGACACTTAACTCATCATTTTCCTATCCCAGTTCAGGATGTATTGATAGGTACCAACATGATGAACCTAAAGGAAATGGAAAGAATATTAGTAGCGTTTGATGATAGGAGAAATCGAAATAAAGAGTGGGAAAGTAAAAGTAGCCCACCAAGGGAACAATTTGATAGGTACAGACAGGAACAGATTCCACATAACGATGGGAACAGAGAAATGAACAGTAGGCCTAATAGACCCCCTCCTTTTGACTCTCAAGGTCAGGGACAAAGACAGTTTCTTCCCCATCAACAATGGAAGAGAGAAGGGAATCAAAGACCTCCTAACACTACAAATCCAAATCGGTCAAACAATAATGTAGGTCAAACTAATGTAACAACTGCACAAGTTCATCAACCAGCAAGTTTAAATCGGATACAGTCATTACCAGGGAGAACAGGTCAGGAAAACTGATTGCCCAATCACGTGATAGTCCGTACGTGGGTGGATATTGGCAAGGAAATTGGACTATTGAACAGGTTAATCATTTGAAATTTGTATCACAAAATATTATTCTGCAGGGCAATCCTAAGGAAGATTTTTTGTTTGAAGGGAAGAATAGTACCAAAGTTAGCAAGGCTTTATCTCCAGAGATAGAAGGGAAGATAGGGAGTAAAAAGGTAAGGTTATTAATTGACACAAGGTCAGAGATTACAGCTATATCTCAAGAATGTTATGAGGATATCAGGAAGGGCAATCCTAATGATTCAATCCCAATTCTACCAGTAAATAATGTGGTGATAATAGGTGCCACGGGGCAAAAAATAAGGTAAGAAAACAAGTGTTGCTCGACGTAACAATAAAGGAAGTCGTGATAACAATTATTTTTCTGTTAGTGGAAGGTTTAAATGTGTCGGCCATTTTAGGATCCTATTGGATGACCGCTTTTGAGTTAGTCATAAATTATAAAAGCAAACAAGTGTCAGTCGATAAACCGCCTTTTACAATGCAAATTCTGTTCGTGGGGAGTTCTGAGTCAAGAATGCTAAGTGTACAGGTAGAATCTATTAACCCTAAGACAAAAGCAGAGAATAGGGAAGTTAAAATACAACATTTGTCAGCTGAGAGTACAGGCATACCTTGGGTGGATATTGAGAAAAAAGTCTGTGAAATGTTGATAATAAATGATGAACAGAAACAACGACTGTTAGACCTGATGTGGGAAAATAAGGAGATTATCTCAGATAGACCAGGTTTGAATAAGTTTTATAAATGTGAGCTACAAGTCTCAGATCAGACACCTTTCAACTGCAAATCTTATCCAGTTCCGTACAGTCAGAGAGCCGCTGTTGAGGAAACTTTAAGTCATATAATAGAATGGGACATTATTCAAAGGTGCAGTTCAGATATTATTAACCCCATAGTCATAGTAAAGAAGAAAGATGGGGGAGTGAGGTTATGTTTGGATGCTCGCCGAGTCAATCAGATATTAGTAAATGATGAGTCGCCTGCACCGGCTAATGAACTTATTCAAAAGTTTGAGGGCTGTCAATTTATGACATCCCTAGATTTAGTTTCATCATTTTGGCAAATAGAATTGGATCAAGAATCAAGGAAATATACATATTTTATGTACAACGGTAGAACATATTGCTTCAAAAGAATGCCATTTGGTCTCAACGTATCCACTAGTAAATTTATCAGAGGTTTGGAGAGTGTGCTAGGGGCAGAAGTGCTAGATTTTGTGACTCTATGTGGATGATACAGTAATAGCCTCTAAGACATTTGAAGAACATTTAGAACAACTTGGTCTAGTGCTGAAAAAACTAAAGGAAGGGGGTATGACATTGAATCTTGGCAAGTCCGCTTTTATATGTCAGCAAATAAGTTTTCTGGGTCACTTAATTTCACCTGAAGGAATATCTGCAGAGGTTAGCAAAACCAAATCAATAAGGGAATTTCCGACTCCAAAAAACAAGAAACAGCTGCAAGCTTTTCTAGGCCTAATCAAATACTACAGAAAATTTGTGAAGCACCATTCTGAACTTGTTATTCCTTTATTAAGATTAACAATAAAAGAAGAGCAATGGAACTGGGGAAGTGAGGAGGATATGGCCATGAACAAAATTAAAGAGCATTTCATAAATACAGTCATGCTAAAACATCCAGACCTTAGTCAACCTATGTATTTATCATGTGATGCATCTGGGCAAGCTTTAGGAGCCGAACTATATCAGATTGATAATGAAGGAAATCATAGGCCTATTGCATTCGCCAGTAGGGTGCTACATGATCCTGAGCTCAACTATACTACAACTGAGAAGGAATTATTATCAATTGTTTTTGGATGCCAACAGTTTAGGATCTATATTTATGGAAGGGCCACCATTTTGTATACCGATCACAAAGCTTTAACATTCATTAATAAGTGTAAACTGCTACATGGAAGATTGACAAGATGGATTTTGCTGCTGCAGGAGTATAATTTAGAGATAAGGCACATTGCAGGCAAGGAGCAGATTGTATCAGACACATTGTCAAGGTATCCGCCTGAAGGACCAATAGAGAGAACAGTTGATACGGAATTTCGAATGTTAGTGCAGAGAAGAAATCAAATCAGTGAGATTGACAAGCAAATTAAACAAAAACTACCAATTTTTCAAAAAACAGACCCTAGGCTATCACGAGTTATGGAGGAGTTAGAAAAAACAAGTCCAAAAATAGAAATAAAAATGCATTACCAAATTCACCAGGGACTACTTTTTAAAAAAACATCAGAAAACATATGGACAATTTGCATTCCTAGTGAGCTAGTAAGACCTGTAATAGAGAGCTGTCATGAACAATATGGACATGTGGGAATTAAGAAGCGTTATAAAGTGCTACAGGAGTCCTGCAACTTCCCACAAATGCATAAAACAATAGCCAGGGAATTAAAAAGTTGTGATATTTGTCAAAAAAGCAAGATACCAAATGTGAAATATGAAAGTCTAATGAAAAATGTACTGACAGACAAACCTCTTCCAACTAGTGTTTGTTGATTTATACGGACATTAACCTTCCAGTGTTAGGGGTGTACAATACATCTTTGCCATTCTTGACATTTGCACCAAGTATATTAAACTATACCCTATCAGGAGAGCTACCGCAGTTGCTGTCACAAATAAAATTGTTCAGAATTATGTTAAGGATGTAGGTACTCCACAGACAGTTGTGTCAGACCATGGAAGTCAATTTAATAGTAGGCGCTGGCGTGAGACACTGGCAAGTGACAATATAGCTGTGAAGTACACTTCAGTATACCACCCACAAAGTAACAGCGTAGAAAGAGTGAACCGAGAAATTGGCAGGTTTCTAAGATTATTTTGCCATGAGCGTCATACCTCATGGGCATCATATGTTAATAAAATAGAGCTTTGTTTAAATTCCACCTCACATGAAAGTACAGGCTTTACACCTATGGAGCTGATGAAGGATGTTAGGCCTAGCCGAACACTAGAGCAGATCTTTGATTTCCCACCAAGGATAGAGAGAGATAGCAAGACAAAGCTGCATTTGGCCATGAAAAACTTAAATAGATACAGCAGAAAAAAGAACAAAGTACCACAATAGAAAAGTATTAAAACCTATCCGTTATGTGAGTGATCAGCTGGTATTGGTGAAGAATACAAAATTGTTGTCTGCATTGAATAAGGAAATAAAAAAGTTTTTTTTTTATATGAGGGTCCATTCAAGATTAAAAAACAAATGGGTCACAATGTTTATCTGGTCATAGATCTAGATAAAAATCAGGTTCGAGGCACTTTCAATGTGACAGAGTTGAAACCTTACTACAGTTTAGTTAAAGATAAGACAAATTCTACACTATTGTGTTTTGGGAGTATAATTCCAGCTAGTGCAGATTTATAAGTAGACAGGATGTCTTAAAATTAAGATAAGGAATTGAGTCTTGGTATTTTATTTTACTTATTTCATGTTATGAAAAGTAGGAGGAAGTTTTTCAATGAGGGGAAGTTAAGGTTAGAACTTCTGTTTTGTTTTATTGTGTCAGAAAGTATTGTTATAAATTCATTGTAATTAACATGAATGATACAAGTGGTCTTTCACAAGTGAAAGGATGTTTCATGAAACTGCTGTCATTGATCAGTTAGGATGTATTATATTTGGATAGGACACAATAAAGGGTTATTCTGTTGTAAAATGTACTATATTATGTAAGAAAATCTAAAAATGTCAAGTTCAAATTAAATAAATGTTGTATATAAAAATGTTCATGGGTAAAAATAATACTTAAGAGAAAAGTATAAACATTAGATTGAAAAAATCATCTGTTTTGGTATTTGATCAGAGACATTTTATTGTGAAATAGGTAGAATGAAGATTCTATGTTGATTAAGTTTTCAAACACTAAAAATAAATGTGTATTGATTCCATAAGGAATAATATAGACTTGGAGTCTAAAAAAGAATTAGAAATATCGAGGTACCAGGGTTTGAGTTTTTAAAGAGGTCAACTTCATGTTTTCATAAGTTTGAGAAATTGGAAAGTAAACAGTGATTCTCAATAGATAAAAAATGTAACTATATCAATTAAAGTAAAAGATAATTTCATACTTTAAAATAAATTTCAATGTGAAGAGTTTTATGTTTTGACTTAAAGGCTTAATCATAGCAATAATAACAAAAATAGATAGTTGTGAAATACAAAAGTTTGTAAACGCAAGAGAGTTGGTTGATAAATAAGGAAGTGGTTGTTTTCTTTTAATATGTGAAGTTTAGATGTTGAAGCAAACGGTGCCTTAAGATGACACGAGTAATAAGTTTTGCATGATGATGCACATTTAAGAATTGGTGAGATTATAGGGAGATATTTGGGTTGAAATGACAACCAATTGAAGTTTAAGGTGTTATGAAGGAGATTTTGGAGATAAGATATGAGGTTATGAGTTCTGCGAGGAGATATTTAGTTGAGAATAATAATTTCAAAGGAAGTTAGTTCTCAAGCAATCAATGTGTAATTAATAAAAGGTAGAGTGGAGTCAAAAGGCATTTAAGCGATACAGGAAGGCTTAACATGTTAAGGTGTGGCGAAAAGTACAGTTAACAACCAACTAATTTATTGTGAGTAATAAACCAAAATAATGAATGACTATCAATATTGTATTTATGTGCAAAGAGTAATCAAACTAAACATTCACAGTAGAATCAAATTGAAAGTTGAAATTTTGATTTAAAGTTGTATTAAAATGTATGTTTATGTAATTGAAGCAACGATGTTTAAACTTAAAGAAAGATGTAAAATCACATTGAAGTTGACAAATGCAAAATAATAAATTCAAACTTCCAGTTATCAATATAAGTAGAGGTGGAAACGAATCAAGGATAGGAAAATAATGGTACATGCTATGTAATATCAGAAGGTCAGATTTAATACCAACAGTGATTGAGTAGTTTGTAAATGAGTTGAAAATATCAGGGTATAGAGATGATAATATTGAGGTGAGGTAATCACACCACAAATAACAAGTGATTTGTAATCAAGTAACAAAGACAAGTTTTAAGTGATATTTAGTTTCTTTCGGTATTTACAGATGTAAAGTGTTTTACGTTCATTAAGTGATAGCTTTTAAGAACAACAAATGAACTTTTGAGAAAAAGAAATTTGTGTAAAATATATGGACAATTTCAGTATTGCAATGTAAAAATATATATATATATATATAAAAATTCAAGAGTTATTTTGTGACAAGACAAAAAGAAAAACATATGACGTAACTCTACTATGCAACAAGAGCATATATAATTAATTGTAACTTTTGAGTTCAAAACTCCTCTTAACATAATAATGCTATTTTATTGGTAAATTAAGTATGACTTGCATACATTTCAAGATTCATGTTTAGTAAGTAAGAGTGGTAATTTAAGATATAAGTGAAGATTGTATTGCCTGCTGTCGAAGATCATTGCATTTCTATTCATACAGCAACCAGGGGAAGTACTGTAATGATATCAATTTTCCTGGCTTTATTAACATTTGAGATCATATTTCCTTTTTTCAGTTGACTTGATTTAAACTTATCTTTTCTAAGAAACGGCCATGTTTCTTTTTTTAATTTCATTTAGCTGCACCTGTCAAGGGCATGGTCTGAATTCCTGGTAATATTACGTAGTAAAAGAATAGGTGTATAGACGCCAAGCCAGATTTAGTTTCGCGCTAAAAGATAATTTCCCTATTGGTCGATGAAAAGAAATTCGAGATTATCTTTTTCTACGGGGTTCACAATCAACAAGGCAGCAAGACGCTTGGCTTGCTGACGCCAGTTGAGACTCTCTACTCGTCTGAGTTAGTTGAAAAGAACTCCTCTTCTGAGTTAGTTGAGACTCTCTACTCGTCTGAGTTAGTTGAAATGAACTCCTCGTCTTAAGTAGTTGAGATAGAATCCTCGTCTTAGGTGGTTGAGACTGACTACTAGTCTTATGTAATTGATAAAATAATGTGCAAATAAAACTTAACATATAAAGTACGAGGAAGTCTTAATATTCAACAATATCACCCAATTATATAACCTCTGAAAATATATATATAATACTTTACAAATGGCGCTAAACGTTGAGGTTTTATAAGAAATGGCACGACAAGAAGATTTATTGTTTATGTTACAATTGGCATTCAACGCGGGCTCGTCGACGATAAGAAGAAATAAATGTAAACTATTACAATTGACGCACAACGAGGGGCATGAAGAGGAAATATGTTACAGTTGTTGCTTATTCAATATTTACTAATATTGTGAAACAACATATTATAAAGTTAATCAAGGTTTACTTCTCCAGTAATCTATAGGATGGTCCAGTATAAGTATTTTCTTCGGTTTTATAGAAAGATGTAAACACTTTGATTTTTTAGCTGTGAAGTGATAGGAATCTTTCCAGCTATAGCTGAATTTTATTCAGCCATGACTATAATGTATTCTAACAATTTTTATTAAATCAATATTTTACAGTTTTATTTGTTTGTTTTTTTCATAAAAATCACATAGATAAAAGAAACACAACATTTTTACACTAGTAGGCCTACATGTACTCATACTTTTGTTTTTTAGCACTGCGTCTTATTACCAGTTTGGGTTATACATTTATGTACTAATTAAGTTAATGTATTTAGGGATTAGGGAAATTATATTTATAAGAAGGGTACCCACATTTGCGTGGAGGGAGAGTTGAAAACCACCTTCAGTACACCCGACCAAGATTTGAACCTCAATCTCACTTTCACTAGCAGTCTAGTTTACTGCAAGACCAGCGCGTTATATTACGTGCACATCGAAGCAGGTTATATCATGTTCAAATTAATTTTAATAGTTTCTCTATTCAATGCTAGTGTGTGAGTTTATTATAAATTTAAATGGGTTCAAGCAACATCAGCAGCGACGATAGAATGAGAAATTATTCAAGGATTTGAAAGTTTAGATAAAACCACTCTGAATAATATTAGGTTTATTTGAAAGGGCGAGTAAAAGTTGATTTACTCTACGAGAGTTGAAACAATGCAACCTCGCCCCAGTGCGCAAGAGAAAAGAGGGTTTGTGATGGGGTAAGGGGAGAGTTCCTTGTACCTGCACAAATAGGCTGTCGGACAAAAGTTGACAGAAATCTGATGGTTGGCTTAAAGCTGTAGGGGTAGGTAGGCGATAGTAGAGCTCCCGGCAGAATATTGATGAACTAATTTATACTAACTTTCTTGGATAACTATGATAATTCTATATGGTTTATTAATTCGAAAAAATTATGTCCCTTATTTGCGCTAAAATCCATTGTTTGAACTGATTTTTTTATCTTACTCACAAGGTGGGAAAAGCCAACTTTGCATCAATTTAAGGCCCTGCACGGTTCTAAACAAAAGAATTTAGAACAAAATATATTTAATAATTCAACCTTGTTGTTTTTTATTTATTTTAGTAACATATCTGGGCATCTTTCATAATTCTTATGGAATCTTCAAACCATGCTAAAAATAGTTATTGAAATATTTTCATTAAAAGGTTTCCATTTCAATGCATTTTAAATGGGAAAACAAAAATTATTAATGGATTTATTTATTTTCTTTGTACAATTAAGCTAGAGTGTTTGTTTATAACATACTATTTAATGAATAATTTCTTTTTCTTTTTAGACATATTTTTTAATTTGGGTTAGCTTCAATAATCACGACGATATTGAGCTCTAACGACTCCCAAGTCGACTCTCTAGTCAAAATACATGGTTTTAAATACAACTTTTCCTTCTGCAACTAGTTGTCTTAGCTGATAATAGGTGCCGTTAGTATGATCATAACCCATTTACAAGCTAGTATCGTTTTGCAAGCGTTGGCTAACCTGCTGTATCGGAATGCAGGCGGCAGTGGAGGGTTAAGCTAATCTCTGTGACCTTCTTGAGTCAAAGAAACATTAATACAGTGTGCATTAGGATAAGAAGGGCCAATGTCCAACTATGCAAATTTGCGTAGTTAAATATAAACATCTTAATATATTCAATAACTAAAATACTCACAAAGTCTTCCTGCTGTGTGAATAAATATAGTTGGTCCCTACTTACTTCAATGAGAGTATTACTCTAGTGATACATTATTTTCAAAGAAAAAGCCACATGCTTCTCCATACACAAAGTTTTATGACATTAGCCCTTATTTAACTGAGACAGTAAAACATGTAAAATTCTTCACTCTTATCTTATATTCTTTCTTGAGTTTTCTCATTCTTTAGCACTACACGTTGTAATAATAAGTGTTAATATTCAAAGTAAATGAAAACTACTGTACATTGAATTTTTAATCCACTATTATAATAAATAAAAATAAACATTCCTGCTCATATCAAACATAGTTATTTTAAATAAAGTTTGGTCTAAATGTAATTTGGAGACGTTCTCAGTATAATTTTATATACTAGTTTTTATTTTACGGTCTAGGATTTGACTCTCATTGGACTTTGGAATAAGTTATTTTTCAAAAAGTTAATGAACGAAGTTTTTGGTAGTCAAGATGTGAAAATGTTAATTTTATTTTATTAGCGTGTTAAATGTGATTACTTTTAATTTGAACCTGTTGCATTCTCGCAGTTTGTTTGCTCGTTTTGGAAGAAATGTATCGAATCCCGAACAATAAGTACCCACGGTGATTACTTTTTATATAATTAACAATATGTGACCTTTTTGCTTTCGAACAAAATCCAATGGATTGTATAAATTTTGAGGTGAAGTATTTACAAAATATTATTTTATATCCTTGTGAATAACAAGTTTATGAAGAAAGGGCGCACAAAGAAAATCAAAGATATAATTGATTATTTAACTTCTTGTAGTAAAGGGTAAGTTATTTTTAATGGTATGCATATTACTGGCGCTTAGGCTATCTGTATCTACTAATTTAAGTACAATGGATGAGCAGCGATACTATTTTATTTACTGTAGAAATATCAAAATTAAGATACAAATAAATACTTCTATATAACAATGCAGCGATTATTCTGATATTTCAAGTACTTTTTTTTTTTTTAAAGAAAAGCTCTTAGCTGAAAGTAAATGTTACTAACACTCTGTAACGCACTTATTGTATGTTCAAAATCTCTTGTTCTTGGCCGAGTTCGTATCACGCTAGTACTAAGTAATTTCAACCTAACAGGGAATCGAACTAGTCAAGTTATTGAGCTGATTAATTTACGCACTTAGTGCTCTGTCATAGCGCTTTAGCAATCTTGACCACGACATGAAGCCGATGATAAGTAAATATATATTTAAAACCATTAAAATTAATGAACTTTTGTGCTCCCTATGCCATAAAGTAAGTAAGTAAGTATTTGATACCCAACCGCCTCTGTTGTATAGTGGTCAGATTTACTGGCTTCAGATACTGAAGTCCCAAGTTCGATCCCCAGTGCCCCGAATTCTGTCTGTGAAGCAGTGGGTCTGAAACGGAACCAAAATCAACCTCGTGAGGACAAATGAGGAGATAATTGAATGAATAAGTAGCGCTTCAGTCTAGAAAACTGAGATAGAAGTCTGGAGGGCTGGTTGTGCTAACCACATGGCACCCTCAGCTTGAAAATGTTGGCCCTATCTTTGCCAACATACGGCAGCCTCTCGATTGGTATAGCCTGCTTGCAGGCTGACACCATGGAGATATTACTCAAGTTAAACTCTACCAATAGGATAAAAAATTATTCCAAAAAACATTTATTTCTGGAAAATTGTGTAAATCCTATAGATGTTTGAAAACTGTAAACACCGTATTAAATAACAGATACCCACTTCAGTGGCTGAGTGGTCTAAGGTGTCACTAGTGTTAAATTGGCCTGCTGATAGCGGAGCACTTGGGGTGCAAATCTTGGTCGAGTCTATTGAGGGTAGTTTTTCCTAAATTGTTTCCCCATCTTCCAAAATAAAAATGCTGGTAGATAACCTCTCAAATGCTTCTTTCCTCATTAGCACCCAATTAGATTATCATATATGCGTATAACATGAACAGGTAGTATGATGTGGTAATATCAGTAATAAAAATAACAGATATATTTATAGTCAAAATTGTTATAGTCTTCGAAATGAAACTGCTTTTAAAATATGTTATTGCCTCCTTAGCCTTTAAATTTTAAAAATTAGCCAAAGCACAGTGGCCAAATTTAGCACATTAAATTTTAGTTATTTTTTATTTTACCTGCTTACTAATAAACTCAAATAAATGGTACGACAAAATCGTAAGCTACATACTCTCTCGTAAAGGTTATTTATTATAGTTAGTGACAAAACCTTCAAAAATAAGTTATCTCTAATTTTACCTTAAATAAATTTTTCTCTGATAAATAAGTGTACATTATTATTTATCACTACCCTCACCAGATTATTATTTGAAAAAATTTCAATAGTGGTAAAACAGCATTAACCTGGAGTCACGTGACACTTTGATATGCTAATTACTCAAAATGGGTACGGGTACAAAACTTTCTCTTTGTGGTACAAAATGGTACAGAACTAGTACAAAACTTTGGCATGAAAAAATTCAAAAGTGGTACAACAGCATTAACCTGGAGTCACCACTTTGATATGCTAATTACTCAAAATGGGTACGGGTACAAAACTTATTTGTGTTACAAAACGGTACAAAACTAGTACAAAACTTTGGCATCAAAAAATTCAAAAGTGGTACAACAGCATTAACCTGGAGTCACCACTTTGATATGCTAATTACTGAAAATGAGTATGGGTACAAAACTTATTTGTGTTACAAAACGGTACAAAACTATTAAAAAACTTTGGCATCAAAAAAAGTTTAAAATCAAAAGGGGTACAACCGCATTTACCTGGAGTACGTGGAGTACTCACTTTGATATGCTAATTACTCAAAACGGGTACGGGTACAATACTTTTTCTTTCTGGTACAAAACTAGTACAAAACTTTGGCATTAAAAAAAGTTCAAAATTAAAAAGTAGTAAAACAGCATTAACCTTGAGTCACCACTTTGATATGCTAATTACTCAAAATGGGTACGGATACAAAACTTTGGCATCAAAAAAAGTTCAAAATTCAAAAGTGGTACAACTGCATTAACCTAGAGTCACCACTTTGATATGCTAATTACTCAAAACGGGTACGGGTACAAAACTTTTTCTTTGTGGTACAAAACTAGTACAAAACTTTGGCATCAAAAAGGTTCCAAATTCAAAAGTGGTACTACAGGTTAATGGACGTCTAGCTGACTGGAATGAATAAGCTAATTTTTCTGCTCGAGAGTGTGATTGTATCTTGACGTTATGTCTCCCCACGTTTAGTCAAACTTGGTCGCCTACACACTTTACGGTCCGGCACTACACTTCTTATCTCTCTCAATTCTTGGAAAAAAGTTTGCTTGCTGCCTTTACTGATTACCGGTCGTGGTCGCCAGTCTCCCAATTGTTTAAACAAACCAGTAGTTCTGCCAACCTGATGGCTGAAATCCACCAGTTTGTATAACGTTAGCAATGCCATCTATTTTAGAGCTGAAAGCTCAACACGCCGCCAGGGAGGGTAGGCAGGGCCATAATAAATTATTTAGATTTATTAAAATCTCTTTGGGTACAAACATATAATTTTTTTTACCTATAAGATAAATACCCCATGTTCCTGCAATATTTCATAGTCCCGGAAAAATCTGAGAAAATAAGCAGTATTTGTGCGCTTTTCTAAGCTCTTCCATTCCACCTTAACGCGGAAAAAGCCGCTAAAGGCAACATCAACACCATATGCAAAAAAAAATCTACATTCTGCACATCAATTTAGTGTACTTGACATGTATAAACCTTCAAGACCACAAAGTTAAAACTAATTAAAATGTGGAACTTCCCGCTCAAACAGCCTATAACTTTTTGCAACAAAACATTGGCACCCCTCTGAAGAGTTGTAAGTCTTCAGCACATTTATCAAACAACAGCTTTTCTTTGCTTGATATTTAAATAAAGGTCTATTGAATGAAATATAAATTAAATGTTTTGTTTAATCAGTCAACAATTATTTCTACTAAATAAGATAAATAAAAGGGAAAACATGTAACCATTGTGCCTTGGATTCTACCTACTTTTTATCCTCTTTCAAAGATAGGCTTTATTAACCCTGTTTCATCCATTAAATTGTCTTTCCTTATCTTTCATCTTTTAAAATAGAATTTTAGTCCTTGAACTTCCTTATTATACATTTTGAAATTTTATTTTAGGTTTCCAAGAAACGAGCCGCCGAGAAAATGCTAGATGAATTGAAGAAACTTCCACCTACATCTCCTACCAATATGGCTGCAACTGTGGCAAGATTAAAGCGCAAAGCAAATCCTGGTAAAAAAAAGACAAGAAATCTCATCAAGGTCTATCAGCAGGTGAAAGTCACAGGATATATTTTCTATATAAATATTCCAATATATAAACCTATTTTAAATAGGAATGCATAGATGTGGTATCAAAAGAAAATTATCTATTCTTTACTAATTTCTAGAACTGAGAGTAAAGTATTGATAACAGTAAGTATCGGTATTGAAAGAATAAGCAGAACATTTTCTCTGACTATCAGGCTTTTACTGATTTTTATATATAATAATGAAGTTTATTGTCCACATCTATAAAAAAAATTTCTTGGCTACTTATTCAGTAACAAGTTTTTATAAACTATTAATCACTAAAAATTAGTAGGGTCATACCAAGTCCATTTTTCTGATTCGAGGAGAACCCAAATAGAATATATGGAATATTCTTGAAATCAAATCAAAATTTGATTAATCTTTACAAGTTTTTTTAGTGAAATCTTAAACTGTACTTATTTAGAATACTTTACGCACTTAAATTGCCTAAAGATTATTATCTTTTAACATTTGGATAATGGTTCATTCTAATTTGCTATCTTATTATCATAAAATTCAAATTAATTAAAATTTTTTCACATGAATATTAATAATTAATTTACAAAAGGCTCAGAATTTAAAATTACTTGGATAAATCCAATATAAATAATTGTTTCTTTCAATACTGACCCAATACAGTAATGTAAGTACTCCTTTTATGAGTAAAAGTGTTGGTATCGAAAGGAAAATCAATAATAGTTAAGTATTGACACTTTTTCTACATCCCTAATTATGAAGTTTGATCAAACCAGTATTATTATCCACTGATAGGGAATTATGCTTGAATTAAATGCATCGGGGAAAAAAAAAAGCTTGTTAAAGTGCTAAAACCTTACCATCTGTCAGGCATTTAAAGGTGAGGATCTCTCTTAAATATCTTCTAGGGGCATACAAATGAAAATTTTCTGTGTATGGGCCACTTAAAATAGCTTTTAGAGGCAAAAGCCACTCTAAATAACTTATAAGGGCAACCTTTTTTTTAAATATTTGCCTTGCGAAGATCATTTTAATATATTAGAGAAAATAAAAAAATAAATAAAAAATGCAAACTACCACTCTAAATAGCCAAAGGACTTTTCAAATTTCAAAAGAATTTAGGGTTTGGGCTATTCCAAATATCAAGTTGAGTTTTATTTCAAAATGTTTTCAGACTAGGGTAGTATGCAAGAACGTATAGTGGATGCTTAGTGGACTGATAATATGGTCCTGAGCACACTATTACTCCACCTTTTAGCCTATGATGATTCAAGCAAACCCACGATAGTGTCCACAACGCATCCACTTAGTCAAGTTCTTTCATATGGCCCTAGGACCTATCAAAATAGCACATAGAGGCATTCAGTTGTCAAACAATTTCTGTTTAACTTGGGTGGCAATTTTTTTTATTGCGCTAGTTGTAGCACATTCATATACATACTATAATCTAGGAGCATGAAAAAAAATTCTTGGAATACCTATGTTCCAGCTACGATTAAGTCAGCCCGATCATTATTAAGACCCTCTCTACTATTAACAACATTAATATACAACTAGTCTACTCTTAACTCCTGGCTGTGGACATATCATTTTAATAATGATCCTGATCTAGAAATTTAAAAAAATTTGATGAGGATATAGTGTAGGGTTTGTTAATCCATGATTGTATCTTGGTTTTTTACTTTTTTGGGGGGGATAAGGGAGGGGTTCTCTCTGTGGCTTATGGCAATATCTTCCTACAGGAAATGATAATGAATTATTATAGCAAAGAGCCTTCCTGAAGTAATATAAGGTGTTTTTAAGATATAATTGAGGTTGTAAGTGGTATAAATTGAATTGTGCGGTACTCCAATAGTCTACTTACCTAGGTATTGAGTATAAATACTTATTAGCAATACTTACTCAAATACCAGAATATGTTGACATGTTCATCAAACCTTATACAAATTCATTCAAAACTATCTGAAAAGTCTCTCAACTGAAGAAAAAGTCTTTTAAAAAATCAAGAAAATGTAATTATCATTTTTTACCAGGAAAACTGTAAATTAAGCTTGAATTTTGTCTTATAGCTAAAGTGGCCATCCTGATTTTGTTGGAATTAATTTTTGAATGTAACCTTTCCAGTCAAATTATACTATAGTATAGGAATAGTTAGTTTAAGTGCCTTCCACAATAATTGTAAAGTACTGAATTTGACCTAATAGTAACTGGGGACTCTCAATTATTTTTGCTGGGTAAAAATTAATGTTGTTAATAGTTGTCAGGGTCCTAATAATGTCTAGGCTTACTTAATTGTAGCAGTAACTTGGATATTCCAAGAATTCTTTCCGTGGTCCTCACACTATGCAATTTTACTAATATCTAATAGTAAGTAAAGTCATAAGCAGGTATACTATTAGGTGAAGTACAATAATTAAAAAAGGGTTAACTGGGATTAAGGGGGGGGGGGGCCGAAAGGGATATCAGTTACCAATTAATATATTTAGGTTATCAAATGTGGGTAGTTATCCCAGACACTTTCAATATTAGCATATTTATTTGAATCTAAGACAAATTTTTTTCCCAAATTTGTAGCTTCAAAGTCTAGGGGTTGTCTTAAAATCGCAGACTAAGGAATGGGTTAGGCCTACATCAAAAGTTAACATCTTATATTTTTATTTAATATAAATACAATAAAAATACAAATAAATACAAAATTACAGATTTAATCCATTTTCCCACATTTTAGAGGTATAACACAGATCACAGGATATTTGGTTATTTTCGCGGATTTTTTAGTTATTGTTAAAAATAACTACCTAATTGTGGCCCGATATAATACTCCATACACATTTTATCGACTGGTATTGCAATAATCGATACTATATGCTAACAATCTCAATACCACTCTAGTATTCAACACGGTTAACTCCACAAATGGGTTGGGGATAGTGATAGACACAATCAAATTGAATTTTATTTCGTTGTGCTATTTTTAATTATTTTTTCAATTATTTCACTACAATACATTTAAATTTCAGCCATTCACAGTTATCAAATCGATTTAAAATCAAATAATGAATTATCAAATCGTATAAAGTATTTATTTCTTAAAACTTTGCCTACATAGCCAGCTTTTGTCAAGTAAGATGTAAGGAGAAAATTCTAATCGATTTTAAACAAACAATCGATAATTCATAGAGTTTACTAAACAATTTTAGCGATGTCAAACTAATTTAAGTTTTAATTCGTGAAACTCCACAAAATATATAACTTTTGAATATTATCAAATAAATTATTATCTTTGATTAGATGTTCCTAGATTATTGGTTTTGAAATAAGAATAAAGATGTTTGTTTAATTAACACTAATTTTTTACGCTTGGCTGTCACGGTGGCTGACTTTTACGGTGATTCACAGCAGACATGTTTATCGGTTAGATTTTTTATAACATGTGAAAAGTATTTATCTTTTCCTTATAAAAGCAACAGTTTGTTGTATATTTATCCTTTGATTTCTTCCTATATCTCTTTACTTTATATTATTTTATTTTCTGTATATCATTGTGAAAGTGAAATTGTCATGTTTTAAAAGCTAGCGTTAATGGTACAATGTTTCTATTTAGGGGGAGTAGGGTATATATAAGACTGATTTTCACTAACGATTACCATTTGTCATAATAAAAATTTACTTCTCATGGTTTTTACCAAATTTTCTCAAAGTTAACCTTGTTATGCAAAAGCATTATTTGTAATAAAAAAAAATTCCTTAGCATACCCTAATTGAATTTTAAGTCAACATAGGTGTTTTGTTTTGTAATTAAAGAATAATTTGTTAGTATTACAAAATAAGTCTACTGTAATTATTATTTTCTTCATTCATGATAAAATAAATACAAATTCTAAAAAATCTGTCCAATACCTATGAAAAAATGAGGCTCATTTCTGATTTGGGGTTGTCTTTGATTCGGGTAAATCCGGTATTTTCTAGAATATCTTCTGACCACATAAGACACATGATTAAAAATGGAAATTAGAACACCCCCACTTCTTGAAACAGTAGCACTGTCATATGGTTTATCATATCTATAGACATTATAATTAGCAGGTAAATAATTTCTAGAGATAAACGTTTCAACCAAACAAATAATAGAAAATTCATTTACACAAACATTTGTAAACAGTTTGCTATAACTTTGGTTTTTAGCCAACATCATTATGTTAATAAAATACAAAGACATGTGTATTCACTAAGGAGCTATAGAATCTGCTGTCTCTTCTAGCCCTCCTTGAACAGTCAGTCATACAAATTAATTAAAGAATTAATTTAATGTGATTTAATGATGATTGTCGACAAATTTTTCTTCGGAGTAAGTTCTTAAGGGTTTTCTTAGTCATTTTCAGCTCAGGCAATAATATCCCATAAAAAGTGGTGGTGGGATAGCAAGAGTTCCAGGCGCTATTTATTAATGAAAAATCATTCTCTTATACAAGATATTCAATGACGAATACAAATTAAAATTCTGTTTTTAAATTAGAAAAGTACAGGCATCCAAGTTAGAGCCATTTAGAGAGATAGTACTCAATATCAAGGGCAGAAGCCTTGGGAGAAAATTTAGTTGAAAACCTCTTTTTTATTATTATTGACTTTTTGCATGTCTGTCTGGGCTTTGCTCCATGTCAGAAAATTACTCATATGAGGATGAAGATTCAGCAGTTCCTCACATGTTTTAAAACTAAGTGGCTGTTTTTTATGATGTGGCAATACATTTTCAATCCATTCTGGCTGATTTAATAATCTGCTTAGATAGTGGTTGCTTAATTTTGAAAGCCGTGTGAAAAAGTTGACCCTTAAGGTTCACCACTTAGCCTAAATAATTGTGGGGTGCTGAGAGGAAGTCAGGGAGCAGTCAAAACTGCCCACTTTCGCTCGCTACTATACATGACATTACCTGGAATACAACAAGAAAACTTCACACACTTATTTTAGTTGATAAATGAGTATGTCCAAGATTTTTTTGTAACTCGATCTTAAAACCATTACCCAAATTATTTTTAGATGGTTGATGTATATACAATATCCTGGCATGGCTGAAAAATTTATCATTGGTGAAATGGGGTTTTCCCTTTCACAATGATAAATTAATGGCATTGGGCTGGATATTGTGTTTGTATAATCAGTCGGTTCTAAAAGTGCACTTTAAATACCTTTAATGAATAAAAATAAAGACACATATATTACAATATATTGAGTGTACGCTGAATTCGCAACTATTTGAAATTAAATTTAGGAAGTAACGCCAAGAAAGTAGGCTACACAATTTATTTTACATTTACCAATCTCGTATTAAATCTTACACACATATCCACACACACAATAATTATATTAATATACTATATATAAGGAGTTCAGTTAACATTAGATTATTTAAATAGTTAATTACTTGTGTGGCGGAATGGTCTAAGCTAAGGCGTGACACTATTTAGACTGTTCTGCTGATGATGAGATCGGTGTTTGAATCCCAGTCTACTGAAGGTGGTTTTACTGGAATGCTTTCCCACTCTCTTTCCACACAAAAGGCTTATTTCCTCATCCTTACCCCATAACGGTAATTATCATGTATTTGTATAAGCGGAAACCTATTTCTAAATCGATATTTAACTGTATTTCTCATTCACCTAAGTCTACCTAGTAATATTAATTTTTAATGAGTAATTTATAATGTCTTAGGTTAAATTCTTTTTATACTAATAGTTATTCTAAATTGCAAACGTGTCTTAAAGTTCTAATTTGAGAACTTTCTTTGTCTACTAAACATGCTTTCTAATACTTTCTTTTGTACTTGGTTTTGTGGACAGAACTGCTTATGAATTCTTACCCATAATACAAATATGCATTTAGTATTTAAATCCTATCAGTATTGCATGAAGGTTTTGACGACCCTTTAATAAAGATAGGTCTGTTTTGGTGGTCCCACTGTCTAGAGTGTCACTCTCGCAATAGACTAGACTGTCAATGATATTGGGTTTCGAATAACAGCCGGGTGTACTGAATGTGGTTTTCCACTCTTCCTCCATGAAAATGCAGGTACAATTCCTCTTAATTCCTAACAGTGTAATTAGTACATAAGTGTGTAACCCAAACGGGTAGTAAGACTCAATATTAAAATAAAATATAAAATAAAGAATATACATTCTATTTTAATGGCATGGTATAGCCTACCAAGCACATATTAAATCCTTTATATATGAAATTAAATCTTTTAATAATTTGTTGCTCAACTGTATTCACTGTTGAAATTTATATTTTGACAATTACAATTCTCAATTTTTTTAGTTCTGTAATATAATTGTAAATAATATTTTTCTATGTTCGTTAATTTTTGGCAGGATAAGAAGTATTAAAAATATCAATCAAACCATTAAACAAAATCACTTTAGCATTCCCATCACCCACCTCGTTGGTGTAGGTAGTCAGCTGATGCGCTATCTTTGTGTTGAGCTATACTCTCGAGGATGGGGATATCGAGTTTCGAATCTTTTGGGTGAACTTAGGGTGGTTTTTCCTAAATAATTTTCCACTCTACCTCCACGCAAATGCTGGTTCACTTCCTCTATATTCAACCTTCCTAAATCATAACCCATTAGCAAAATTAGTACTTAAGCATATAACCCAAACAGGTAGTAAGACGCGGTGCTAAGTATTAAGTATAGCATTCCCATCGAAAATCCTATTTTTAGGGGTGGACAGGATCTGGAATGCTTGGGGAAATGTCAGGAATTTATTAATTCCTGAGAGAGTCGGGCTGGTGGGATTGGCACCCTCTCAGCAAAGGGTTCGGGCAGGAAACAAAGCCCGCTTATTCTTCCAGCAGGTACTGCTTGTTCAATCTCTTGTAGGTTCATGTGCTGGGGGTCCAGGGTTCAATCCTCGTTTCAGGCACAATTTATCTGATTGCCAAACCCTTCCTTCACCTCTGACAAGACGTGTATTAATCACAACTTGTGAATGTGAGGAATGCCAGGCCTCCACCGTGGTTCGGATCCCACATTATACTGTAGGTACTCCATCTCATTTCACAATCACCCTACCATTACACATTAGTGTAAGTTTGTACAACCCAAACTGGTAGTAAGACATGATGATGATGATGATGATGATGATTGGTTCAGCAAGTGAAAGAGCTTGAAAGATTTAAAGAAGGACGGAGATAATATTCTGTTCTACAATATTTTGGGGTGTGAAAATGAGGAGGTAGAGTAGGAAGTAACTTACCAAGGTCAACTATTCGAGCATTTATGAGTTTGTTGTTAGCTAACCAAACAAAAAATAGATATTGCAGTGGTATTAAACTAAATAACTTTAAGTGGTGTCAATTCTAGAGAACAGCAAATGGGTTTTAAACAGAGGGAAGTTTTTAAGTATTTTCAAATATAGGTAACTGACTTTTAAGGGGGTTTAAAACATATATATTATTTAATGCTTAACAAACCTAGAGGACATATAAGAGGTTTCATACTTTAAGAATATTCAAGGGGTTTCAAACCTAGAGGTAGAAATGAACATTTTCCAAGAAACTATGAATTGTTAAATCGTAGAGGTGGCATCTAGAGTCTATTATACTTAAAAATATATTGGGTTAAGAGACAAATGGTTTATCATAAAAGGTGCATAAGGCTGAGGAAGGGGAAGGGTTAGTTATAGTTATGAATTACAGTGAATAAGGGGGGGGGGGGGAGACAAATGTTGCGGGCCAGCCTTCAAATTATTTTAATTATAAAAGATTGGAGTGTAATTTATGAACAATAGCGGGTCTACAAAGGCTCACATTTGTTTGTTTCTTTACTACTGTTTTTTTAGTACCACGACTTACTACCTGTTAAGGCTGTGCACCCATGTACTAATTACTTTAATGTGTTGAGGATGAAGAAGGTTGAATTTAGAGGAATTGCAGCTGTCAGCAGTCTAGTCTATTGCAAGAGTAGTGCATTAGACCATGCGACCACCGAAGCTCGTTTGATGATGTTTCTGGTGTTAATGTCCTTAGGAGAAATTAATCTTAAGTGTTAATGTTGACATTTGGGATATATATATATATATATATATATATATATATATATATATATATATATATATCGATTACATTATAGTTCCATTTAATCAGTTGACATTATTTTACAGAAATAATAATTGAAAATTTTCCAGAAAAAAAAATATAGGGGAAATTTTCGAAAAAGGAAAATTTTTTGTCTCACATTTCTATCTAAAGGACATTTTAAGAAGGGTAATTTTTTATTTTTTTTATTTTGTGCACTCCTCTAATTGTTGAATTCAAAACAATGTGTTCAAAATAGATTTAATAACAAAATAATTTTCATCAAAATAGTATTAATATTAACTAGTCTATTGTATTATTCAATATTTTGCTATTTGATTTAAAAAAAATGCTATTTGCACATTCTATCTATATTATGTTCTAATTATTTATTTATTATTTATATTATGATTGATAATTTCTAAGTTTATATAAGTCTTACTATATAATTATTTTGTCTCATTTTTATAAATTTCTCATTTCCATCCTGATCCTGATATTTTGACACATTTTTCCTCCTGTTCCCATCCCGATATAAAAATGTAATTCCCTTTCTTCTAAATACATTATTGCTTTAAAAACTGAATTAGATAATAGCCGAGTGTCAGTTTTTACTTTTTGTCCATTGCAACATTTTACACCCAAGTGAAGATTTGTCAATTTTGACACAAGCTTAATATATTTTAATACTGGGTGACCTGGTGGTCTAGGGGTAAGGTGTCGGACTTCTATGCTGGCGGCCGGGGTTCAATCCTTGGTCCCGGCACAGATTTATCTGATTTCCAAACCCTTCCTTCACTTCTGACAAGACATCTTGTGAATGTGGGAAATGCCAGGCCACCACCGTGGTTCGGATCCCACGTTAAACTGTAGGTTCTTCATTTCATCTCACAATCACCCTACCATTACACATTAGCGTAAGTGCGTATAACTCGAACAGGTAGTAAGACGCGGTGCTAATAATAATAATAATAATAATAATAATAATAATAATAATAATAATAATAATAATTTTAATACTCTTTTTTATATTTCTTGGTTAATTTTGTTTACAATAAGTCACCACTAGAACAAAGTCTTTGTCCATCAAGTTTATTTAAAAGAATGCCAGGCCACCATCGTGGTTCGGATCCCATGTTAAACTGTAAGTCCTCCAATTCATAATTATAATTATAATATTATGTATATTTAAAAATAGAACATCAGCAAATATACACACATTTTATTGTATTATCAAACGGTTTTCAAACCCCTATTTCCTTCTCCCATGTCACTTACAATGATCTTTACTTGTAAACTATATTCTCAAACTATAACTATAATTTAATTTAAAATATATTATATAATTGGCTGGTAAAAATAATAATACACCAGTTGTATCCTTCCACCTTTTTTAAAAATTATAGATGGGCCACTCGAATCCTCGAATCCACCGAATCCTGACAAGTATTCGAGATTAGAGGATTTGATGATTTAAAGGATTCGATGATTGAATCTTTCACTTCATAAACAAAGCATAATATTTTGAATTCAAAAATTACTTAGTTAGTCCTACTTTTAAAAGCACAACTTAATCTGTAATATTTATTTTGTTGGAGAAGAGAGATAATCATGAATAAAATATTATTTAAAATATAAAAATAATCGTTAGGTGTGGAAAACAAATTACGGCTTTTATTTTAACAGAAATAAGAACACGCATGATACAAAGTCAGCTGCCATTACACACAATATAAATTCAGCTGCCATGACATATATTATGTTTACTCACTTGAGTGATGATTAAAATAAAGATACTGATAATTCTTACTACCCAACTGGTTTTAATTATCTACAATTATGCAAAGAACCCCAATTTATTGCATAAGATCCATAAGTTAGACATTTTGTTGGGTTTCATGAAAAGTAAATAATGTCAACAGTCAGACCGATAAAATTGTTTATCTCTACCGGCCTATGTATCATATATCGATTGTTTGTTTAAAATCGATTCAGGTAATCTGATCACTTAGTAAGCGCTCTAGAGTTTTAAGAATCAAATAATGACTTGCTAATCCATTATTTGTTTTTAAATTGATTTTAACTAAGAGTTATTATTTTTTAAATGTGTTATTGAAGTAATTGTAGAAATATTCAAACATAGTCCTGCCTTATAAAATGTTAATGAACATATTGTAGTCGAAAATATGTTTGTGTTTTAAATAGAATGTATTCTCAGAAATAGAATGTATTCTCAGAAATTGATATATTGCAAGAATCAAATATATTTGTTTTCTACCGGAAAATAGATAATGGATATATAATAAAATAATAAAACATACTTAGGTATTATTGAGTTCACTATTTCCAATGTATGTTTAATTGTTAAGCATGTTGTTTTAATCTTTATTAAAAATATCTGTTTGTAATCTTATTTTTGCTATCTTAATACAATAAAATATCCTTTAATGATGATTAATGTTGATCAAAGAATAACTAGGCCTAATCTCTTTATTTCACATTTTATAAACTCAACTCATTCTAACAACACTTTTAAAAATAACTAAAAGACACTCAAATTTTGATTGATTTGATTTTTAAACATTAATATTAGTCTAGATTGTTTAATTGGGCTGGATTTTAACCTGTATTTTGCAAGGGGTGGTTGGGGTTTGATTAAAATTGAAAGCATGATTGAAATAAACCTTAATTCACAATTTAGGCCTATATTGTGTAATGTAGGTCTATTTGTAAATCATTAACATTTATAACGATTTGCTAGGATTCGGATTCGAGATTCGAAAATAAGACGTAGATTCGGATTTGAGAAATAGTGGATTCGACCCATTTCTATTAAAAATTAATTGTCATGCAGACTTGTGTTCAACTATATGAGCCGAAAACTTTTCATTCTTTCTCTCAAAACAGCTTTGATTACTTATTTTAATCCATTGAAGAGCAAAACTTTAATGAGAGGAAATAGATTGAAATTACTAATTTTGGAGAAGAAGATGTAGCATTGCTTCACCACAAAAATTGGAATATCAAGGGCCTTCTAGGGAACAATATTTGAAATCTAGGCATGAACGACAGGGTTATCATCCCCATCTCTTTAATCTGTTTAAGGGGATCAGCGACCATGTTGATCATAAAACTCAATAGCTTTAGTATAGCAAACTACCGTTCAAATGATAACTGAAGTAGTAAAAAAAATGTTTTCTTCTAAAGCAAACCTATCATGAAGAGAGGCTATAGAGAAAGATTTATAAAGGGTTTTTATCACCAAACAAATATTTCGTATTACTATAGCAAGGCCTGTGGATATGTCTCGCTACACATAAAGAACTTGAATTGTCTCGTGGATTTTAACATCCCAAATGAAAACTTAATTTGCAGGGCTCCAAAACAACTTATACATTTTTGTTTGTTAATTATTATTGCATAGAGTCACTACAAAAATATCACAAAGTTATTCAAAGGCCTAAGAGTGTTGTTTTTTATTTTCATTTCAAATACGCTAAAACCAAACAATGATAATAAACTACAAAATTAATTTGAATTGATTTAATAATTATTAACTCAAAACTAAATTTAAATAAGAATTAAGCTCAAACAATTATGCAACTCACTATTCCTAATTTGGTTTTGACGCCCTTGAATTTTCTTTAGTATGGTCATCATTTATATCCACCTTCTAATTCTCTAACATTTTCTCCATAGATCTGTTGCTCTCAAAGTGTTGACCATGAAACCTACCCTCCTGCATTATCTATCTCTCTCATTCTCGGCCTCGTTTGCAATTTACATTATAAAAACATTCCCGCTCTTGCTATCCTATTAAGTGGCTAAAAGAGATAACTCTTAGTGTTTACTTAAGCATTCAGCTAAGAGGAGTTAGTCATCAAGCATGATACACCCCTGCCTTTCCTTTTCAACTTAATATTTCCAGTTAGCAAAAACAATCCCAACCCTCTTCTGCTCCCTTTCTCTCAACCTCTTCCACTGCCAGCATAGCAATAAAGTTTCCATTACTTTTATGTTTAAGTTCATAGCAAATAATAGACAGAAGAGTGGCTGATCAAGGGCTGGACAGGAATGACATTTTTATATAAGGACGGGAACGGAATGAGAAATGAGTCAAAATATTGGGATCTGGACAGAAACAGGAAATTATGAAAATGACAATTTAGAATAGTACAAGATTAAAAATATATATTATCTTTTAAACTAATAAGGCAATACTTGTAACAGTTTCGACATTATTAAATATAATACAAATAATATGTTTTCATAAAAACATAATAATATTGATAGGGGTGTGCTAATAGCATTTTTTTTATTGAAACAAATGTTAAAAATTTGAACAAATATTGAATAATACAAATCAAATAACTAATTTTAATTTATCTTTACTAGTTAATCTCTTTTGAAAATGGTGTTTTATATTTAACTATTGAAATAGTGAAAGGTGACCTGGTGGTCTAGGGGTAAGGTGTCAGACTTCTATCCTGGCGGCCGGGGTTCAATCCTCGGTCCCGGCAAAGATTTATCTGATTACCAAACCCTTCCTTCACCTCTGACAAGACATCTTGTGAATGTGAGGAATGCCAGGCCTCCACCGTGGTTCGGATTCCACGTTAAACTGTGGGTCCTTCATTTCATCTCACAATCACCCTACCATTACACATTAGCGTAAGTGCGTATAACCCGAATGGGTAGTAAGACGCGGTGCTAATAATAATAAATAGTGAAAAAAAAAAATATATTTTTTACCCTTCTTAAATGTCGGCTAGGTTTGAAACCTCATTTATCTTAAAGGTTCTCTATTTTAACACCTCTTAAAGGCTATTTAGGTTTGACACACCTTAAATATTCTTTAAGCTTAAAGCCCCCTAAAGGGTATCTAGGTTTCAAACACCTAAAATGTATAAGGTCTAAAACCAATTAAAGAATATATAGGTTTTAAACCCGTTAAGTATTCCCTTGGTTTTTCACCCTTTAAATATTCTCTATGTTTGAAACCCCTTGAAACCTCTATCTGTTTAAAGCCCCTTTAATGTTTTCTAGAATGTATACCCTGTGAAGGTGCTTTGTTTAACGACCCTGTAATCTCTACTCTTTGGTTGCTAACAACCCACAGGCTGATGCTCATAAATAGTTGACCTTGGCAAGCTACCTCCTCCTCCCTTATTTCTATGCTCCAGAAGATGGAAGAGTATAATATATTTCTGTCTTTAACTAAACATTTCAAACTCTCTCACTTTCTGAACCTAACAAATAACTGTTGATAAACAGAGCATATTGATTCATGAGCTTCCCAGCTTGTTTGTCTCACCAGAGGCAGTAAAATACCCCCTTCCTCTCTCCAAGTTTGCTACAGAACAAAGAAGAGGACTGTTTCCAATAGAGATTGAGCCTGTACTACCTGCTGATACAATAAGCAGGATTTATTTCCCACTGAACCCTTGCCGAGAAAGGGTCTTTTCTGTGATTTACAGAGCTTTGTGTCCCTTCCACCTCGTACTGATTTTACCATAATCGGCTGGGGATTGGATCACTGAACTGCATTGGGTCAGCCCTAATTCTAAAAGATTGGGACTGGTTAATAACTAACAACCATTATATTCCTCAGACTATATAGACACTCCATAAAACCCCCCGAGTCTTTGTTAAGGTTAAGACTTTGCAAATGTACAACAATATATGCCACTGTTAAATAGGAATGTAGAAGATAATTTTTATTCCATAGAATGAGTGTCAAACAAATGCTTTAAAAAAATCAACTCAATATAAATGTATGAATAAAAAAGATTGGATTTATTTACTGACAAATTATTTTTCTGAACTATAATATGTTGTTTGTAGTGTATGTTTAGCCTAAAAGCAGATACAATAATTTAGTATTATTTTTGTTTTGGTAACCTACTCACCACATTGGTAGTTTATTGGTAATTAATCAATTTATCTTATTTCAAAATAATAAAATTTGCTGTTAGCAAAAATTTTATGCCCCTTAAATTTTCATTTTATTTACAATTGTGTTAAAAATAGTTTCACAGCTGCTTTCTTGACACGCTTTTAACAAATTCATATACTTGGATCATTAATGTAACTTGCAAATAAAATCATTAATTAATTAGTTTCATAATTTCTCAGTCTTTCTTGTTGTCATTATAACTTAAACATCACACATAGTAAAATCTTTATCACCTTATATCATTTGAGGCAAGCACCTGGCTGATTCAAAATTTTCTTTTAAAAAACAATCTAAAAGTAAATGTGCAGATAACCTCTCAAAAATCACTATATTATATTCAAGTATTATGATATTAAACTAATATCCAAAGGTGTGCAGCTAACTTTGAGATTCCCTCATCTAAAAAACAATTCCTGTTTATGTCTTGAAAGTTGGTGACAAATTTGCTGTAATCTCGGTGATTTCGGAAAATACTATTACAATGTTGACCGTCTAAAACAAGGCAAGTAGGCGTCCAGGCAGCAATTAGCACCACCACATGCTTGACAAGCATGTAGTCAGATAATGTTGGTGACTAGATATATTTTCTTCTTTACCAGTTTTCTTGGCTTAGGGAAAGAGGCGTGGGCAGTGTGTGTGGGGTGAAAATAACTATCCAAGGTCAACCAATTATGAATTAAAGTAGGTCTGTAGTGGCCCAAGCAGGGAAGTGGTTTTAAAATGCATGTCAAAGCTAGAGACAATTTACGATGTGATAAAGTCAACTCAGATTTAAAGTGAACTAGACCTGGTTATCATTTAAGAGAGGATCAACTAGGAGATAATTTAAGGGGTGATAAACTTTTGGGATATCTAATTTAAAAAAATGCTTTTTGCTCACTTCTTTATTTTATACAAACATCAATGTAAAACGGGCAGGATAAAGTTAGAAAAAAAATGACTAAAGTTTATTGTGATGGTTGGCACTGTTTTGTCTTCAACAGATCCTGAATATTGGGTTTGATGTTTGACAAAGCACACTGCAGATTACCTTCCACTTCAAGTCAACAATGCTGTTTGGTTTTTATGAGAGTCGTAGTTAAAGATTCTATTATGTTGCACGTGGCCAAAGTGGTAGCTTAGGTCAGAGATTTTAAACTGTGCTCTGCCACTTATCTCAGGCTTCCTGAAACAATTTTATAATAGTCCTTATTTGCTTTTCATACTATAAAATAGCATCAGTAATTAGGATTGAGAATGTTTCCAAGTCTTTTTAAAGGACATTTGCCATAGTTGCAGCCAGAACACTTCAGATTTTCCGATTGTTGTATAATTTTCTACTTGTAATTGTTAACTGCCGTTATTAAATGTTTATAATATTAGTGTAAACATGACATGAGAGCTCCAGCATGTATTTTTTCTGGTTCAAGAGTTCCTTTGGTCTCAAAAGTTTGGGAACCTCTTGCTTAAGGGGAGGGTAGAGAGGAGAATCTGGCTAATCTGAGGCCTGCAATATTTAAAATAAAAACGTACATAAACACTTGGCTGGCCACCAAAGTTACTACAACTGGTAGGCAGTGTTGACAATACCACAAGAAATAATTATCTTGACTACTCTGGGAAAACTATTTAAATCAGAAATAGCCTAAATTTTTTATTTGATTTTTAACCTTATTTCTGAAATTAAGGGATGTTAGAACTGGGTGATTTTTAAGAGATTTGACCCAGAAAATACTTAGTGGCTGTTAATCCTGAAGAACATTTAAATGAGGTGATAGACCCAGAGAACATTTAAGGTGTGACAAAACTAGAGAAAATTTAAGGTGAGATAAATCTAAAATATTTAAATTTCTATAAAGTTAGAACACATTTAAGGGGTGATGAACCTGGAGATTATTTAAGGGATGATGAACCTGGAGATAATTTAGGGGGAAATCAACTTGGAGAACATTTAATGGGTGGTAAATTCAAAATCATTTTCGGTGTGATAAACTAGATAATATTTAAAGGGTGACAAACCTAGATAAAAAAATCTATTTATAGGCACTAATAGAATATTACCCATTTTGGTATGTAAACACAATCCTGCCTTAGTTTAATACAATTTGATAAATTTAGTTTCAATTCTTCAATGTCTTCCCCTTATACGAAAATAAAATAAAAATATCATATAAAAATGAGAATTTAAATTTCCGAAACTATCCCAAAATTTGCTAACTCATCTTCACTTGTCTTGATTTTGTCTGTGAAACGTTTAGTTCGTTTGAGGAAAGGAGGATATATGCTGGGGAGAACCTAATAAAGAAGGTGGAGGCCATTGGAATGTTGTTAAAATCAACAACTAAACAAACCACTTAATGAATGGAGACAGATTAAGAAGTTATAGAAAGGTATAACTTAGTGGTGCGACTATAAAGTACACCTTGCAAAATTGTACTATATATCCTGAAAGGTAGAAAGCTTAACTTGCATGGTTCCACTATGCTGAAGCTTAAATGATTGGGCCATGGTCAACTCTGTCAAAGTATCAGCAAGCTCACCATGCATGTTTCCATTCATGCATAGCCTATAGGAAATGTCCATAGTCTAGTCTGTCAAGACAAGACTAATACCTTTCAGAGTAAACCGAGTGTAAAGCTTAAAAAAAATACGTCTTTATCTTCTTTCTCTGATAAGTAGATGATTTCTTTATCTTGGAGAGTTTCATGGGAGTGTCAACATATAGGAAGGGAATTGAAGAGTTGTACTTAGATAATATAAAATTAAATCAAACATTTATTTTACTTACTATAAGTTCATTTTAAAATTAATCATACTAGTGCTTTTTATATCTCTTTATTCTTTTTATCAAAGAAAACTCCTTTTTGTTTTCAAACCCTGGCATTTTCATAATACAAAAATTTATGCTTTTGCCATTTAAATAGGTTTTTTTTTAATCGTAATAAACATTACATTTTTCTTTAAATAGTTGAGTTTTAATGTTACATATTCTATTAAACTCAGATTCAAGTTAACACTTGGGATCTTTCTATGTAGCTTACTCAAGCTAGACTTAAATTAATGAAACTAGCTGTAGGTACTTTTAAATAACAGTTTAAAATTATTATTGGCACAGCTATACCGAGTCAACAAATTTGACCTTGTGCTAGGAAGTCATAGTTGAATCCTAGCATTTTGATGGTTTTTTTACTGCACAGTATTTTCCATTTAGTCTAGGCAAATTCTGATACAGTTTCTCTTAAATAACCTTTTAATTCCTATTCCTTAATGTGTTTTTTTTAATTGATAACCATTTGGTAAACATATTTTTTATAGAATATGTATATTCTCTTTTTGACAATTTATTTTGAGGGCAAAAGTGAAATTATCATGTCATTTTTTGAAATTTTCAGGAACAAAAATCAGAACCTGAATATGGTGAGGATATAAACCCTATTTCACGTCTAATCCAAATTCAGCAGGCAAAAAAAGAAAGGGAACCAGTATACTCATTGTTGGAAGAAAGAGGAGTTCCTCGCCGCAGGGAGTTTGTTATGGAGGTTATTATATCATTATCACCCTAGTTTAGTGTCATGTTGCATGCATGCTTAATTTTAATTTTTGAATATTTTTAACACTAACAATAGTAAATTGTAAAATTCAGAGAACGTTTATAATTAACATGATAATTAGCTGCTTTTTTCTTGCAGTATGATTGAATTAAACCATTGTAATTGAAACCTATAATAATTCATTGAGTTTTGCTTATACACTTTCAAGGTATTCAGTTTCTATCTATATTTTTTTATGGCTTTAAATTAACTTATTTAATCTTACTACAATGCTTTTATACATATTTTACTTGTTTTCAAAATCTAAAACAACACATTTTAAGTACCTATCCAATTCTAAATGCTAGTAGAGAATCCCATTTGGAAATTACTTTTTTCTTTTATAAATATAGTATTTTTATATTGTTGTGTTGAATAATATGCCAACATTTTTTAAGTTACTTGAGATATTATGTAATAATACACAGCTAAGATTCTGGCCTTAAATTAATTTAAATTATAATTGGCTTAAACATTGGATAACATGCTTTAGAGGCCGCATGGTCTAAGGTGTCACTCTCAATATGCAATGACAGGGAGATCAAGGCTTTAATCCCTGCAGAGTGTGTTTTTCCTAAATATTTTTCACTCTCTATCCACACAATTGCATGTACACTTCATCTAAATTAATTCATCATCCCCAATGCATTATTGTTATTAGTACAAATGTTTATAACCCTAATGAGTAGTATGCGGCGCTTCTAAAAAAAATTGACAAAAATCATATACACATTAGAGTCATACTCTTTTTTTTACTCAAATATCAAACTTAACATAGCTATAATTTCTTTTTTAATCATTCACTACATAAGATTGTATACTATTGTATTTATCAACCTTCTCTGATCATATCGAGCACCCAAACACAAGACACTTTTGTTTATTGGAAATATAACTCAACAAATCATATCATAAAGATATCCTTAGCATCACTTATGTGACTAATAAGACTGCAATAGAGAAGTCATAAAGCTTAAGTCATGCGGACAGAGCTCTTTCTTAAGTCCCAAAACTTCCCTAAAAATCCCTTTTTTAATTTTAGCTCTCTAAAGTTGTTAAAAATGTGTATATGAAATTTTTTGAACTATTTATGTAAATTTGTATTATTTTCAGTATAATTATTTAGACAAG
This sequence comes from Timema cristinae, assembly GCA_039000515.1. NCBI lineage: Eukaryota > Metazoa > Arthropoda > Insecta > Phasmatodea > Timematidae > Timema > Timema cristinae. The sequence continues at coordinate 14,393,096 of JBCFYV010009882.1, read as the reverse complement.
TTACAACTATTCAGACCCGATGTCCTTAAAAATTGGTAGATTTAAAAAATTTTAAAAGGAGTAGGAAGAAACCATGGTTCGACAACGAATGTTCAAAACTAGTTAAAGTAAGAAGAAAAGCTAAATTACATTGTTTATAAAGTACAAGTTTATATATCTTAGACACATTTAGCAATGCAAAAAGTAAGGCTCGTGCCTTATTCAGAAACAAAATGAGAGATAATATTTAAAGGGTAATGTTTGGGAGATGGTGTCAAATAGCAAAAATAAGTATATCTGGGAACTTTATTAATGTATAATAAGACAGTGTATTTAAGCACTGTATATAAAACATTTTAATTTGATCTTTCGTAAGGAGCGAATACTATAATAAGATTAAGACTCAGATATTATTTTAATTTAATAAATGCAAGTATGAATTAAATTGTTTTGTTAACCTTTAAAATATTGTATATAAATCACATTATAATTTGCCCTTATAAGAAGTTGGCATAATTTGATAATATCTGTTAATTTAGCGTTGTGATATTAGTCAAATACATACAAAATAACACCACGATATAACAACTATGAACTGACAAGCATTCACAGTGGAATTCAAAGTCAAAACATCTTAACAATACAAACAGTTTAAAAAAGTTAAAATAAAGGACAATTTGAAATACCAAGTTAAAATATATTACATCATATATGAAGAGTTAGTTAGTTTTAAATGTTTTAGTGACCAAGTAATTTAAAAGTTAACTAACCAATTTAATTCATACTTGCATTTATTAAATTACAATAACATCTAAGTCTTAACCTTATTACTGTATATAAAGTAATTGATTGTGAAGGAAGCCAACCTGAAACGCACAGCAATATATACTTTTGAACTACATTTTCTAGAATGATTTGAAATGTGTAGCTGCAAACTTGCAGTGTTGCCAAATCTTTGTGTTTTGTGTGTTTTTATTGTGTATTTTCAAATGATAAAGAAATATTTCCTAAAATTTAAAACCATGCGTGAAGTGTAATAGTGCAATAGTTTAAGAAGTAATGAAGAGATGTGTTTTTCTATCTAGGCCTAACCTAACTATCCTTTCAGGTTGGTTTCCTTAACTATCAATTACTTTATATCATTGTTCTGTGTTTTTACACTGTCTTATTATACATGTCCAAGCCCATAGGCATTAATTCATTTTATTATAATTGGGAACTTTATTTAATTAATGGATATAGGAAAAGTTAGGAGCACTTCAGTGAAAGATGATAATGGCAGCCAGATGGAAGATACAAGTGAGGTTTTGAGTAAATAGAATGACCACTTCATGCATATTTTGAAATATGAACAATCCAAATAGGGTGAGGGTATTGAAATCCATACTACTGAACTACTAGTCGTATTAGTGAAGTCAAAGAGGCTTTTAGGAAGTTAAATTGCCAAGTATTGATTAAATTCCAGCTGAGTTAATTAAAGGAATTGGTTAATAGCTAGTAATAGAAATTCATAAAATGTTCCATATGGAACCATGAGGAGGAAGAATGAAAGGAAGGTATTATTATACCCATTTTCAAAATGGGAGATAAAACACTGTGTAATGACTATAGGTGAAGAAAAGAAAAGGATTTTAATAATACGAAGATCAATTTTTTTATGAAAATAAAAGAAGTCTTGAAAAATTGTAACTGACAAACTTGAGCCAACATCATCATTTATTAGTATTATAGCTGTGCGGAAAAGAAAAAGCTTTGAAAAACTGAAGGTAGCTAATAGGCTATTGGAAGGATATAAAGTTTTATCACGGTCAAGATTACAAGGCCAATAAAGAAATAAATATATATATATATATATACCTTGGAAAAAAAAAGCATCTTCTCTAATAACTTAATTTTTTTAGAGGTCTGCCAAGAAGGAAAAGTACTTTAGTAAAATAACCTATCAACTCTTAACCAAATTAAATGGGATATGTAATATTTAAGGTACAAAAAAGAAATGACAACGAGTAGAGGTGTAAAAGTACTCGGTATATTTCTGTATCTTGTCTATAAATAAAAACTAGCCCTACCCCATCCAAGATCAAATATAAATCCTAATTTCTTAGTTTTTATGAGGTCCCGAATTTGATCCCTTTTTTTGGCTTTAAAGTGCCCCTAAGTCCCTAAAATAGACTTAAATATAAAGTATGAGTCATATATAGACCAACTAGATAGCTGTTGCCCGCGGCTTTGCTTGCGTGGAAGTTGATTATATACAAATACGAAAATATACATATGTATTTACAGATTAATTTAAAATATTACGTTACGTTGATGACCATAACTTGACCTCGGATCAAAAATAATGCAAGTCCGATACAAACTTTCACCCCCTTTTTAATCCCTTATTAAATAAAATTTCCAAAATTCCTGAAACACGTATTTATTTGTTTTACGTCAATAACCGAAATACAAAATTTTGTTTATGTAACTTTCAAAATGACAGACTTTCATACATATTATCATCCCCTATTTTGACCCCTTTGGGGTGGAATTTTCTAAAATCCTTTCTTAGTGGGTGCCTACATAACAAAATGAATATACAGTCTGAATTTCATGCTTGTAGCCTTGATAGTTTGCGCTCGGCGATGATGAATCAGTCAGTCAGGACATGTTATTTTATAAGTATAGATTAGAACTCTTATGATGTTGCCCATATTTTTACAATCTAACATTTTATCATTATGTAACAGTAAGGTTATGTTTATTATTTCATTATTTTAGTTTACTAAATCATACTTTTGACTTAATAGGACATTTTATAAAAACACAATATTCAGGTTTTTTTCTCCCTGATAGATTGCTTAAATCTATAACATACTATTAGACAATTTTAGAATGGTTTTAATATTAGTCTCTCTTTACATAGATAATCTTAAGCACAAATGAATGTAAGATAATTTTAAATTATTAAACATCCTAGATTTAAGTACTATTGGGATGTTAAAAGAAATACTAAATTTTTTAGTAAGTAATTTATGTTTATTTAGTTCTACATACCTTTATAAATATATTTTTACATTCATTATTGTTTCCAACCTGTGGCCTGTGTCAGTTTATTCAAGACATATATTTTCCACTACTGGCCTGCTATACCTGACGTAGCTTCATATGCTGTATAATTTAACTTGAGATTAGAAGAGGCACAACATCCAGTCCTCTAATTCATCACTTTGATACAATAAACCCACATTTCACTTTTTTTTTTTTCCATGTACTGAATTTAACCTGGGAATATTAGCTCAGCAGATAAACATGATATCGACTGAGCTAAGGTATCATTCATACATTAATCTATTTTTTTTAACATAAATCACCTACAAAATTGAGGTTTTTTTTGTAACATGGCACAAGTTTTTATACACCTTGTTCATAGAAGTCGACCATCTGTGACTTGGGCCAGTTCTCTACACTTTCTTTTGTCTCATTGTCACTGTTGAACTCATCACCTGCCATACATATTTTCAGATGTATGAACAGTAGATATATGTGAAAAGGGTTTAGCAAAAATTACTCACAAATTTTGAATAATTATTGAATCAAATCATATCCTAGTGGAATACACTAAAAATATAACACTAGTAAAACAATTACGCATAATGAAAAAAAAATTTATCTATTGACCTTAACCCTCAAAAGTTATGCAAAAATGGAAGTTCTTCAATGTGTTCATACAATAATAGATAGCGGAAATTGGTCACAATGTTCCCAGCTGTCCAGAAAACTCTTCTCATTTGACACTTATGTGGCTGGAATGGCTAGGAATCATTCATCTACATGATATATAGTTGGGAACACTTATTTATGTTTATGGGCTGCTCAGCTTGTATAATTGTGCTGCCGTAAGGTAATCCTCAATTGATTTTGCTTGTATATCAGTAACATTATTTATGGGTACACTTAAGGGAACTTTGTCTAGCTCATCGCACATGTATCCTGTTGAAACAGCTGGCTTTGGAACTTCCTTGGCTTGTACTTCCAGAATGGCACATGAAAGAAGTTCTTGTTGAAGGAAGTTAATGACTTGAAACTTTTCCTCTTCATTAAATATAGCTACCTTAAACCCTGACACAGACAAGTATACAACAGATCCTCAGCCTTACAGAGGTTTCGCTGCACTCCTTGAGCCAGGTTGAGTCCATCAACACTAGGGTTCACTAGGATCAATGCTAAATGATAAAACACTTCCAAATGGGCATTTATTAAACTATTCAATTTTAACATGTTCAATTTAAAGGGACCATGGTAATCATAATGGGCAATCTGCTTAAGTCCTTTGTGAGGTAGGATCATGTGAAGAGGGGTTGGGTTTGGTTTCTACCTGAACCTAGCTTTGGGGAAGCCGGCTGATTGACTCGAGAATGTTATTTGTCTACTTCTCTCTAGTGAAATCATGTTTAAAATGAGCTTTTTTTTAAAAAAAAATAATGCCCCTTGATGGCACCTAGCGATTCCCTTGTTAAAGGTCTCAAGCTCTCTCATGGAGCACAGCATTTTAATCTGAAGTCAGTTAGTCTGGTGTATTCTCGTCTGTGAATTTAAATCAATTATGGTGATCAAGGCATTAAGGAGATCCATTTTATACTGTAAAAACCAGCTTTTTAATGATTTTATTAGGTTTATTTCAAAAAGCATTTCTGTGTCAAACTCATTTTTTTTTAAATATGAGCTAAAGTATCTTGCTCCCTCAAGACATTGGAATGATCATAGATGCTGTAGGATAAGCATTACAACATTATTCTGTAGTAGCTTCAGCAAAAGGCTTTATCACTTAAAATACCATTAGCCAGTTTTCATTCTGCTGATGAAAGAGAGTCAATGTCTGCATTTGAAGGGGGTAGTTTTGCTACTACAGCTTTTCTTAAACTGAAAAATCCATCACGCATTGCATATTTTCTTGACCATCGCCCTTCCACATCCTGAACCAACTTCAAGGTCCATACTTTTTTGCAGCATGCACCCTTACCTTTCTGTAGAGCTCCGAATGCTGTGGCCAACAATTGAACGAGCCTTTGATAAAATTTGCATTATGTTTGGGCAAGAAATCTTGGCACCCTTTATTGCCAATTGAAATGTACTAGCAAAACACTTTTGCAGAGTTCACTGTTTGGTTAAAAGTAGCTTGCAGGCTTTGAGCATTGTCAGTAACTCTAAATACTTTAACAGGACTGAGCTCGGTTATTGATGGGATGCAACATTCTCTGCACATATAATTATGGACACATTTAATACATTTAATATTACAGCTGTGTGTGACTCTAGCACCCCAACATTCATAGAGTAAACAACTTGCAGTCCTTTGTGAAGTGGCATGTGGGTTATATATAACTAAGTTAAAGTCAAGGTATTTGATATTTTAGATATTGTTTAGAAAAATTATAGTCCAACACATTTTCTTTAATGTTATTGATTATTTAAATAAAGATATATATATGATAAGAAAATATCCAGTCATTCCTAAAACTTAATAAATGTTTGCCTAAACCACGATTATAAAAAAATTATAAGTCAAAAATACGAAATCTAAAGCATTAACAACACCTAAACTCTCTAGGAGTTTATTATTAGCACTGCGTCTTACTACCCATTCGGGTTATACGCACTTACGCTAATGTGTAATGGTAGGGTGATTGTGATATGAAAATGGAGGACCTACAGTTTAACGTGGAATCCGAACCACGGTGGAGGCCTGGCATTCCCCACATTCACAAGATGTCTTGTCAGAGGTGAAGGAAGGGTTTGGTAATTAGATAAATCTGTGCCGGGACCGAGGATCTAGGAGTTTAAAACCAATGTGGTGGTGGGCTACTACCACATACAGCATCATGTACCAACCATACACTTTGTTACATTTTTTTAAACAGTACTTCATATTTCATTTCTAAGACCTTGTAGTCTATATGTCATTTCAAACGAATAAATAAAGAACCCATTACTTATTCCGATTTATTTTCTTACACTGTATTTTTTTAATGTTTCAACAGGCTTATAAAGTATTTTGTATACACAAAAGCTTTTATAATATCTTAAATATTATCAAAGCATTATTCCTGTTACAAACATATAAATGTTGAATGTAATTTATTTTCTGCTTTATGTAAACAAATTAATTTTCAAAATATCAGCTGGTCAGCTTAGAAACGTGTGATAATGTAGCTCCATTTAAAAATAACATTTAGAATTCAATGGTATTTGATTTCCTATTCCATGTTTATAGTAAATATTGTATTAACAATAATTCATAAGGATTTACTTTACCTCACTAGATTTATTATTAAAAAAATATTAACATGTTAGACACATTGGGGACTTGCAATAGCCTAAAACCGTTTTGATTATTTTCTAGTTTTATTCACTTTGAGTTATCAAATTGAGTGATATTAATTCAAAATTGTTATTATTGAACTTTTGCGGACTCCTAATAAACAGATGGTCACTCGGTGCCTGGTCTGACAAAGGAGGGAGTGGGGTCTGGTGCACTAGCTCTCAGTCAAACGAATCAATTAGCTGCCATTAATTAACTGGGTTTGTGTGCACACATTGTCGGGCAGTAGCACAACTCCTGAACCCAACAGGCAGCAGCGCCTTTTGTTCTGAACTGCCCTCCATAACTTTTTTTGGAGTTTCACAATACACATCTGCATTGATCGTCGTACCTTGTGGCGTGAATTCCACCATCAGAATTCCCTTCTTGTCCCAGAACATGGTACATATGATTTTTCTGGTGGATAGTGTCTGCTTGACTTTCTTGGGGAGCCAGTATGCTGCCAATGCATTGCTTGTTTCATGGTTTCTAGTGTCACATGGGAAACCCATGTTTCATCACCTGTGACAATCTTCCTTAAAAACATCCCTCCCTTTTACTACAGCTGCAAAAATTCTAAAGCTGATCCCATACATTCTTTCTTATGATCCCTTGTAGCATTTTTGATACTCACTTCCAAAACTGTTGTTGGTTGGCACGACTTCATGCAATAAAGATTGTTAAATGTCATAAAGTTGTATTGACAATTCAGACATCATCAATTGTTTATTCCTGCAAATTTTCTTGTCCACTTTTTTCAACAGATTCACAGACTAGGGACAGGTAGCTTCTTATCTCCTTGTCGTTGATATTCTCCCTTCATTAAACTGTCTAACCCACTTTCCCACCCACCCTTCACTCATCATATTTTTTTCAAGAAACATGACTAACCTGACAATGAATTTTGGAAGGGTTAATTTCTACTGTTTTAAAACCTTAAACACTACTTTACATTTGGCAATCTGCTCTCTTGTTTTAAACATAATTAATGTGACGTAGCTATCCCCAAACTAAATATAAACTCACAAAATTATGTCAACACTTTGACCTTGAATGATAAAAGGTTACCAAGTGTAAGCAGTTCATCACTACATACACAGCAGATATTTGCGAACAGTACTTATGCTCTTGATGCGCCTCATGTTCAAAACTATACCAAACTGTAAAAATGTGTTTTAATCTTTTGATAGAATTAATTCTCTTTTATAGTCAACCAAAAAAGATAAGATATTAACCCTAAAACTACCATGATGATTGATTGGTTGCCCAAGTAATTGGTTAAAACACTCATGCAATCAATATATCAACGTAAGCCAAGTCTTGTCTTTTAGTAATTGCTAAATGACACCACAAAAATGCATCCTAAATGTTAGGCTCTGGTTCATATGTTCTTAAACAGAAAGCAACATATTATTTTAAAAAAACTTTTTTTTTTGCCAAATAAAGTTTTGTTTACTTAGTTGTCTGAATAAGTTTCTGACTTGGTTTTTTCTTTCTTTATTTCATGTTTACATAAATTTAGCAGCTTCTATTTTGTTGTTTTTCCCCCTTGTTTTCATACTTAAGTTTATTTAGGATCTACTAATTTTTTCGTTGTTTTCTTCAAAGTTAATTTTATATAAGCGTTGCTTGTTTACACTTTTTAACTAGGTAATGGTGAAATGCAGGTCTTGACTCTTAAAACATATATAAATTTTTTTTTACAAATGTAATGTAGTTATAAAATCAGACAACTCAATACATACCAACTTATATAAAATTTTAAATAAACAAATGCTATTATCAAATAGCCCGAACAACAAAATAGTTATATTTCTTGCTGGATGAATGATGAAGAAAACTGACATAAAGTGAATTTATTTTGTCCTATGTATCATCATATCAAATTTTCAATTTTATTTGCAATTTACTCTAGTATAATGATTGATAAAATTTCTTTTTCCCCTTACTATTCTATATTTATATTATAAGTGCTATCTTTACATGTGTATATGTTCAGTTTTTCTTATGGGGAAATTTAAAAGGCTTAATAAGCAGTGCTTGAGTGTTTTCAATCACAATGGTGAAAATAAACCGAGCGCAAAAGTGTCAAAGTAGAAAAATTTGTAAGATTATTTTTAATGATCAAACCGATTTTTCTATTTAAATATTGTGTATTTTCAGGTATCTATTGGGCAAACAACGTGTACAGGCTCTGGTCCAAACAAGAAATTAGCCAAGCGTGCTGCTGCCGAAGGACTTCTCGAACAGCTAGGCTATCTTCGACCAACCACACAGCCAGTCAAGCCTACAATTAAGGCAGTGGTTACAGATTCCTTAGGACAGGACCTAGACAAAAACAGAAAGGTTTTATATACATACATATATATATATATATATTGAAAAATGACACCTGGACACTGGACAGGGACAGTACACAGGGCAGGTGTCATTTTTTAATTTTCAGAATATATCTAGGTGGAGGAATATTCACTAAAAAGCATAAATAATAGCTTTGGCTATTTGATTCTCATAAATATATTTTCTGAAAATTGAAGCATGACACCTGCCTCGTATACTGTCCCTGTCTTGTTTCCAGATATCATTTTCAGAATATATATATTCAATTGTTTACTTGCTAATAAATGCAAAATTGGGTTACATTTCTTTTGATGCATAATATGTTATACTAGGTTTAGTTAACATTTGACTTCATAAAGGAAAAAAAAATTGTCCCATTATGTAGTTTATCCATCAAACACATCTCTACGTTACTACCGTTTCAAACCATATCCATCCATCCTGCTCATTCAACATTTACTAATTTCATTGTTCAGTCATCAACTATTGACTAATAACCCAAATGGGTAATAGACGCAATGCTAAAAAAAAATTAAAAAAAATAAAAAAAGTCACTTCACTGTTTTATTCACATTAATAGCTCTATATCAGAAGTGTAGTGGATATTTATAATTAATAATTAGGGCTGGGTCAATGCCGATCGCTAACTCTACTAAGGCACAAGAGGTTAAGGCATTATTCAGTAATTTAAGCCTGATTATTTTCGTTAGCCTTTTGAACTATGCAAGTGAGAAGTCAGATAGTGGTGAGCTAGGTACCAGATTAAATGATACTTTGTATTTTACTACTGTATTACTTGGCAACTGGGTAGAGATTTATGGGGTGGATAGAATGGGCTGTTTACTGGTTAGGGAGGGAAAAAATATGATTGTAAGGACAGCCTGTGGTGAGGTGACTCATACTTTTCGACTTTCAAGTGAGAAATATTGCTTGAAGGACGATTTCAAGGTCAACACTTTATGTGTAACAAGGGGACTACTAACATAACATCAAACCCTTGTTAAAAACCATACTTTTTAAGCTTAATAGCTTATTCCATAAATATTAATTGATAACTAAATGGTGACCTGGCGGTCTAGGAGTAAGGTGTCCGACTTCTGTGCTGGAGTTCCGAGGTTCAATCTTCGGTCCCAGCACAGATTTATCTGATTGCCAAACCCTTCCTTCACCTCTGACAAGACTGTGTATTAACCACAACTTGTGAATGTGTGAAATGCCAGGCCTCCACCGTGGTTCGGATCCCACGTTAAACTGTAGGTTCTCCATTGCAAGCTACTTTCTCCATAATTTCCATGCATCAAAACATGGTAGAGTAGAAAATATCTTTGGCCTACTCTAAATCTGTCAAGCTCTCTCGGTTGCTAAACCTAACAAATATCTGTTATAGAGCACAATGAATCGTGCACCTCCTAACCTGTCTCACCCCAAACGTCAAGCATCCCTCCACTCCTAAGATTGCTACAGAACAGAGAAAAATATCTACAAAAGAGAACAGTGATGAGTCAGCAGTAACTGCCTGGAACATAAAGTATGCTTTGTTTCCCGCCCTAAACTTTAAGGGAAATAGCCAATCCCTTCCGACTTAGGGAATGGATTATGACAAAGTCGGTAATCCGATGAATGGAATTTTGCTCACTGAGTCTTAAAACAGATCCTTGAACCCCGAACTCCCAGAACGGAAGTTTGACATCTTACCCCTAGATGACCGCCAGGTCACCTTATTTATTTTAATTTATTCGTCAGTTGATAACTATTTAATAATTTTAAAACTATATATGCCTATTTAAATTTCATGAAATTTAATGAACGAAATATTTTTTCTGTGCTTACTGAAAAATCAATATATATTAGCTATGATGTTCTATACATAGACTTATAAATTAAAATTCCTATATAAAACTATCACAAACTTAACTATGAGAAAAGCTAAGTCAATTTGACTCTCCCTTAATACATTTAGTTTAAGGTAGGATTAATCATCTAGTAAATTATATTTAAATTAAATTTTGTCTTGATTCTTAAACTTGTATAAGCAGAACCTTTAACAAAATAAAAATAATCTTTGTAATTTTAAATTAATCAAATGATCGGCAAAATAGTTTCTTTCCCAGCCCTAATAAATACCCTACTTTTTCTCGAGGGTTCTGTATCTTGTCTACCCTTAAAAAATGTTTATTTTCAAAAGTTTATGTTTGCTGACATGCAAATTACCTTTATAATATTTCAAAGACTATAAACCATATGATTGACTTTGGTGATTGACCTTGCCCTTCTTAATATTTATTTAAATAATCTTTAATAGCTTTACATACTTAACAGATACATAACTAACATATTTCTCTTATTTTATTTACAAGCCTGCTAATTAACTATTTCTACACGCACCAAACTTCATTGTTTTTGAACATTAATACATTGAATCATTGATTGTAAAAATGTCTTAACATCTACGGTTTTCTTAATTTGTTCTAAAACAATATGGATCCTAGGTGACTTTCTTAGAAGATGAAAAAAGTCAAGAAATACCTCCTGGGGGCAGTAGTGGACGTCAACTTGTGCCAGGACTTTTGCTTATGGCTGATGGTGTTTCAAACAACTATATACCGAATACACCATCTAAAGCAGGTTAGTTCTTGTTTGAGATATTTATTGGCACTTGATTACAATTATCTATTCTGTTTTTCTTACAATCCTTGAATTGGATTCATCTGTAATTAAATACATTGCTGATAAAAAAATTGCCATGAATATTCACGTTGCACCCATAATTTTAAAAATAGTTTCAAAAGGATATGACCCGTGAGCATTGTTGATATTTTTATTACACCTTACCAGGCTTAGGGGTCTGTGAGTTTGGGGTTTTTCATTAGAGTGAAACTCGAACCAAGTATTTCTAAAATCTCCTGAGTTAGAGTATATTCATATCTTAAAATGTTAAATGTATATATTTGTTTATTTTAAATGTAAAATATTATATTTAAAATGTCACCAGTCAAAAAAATGTAAATATTATAACTTTAAAATATATAAATATTTATGTTTTAAGACAAGAATGACTCATTTTTATAAATAGTAAATGCTTTTGAAAAGATAAGAAATGGAAATAGGCATCACGGTTTTTAAATTAGAAATAACAGTATAAAAAATAGTAATAAGAACAACATTCAAATAAAATATAATAATAAAAATAATTAAAATAGTTTCGACACCCATGTCTCTAAGGACATTAAAATTACACTAACAATTATAAAAAAAGTTAATAAAATCAATAATCACCTGATGGCTTGGAAATCTTTAGTAAGACATTGTAGAAACAATGAAATAATGTAGGAAAGTAAGTGATAGTGAAGTAAGCTGACCTGAATGGATGGTTAGGTTAGGCCTAGATATGCACAAACACGTTTCTCTCAATTTCTTCTTATAATTTTACACCTCCCTAATTTCTTCTTACAATTTTACACATCCCACTTCTTCAAACTTCCACAATTGCACATTGTTTTGAATTTTTCGAAATATTCCTTTTTCATTAATGTGCCTATTAATATGAAAAATAAATACTTCCAAGAATTTAAAACAATGTGTATCTTTGGAAGTTTGAAGAAGTGGAAAGTGTAAAACTATAAGAAGAAATGAAGAGAAAAGTGTGTTTGTTTCTATCTAGGCCTAACTATCCTTTCAGGTTGGCTTCCTTCACTATCACTCACTTAACATTATTGTACTGTTTTTTTTCAACACTGTCTTATTAAAAATAAACTAATAAAATTGACGTTTTAATGGGCTAATATTTCCCCAAAGTATTCTTTCGTAACTTAATCTACTAATATTTTGTTTATTATCCCTTAATGTAATCGTTTATGATCACATCTTCGGTTTCAATTCCATTCCTCTATGCTCAATTGCACATGATCGTGCTAAAAATTGTTTTATTGAGAAATTTATTTCATTTCAATTTAAAATATTTATAATAGTTAATAATTTGAAATGAAAAATAATATTGTTAAAATAATTTTTTCTAGTCAACAATATGAAATATTGTTTTTTTTTTAATTCAAATGAGGTAAGTTTGATAAAATGCTTATTGCAATAATTATGATCATTACTGATTTTAGATAGGTTAACCAACATATTTTTATAAATAAATAGTAACTAAACTAGTGCTAGTTTTGTGTTTAAACGTATTAATTAATACAAGTTTTAAATATCTAAAGTTCGAAAATGGGTGACCTGGCGGTCTAGGAGTAAGGTGTCAGACTTTGGTGCTGAGGGTCTGGGGTTCAATCTTCGGTTACCGTTAAGATTTATCTGAATACCAAACCTTTCCTTCACCTCTGACAGGATGTGTATTAATCACAACTTTTGAATGTGTGGAATGTCAGGCCTCTGCCATGGTTCGGATCCCACGTTAAACTGTAGGTCCTCCATTTCATCTCACAATCATCCTACCATTACACATCAACTTAAGTGTGTATAACCCAAACAGGTAGTAAGACGTGGTGCTGCTGCTGCTGATGATTATAATGATAATGATAATATGTTCGAGACAATTCAATATAAAATATTCTCGATGTTAAATTCTAATTTTTAAAGGGACCAGGTAAAAATGATAAAAATAATCATTATCTTAAAAGTAATATATTTTGCTATTTTGATTGCTTTGTCATGGCAATACAAGTATACAATTTCAATCAAGTACAATTCAAAATGTAGACAGTATTGAATAAATTTACCTGTCAAAAGTGGTGTTTAAAGCCCTATTATGTTATTATTGTGAAAATTGATATTATATTTAACAAGTTAACCAAGCAAATGATTATCTAAATTAAATAAATAGCCTATGTTTACCAATGGTTTTTAAATTTGATTATTACGTACATCAAGGGGAAGCTTGAAAATGATAAGCCTACAAAACCTTAGATATCAATCTCAAGCTTAAATGATCATCTTGAATCGAAGCTCGAAATCCGAGTACTCAAAGAACCCTAGTATGTGTGTGTGTGTGTGTGTGTGTGTATATATATATATATATATATATATACACTAGAGGTCTGCGAATAGGATTATTTATCAAATCGAATATCAAATTTACAACTAATACTGAATAATTCAAATTGAATAGTAGATTTTTCTTACCTTTTTGATAAAAATAATTTAAATTGGTGAATTCTTTTTGAAAATGTGGTTTATATTTAAGTAAATGATTAATGTAAAAAAATACTTTAAAACATGGTTATTTGAGCGGGTATTGTTATTAAAATAAATGATATGTATCTCCTCATGGACTTTATCGCTCCATTATTTAAAAATTGAGATATTTATTCAAAACTCATATCTGAATCAAAATAAGACACTAGATATCCAAGCAAAAATTGCGCTGTACTTATGTAAAACTTTTTCACACCCGGTTTTAAATTTATGTTTTTTTTTTAAAGAATTATAGTCCTCATTTGTATATTTGGACCATTAAAAAAGATCGATATTGGGTCCACAAGGGTCAACACTTTGTGTTAAAATTTCTACTCCCGGTTAAAATATTTGGCATCTTACGGTTATCACATTAATAATAAATTTCTCATTTGTCAATTTTGACCAATAAAATAGGTAAATATTGACTACTGAGTCAAAAATGGTAGAAATAGATCATTGCTGTACACACATTTCAATTTCGACTCCTGGTTAAAATGTTTGGCATCTGATGGTTATCACATTGATAATAAATTTCTCATTTGTAAATTTTGACCAATAAAATAGGTAAATATTGACTATTGAGTCTAAAATTGTAGAAATAGATCATTGCTGTACACACATTTCCCTTAAGACGTTAAAGGGAAAAGAACATCAACTTTTTGAGAGACTTACTTATTTATCTACTCTACGGCATTAGAAAATTAATGCACTAAAACCTAAGTATTATCTCTGCAACCAAAGTTCACAAAATTATATTAATATATTGGTCATTTCTAAGAGCGTTTTATAAAAATATATATTTCAAATAAAAGTTTTTATTTTAGTTTTAAATAGTACTACAATTTTACAATAATAATTTATTTAGTATTTCAAATAATTGCAGGTATATGGAAATTTCTGCTTCCGTAAAATACCTTAAAATTAATTTTCATGGGAAAATAAAAATAGCAATTTTGTTTCAAATCTTAATCAACACCCAAATACGAATTTTAATCAAAGGTGTTAGAGCTGAACTTGAGAAAATTGAATCTTTCTCTTTTCTCCCTTTAGTAAACTATTCTTAATTGTAGGGTTAGGCAGACACTTACAAATGGCATAGCAAAAACCACTTAAACCACTTTTTGATATTCGAGGGGTAGGGGTGAGGGTTCATAAAATGTCGACATCTATCAACATCTTGGGTTAGGTTTTTTCTTTTACCTAAATTGTTAAGAAAACTTAAATATATATATATTTATTTGCATATAGCTTGAAAACTATTAGTTTTATAAAAATATATATTTCAATTAAATAATTTTTATCATAAATATACCCACATATTTAAAATAAATAATTTCATTTCTCAAAACTACATGATTTAAGATGAAAATTTAAAATTTATGGATCAGTAGAGAAACCTTAAATTTATTTTGACGAAAAATTGAGAGTAGATATTTTGTTTGTAATATTGATCAATGCTTGGAAATTAAATTTAATCAAAATTGTTCAAGCTAATTTTTATACAAAAACATTTTTTCTCCTTTCGCCCCTTAGTAAACTACACTTAAATTTAAGGTTATACAGACAGCACTGCATTAACCATGTTTTAGGGCTCAGGGGGGTCATAAAATGCCGACATCCATGAACATCTTGCATTGAAAAAAAAATTTAACAGTTGCAATATTTTATCTTAAGTGTTGGAAAAGTTAAAAAATAAATTTATATGCGTATATCTTGAAAACAATTGGTTTTATAAAATATATTTTTATTATAAATAGATCTTCATATTTGCAATGATAAGTAATTTCATATCTCAAATAGTTACAGAGATATGATAAATAAATGATATGGAATTCCGCACATACTTTCTTATTCCATTGTTTAAAATTCGAGATAGTTACTAAAAATGCATATGTGATATAACAAAATAATATGTACTTGCAAACCTGAGCAAAAATTGCGTTATACTTAATTAAAACGTTTTTTGACTCCTGATTTGTATATTTGGACCAACAAAAAATATTGTTATTGAGTTCACAAGGGTCAACACTTAATATTAAAATTTTGACTTCTATTTAAAATTTTTGACATTTTATTAGAGATTACACATCTAATGGTTATCGCATTGCTATTAAAGTCCTCATTTATAAGTTAAGACCACTAATAAAGGTAAATATTGACTATAGTGTCTAAATAGATATATATCATTGCTGTACAAACATTTCCCCTAAGAAGTTAAAGGGAAAAGAATATCAACTTGGTGACCTGGTGGTCTAGGGGTAAGGTGTCAGACTTCTATGCTGGTGGCCGGGGTTCAATCCTCGGTCCCGGCAAAGATTTATCTGATTACCAAACCCTTCCTTCAACTCTGACAAGACATCTTGTGAATGTGGGGAATGCCAGGCCTCCACCGTGGTTCGGATTCCATGTTAAACTGTAGGTCCTTCATTTCATCTCACAATCACCCTACCATTACACATTAGCGTAAGTGCGTATAACCCGAACGGGTAGTAAGACGCGGTGCTAATAATAATAATAATAATAATAATATCAACTTCTTGAAAGACTTACTTATTTACTTACTCTATTGCATTATAGAATTATTATGTTAAAACCTAAGTAGTATTTCTTTACAACAAAATCTCACAAAATTGTATCAACATAGCAAAATATTAGTTTTATAATGATATATTTCAAATATTTTTTTATTCTAATATTACTACAATTTTGCAATGATTAGTTACTAACTATCCCAAATAGTTACTCAGACACGGAAATATCCACTTCCTTAAAGTACCCTAAAAGTCATTTTCATGGGATGATGAAATTATCAATTTTATTTATAATCTTAATCAACACCTAGATACGAATTTTAATATAAACTGTTGAAATTGATTTTGAGAAAATCAATTTTTTTTTTTTCTCTTTTTGTCCTTTACTAAACCATTCTTGGGGTTTGGGTGGGGTCATTAAACTTTAATCCATCAGCATCTCGGCTTAAATTTTTTCTTGGCAGTTACAATACTTTACCTTTAGTGTTCGAAAAGTTAAAAAATACATATGCAGTCAACTCTGATTTTGGTGAACTCATTTGTAGTGAACATTCAGCTACAGTGGACGTAATTCATTGCTCCCAACCCACATACGTTTCAGTGTTTGTTAAAAAAAAATCATTTATTATGAACCTCAACATTGGTATTAGTGAACATAAAAACTTTCTATAATAAATTTAATTCTAACATCATAATTCTATAACTATTTGGTTGTTTAAACTCGAAAACACCGATTTTCAACCTGAGTTCTTATTTAGATAACATGAAGCTTGACTGAAAGTACAGAATGTGAAATGGGAGGGAGGGTTGAACTTAAACATTCATTGTACTCATGACCTGGCTTAAGTCTTAATACCTTGTTTGCAGCAAGTAAAGGAAGGCCATCTTCTGAGCTGTAGTAATATGACAGGAGTTACAGGACAGTGAATGATAGTCTCTGGCCATTTAGTAATTGTTTCTACTAATACCTTTCATTAAGAGGGTATTTGAATCTTAAAAAAAAAACTATATTCTTCTACTCAGTTTAGTTTTTTGAATGCATGGATAGTGTGGAATCAAGTGTGGAAAAAGCACAAACTCTAGAGAAGGATCTGGGAGGAAAAATATTAATCCAAAACGTGTACAATAAACAGCAGCATATAACCGACTTTTATTAAAGATTAATTAATAGATTTCAATAAAGAGCGATTGCATTTGAACTCTTATTTTGTTTGTCACTATCCCACTACTTTCAGATAAAAAAAAAAGCAACCAGACTAGACTGTATTTCCATATAGCTTGAAAATTATTGGTTTTATAAAATTATGTTTCTAATAAAAGATTTTTTTATTTAAATAGACATATATTTGCAAAGATAAGTAATTTCATATCTCAAAAGATTACAAAGCTAGGATATAGAGAAAAAAAATTGGAATTTATGCATCAGTCCAGAACCTTTAAAGTCATTTTGACAGAATTGATAATAACCATTGTATTTGATCCCATTTTGGCCTCAAGGAAACTACCCTTAATTATAGAGTTGAATAGCCAATTCCAAAAATCCCTTGGGGCAACCCTATGAAAACCCAAGATACCAAGTTTTAGCCTAATTGATAAAATAGTTTATGCTCTAGCCTAAGATACAGACAGACGAAACTGCGAAAACCACTTTTTCGTATTCAGGTGGTCCGTGAAACGTCGACATTTATCAAAATCTCGAGTTTAATTTTTTTGAGGATCTCAATACTTTCTATCTCAACTTTATTTATTTTTTGAGGATCGCAATACCTTCTCCACATGTAGAGGGTAGCAAGAGAAAAAAAGACTGAATCCAAACAATATTCCAGGAAATTTTTAGAACACAGGTTTCACATAAATATTTTTTTTAATTCTGCGATAAATTTTTGATAGGAATTTAAATTTAAAAATTGCATGGAAAAGGTTTAAGAGATTAAATCTCTTTAAATTAAGATATTAGTTGAAAGGGTAAAATAATCAGGTGATTGATAAACAAATGCCATATTTTCATTCTTTCATCATTTCTATTATTTAAAAGTGTAGTACTCATTTTTTAATATGTAGAGCCTACTTTTGTTTGTGTGATGATTAGTACTTAACCCAAAGTCTGGTTGGATCCTAAGCAATTCCACTGTCAGCTATGCAGTACTGAAATGGTTTACAAGGGAAATTAAGTGTGCGGTAGTTTGCTGTTGCTTTCTTACTGAGCTAGAAGGTACTATTGCATATCAGTCTGCCAAGCCGATCGAAATACATACACCAACTAACCCTACCATTAACACCTCCACTCCATTCATCAACAGGACTGGTTGTATATTGAATGTTATTACTAGTCTCAGGTGACCTGGCAGTCTAGGGGTAAGGTGTCACTTCTGTGCTGGGGTCCGGGGTTCAATCCTCGGTCCAGGCACAAATATATCTGATTACCAAACCCTTCCTTCACCTCTGACAAGACATCTTGTGAATGTGGGGAATGCCAGGCCTCCACCGTGGTTCGGATTCCACGTTAAACTGTAGGTCCTCCATTTCATCTCACAATCACCCTACCATTACACATTAGCGTAAGTGCGTATAACCCGAACGGGTAGTAAGACGTGGTGTTAATAATAATATTACTAGTCTCACTAAGACTTCTGCCACTTTCATATTATACAACAATAAATTTACTAAATTAACACAACACTAATGAGTGATAAAAATAGTTCTTGACCCCCTTTAAATGTTCTCTAGGCTTGACACCCCCCTTTTTTTTTAGGTTTTACATCCTTTAAATATTATCTAGGTTTGAAATCATTTAAATGTTCTCAAGGTTTTTTATCGCCTTAAGTGTTCTTTAGCCTTGAAACCCATAAATGTTCTATAGCCTTGACACCCCATAAATGTTCTTTAGCCTTTACACCCCTTGCATATTTCTAGGTTTGAAACTTTTTAAATGGTATCTAAATTTGATACCACTTAAATGTTATATAAGCTTTACACCCCTTACTTAAGTTCTCTAGGCTTGACACCCCTTAAATGTTATCTGTGCTTGACACCCCTTAAATGTTATCTATGCTTGACAGCCCTTAAATGTTATCTATGCTTGACACCCCTTAAATGTTAGCTATGCTTGACACCCTTTAAATGTTATCTAGGCTTGACCCCTTTTATTGTTCTCTAAGTGTAACACCCCTTAATTACTCTCTAAGCTTGACACCCCTTAAATATTATCTAGGTAGGAAATACCTTAAATTTTCTCCAGTCTTGACACCCCATAAATATATTCCAGGATTGACCCCCTTGACCCCCTTAAATGTTTTCTGCGTTTGAAACCTTTCAAATGTTATCGAGTTTTGAATCCCCTTAAATTTTCTCTAGGTTTGAAACATTTTAAATATTATCTAGTTTTGAATCCCCTTAAATTTTCTCTAAGTTTGAAACCCCTTAAATTTTCTCTATACTAGACACTTCTTGTAATCTCTCTTCTTTCTGGGTTGCCTCCTTTTCCGGCAAACAAGATTAACAGGTGCACTAAAATGGTTGACCTTTCAATATTCCTTCCCCCTTCATGTTCACGCGCCGGGATTTAGGTAGAGGAGCTATTTCTATTCTTCTCTAAGTATTTCATTGCAAGCACTTTCACTTTTAGAATGAACACGAGTCACGGGGCTCCCAACTGTTTGTCTATCCACCAACTGGTACAAAATTCCTTCCCTATTCTTCCAACCCCTAGGTGCTTTCTGCTAACTATGGTATTCCCTTCTATCTTATTGAGCAAAGGACAAAAGTATTTTTAATTCTGAGTCACCAGATTATCTGGCTACCAGCTTGTCTTGTGCAGAAACATACTGGTCTGGACGGGACTCTTAGAGATTTTTGACACAAGTATTCAATCCTGCTATTCCGAGCTTTGAATCGAATATCCAGCCATTAATTATTTAAATTATTAGAAATTTTGAATATCCGTGCAAAGTTAATAATGTGTGTGTGTATGTATATATATATATACACACACACACAAACTTAAGTCTAATATTAGATTCAAATTCAATTCAAATTAGCAAAGACTTATAGTTGATTCAAAATTGAAAATATGGGATTTACGCACACTTAAAACTTTCCAACCACATCATTTTGCTCTAAATAAATATTATTATATATATTTAATATTGTTTTATTATTAAATTTTATTGCCTTCATCTAAAATGTATAGCTTAATTCTCTTATGGATTAACATTTGGAGTGCCTTTTAGAAAATACAAACTTATCTTTTTGTTGTAGGCATTAATCCTATTTTACTATATTATTATTGTTATTTTATAATTGTTGATAATATCTATCAAAAGTGAAAGCCAAGTATCACATGACTTGACTTATGAATATATAACAGTAGATATAACTTTTTCTGGCTTTTAGATACGTTCATTCATAAAACAAAAATGAGGTATATATAATTTTGAAATTAGAAAAAAAACTATTAGGGCAAACAAATTAATTTGTATGTGAATTATTTTAATATCCTGTCTATGAACAAGATTCACTTGTAGGGGCTCAAACCCCCACATCCCTTGAAATTTTCTGAAGTGTTAATTTTGATAGCAAAAGGGTTTAGAGAAGCCAGTTTGTGAAACTATTTATTTAATTTGATTCTCTAATCTTATCTTCAGAAATAGAAGCTTGCCGTCTGAAAGTATACAATTTTCAAAAATATATCAGGGGAAGACCACTTCAAATTGCTTTAAAAAATTCCAAATGAGAATCATTCCAAATAGGCATCCAATTTTCAAATATTTTCCTGGAGAAGACCACTTCAGATAGCTTCATAACCTCTAGAGGCATCTAGTTTTATCTGGCTTAGCACTACTTAAAATAGCCTTTCTGTTAGAGGCATTGATTATATAAAATAAAAAATTGTGGGAGTACTCTAAATAACTGTCTTGGATTATCCACACAAAAAAATGTGGAGAACTATACTCTAAACTTCTTTTATGAATCTAATTTTCAAAAACTCTTCACCTGAGACTTTGAGAACTGGAGAGGGAAGAAGTTTTTTTTTTTTGCCCCGCTCTCTTCTCCCTCTCCCCCTTTCCTCTCTTAACCAAATAAGGTTGTGCACCACTTTTTAAAATAATTTTCTTATTCCTCAGAAGTTTGTGTATGACATGAGACATCAAGGAGAAGTAAAGAGGTATTATATAAAATGTATTCCCCCACCCCCACCCCCTCCCACGATAGTTTTAAATTTGAGATATAGTGCATTATCAAAGTGTAAACCACAAGTTTTATCCCCGAATAATGTGATTTCTTGATTAACTTTATGCCAATAATTTAATAGGCAATGAAAATTATGGGACTTTGTATTTATGACTTTTATTATAAAATATCTTTATTATTATTATTATTTAGCACCGCGTCTTACTACCCTTTCGGGTTATATGCTTTTAAGTATTAATTACGCTAATGGATTGGGAATTAGGAAGGGTGAATTAGAGGAAGTGAACCCGCATTTGCATGGAGGGAGAGTGGAAAACCATTTAGGGAAAACAACCCCAGTTCACCCAACCGAGATTCGAACCTCGATCTCCCCGTCCTCAGCAGTCAAGCTTAACATGACTAGTGCGTTAGCCATTTACGCCATCGAGGCGGGTTATAAAATATCTTAATGGGAAACTAACCTACATATTGTTTGGTCTGGAAAACTTGGGGAAGTAAGGTAATTTTAAAGTGTGAGCATTATTGGGGCTTTTTGAATGTGTGTAAAAAAATTAATTTTAACTAGCAGAAATCAGTTGGGGTTTAAAATTTTCAGGCTAAAGGACACCAAAATGTAGGACCAATTATTAATCATTAGACTTATGTTACATTATATTATGTAGGTTTATTAATAACGATCTTGGTGTCTGATGGTTACAAAAATTAATAAACAGATACTCATATTCATGCATATAGTTATCTGATTTTTATAGATAAGTACTGTGTAGTAATGTAGGAGTGTTGGATGACCTGTAGAAAAGAAGAGAGACATGAGTGCCATTGTATGATGTTTGTAAACATTATATTTATTTAAAATCCATTAAAAGTGCAGGGAGGTAAATATAACTGTATCCCAAGCATTCTACTTTGACCAATATCTGTCGGGCTCCTCATATCTTCATGACTGACTAACATATTTTAATTTTATAAATTTATTTGTACCTAAAACTTATACGTATTTTACCTAACCTATGTATCACATGTATTTCTTGTATGTTGGCCAATAAAAGTCCCCGTGTTCTCTTCTCGCTCGCTGCCTCCGGCCCTCCACGTTACCCCGCGCGCTCGAGATACTTTTTAGTATAAAAGCCGGGGTGACGGGAGAGTCGGGACAGTCTAGAGCGGGAAAGGAACACAACAACTAGAGACTAAGAATAAATTCAAAATTTAATATGAACAAAAAGTCTTGTAATGGGTGACTTTGTATACCACTGACTTACATTGCCAACTATAAAGAATTGTGTGGGTTTTATTTTCTTCTTTTTTTAATGAACAGTTTATCTGTATTAATCACAACTTGTGAATGTGTGTAACGCCAGGCCTCCACCCTGGTTCGGATCCCACGTTAAACTGTAAGTCCTCCATTTCATCTTACAATCAACCTACCAT
This sequence comes from Timema cristinae, assembly GCA_039000515.1. NCBI lineage: Eukaryota > Metazoa > Arthropoda > Insecta > Phasmatodea > Timematidae > Timema > Timema cristinae. The sequence continues at coordinate 14,370,101 of JBCFYV010009882.1, read as the reverse complement.
TACACATTAGTGTAATTGTGTATAACCCGAACGAGTAGCAAGACGCGGTGATAATAATAATAATAATAATAATAATAATAATAATAATTTATCTGTATTTGAGAGATTTTTCTTTGATTAAATACTATAGGAAAATATTTTATGGTAAAGGTTTTTCTCCCGGGTGTGTCATGCCCTCTACTTATAGTACCCTTAATACCGTATACATTGTGGAAAGCCCTGGCAAGCTGTGAAATCTGTGACACAAATATGACATATTTTTATAGTTGTGTGTACTAAACTTGAACTACAATTTTTTCTAAAATAAAATATCTTCTATTGGCATGCAATTTTTAAAAATCTGCAACTTAAGAACCACTCTAAAAGTTTATGGTGCATTAAATTTTCAAAAAGTTTCTAGGCGGGGAACAATTTAAATAGCTTTTAGAAGACACCAAATTAAAAAAAAAAAATCTTATGTCGGAGAACCACTCCAAATAACTTATGAAGGAGTAGTTGTACAGTTTTCCAGATGAGGAGCTTCTAAGGTCATCCAAATTTCGGAAATTATTTAGGAGGAAGGCTTTGGGGCCAAGACGTTCAAAAAACTCTGTTTTTTAATCGCCCATACTACACAAATAAGGTTCCACCACCAGTAGATAGTATAATTACTCATAAAATAAAAATATAGTAGGGGCCTACCTTTTACATCCATTACTGTTTCCAGACTGTGACCTGGGTCATTATTTTTTATTCAAGCCATATATTTTTCACTACCTGCTTGCTAGGCCTATCTTAGCTTCATTTGCCTTATAATCTATCCTAAGACTAGGACAGGCACAACATCCATTCCCCAGCCGTTAATTCATCGCTTTAATAAAGTAAACCCACATTTCACCAATGATAAAGTTTTTGACAATGCCGGGAATCGAACACGGGACTCTTAGCTCAGTAGACAGAGACACTACCAACTGAGCTAAGGTGTAAGGCCGAGGGTGAGTTGGGGAGAAGGGCTACCTATCATATTTAAATGTTTACTGAAAAAAAATTATCATGTTCTTTTCCACCCATGTTCCTACTATGTTGTTACTATACATAATGACAAAGACATACAAAAAGTAATACCTGTGAAAAATAAACCTCCTTCAAATAAGTTCAAAATTCATTCAAGTTATAAAATTTTACCCGGGCAGGACCTCTCGGCGCCTCTCAATTGATTCCTCCCCACCCTCTCAGAGACCCTTATAGTCTTTTTTCATTAGAACAAAATATTCAACCATTTCTGCTGAATACAATTGTATGATAATCATTAATTTGTTTTGGGGAAAATATTTTCTTGTCAAACACTTTATGAATTTTTTTATAAATTTACTCATCACTAATTGTCTCACTAAAAACTTTGCAATTTCTTATTTAACATAGTTTAAATCATAAATGATGGCCAGCACATTTACCTTGGTTATACTGGAGTAGAAATTGTTTAGATAGAACACTAAAAAAACACACACATTTTTAAGGACAAGCTTTCACTGTCACAGACAGCTTCATCAGCTCAAGAGAGTGATCAGTCCACTCTCTTGACCCGATGAAGCTGTCTGTGACAGCGAAAGCTTGTCCTTAAAAATGTGTTTGTGTGTTTTTTAATGTTCTATCTAAACAATTTCTACTTCAGTATCACCAAGGTAAGAGTGCTGGCTATCATTCCTAATCTAAACCATGATTTAGCCTAGTGCTCTATTATTATTATTATTATTATTATTATTATTATTATTATTATCACCGCGTCTTTCTACCCGTTTGGGTTATACGCACTTACGCTAATGTGTAATGGTAAGGTGATTGTGAGATGAAATGAAGGACCTACAGTTTAACGTGGAATCCGAACCACGGTGGAGGCCTGGCATTCCCCACATTCAAGATGTCTTGTCAGAGGTGAAGGAAGGGTTTGGGCATCAGATAAATCTGTGCCGGGACCGAGGATTAAACCCCGGCCGCCAGCACACATGTCTGACACCTTACCCCTAGACCGCCAGGTCACCCAAGTGCTCTATTCCAAATAACCTTATGTTTATCATAGGAATCAGTTCTTCTTCTCCTTAGGAAATAAATTAAAGGATTTAAATATAAATTGTATAAGGGATGGGTATTGGGAAATTTTCAATAAATATATATTTGGAATAGTTAACTAGACCATATCACTATCTAAAATTAGGAGGAATAGCCAGCACACTTAACTGAGTGTAGCTAAAGTTAAATATAACACTTTTAAATACAAAGATTCATTAACAAAGCCAGCTTTTTCATGATCAGAAAGTAAACAGCTGTTCTTTGTTGGTGTATTGTGTGTATATTCAAGTTTTGCATCTGAATTCATATTTATAAGGATTGTTAAGGGGCTAACCATTGGTTTAGCTTAAAATATTTGAGTGACATACCTACCAACCAGACCTCAGACTATTAATTTACCACTTAATTGAATATGTTATAATTTAGTCACTTTTCCAACTTAATATAGATTAAAGAATTAATCAAAGTATATTCAGAATTGAACAGGAAAATACTCGTCAAATTAAGGGAAATTATCTCTTATACTTTTAATATCTTCTAATCGAATTTGGACTCAGATTTGGAATGCTTATGTAAAACAAAGATACATATTTGGATTTGTTAGTTGGGTTCAACTCATTTCTTTTTTATGTCCACTTTCAGCCTCATTGAAAATAACAAGTACATTATTCACTTTTTAGTTAAAATCAGCTTTTAACAGGAATATTATCTCTGTATTGAAAAAAAATCCACATCAGAAACAAGACTGAAGTAGTATTTTTAGACTGAACAATCCATTTCACTCTGTGTAACTGTAATATTGTTTAGTGACTAGGGTATTAAATTTAAATGCACACACTCAAAGTAATGATTTTTAAAACAAGTAGATTTTTTAACCTTCAACATTTCTCCACATGGGAACTTAGCACTTACATACATTTAAAGGGCAGTTCAACACTAATGGAAAAAGAGAGACAGATAGCAATGAAAAAACTCAAAAATAGGAAGAGAGAGAGGGTTTTGGGATGTTGCTAACAGTTGGTATAAGAAGGAAAGAGAGCCATAAAATCAGTAAACTGTTGGGATATGAAATAAAGGGATAATAAACTTATTCTTCATGGATGATGAAATAAAAAAGAAAACTGTATACATCAAGATAATACCAAATGTGTACTTAGTTGTGTGTTGTTGGTGGCAGACATAAAGGTATGGGAATGTAGGAGAAAAATAGCAAAACAAGAAATAATTAGGGTGTGGAGGGTTAAAAATGAAAAGAAAAGAGAGCTGTGTCTAAGAAAGGCGAGAAGCTTAATGCCCAAGAATGAAATTTAAAGTGTAGAGGTGGAATGAGAAAGGTTTAAGAAAAGTTTAGTGGGAGCTGCAGAGGAAGTATGTTGGAGTACAAGTGATAAGAGGAAGTCGAAGGAAACACCACAATGGAAAAACAGGATGGAGGAATTAGGAGAGGTGAAGAGTGAAGAGTACATTCTGAAGGAGCTTTAAAAATAGGGATGAGGAAACAGCGGAAGAATATCATCTCCCGGGAATGCAAGTGTTCTATCTCTAAAATTGTTAAATTTGAGATATTTGGTTTGTACATTTATTTATAATGCATATGATTCACCTGCGGTGAAATTGAGACTACTATATAATTACTTAAGAAGATACAAACTCGAGTTATCATTTAGTAACATTGGTTTTATACACAAGGTCAAACTTCAATGCTTTTTTACACAAAAGTGAAAAATTGGACATATAACACTTGCATTGTCGGGTGATGACATAAGACAAAGTATAGAAGAATGAAATATGTGGTACGAGAAGCTAGGAAGAATTGGTTGTAAAAAAATAGACATAAACGCTGGAAAGTAATGTGGAAGGATGTAACAAGGTGCTATATAGCCAGGTAAGAAACCATTATAATCGGCACTCTTTATCCTCTGTGTGTGTGTGTGTGCGTGCGTGTGTATGTGTTTGTGTGAAAACAGACATAGTAATACAAAATAAACATTGGTAATAACAATAAAAAATTAATAAACTTTTAGCTAGCTCAATATTTGTTCAACATTTTTAAACTATTTTGGAGTGGTTTCCCATATCAAGACCCCTGGTTGGCGCAATCTTTTGAAATAGATGCCCAGTATGTATGGAGGAAGGTGGAAACAGTCATAACAGACTAAAGTTGTAATGAATTAAAAATAAATTACAACCCCCTATATTTAAAAAAATATATATATACAACTTTTGGAATGGCTTTACCCGATTTAAAGTCTGAGTACAAGTATACCCAACCACACAACAATATTGGTTACAAATGGTCACATTCAACATGTATGCCTGAAAATTAATAGCATTGTAACTTAAAAATGTATAGACCAAAAGGAGTGACATTCATAATGGCTCTACCCAGTTTGAAGGACCGAGAACAAATACACCAAAAAACACAACACTATAGATGTATCATCACTGGCCCCATGTACCAGATATCAACAATACAATAAATTTAAGTTACTTTACCGGGTCACATCAACAGGAACCCAAGACTGTAAAACAAACACAGACAAGATCAGGCACCTTCCCAGTTATTCTAGCAACCTTAAAATAGTTTGGCACCAGCTGACTGTTAAGTCATCAATGTAGTTCAAATTATGTCTTATTTTGGTATCACCAAATCTCTCTCCAAACCTGTTACGAAATCTATCATTTCAGTGATGAAAATTCATACCCTTGTAGTCTTGGCTGAGTCTAATCTCTTTCACAATACTATCCCAATCCCCATACTAAACGTAATACTTTACACATGTATGATTTTACATAGCTTAACACAAAGTTCCCATTACAAATAGTTTAGTCGATCCATAGAACTTTGAGAACACACTAGTTCTACGAGTTGCAGATAACAATTATCCATATATACCGTTTGTGGCTTTGTCGCTATATTCACAGCTCAAACTCCAACAACAAAAATTACCTCAGACAATCATCCCGAATAAACAAGCCCTGCACACCCAACCAAAGTAAATGAATGGCCTCGCAACAAACCACTCCTAGCGGAAACTGAAAACAACACAAAGCCCATAATCAAGGTTAAACGTGAAATACCAATATGGGAGCCATATACTGTGTTACTCGGACTTCCACATATAGAAGTCGGTGGGTCCATAAATAAAATTCAATATATAGAATATAAACTTTGGTGTATATAAACAATCTTTTATATACATGATATTGTGAAGTCTATTGTATTTAAAGATTTTTCTTACTCAATGCACTCATTCCACTGTCCACATTCTTCAACAAATCAACCTTTTCCACAACATTGAGATATTTTCTTTTTGACATCATGAACATCCACTGTCAATTAGAGAGAGTGAAACAATAGCGAGCATAAATTATTGATCAGAGATATTGAAACAAACTGAACTTGATTTATATAGGAGGAAGACTACCTGAGGAAAGGGGTGAGCAGAGTGTGAAGGCAATACTACCCCGCGTCTGTGTCGCAATCACCTTGACCAAACATTTTCTTCTTCCTCTTGCAACATTTCCATTCTGTTTTTTCTCACTTGTTTTTCTTATACCATCATCATTATGGGGGAAATCCCAATTTATTTCGAAAAAATCTTGATACTTTTTGTTTCGATATATAGAAGCTGTTATTCGATGTAACGTCACGAAGATATAAAGGTCCCACTATATATATTGCAATCCGACACCTTGACCAAGTCTGTAGCATACCTGTCTACTGTGTTAAGGATCCCTATTCACTTCCCGCCTTGGCTGAAAACTTTATCACAGTTGAAATGTGGGCTTACTCTTTCACAGTGATCAATTAACGAGCGGGGACTGAATGTTGTGCCTGTCCTAGTCTTAAGTTAGACTCAAACTCATATGAAGCTATGACGGGCCTTGCAAGCCAGTAGTGGAAAATATATTGCTTGAATATAAAATTGACCCAGGCCACATGCTGTAAATAGTAATGGATGTAAATATTGCATGTAAGGCCACACATTACATTAAAATTCACCACAAGGATTTCAGACTCACAGGCAGGTAGTATGCACCAGCCATTAAGATTATTATTATTATTATTACCACGCCTTACTACCCTTTCGGGCTATACGCAACTAAGCTAATGTGTAGGGCCTAATAATAATAGGGTGATTGTGAAATGAAATGGAGGACCTACAGTTTAACGTGGAATCTGAATCACGGTGGAGGCCTGGCATTCCAACATTCACAAGTTGTGATTAATACACGTCTTGTCAGAGGAGAAAGAAGGGTTTGTCAATCAGCTAAATCTGTGCTGGGACCGAGGATTGAACCACCTACCTCCAGCACAAAAGCATTACGATTTATTTTAAAAGAGGTAGTATGTTAAGTCAAACAATCATTTAAATTAGGCTGGCTGTCACACAGATACAAGAAAATATTGGAAGGATTGGAGTAAGTAAAGAAAAGGATTGTCAACACTGCGAAAAAAATTATGTATCTTTTCTAAATTGGCTACAATAGCTCATTTACTTGACTCCCTTCCCTAGTTGTGATTGATCTAAAATACCTTTATTGTGTTTCTATTATAACAATAACAGGCCTTGAATCTGTTAATCATTGTGAGGCTTTTTTGCAACCAGGCTTGGTCTCAAATTTTTGTTTCAAAACTAGTTTTATAGGCCTTTTAAAGCACCAGGGCGGCACCTCGATGGCTAATAAAGTACCAGAGTGCCGCACTGGTTTGACCACAGCACTGACTATAAACATTTTAAATAACTTCAGGGCACATTTTGTACTCCATTTAATTATAGTATTATTGGAGCATTTTATACACTTCATCTGGTGTTTGGAAATTGTTTCAATTAAAACTTTGATGTTCTCCTTCAGATGAAAGAAAAATTGAAGGAATTAGATTTTTGTATACATTTTCTTTGAGCTCTTTTTGTGAGAGTTAATGTTGGACACACAAAATAGAAGCTTTATATTAATATTTTTATCTAATATAATTTAAGCCGTATTAATTTTCTCACATGCTCTATGTCATCATCATCATCATCATCATCAACGTTTTCCAGCCTGTGGCTTGTTCAGTTTAGTAAAATGTCTCCATCTTCTATCCTTCCCCACTCTTTCTCCTTTTTAACTTCTTTCATTCTTCTCATTCCACTTTAACACTTTCTGTTATCTGCTCTTCCCATCTCTTTCTTGGCCTCCCTTGCTGAATTTTTCCTACATACATTTCCGACATTTTCTTTTGCATACTTTCTTTTTCTTTCCTCATTATATGCCCATGGCATCTCAGCCTCGCTTCCTCTACTATCTCATGTACTCCCTGTACCCCCACTCTTTCCCGGATAACTTCATTCTAATCTTGTTTTTCCTCGTGACAGCTAGCATACTCCTCACAAACTTCATTCTCATGGCTTCCATTTTCCTAGTGTCTCTTACATTCATTGTCCATGTTTCTGCTGCTTATGTGACAATGGGTACAAAGTACGCCCTGCACACACTTCCTTACACTTCAAGGGAACTTCTCTTCTCCATAGGTCTCTGATGCTCCTATAGAACAATTATGCTTGCTGTCTGTCCTCTTCTCATTAACTCCTCTCTACTTTCACCTTTCTACTCAATAAGGCTTCCAAGATATTTTATGTTCTGTACTTTTCTCAGCTCTAATACATCCGACTTTATAGCTTTATTAGGCCTTACCCTCTTCCTGGTCATTATCATCACTTCACACTTTGCCATGTTAAATTTTATTCCACACTCTTTCACTTCCTCATTCCATTCTTGTAGCTGTTCCTTCACTTCCTCTTCCATCACCCCCCATACCATCAAGTCATCAGCAAACATCATTGCTGTCATTCTTTCCTCCCCGAGTTTCCTCTCCACTTTGCTAATGACCATTCCCATTACCAGCTCTATGTGATGCTATGTAATCTCATTGGAACCATTAGTGATGCAAATATACACACATTTCTTCACCAAATAATATTTACAGCTCTTTTATAATTCTTGGGAATTATTTTTATGTTGCTCTTTATTAACAGGTAAGCCTTGTCCTAAAAAGTTTATTTAAAGAAAATTATAGTTCTGGTTGTTCATTATTTCTTTAATTATAAAATAATGAACAACTAACACCTGTTCTTTATTTAAAGCCGATATCACTCTATAAATGCTCAAACTCTTCTAAAAATAATTTTACGCAACAATTTACTGTTTGACATATTGGTTATTTATGTTTTGTGCTAAAAGGCATAGAAACGCCTAGGACAACCCCTTCCAATTTGTCATGCTGCTGCTTAAGTTTGTGCAACCAAGGGGTGTTTTTTTGTTTTGTTTTTAATATGTACCATTTTACCCTGACATTCAGTTTGAGGACAGATAAGAAATAATCAAACCAGTGCTGGTCTGGATATTTAGAAGTATAGAGGAAAATAAATTTACCAGCACCACTCCTTTAAAACATTAATTTATTTACCAGCACCACTCTCTTAAAACATTAATTTATTTACCAGCACCACTCCTTTAAGACATTAATTTATTTACCAGCACCACTCCTTTAATACAATAATTTATTTACCAGCACCACTCCTTTAAAACATTAATTTATTTACCAGCACCACTCTCTTAAAACATTAATTTATTTACCAGCACCACTCCTTTAAGACATTAATTTATTTACCAGCACCACTCCTTTAATACAATAATTTATTTACCAGCACCACTCCTTTAAAACATTAATTTATTTACCAGCACCACTCCTTTAAGACATTAATTTATTTACCACTACCACTCCTTTAATACAATAATTTATTTACCAGCACCACTCCTTTAAAACATTAATTTATTTACCAGCACCACACCCTTAAAACATTAATTTGAATTTGATACCCTTATTCATTTTTAACTTCATATATTTATTAATGGTTATTGTCTAATTTATTTAAAATTCATTACTTTGGTCATGACATTGTTGTCCCATCTGCTAGTTTGTTGGCATTCACCCACTTAGGATGGGGATGAAGATGAGGCGAGTGTTTTTGCAGTTTTTATATCAAAACATTTTTGTCCAAAATAAATCAAATATTTCTCCAATAGAAACATAGAGCTTAATTTTCTTCACATAACGACCCCGACAGTTGATGAATATATCTCATGAGCATGGGGGCATTAAATGACATACTTTTTAAATGAAGAGAAAAAATTGTCTTTAAATTACAGGACACCTTTTACAGATATTCAAGAACTGTCTATATCACCATGTGAAGAAGATTAAACATTATGTTTTTATTGAAGCGATATTGATTTCGTAAGACCGTAAAACTACAAAAACACTTACCTTTATTGCCTCCCCCATATGCCCACCTTAACAATCTCTCTGTGATCTAGCTTGACATTCCTATTATTATTCCATGGTCAACTGACACTTTGATGGAACTTAAGGTGCTGTTCCTTCCCAGAAAATAGGAATCATCGTAAAGTCAATAAACCTCTAAACAAACATGTATTTTCAGATATTTTGGTGTAATTTTCTGTATTATAGAAAAATTAAATATAGCCAGGCATTTTAGCCATGGTCATAATGATTTACATACTGACGTTACAACAACTTGAGCATTCCACAATCTCCTTCATGTCAATAAGTTTAAACTCTATAACCCTCTAACTGCACTGACATAGTTAAGCACCAAGACCTGCTAAAAGAATGAATTGCACTACAACAAAGACTTTAAGCTACATAACTAACTTTATTACTCCACAGTAGGCATATGGCATTTAGACAAACACTTCTTCTCAGATGACATTCTAATTGAGTATTTGTTTGGATATAGAAAAATGACACCCACACATTAGATTTGGTATTCCTTTCAATAATGCTTTATACATCCTCACAATCATATCTTGATTACACTCATAATAAGTAGTAGCATATGTTAATTGTTGCTGAATTGTACCTAAGAAAATGAACATGTATTTATGGCTAAAACTTGTTATTACTTCTATATAGGTGTTAATCTTCAAACAACTGCAACAATAGCAAAAGAACTTTTGAAGGGTGGAAATTCACCAACTGCAGAAGCACTTGCCAAGTCCATTCACAAAAACAAGAATGTTATAACTGGAAACCTTAGCAAATCTCCACAAAACAGCAACCAAAACAGTCTGGTGGGGCGACCTAAAGATCAATTACTTTACCTCGCTCAGCTCCTAAACTTCAATGTGCAGTTTTCGGATTTCCCTAAGGTAAATTATTATATTCAAATGATTTAATGATTTCCTTTTAAAGGAAAGTTTATTAAATATATTATGGGTTGTCCTATAAAAATTAAAATTGATTCAAGTTTTTAATAGCTATTATAACCCAAAATTATCTCCAAGCTTTAATAGCTATTATAACCCAAAATTATCTCCAAGCTTAACATGCTAAATTATTTTAAGTAATAAATATTACTTATATCAAGTGAACTTACAGTAGATTGGGAAATGATATGAGAAATTTCTTTTGAGGTCTTTTCAATAATTTAAGTGAATTTCAAACTAATTTTATGCAGATATATTTGGTTTTTAAACTTTTGAATAGATAATTAAATAGCTAACAACCCTGTCACTAACATTTTTCAGAGTCCCATTTATTTTTATGTTTAATTCAACTCTTATAATGCTAGGCAATGCTAATCTAATCTATTAATTGGGGTGTGATTAAATTTATTAACTTGGAATCCATTCTTAGATGCCTAACACTTCCACTCTCTTGCACATGTATCAACAGTCAAATTTCAAATTAATTTCCAAATTTATTTATTTTTGTCAAAATTAGAGTGGATATAAATTGATAAAACCATTTGCAAAGTTGAGGGAAGGTCTGTCAAAACAAGGTGAATATCAGCTGATTTCACCTAAAACATGTTTTCAAAATTTAGAAGAAATAACACTAATGGAGTGTTAGCTCCTTATACTTGGTTCTCATCTTAAAGGATCAACACCTGATATATGTTAGCTCTCAATGTATATATTATTCATCATAACATGCTGTAATACAAATTTTGTAATACAGTCTACATTAATTAATAATATAAAGGTTGGTGGAAAGCTCCGCAATATAACGGTCCTTAAATAAAGTTTTGTTATATATAGTTTTATATAGTTATATAATTCTCATAGTTATGGCCATTGTGACTATCAGCCACAAGCATTATATGTAAATAAAGGTTGTAACCACAAGGCAACCAAAACTAAGGGTTTTTCTATTAAGAGATTAAAAGAACTAATGTTTTTAAAATTAAAATATTCTGTTTTTTTGGTAATTAAAAAATATTGAGCTCTGTAAAATTAATTATAAAATTTGAGAAAACATTTGGGATTTTTATTTTGCCTTTATTTTGGTTTATCTGTTAAGTTAAATTGCAAAGAGATTTGTTATGTTGACAAGTTGGGAGGACGTGTATGGTTTACTTTACATGTTGTATCTTGTATAGATGTGTCTTGTGACTCCAGTAAAATAATAGTTTTTTTTTTCTGAGCACAGTGTCTTACTACCCATTTGGGTTATATGCTTATAATTAAGTATGAGCAATGAGATACTTGTCAAATTAATTCTTATTTTCTTTGTCTGGGTCAAAACATACATAACATTGGTAAGAGTGAACCAGGGTTGCCACACACCTGGAAAACCGGGAAAAGACAGGGAATTTGTTTGTGCCTGGAAAAAACCGGGAAAACACAGGGAATTTCACCAAAAAGCTAGAATTTATTGGAATTTGTTAGTGAATTTGGGCAATAATGTGCTTGCAAGCAGATCAATATAGACTAAAATTTGTAACTGGAGAATTGAGCATTCTGATTGGAACACATCTCATTTATGATGACTATGCTTACCAGCACCTCATCAGCTTGAGATAAGTCCTGAGTGCAACTTAGACTACTCGTTTTCGTTCGGCAAATGCCGCGCATTTTCGGCTTCCTCCACTCACCCCCGCTAATAAGACAAACGTCTCGTTCCACCCCCACATTTAAACTCAAAATTGTATTTTTGGTATTTCCCATATTTTTTTTCATTCCATTTAGGGTAGACAGAAAATATAACCAATTTTTCCTTCTAGAAAATGTGTCATTCATTTCTCATCATTTTCCAAATAATTCTTAAACATGTGTTTCTCTTGCACAATAAAACATGCCTCCAATGACAAATTACCACTCTTCATTTCTAAAATTTTCTTTAAAACTAAATTAAATGCCTCTATAATTATATTTATAATATCTATTAGGTGTCTGGAAAAATGAAAATTTTCTCTGGAAAACCTGGAAAACACAGGGAATTTGGTAATAAGAAAATAGTGGCAACCCTGGTGAACAAACAATGTGCTAGCGATATTTATTCAAGTTATTGGTTGTGTATGAATATAAGTACAGTTATCTTGGTCATGTTCTGTGAAGTTCATAATGGTGGATCAAAATGTGTATGTTAAAAGAATGAATTTGGTTGTTCTTATTCCTTTTTACGAGCCACAAAACTTTGTGGTATGGTTAACAGTTTTCTTCAGTGTATATAAAACTGATGAGAGTGAAAAAGGTTTCTACACTTATAGTTTTAATAGGGCAGAGCTGTATACAGTACCAAAACATAGCTTTTTGCCTTGGGACTCTCTACACCAGCTTTACGGGGAGAGTTGGTTAACTTGCTGTTTGAACATTTTTCACCTACATAGTTACTTCCCTTGGTCCGCTTTAAGTTGTATCACAGGCGTCAATATACTGGTGAGTCAGCTTTTTACTTTTTATGTCATTGATATAGATGGCATGTGGTGATTTCAGAACATTTTGAGACCACACGCTTAGGGAATAAGTTAATATTTGGCAGTTCTTTGAAAACCTTAGTTAAAAGTTATTGACAGAACTATCACCACTATGTTTTCAAAATACTTGTAGAAAATTGTCAAATACTTTGAAACATTTTCGGTTCATTCTAAACTAATGATGCAAGTGTCAAATCAGGTTGGTGACTTGAAAAAATTCAAACCCATTTGGCCACTGTAAGTTATTTAAGAGCAATTAGCTGGATGTGATGCTGATACTTATAAATTCAAAAGGATATCAAATTTGAAATAGATTGAGGCACGTTTGTTTCTCTATTACTTTAGCAACTAAACAATTTCATAATATGCCTCTAGATAAATATATGACTAGTTTATAGTCAGCCAATGAGAATTATGGGTCAATTCAAGGTCACATAAAGGTTTTTGTTTCTTACTTTGATTATTAATTAATCTTAATTGTGATGAATAATTCTGTGTCAAAGTTCTTGTTAGGATGAGATTGGCTATGTCAGCCAAATCCAAGTTAGAGATATAAGATCGTATCTAAAAATAGAAGTGTAACTGTGTTAATGACAGACACTGACAATAAAACTGTGGTGAGGGAAATTGGGCACATATTATTCATAATTATCTGTAAACAAAACCAGTTAACCCTTATATGAGCCTCTATCAATTCAAGAGGCTATGTTTTGGCTTAAACTCTGCACATAGCATAATTTTTGTTAATTGGAAGAATGCTGCAGGTAATTTAGAAAGTTGCAGTGTACCTAGATTACATTAATTTGCGGGGGATAGGAACAAATTGTAAAGCAAGGCGGCATTAATAAAAGTATGTTTACTCAAGCATAATATTAAAATTAATTCTATTAATTGTTAAGTGGGTGGGGGCAAAAAATTTCCAAATAAAAACTAATATATAAACATATTATTGCCAACAACACTCCACTAGCCCTAAACGCATAACTTTATTAGGGTATGATAAGAACCGTTCTAGCATATTGGCCCAAGTATTTACTCACGTGCAGCGATGGTCCAGGGGTTGAGTCATTGGCTCACAATCCTTTGGTAACTGTTGACGTGCAGGTCGAGGTTCGAATCTCAGCCGGGTGAACTGGTTTGGTTTTCCACAAATTATTTATCACTGCAATTTTTCTTTCTTCACTCCACCTCCATGCAAATGTGGGTTCACTTCCTCCTAACTACTTCCTATTCCCTACCCCATTAGATTAAGCCGTTAATGTGTGCTAATAAACATAATAATATCTGGGAACTTGTTGTTTTACTAAAAATATGAAATATAATAATCAATAAATCAGTAAATTACAATGCGATTCAGACAGTCTTTTGTTTGTAACAGTGCAATATTTTTTATAATTTAATAATTTCTATTAACTATGTTAATACAAATAAAAAAACTTATTTAAAATCTTAAAACTTATCATACATAAAAAAATGTTAACAAAAACCAGGGGGTGACAGAAGGGTGTGGGCATACTTTTGAGCCAGGAATTTTAGGAAATGTGCAGGGGAATTCGGGGAAAAAGTCAGGAATTTCATCCATCAAGTTTAGTAGACACCATGAATTACTTCAATGGATAGTTAACTTTTCTTCCTCTTAAGGTATTTCTTTTAAATGATGTTATGGCATTTGTAATAATAACTGCTTCTGTCTGTGATTGTTGTATAATTTGTTCATCATTAGTAAAACCTTGATGCCAAAAAATCTCTTATGGTTGTTTACGGAAGTAAATGTTTATAAATATTTCTCTTGAAACATCAATATATCCATCAGGGCTAAATTCAAAGGTTATTCCATTCCCAAAATCTTTAAGACTGACAAATTTATATTTTAATCTTAAAAGATACTTCCTCATCAAAGAAACCAAAATCTTTAAGATTGTGACAATTTTATATTTTATTCTAAAAAGATACATCATCAAAAGAACTGAAAGCTTTCTGCAAAGTTATTGGACAAAATAGTTAGATAAGATAATTTTATAACCATCTGAGACCAAGATTTCTGTTTAATTTGTTGGTATTCATGCCTATTTCCCAAAACTTCTTAATGTCCTTTGATGTTGAATGTGAGGTTTTTGTTTGTTTTTACCAATTTGATTATTATTGTGAACATAACTTATATATTGGTGACCTGGTGGTCTAGGGGTAAGGTGTCAGACTTCTGTGCTGGCGGCCGGGGTTCGATGCTCGGTCCCGGCAAAGATTTATCTGATTACCAAACCCTTCCTTCACCTCTGACAAGACATCTTGTGAATGTGAGGAATGCCAGGCCTCCACCGTGGTTCGAATTCCACGTTAAACTGTAGGTCCTTCATTTCATCTCACTATCACCCTACCATTACACATTAGCGTAAGTGCGTATAACCCGAACGGGTAGTAAGACGCGGTGCTAATAATAATAATAATAACTTATTTATTTGATATAAATGCTCAAATAAGTGGACATCTGACTATTTAGCTATACAGTAAAAATCCTGATAGTCCGAAATTCCGTATAATACAAACACATTTTTCAGAAATTGTGGATAAAAACCACAAACTAAGCCAAATAAATATATTTTATTTAAAACAAATTTGAAGTTAAACAAAATTTGTAAGAAACTAGTATTAATAAACACAAAATAATTAATATTTACATGTTATATAACCAACACATTGTGTTTTCCTGCAAACGAATGTAAATTTTATTAAATTCATTCAACTATAATTTAAAATTAGTGAAAATACTCTGCCTCCCTTTAGACCCTTTCTTTGTTATTAATCCAACAAGATTTGGTCCCAATTTGGATTAGCGAGGTTCTACTTTATTTGCAATTCAACACTTATTCAAAGTAATTGATAGCTATGTATTAGTAAACAAAAAGAATGAAATGGCTATGGTAATATTTAGGCCATGTATGTGTTTACTTACTTATACAGGGTGGCCACTTCAGGAAAACTGTGAATTATGCTCCAACTTTGTACATAAGGACCCGGGAAATATGCTTGAATTTTGCAATTTGTAAGTAATTTAAATGGGAAGAGGACCACTCTAAGTACTTTGGGAGGCATCAACATTTAAAAAATTTGCTTGGGAAGGACTGCTATTAATATCTTAAAGGTGTCCAACTGTCAAATATTTTCAAAGGAAAACCATTTGAAATATATTCTAGAAACATTTAATTTTTTTTAAAAATTCTGGCTAGGACCACACATAATAGCTCCTAAGGTTAGCCAAATTAAAAAAAACTCAAGTGATGGACCACTGAAAATATCTTGGAAAGAAGCCCAAAGTTTTATGTATAAGAACCTCTCAAAATAGCATTCTGGAGAATTCAATTTTCAAACATTTCCCTGAGTTGAGTGCTGAAACCTCCTTTTGACTTGGAACCATGATCTTTTCTAATCCTACCCCAACTAATAAGGCTCACCCACCGCTGGGCTTAGTAAATTTTAATACATTCTACTGTTTAACTTGGCCTACTCTCCGCTCATGCACTCATGAGTGAGCACACACAATAAGTGGAACAATGACTTTCTTATCTAGACCTTTAAAAAAAAAAGTAATGAGGATGTAGCCTGAAATAGTTTTCTTAATGTGGAAGGGAGAAGTTATATTTGATGGCTCCCGTCATTCTCTCCCAACAGAGATGATTAGGATTTTATTTTTATAAAGACTCATTTTGAAGTAGTTTAAAGTGTTTTAAGACATAAAAAATGAGTTAGTAGGGTGATTGTATAATATTACAATAATAAACTAAGCTAGGCGTTAGGTAGTAATAGTTATTAACATTACTTGCTCAAGTCTAGTAGTGTGTTCAACAGAAATTTTACAAAACATTTTCATTCTGAATCAATTTTCAAAATCTCACGACTGGAGGAAAAGCCTTTTAAAAAATCCAGGAAATTATTGTTTTACAAGGTAAACTGAGAATTATACTTGAATTTTACTCTAGAATTTGAGTGGCCACCCTGTTAGACCGGTCTCAAAATAAATTTTAAAATCTGCTATTCAACCTATTTTACAAATGACAAGCTAAAATAGAAAATAAAAGTGCCTTATTGTTAAGTTAAAAACTTGTCTTGATGCTCATATTCATCAAATTGAATTATAAGCTATCAGTTATATTGTCTTTCATTTTCCCTGTTTATCCAATTTCCCTACCTTGTAAATAAACAATCATTCAAGATTATAAATATTTGGTCGGTGACCTGGCGGTCTAGGGGTAAGGTGTCAGACTTCTGTGCTGGGAGTCTGGGGCTCAATCCTCGGTCTCGGCACAGATTTATCTGATTGCCAAACCCTTCCTTCACCTCTGACAAGACGTGTATTAATCACAACTTGTGAATGTGAGTAATGCCAGGCCTCCATAGTGGTTCGGATCCCATGTTAAGCTGTAGGTCCTCCATTTCATGTCACAATCACCCTACCATTACACATTAGTTTAAGTGCATTTAGCCTGAATGGGTAGTAAGATTCTGTGCTAATAATAATTTCAATTCAATTTAAATTTCCTTTATTATAGTGCCGGCCAACAGTCGTAAGACCTATAACAGGCCAGCACTGAAAAGTAATAATAATAATAATAATAATAATATTTGGATAATTTTTATTAATAAGGGGTTACAATGTACAGCCCAGTTGGTAAAGTACTAGGTTAACTCAAATTAAAATTTTAAGTAAAAGATAACATATTCTTTTACTAAATCTCATATTCACTTCAAAATCATTCAACACATTGCATATTGTCTTAGTATGCTATATTATGATTACTTTTCAATTCCTTAAACCCTTAAGTTAAAAGAACTGTTGTATTAAAGGTAATATAAAACCAAGCTTTGTGTATCAAGATTAATTAGTTATTATGTTTCAAAAGTCAATCCCTAATTATTTAAAATACATAAAGAGAAAGTAACTCAAGAATATAATATGAATATTTATTTTGTTGTTGTTGGCATGACAAAAGTATTCTTAGGGTCGTGAAGGGGCTAAATCTCATCACCAGGTAGAGTGATTCCCCCCACCCCCTTTTTACTTCCTTCGGAATAAATTTTACCCGTCTTGTTTCACTCCCCTCCTATATTCTCATAAATGAAACCAGAAACATTCTTCATTGGTGTAATTATTTAACACAACTTATTATTAAAATTATATGTATTTATTTGAAAGCTGTAATGGAAGCTGGGACAAAATATGGTAGGCTAATGAGCTCGCTATTTTAGCCTTGTGGTGACCATCAGACCTTGCTAATCACAGGGTGTCAAGAGCTGTTTTATCAACTTTGTTCTTGCCTCACTTCATAATACTTGTTTATTTAAGTATACAGCTGACTACATGATTGTTTACAACATAGCTAATATTTTGAATACCACTCACTCTTCTTATTGTCAGATAAAGCACTTTTTTTTATTGTTATGCAAAAAGTTGGTGTTGGCATAATTTTTTACATCTACACCAAGTGTATATAATACTCAAAAGGAGGAAGGAAAAATGAAAAGGAAAGAAACCAAACAAAAAATGTAATAAAATGCTAATATATTATAGACAAGCAATAACAGATTATCTCACCTTGTCTTCTACTACCACCAAACAATTTTGGTTATACTAATTAGTGAACACATTTCTAATTTTTTTAAATAAAGTTTAACAATTTTTTTTTTGTATTGTAAATCCTGATGGACAAATTAAAACTTTGATTAGAAGAATAAAGTTCACCATTAATTGGTTAAACTTACAGTTCTATTACAAGTGAAATATTTGAACATTTTTGTTACATTTTTCAACTCTTGCAATTGCTTAAACGATGTTATTTTTACTTCATTAAATTATTGTTTTTAGACTTTGTGTGATAGCTTATATTGATAACTATCCTACATTTAACCTTAAAATAATTTTACCATATATTTTTTTATGCATTCATTATTTTTTATCTGATGATTTTTGTTCCATTAAACTAGGGAAATCATAGTGAATTCTTAAGTCTTGTATCTTTATCAACTGAGCCACCTCAAGTTTGTCATGGTGCTGGTTCCACAACTGATGCTTCACATGACCAGGTATGTGGATTGAAATCCCTAAAATAGAAGTAGGACTATTTCACTATACATACTGCTAGTCTTTCACATACGAGATACAATGTTTGTTTTATCATTCAGATAGGCAACTGTGTTTAAGATACTTTTTCCTCGGTTATTTTTAAATCATCATCATCATCATCATCATCATCATCATCATTCAGAGTTTCCTACCACTAACAGGGTCTGTCTCATTCATAAGCCTCTCCTTTTATTTTTGTCCTCCCATCACCTTTCTTCCTCCATTTCTGCCCAATTCACTCCTCTCCACTCCACACTTCTTTGCACTCCCTTTATCCATTCTTCCCTGGATCTTCCTTTTGACCACCTGCCCGCCACCTTCATTTCGAACATCCTTTGAATTCTCCCCTCTTCCATCCTCTTCACATGTCCATACCACCTCAATCTCGCCTTCTATATCCTATCCTCCTTCACTCTTTCCCCTCTCTCTCTCTCCCCCTCTTTCTCTTCCCCTCTTTCTCTTCCCCTCCTTCTCTTCCCCTCTCTCTCTCTCCTCCTCCCTCTCCCCTAACCCAGTGCATCTTTGTCACTCCCAACCTATTCCTCAAAATTTCATCTCGAATGCCTTTATCCTGCTCTTATCCATTTGCTTCATCACCCAGGTTTTTAATGCATACTGTAATATTGGGACATAGTTTTTGACAAATTTATTCATTAGTTACTATTTTAATGATATTTTTCAAAAAATGTATTCACTGGACACAAAAACTCTATTAGATTTTTCTAGTAAAGAGATAATATGTTGTGATATTTTTTGTGGATGTGTAGTTGCTAAGTGGACCCCATCTGATAGATATGTTCATTCATTGGATATTAGTTTCACCAGTGCATTTACACCTGAATAATCTTTTTTTGAAAAATCTGCTTTTGCATCATACATAAATATACAAATAGTATTTATGGTTGGCACTATTGTACTCATTTGTCATGTGTGTCTTTAAAATCATGTTTAACTTTATATGGTTTTTATATTTATAGAATTCAATTTGAAAATATTTAGTATAATTAAGTTTAAGTGAGAATTTTTTTTTTGTGATATTACAACCTTTTACTATAGTAAGTCTGTATAGATTAATTAAAATAGAAAATTTTATTGATAATACGCATACGATCTAAGATATCAGAACATTATTAAAATAACACATTAAAAATGTGAGTTAAGGTCACAATACATGATAACAAGTAAAAATATAACGAAAAAAAACACAAACACCTCAACTTGATTAAACTATATAGGTAATTAATAACAAATAACTAGAGGACTAATGTTTGGCTGTAATGTAATAAAAAAGAAATATTAAGATATATTAATTCAACATTTTTTCAATTTTCAATAACAATTATTTGAATTTTATTATCTTATCTGAAAATTCCCTTGCTCCTTTTTTTAGGCAGTGTAGAGGCATCCTTAAAATTCTACATGTTTCGGCACATCTACGGCGCAATCCTCAGGACTAAATAAAAGAAAAATATGCAATAAGTTATGGTGCAAGTAACTAGGTGTTAGCCAAGTCAGAGAAACAGAATGAAAAATGTTGGGAAATAACTATGTAAATAACCAAAATAAAAAATGAAATATCATATTTACCATTTGACTGTGCCTGTGTGAGTTACTCCAGTGAATACCAGAATCACACTGATTAAAAATGAGAACGGTTGTGTAAATGAAAACTAAGGTTATATTAGTCTAGAACATATGGAAAGTCATAGATGATGACTAATATAACCTTAGTTTTCATTTACACAACCGTTCTCATTTTTAATCAGTGTGATTCTGGTATTCACTGGAGCAACTCGCACAGGCACAGTCAAATGGTAAATATGATATTTCATTTTTTATTTTGGTTATTTACATAGTTATTTCCCAACATTTTTCATTCTGTTTCTCTTACTTGGCTAACACCTAGTTACTTGCACCATAACTTATTGCATATTTTTCTTTTATTTAGTCCTGAGGATTGCGCCGTAGATGTGCCGAAACATGTAGAATTTTAAGGCTGTGTCTACGCTGCCTACAAAGGAGCAAGGGAATTTCAGATAAGATAATAGAATTCAATTTAATTGTTATGTAATTCAACATATCTTCAATATTTCAATTTTTCTTAATATTTCTTTTCAATTATATTTAAGCCAAACATTAGTCCTCTAGTAATTTGTTACTAATTATCTATATAGTTTAATTAAGTTAAGGTGTTTAGGTTTTTTTCGTTATTTTTACTTGTTATCATGTATTGTGACCTTAACTCACATTTTTAATGTGTTATTTTAATAATGTTCTGATATCTTAAATTGTATGTGTATTATCAATAAAATTTTCTATTTTAATTAATCTATACAGACTTACTATAGTAAAAGGTTGTAATTTCACCAAAAAAAAATTTCTCACTTAAACTTAATTATACTAAATATTTTCAAATTGAATTCTATAAATATAATTTAATATTGCTTCCTTATTACAATATCATCATGTATTTTAAGAATTTTATATGGTTTGCTCATTCAAGTCGAACCCAAGCCAAATATTTTAAAAAGCACCTGAGTTTGATTATATATATAGTTTTAAAATGCTATTAGTATATGTTTATTTTAAAAGTATGATAGTGTATTTTAAATCTCACCATCAAAAAACCTATGAAATATAAATATCACAACTTAAAAATTTGAGGTTTTAAAAATAAATGAAAACACCACAATGTTCTAGAAAAAAGAATGACACTCATTTTTACAAAATGTTAAATATTTTTGAAAAATGTTTAAAAAAAAGGAAATATTGGTTTTTAAATTAGAAATAACACTTTAAAAAAGCTAATTCAACTATAAGAACAACACCCATATATATAAAGACATTAAAATTTCACTAACTATTATAAAAGAACGATTATTAAATTAATGTTTTAATGAGCTAATATTTCCTCAAACATACTTTCATAACTTTATTTACCCTATTAAAAAATGCAAGAATCAAAAATCTATTTTTAAATGTTTAATATTTTGTTTAATATTTAGTTTAATAGTCTTTAATGTAATAATCGCGTATGATCACATCTTCTGTTTCAATTCCATTCCTCTCTGTGGAGTTGCACATGCACATTGTATGAACTTTCCTTGGAAATAATCTTATTGCAAAATTTATTTCAATGCCATTTTTAATACTTGTAAAAGTTGGTGGTCAAACTTTAAAATGAAAAATAAGTTGGTCAAAATAATATTTATGGTAAACAATATGAATTGTAAATGCTTTTTTTTTATTTTAAATGTTGTAAGTTTTGTAAAATATTTATTGACGTGTTGATCATCACAGCTTAACCAACATAATGCTATATCTAAATATTAACTAAACTAGTGATAGTTTTGTAGTTAAATGTATTTATTAATACAAGATTTAAATATTGTAAGCTCTAAAATATTCAAAATAATATATTCTAAATGTTAAATCTTTAATTCAACTGAAACTACTATTTTAGAAAGGGACTACGTAAATGTATTAAAAATAAAGATTTCAATTATATAGTTTTAACTATTTTTATTTTCATCGCTTTGTCATGGCAATGCAACCTCAATTGAGGATAATTCAAATTGAACGACAATATTGAAAATGTTTACTCGTTGAAAGTAGTTTTATAGCTATATTACAGTATCAGTGTGGAATTTGATATTAGCTTTAACAATTTGCCAAGCTACTACTGAATGAATAACTAGTGAAAGTGCCGACATCATCTGAATTAAATAGCCTATAGTTTCCATTAAGTTTTAAAAATTGATTTGAACATGCATCATGTGGAAGCTGATGATGAGCCTACTAAACTTTTGAGCTTGATCTCGGGCTTAAATGATGAGCTCGGCTCGAAGCTCAAAATCCGAATACTCACAGAGCCCTATTAAATTTGTTTGAAATCAAAACTATGGCCTTCATTGTATTTTTATGTTTTTTAATCTTTCTTGGGGTAGGCGGCTTTGACTGCCCTGCGTGCCTTGTCAGAGATGGGTTTAGACTCTGTTTCTCCTTCCGGTGGAGGACACAAAGATCCAGTCAATCAAGTAGATGGGTAAGTTAAATTATAATTTTTAGCCTATGATTTAAGGGTTTTATACTTTCAGAGATGGGCGTTAATTAAGGTGGAGAAAACCAATGCTTGTATACTTTATTGTAAGTGTTAACTTTTTCCTTATAGGGTAAATCCATGTGAAATCAACCAATTAAAAAATAATTCTGGAACTTGATGTTTCAAATTTTGTTGATTTTTGGAAAATTGGTTTTATCTACTCAAAGGATGAAAAATATGAAATTTCACTTTTTTTTAACATTCCTTTTTTGAGTTATTGGCTTTCAAAGTTTTGGAATTCGCATGATTTTGGTCGCATTTTTAAATCTAAAAATGGCTCTATCTCTAAAACTACAAGGCTTAGAGAGGTGTAATTTGTACCATTTAATTCAGGATTTTACAAGCTTTAATGTGACATGCAACTTGGCCATATTTAAGTGTTTTTTGTTGTTTTTTAAAATTAAAATATATATATAATTTTTTAAATCTCAAAATCGAAATTTTAATTTATTTTTTTTTGTAAAAAATATATTCTTTTTATACACCTTTTGGGAGCATAAATACCAAATTTGAAGATGGGATGACTATGGGATCATGTTATAATAAATAGTTGCATAAAGCGGTACGTAGCAAATTCACCCAGAATGAGGTATGCTATGCTGAAAGTGCAAAAAAACATACTAACACAGATGTTTGTAGTTAATAAGCTCAATATGCAGTTTTTGTTTTAGGTTTAGTTTCAAAACAATATTTACAATCAGACTTCTATGCTGGCGGCCGGGGTTCAATCCTCGGTCCCGGCACAGATTTATCTGATTTCCAAACCCTTCCTTCACCTCTGACAAGTTATCTTGTGAATGTGGGGAATGTCAGGCCTCCACCGTGGTTCGGATTCCATGTTAAACTGTAGGTCCTTCATTTCATCTCATAATCACCCTACCATTACTCATTAGCGTAAGAGCGTATAACCCGAACGGGTAGTAAGGCGCGGTGCTAATAATAATAATAATAATAATAATAATAATAATAATATTTACAAAAATCAAAATACTTAAAGTTCAATTGCAAAGTAAGATATTAGATCTGTACTAAAATATTATAAAATGTTCTACATACATCAAGGCTGTAGGCTATTGATAGAGAAGTTAAGGTGACCTGGTGGTCTAGGGGTAAGGTGTCAGACTTCTGTGCGGGCGGCCGGGGTTCAATCCCCGGTCCCGGCACAAATTTATCTGATTACCAAACCCTTCCTTCACCTCTGACAAGACATCTTGTGAATGTGGGGAATGCCAGGCCTCCACCTTGGTTCGGATTCCACGTTAAACTGTAGGTCCTTCATTTCATCTCACAATCGCCCTACCATTACACATTAGCGTAAGTGCATATAACCCGAACGGGTAGTAAGACGCGGTGCTAATAATAATAATGATAGAGAAGTTGTTGCTGGTTTAACAGAATATCAGATGCCTTTGTCATTTCTTCTACAGTCAGTTTGTAAGTTCTCCCAGTGGCAGTTGCTGGATTCACCTGACAAATAATGAAGTTCTTAGGAACAGATAATATATCCGCTCTTCTTGGGTAAGTGAATGAATGAGATGGTCCGCGAGGATGGAGAAATGATACGTCCACTTCTTGCTCTGTATCATTTTTTGAGATAACACATGCCAACCACCAATTGTTATCATATGCACAAGTTACAAAACCTGCTATTTGATCAAAAGGCACATCTTCAGTGTCGGCTCCTACCTGAATCTTATGGACATCATAGCTTTCACTGTCAGAAATACATGGTACTTTTGTGTACCAGTGACTGTAATGGCATCATTAAATCCTTCTTCCAATTTTTTTTCTTCTTCTAAATACTCCTGGTTTGGTACATAAAAAAAATTCACTGAGTAGATATTATCTTTCCCCCATTCAAACAATTGGTAAGGCGTCAATATTTGATTGTCCACTGGCTTCTGTAGGCTGGCTTTAGCTGCAAGCCTTTTCACTGTACCACCAACACCGTCACACACTCCCTTGCAATGTGATGTTGCATAGAAGTGCCATTCTGCTTGTACTCCATTGAAATCTTCATGACAGCATACATTTGAAAAGTTCTTACGGTTCTTGTATTGAGCAGCGGAACCATCGCTGAAGTAATATACTTTTGACAAATTTGGTAGAATTTCATCCTTTATATACAAAATTAGCTTTTTTTGAAAAGTGTATACCAGAACTGTGTTGTGTGTTAGACAGTTAGATATAAACACAATACTTTTGTACCTTAGGACTTCCTGATCATTGGTTTCATCTTTGGTCTTGAAATATACAACACATGGATGCACCGTAGCCATGGAGTTATTCCAGTGAAACCCTTGAGCTTCATCTTGAAGCACAAATGAATAGTTCTCAGCAAAATCACACTAAATTACAACTTCATTATCTAACAATAAAGATTTCTTCTCTGAAAAATATGACGACTGCTGTTTGGCAACAAAGTCATGCCTTTTTAGCTTTAATTATTGATTGCAGAAGTCCTGGACAAAGTCCTCTGTTGTTTTACTCATGGTTTCAAAAGTACAGCGATCAACGGTAACCCCATGTTTGTAAGTAACATTTTCTACCATTTCTTCTTCTAAGGGTGTGAGCAAAAAATTTTTAAAAGTACTTATATTTGGACAGAAATAACATTCATTCATAAGACATAATTTGGTAGGTGTGTTGCACATTATTTTAGAAATACAATGTTTGTATGTCTTAAGCGGTCTGAACCTGGCAAAGTGATTTTTTTGTAAGTTTGCTCCAGCCATCATCAATTTTGTATTTTGATGAGTAGTGCAAACACAAACAGAATGAGTGCCACTTGCTCCAGCTATGATGCAATTTTTTGTTCTTATTTCAACAAATTTTGAAAATCCAATTTTTACTTCAGGATAAGTAATTTGAAAAGACTGAAAGTTTCTTGAAAATTTCCTAAAATTAATCTCTTTTGAACATGCAGTGGCTTGCCATTAATATTTTTTTCCCATTGAAACGTAATCTTTTTTCCCAGGCATTTGTCTGCTGGTATCATCACTACAATAAAACTCTTTAACTTTCTTGTGTCAGTGACTTACCCGGCTTAGCATTTGGGGTAGCAAGTATTTCTTTTTCTTCTGTCAACCTCTTTGCCTTTCTTGCTATGTGATTACAAACATCGAATTCCTGTTCAATTCTTGCACAAGACCAACTTTTGGGTAATGATGTTAAAATTAAAAATCTTTCACTTTTATTAGCTATTTTTAATTTGTCTTTAAATTGATCAATGATTTCTTTTTGGGTGTCATAACAGTCACACTCTTTTTGGCTTGGAATATTTTCCCTGTGGCAAAATGTTTCACTTAGTTTGCGTTTTATTCTGTCAACCTTTTCATGGCGATACTTTTTGAACTGTTGCATTATTTTTTTTACCACTGGCGACTCACCTATTGAAGTTAGAGAAGCATTCAAAAGTTGGAAACCTTCATCAACATTCATAAATTCAGGATCTTCAGACATACTAGTACCAGGTTTTACAATTCCATTTTCATTAGTCAACAGCTTTGGCTGCCTTTCTTTTGATTGTTTGACTCTACAACCCGAACCTATTTTCATGTCTTTTTTCATATTGTAATTTAAGTATATCATCCAACTAGTCACATTTCTAAGATCTTTTTTCTTGACCCAGTGTGATTTTTTCTTAAATGGGTTGCAACAAAACGTTGCCCAATTTTTTTCCATCTTCCCTTCACAAATAAACAGCAGGAAACCGTATTAATAGCACTGATAATGCAACAAACACTGATTAAAATAGAACCTCAAAAAAGATTATTGTAACTTAGGTCTTAATTACATGTCCATAAACTAATCCACTCCAGTATGTGAGCTTTCTCATGTTCCCCTTAGCTTGTACCACATTTTGGTGGAGTGTCGCAAGTATGCCCCTATTCACCTGGCTCTTGATTTTAATGGTGACCCTCGTTTTTTGTTTTGTGACAGTGTGGATGGAGTCATTCATTTACTCTGTTTTAAATGCCAGGCGAATCTTTTAAATTCCAATTGAGTTCACTCTTAGAGAGTGGCTCACTTGGAGATTATCTCATAATGAGATTAGTTTTAACACTTTTAATGCATTTGTTTTGTCTTTTAACATAGTGTATACAGACTTTTTTTTTAAGCGGGTTTATCACTCCAAAACATCTTACAGTCCATTTGAGTTTCACTCCTACGGAGTGTCTCGAATTGACTTTGTCTTGTATTGAAATTTATTTTAAACATTTTAAGTATGTATATATACAGTTATATTGTATATTTATTCTAGTGTAACACCAGCTGTTTTAAGTAGGCTTGTTCTCTTTTAGGAGACTAATATGTAAAAAAAATAAAAATAAAGGCGCTAATGACCTAAATGGGTTTGTAAACAATAATATTAATAATACAAGCTCAGAACTTTAAAGTGCTTGGAAGTTAAAATTCTTCCAAAATCATGCGGTCCACAATAAGACTAGATAAATTACTCTCACTTTTTTTTCCATTTGAAAAGGTAACTAATTAAGACACTAACTCATATTCAATCTATTGGTATGTTTGTCCTCACACTTTACTAAGTTTTAATGGTGACATGTTTACAATATCTTCAGACCTTAAGAGGTAGGGTAGGGAACACAAATCAAGGTCAATATTTTTGCAGTTTTTGTAGCAAAACTTTTTTGGCCCAAATAAATAAAATATTGCTACATTAGAAACATAGAGTTTAAGTTTCTTCACATGTTGATATAAACAGTTGTTGAATTTCTCTCATGAGCATAGTGGCATTAGATGACAAATGCTTTCAATGAGGAGAAATTCCAGTACACACTTGACAGATATTCACCATGTGAAGAAATATACTTTATGTGTCTACTGAAGAATTATTTAATTTCTTTTGACCAAAAAAAGTGTTGATTTAAAAACAGCAAAAATGCCGCCCCCCACTTCCACACAATATCATGTGTTGGGTGCTAGGTTCATATGTATTGAAAATGTTTATCTTAAACTATTTTTCTTACAGATCTCTTCATTAATAACAATTAGCAGACACAATTTTTTTGTCATAAACACCACTTCTAGTGTAAATAAACATTCAGAAGTTTATTTCATAATGTGTACTATTTTGGAGCGATGGATGTGAAAATGGCCTTCAACTGCAATAAAACTGAAACATTCTTAACTGTTGAACTTGATTGGAAGTGTAACATGAAGACACAAAAATTCTTCAACTGCTTGATTTGAACAAAAGAAAAAACAGATCCCATTAATATTAGTTCTATATAACGCATGCAGGTCGGAAGAATTCAGAATGCAGTCTATCATTTAATGATAGCTGTAAATTTGATATCATTACAATTATTTTTACAGTTTCTCTTATCCCACCAGAGGGACCCTTACTGTGTGAAGTGTAAAAAAATTCAATTCTGCTCTTTGGCAAAATCTTCCAGATTGTGATATAATTTAACACTCAAACTACCCTGAAAAACTATGCCTTTTCTTATTGGATCTAAGCCAACATACTAACTACCATGAACAAACAATGCCTGGTGATATGTCAAACCAATAAAACAAATCTTTAATTTTGCTAAAGTAAATAGGCCTTTACATATTACATTTTTTAATTTATTTATTTTTAGCATCGCATCTTACTACTGCTCAGATTATATGTTTATTTAATTTATATAAAACAATTTGGCAAATTTGTTGACAATGGGGCAAGATATATATTTATATATACAGTATATTAATTTTTATATAATATGGTACATATTTTTAAGTCAAAGCTACTCACATTTCTAAAGAAGAGAATATAAATTATAAGCATTGGTAGCATGCAGGAGTAGATTCTCAATTCCATTTCTCCTCACCCCATTTTATTTTTCCAATTAAACAGAAACAACTTCTCCCTCTCCCCCAATAGTACAAAAGACACAGATTTTTACTTGTTCAAATATTAACAATGAGTCAACATTTACTAAACTACTGACTTAACATTAATATTTCACATTTCATTTTTTCATCAATTCGCGGTGTTAATCATGGCATTGCTACAGCTCTAAATCTAACTTAAATTTATGTTACTTATATGTCCCCCGAATAAAAATAGATTTTAAGCTATTTACAACAGCACTGGTATAAGATTATATACATAGTAATAACGCCAGTTTTTTTTAAGTTAAAATAAACAGTATTAAAAGGACTTATCTATTTATTAATGACATGTTTTTATTTGGCAGACATATAATAACTTCAACTGCAGGAATGAAAAAGATAGACGGCCTCTCACTTGGTAAATAATTCAACACTGAACAACATGCGGCCATCTTGGGAATTTATTTTTGTATCCAATATGAAATTCCTTTCACTAATCTCTTTGTTATAGTTTATTAGTTTTTACTATGGTGATGATGACATCTTTGTAGATTTTATCTTCACAACGTATCGATTATAATTCTGGACTGAGGAGTCTTGAATTTAATAGTCACTTTTCCCTTATTTTCTTGATGCTTCTTATGTCTAAATAATGGTTACAGACCTTAAATTGATTAGAACCTAGTTTTCATGTGCATACATTTATTTTGTATATTGATTGTTCTAATCTTTTTTTTAATCAATTAGTATGTATTTTGTTAAACTTGAATGTAAATGATATATTTTCTAAACCAGAAAGTTGTTTCTTAATCACATTTTTATATTTTATAACATTTTACTGCATTTACTTGAATGATCATTGATTTTTTTCACTCTATTTAAACAAATAGAAGCAATATTATTTAATCATTATAAATCAAAGACATAGTTATTTATGTCTATAGTTAAAATGAGGTCTTTGAAGTTGTATTTATATAAAATATAGTTAACAAATATTTTTAATCATAATACGAATCACTTCTACATACATGAAAAAGGTTTTACTTGCTAATTGATATGATTAAGCTATTGTGCATATTTATGCTTGATTTGTGTAATAAATGAGAATTGCATTTAAATCAATTTTAACTTTATGACGTAAAATGTAACAGATCATTAGTTTTTGTAGATATAGTTAATTTACTTTTTATCATGTTTATTTACATATGTATTTAAATCATTAGAAAACTACAAAGCATTAACATAATATTTCTTGAAACCTATTGTGAAATTTGAAAGGAATTGTATGTTGCAATATATATAATCTTAAATTCCTCGCCCCCTTCCCCTTTACCTATCATTATTCAAAGTATTTGTGAAAATTTAAATGAGTAATGGCACAGGATCAAATTAATATACCTAGTAGTTTTTTTAGGTAATAAAAATAAAATAATTTGTTTATTGCTTACAAACCAAATATTGCGTTCTTTATATCTATTTTTTTTATCTCGATTATAAAAGTTATTTAAGATATTCTTGGAAGAATATTGTGATATTGACTTAACCTTTATTTGATAAAATACTATAGAAAGGTGAAATGTAAACATTGATATTGTACTGGCGTGTATAAAAATAATTGGACATAATTCTAGGTACAAAATAATTTAATTTGTTCATTTCACTGAGTCTTGTCAACCATATTATTGATGAAAACAGAATAAAATAATTTGCATGTACGCTAACATATTAATGTATGTTTGTGTATATGCCTTTGTAAAAATAATATTTGTGGAAGAAATTTACAGAGCCATTTTGTAGTAGTATGTATTGAATGTTTTTTTAATGCATTAATGTAACTTCTATATTATATATTCACTACATATGTGATGAAATTAAATTACTTAGACCAAAAATGCTAAAAAGAATTCTATACCTAATAATCCCATATTACACATAAAATTCTACCATATAACACTTAAATGTGTTAAAGAAAATAATGAATAGAATAAATACTTACTCTCAATTTTAAAATTAAATCTAAATATATGTAAATAATTGTTTCAATTGTTAAAAATACCAACTCTACTTTTTTTATGTAGATTTTAACAAGCATATGTCATGGCTTTGTTAGTTATTTGAACGTTCAAGATGGAATAGTACTTGTTTAATTTTTATTTCTAAAATATACCAACATAATTTTGTATGAATGATTCTTGGTAGTATTTTTGGTAAATTAATTCTGAACTTATACACTTAGTGTCTTGATGTTAATATATTTATAATATACTTCAATATTAAATATGTTGTGAACGTTATATATTATATATATATTACTTTTAAGTGTAAGTGCAGGAACTCATACTATCTTACATTTCTACCAATATGTATGCACTTTATGACTTGTAAGCCATTTTTGTCACAATCATCTGTTATCAATTTTAAGTGAGTATTTCAGATACTTGTGTATAGACTTGAGAATTATTAAAAATAATATATAAAAGATCCAGAAAATGTTTTTATAACAATCAAAAATATTTAGTTGAGTTAAATTAATGAAATATAGTTTGTCTGACTTATGTAAAATTATTTTTGGCTCTCATAATCATAACAAAATAAAAAATTTCAAATATTTGATATTACTATTGTGCATATATTTTGCAATCAAAGCTAAAACTATATTTATATTAGTTGTGCATTGTAAAATAATGTGTTTGTATAGCTGCTATAGATATCGCTACAATACCATAACTACTTTTGTGTGAGTATTTTCATTATTGATATTTTCCATCATATATATATTATTACACACAATGAAATTTTGGAAAATTTCTTTTCTTTATGAACTTAAATACTGGATAATAAATATAAACAATTTTAGTAAACATAGTGTATATTATGATTGCAGATGTTCTCTTTTTATAGATGGTGGTAGTAGTACTTGGCACCCACTTCAGTGGCCGCATGGTCTAAGGCGTCACACTCACAATAGACTAGAACTCTGATGACAGGGATAATGTGGTTCAATCTAAGCCGGGTGTACTCAGGGTGGTTTTTCATAAATACTTTTCCACTCTCCATGCAAATGCAAGTACACTTCCTCTAAATTCAAATTTCCTAACCCCTATCTCATTAGCCTGATAAGTACATAGGCTTACAAGCCAAACGGGTCATAAGACGCGGTGCTAAAATAATATAACTTGGCCTATTTAAATTCAGTTAAACTCTACTTTTTCTGGTAAGTACATAGATAGCCGTTATAGAAACAGAAGTGCAGCCTGATATTGATGACTCACTTTTTATAATTCACTGACCAGCTAGTAACAGCCATACATTATAATTTATGTCAATGTTGCAACTGCCTAATAATTTTAATATGAATTCAGGCAATTCTTACAATAACTTAAAGCAGAATTAATAATAGATTTTTGTAAATCTTTTTTATTACCATACTACATGTTGCAAAAAAAAAGACATTTTCTTCCAAACTGGAGGAAATCTACCCAAAGCTATACAACATCTATAGTTATTAGATTTCTACCCACTAAACATTCCAGTAATAAGCAACAGGAACAATTTGTTGAAAAAAAGAGGCAGTGTGCTTTGTTTCCCCTTTCTCCTCTTAGGAAAGTATTATATCTGGTTTTTTTGGCGACATTTTTAAAATTACTAAGTCTGAATTTATATTTAGTTTGAATGATAGTGAAAGATTTAAAATTAGATAATAGCGTGAGGTGTTTGTGAAAATCACATTCTAAATGTGAAGCAATGTCAAAATAAGCATTTTTTGATGACATTTTGTGCTCTTTTCACCTTTTACACTCATTGTATTGGTCATTTTGAATAACAAAGCATAGACTGAAGAAGCCAAAAAGTCGTGCACCAAAAAATGCACTAGTAAGTGTGTTCGATAATTCCAATGAGATAAATTATCCAGGAATAAATGTTGGGTATGTGTGCTATAAATTGGATAAAATCAAGGGCAATAACACATTTAAAAAGCTTTATATTATATTTTCTTAGCTTCATACCCGTAACCGTCATTTCATAATGTTACAACTTTGCAGGTATTTATGTGGACAAAATGCTGGCAATAATGACTACAAATAAAATAGTTTATTTCACTTGCATGGTTTATGTATGCTTGAGCTTTAGATGTAATGTTTGATTAAAAGTTGTTGCTATAAAAATAATCAAATGTTACTTCTTCCATTGAAAATTTTTGAAAATGTTGAGATTATTGTGGGTGTTGAAGTTGAAACTAAGGAGATTTGACCTCAGACTTAAACATTTCAAAGAATTGCAGGCCTCCAATAAATGGTAGGCGACACAAATTGAAGATTTTGCCAGTCTGAGACTCAGTTAACTCAATAGTTTTGCCAGAGCACCAGGTAAGTAATAACATACATTCCTTACCCCTGACCACCATGTCAGGGATTAAAAACAACGGGAGGGGGTTAAATAGCAAACAAAACAATCTTGAAAACAAATTTCACAGCTAGATAAACGGGAGAGTCGTAAACCTAAATTTAATACAAATGAAAGGAAATTAATATTGAATAAATAAATGGTTAGGTTTCTCATGACAGATAATTCAAATTAATATATGATTAAATATATTTTTATGAATCATTCTTGCAATATATAATGGAACTCTGCAATAGTATTAATAACATAACAGTTCCTCCTTCCTGTACCTTACTAGTGTGGTCAGCCTTCCTCTTACACTGGTTGCTTATAATTTGTTTAGAATATCACCATTATCAAAGCCTTGGCTTGATTCGGCATGCAGTGATAGGTCCTAGTAGATGCTCACTATCCATGGATATGCACAAATGATTGACATGTGTGAAAAGTTTGGCTCATAAAGCAGAAGAATAAAACTAGATAACATCTCCAGTATCCCATTCTGCCACTTTTGAGAGCCACCTCGATTACTACTACTCCCACACATGCAACTAATCTAAACTAGTGGGAGGTATTATTTACACATCAGACCTAAGCCTATGCACTTTGTGAAAGATGATGTAAGGTAGAAAGTCCTAGCAGACAGAAGAAAAATTTTGCCAGAACAACCCTACTGGGAGGAACTAAGAGTGGGGGGAAAAGCTCCTTGGACAAAAACATATGATAGTATTGCCCATTGTGTGCTTATAGGTAAAATAAAATATGGTTAAACTCATATTTCCACGAGCACTAAGATACTATACGAAATGTCAAATATCCAATAGTGCACATGTCATCTAACCATCAAGATTTTTTAGGAAGCAGAGCAGGCATGTTCATCTGTCGTGACAGATTACCAGCTGTTCACCAATAGTTTTATACTAAATTATATTCTGGAAGCCAGCGAGAGGGTGACTTATCTCATGTTTCCTAGAATCCTGTCTTACTGCCGTGAAAATCCTGAAAGAATATAAAGAAAGAAACACAGGACGGAATATTTATGGTTTATTAGAAAAGTAGTTACAACTCGTACAAGGAAAAAATGAGTATATTATTAAGTTTTGTGGTGTATGTAAATGTGTATTTTTAAAATCGAAGGGCATTCCGACTACCCCAACTGGTTTTGACTAAATTTGTAAGTCAAGCCTTCCCATGGCGTCCCCAAAAAATTACCTAGAGGGACTATATCACTAACTTGGAAAAAATTCCTGTCCTGCTTGTTGAAGACAATCTGCAAACCTAAAATGGTACCATCATTGGACACTAACCCTGAAGGTCAAGGCTGCTCCTAACTTCATCCCCAGCCTTTCATACAAGGTTAGTGTAACACTGTGAGTCACTGGCCATAATATTTATGTACTTGTGTTGTTGAGAATGAACAAGGTATACATATGAATTTTGATCAGTTTGCTTGATTTGGTTTTAAAATAATATCCTTTAAACATTTCGGATAATGATAAATAACAGAAAGATCTGTTGATAACAGCGGTCGATGGCTAATACACAGGTGTCAACAAACTAGTACTATGTACTAGTACTATGTACTATGTACTAGTCGTCCCTCTCGGTACTGCCAGAGCATTCAATAGTACGTAAAATTCTAATAGCAATTGCACTAAGAGCAACACAAAAACAATAGGAGCCAAACGACAGGCAAAGAAAAAGGTATTATTTACGTTGACCCCACTATGACTTTAGTGAAGTTCCACATTTATCTCGCTGAAGCTAATACTGCACGTGAAGCGTGACTATTTGACTAACTCAAAATATAGATTTCCATTAACCCAACTATTAAATGGAAAACAAGACAGACAGCCTGATTGTAGCCATCCAAATATTAAACAGATGCACATGATGTGCACAGCTTCATGAGAAACATTAGCTCAAACTAAATTAATGGGACTTGTGGAAGTTAGCAAGTCTATGGTTAGTAAATTACTACTTTCTAAGCCAAAGGCTTATAATGTAAAGACTGTATCATAAGGACACAGGAAAAAATAGTAGCTATGCCTGATATTCTAAGTCAAAAAGGACTTGTCCTTCAGATTGCAGGACACGATATTTAACCAATTAACTGAAACTTTTCCATCTTGAAGTCTACAAGACTCAAAATGAATTAACTGTCCCTTTGACAGAACATATCAAAATGTCTAGATAAATATTGTCTATTTTTTTTAACAAAACTAGACTCTTAAGTCATAAGGACTTGATGACATTTTCCAGGATACCTAAGTGCTCCGAGTAAGTCGTCCTGGTTAAGGCGGCGGTGGATCTGACGGCCAATACTTCATGGTCGTCGTTTTCCTCGTTGCGTGACGGTGCAGAAGTTCTCCTTCGACACTGGGTTGTAGTAGAACAGGTATAATGTGAACCTAAGAGCAGCCCTATATATAGTCCCAAATCTGATATGAATGGAACAAAGCAAAAAGGGTGATAAACTCAGGAATATAGAAAGGAAGAAAGACGGACGAAGGCGGGGGGGAAAGAGAAGTGAACCAGGGACTGCCACTTGCAGGGAAAGGGGGAAACATGGTTCCTTGGATTGCCGCTAGTCTTCTCAGGCGCGGAGTGTGATAGTACGTGAGGCAGCCATCGAATAATTTTTCTTTTCCCGCACATGGCAAATAAATCCAAGAACATCTTGAAATGGTGAGTAGATAATAAGGCATCTTTTATTTAAATATATCTGGTATGATTATATTATTTAGGCTCAGCTATTATTTTTATGAGAATTTGTGATATAGATGTACTTTACTATATTTTATTGTAGACAGCATGGCAAGTGTATGTAAATTTATCCGACATCATGCAATGGCAGAGAGCATGCGTTAAAGTATTTTATTCATAAATATGATAATATTAATCCTCTTCTTTTATATATGCTACAGTATTTATCAAAAGGCAATATTTTTGAACAACCACGTGTTTCAATTTAGGGAGATATGTTATTTTATTTGACTGCATCTAGTCAGAGAAAATAAACTTTGAGGTAGATTATTTTTTAAATATGTTAATATTGTTTCTTTCTTTTGTAAATTATTAAAATATTGATATTTAATTGTAGCTGTCCAATTTATCTGATTGACACACTACAAGAAAAATTGGTATTATTGGGTAATCGAGCCAAAAAATGTTTTATAGTGTTACTAAGAGTAGAACCCAAGATGCAGAGTGTAAGGTTTATTAGAAAATAATGTATCCTATTCAGTGGATAGGCTAAGGAATGAAGTGATCTAGTAAAGAGTGGGAGTAGAAAGTAAAACTGAGATGGCATGGACACATAATGAGGATTGAGAAGGAGAGGTGCCAAAGATAATATTGGAGATGAAGTGTGTAGAAAAAATGCTACAAGGGAAACCAAGAAAGAGATGGGAGGTGTGGATAATATAAAGTGTGCGAGTGTAAAAGATTGGCGGAAGGATAGAGGAAAGGAAAATGGAGGGATTTTACTAAATTGACCTGGTCCCAGGCTTGAAACATTTGATGATGAAATTAGAAGTTTATTTGCTTGGATACAACAACAAAATTTCTCTAGTGTTATTCAATCAAACACTTGACAATGAACAACTGTTTTGTAATTGACATCTTTACCTTGCAAAGCAGACCCATACC
This sequence comes from Timema cristinae, assembly GCA_039000515.1. Classification (NCBI taxonomy): domain Eukaryota; kingdom Metazoa; phylum Arthropoda; class Insecta; order Phasmatodea; family Timematidae; genus Timema; species Timema cristinae. Next base: position 14,333,191 of record JBCFYV010009882.1, on the reverse strand, counting down.
ATTCTAAGAACCAGCGTAAGCTCTGCTCTGCCTCTGGCACTTCACACCCGTGACGTCACTAAAACGTAAAATGCCATCTACAGGAACAGTGAATTAAACCAATACCCACATGTTTGACGTAGATGGTACACACTTCCCCCCACCCCCTTCTTTTTTGGAAAGAAAACTTATTTAAATCTACAAAAGTGTACAACATGCCAATATACAAAATTACTCATGTACAGATACATTAGGTTTATATTTTTGGTGGCCCCCAGAAACACATATTATAAATACAAATACATACCATGGTGACACAGATTAAACCCTAATGAACTAAATTACTCATCACAGGTATGGCGCAAACCAAACTAAAGAAATATTTCTCAAACTATAAAAGCTATCAAAACAACATGTCATAACTCACTATATAGTGGAACATCCTAGGCCCCCTTCCAAACCTATCATACCCCAGGAATGATGGCAGGGCTTCATCTGGCTGACGAGCTTTCTGGATGGGTCAACCAGACTTAGGGTCCACCAAATATACTGTGACAAGGGTCAAAGACCGGTCGATTGTCGCAGGGGCAGACCACCTGAAGTTAAGTTTGCCAGCAATGACTTCTCCAGCTTTGCTTATATTATGCAGCTTCCACACCCCCTGGTCTATTACTTTATACAGGACTGGTTTCCTGTCCTTGTGGCTCTGTCTGGATACCGCCTTATATGTCCTTTTCAGATGGCCCAGTCTATTGGTAAGATCTCCCACAGGGAGACTTTAATACATAGTATCATTATTGAAGCAATATTATTGTGTAAATATTTGAATAATATTTTAAATTTTATTTTTAAAAAATCACAAAAATATTAAACTGTCACAAAAACTTTGTAACCTAATCTACAAAATACCTAACAATCATAAAATATAAGTTTCAAAAAGTTACATTTTTGTTGAAAAAAGACTTCCATGAGTTCCTTCCTTCAAGTTGTATTTTAATGTATAATAGTGACTACACTTGATTAATAACTAAAGCAACATGATAGAATTTGCGCTAACGATGCAATGTAAACATATGACGATAATGAACCAGGCATATAACATCACGACTGGCGCCATTGCATATTCACAACATTCCTGCATGGTGCCAGTTAAAACTCCAAACTCCTATAACTAAGAAAATAAACATTTTTTTGAATGTTTGACGATGACATACTACGCAGCAGGACCTAATTGAGGAATACTTGGAGAGGATCTGATTTAATTGGCTTTATTTTGAAAAATAAAAAAACTGCTATTGCGAAAATGCAACAGTGTCAATCACAGAAGGTTAATTGGCTGAAACTGAACATTCTTGGGTAATAGACTAATAGTTCAAATGGAGTTTTTCTGTGACTCGCATCTTTGGGTGTGTTAAAGACGAGTTGCATTCAACTCTGGTTTGCATCCGACTTCTTGTGATTCAGGTGATGATAAGCAATATGTACTTTTTAGGGACCTGTGGAATCTCTCCACTTGTGAAGTGTTGGATAGTTAAGGTGAGGATGTGATATGTCAAATGCCTCTCTTAAAAAAGCACATATCTTTGAATGCCAATGACTGAAACTGACTCCCGTTATCAGATACAGTGTTGCAGGTACCCCAAAGTTCCTGAAGAGCTTCTCGTCCATTAATTTAACTGCCATTTCAGCTGTTGCTCTCCTAGCAGACATAAATCAAACGTCCTTAGTGAAGCCGTATATGGCTGTCATAATGTAGTTATATTCTTCCTTGGACCGACGTAACGACGCAAAGAAATTGATTAACAATATTTGCTTAACAAATAATAACTTGAGAACATGAAGCACTATACCTTGTCATCTGGGCCAGATTTGAACGGGTACACGTCTCAGAACTCCTCACACGTTTTTGAATGTGCTAGGTCATATGTTCCCAATATAACAACTTCTTCACTTTTTAAATGGTCTTAGCGACCCTGAGTGTCCCCCCAGAGGACATTTGGTGATTACACGACTTGTTCCTAATTTAATCCCTCTCAAGAAAATCCTTCAGGTATGATGGGGATCATAGCTGATCTCGTCCTCATATTTTCGAATAAGGGAGATAACAAGAACACTACTCGTCCCAACCAGGAATGACCAGGATTTGTTTACAAATATAAATTAACAGAAAAATTGGTTGATGTCAAAATCATTTAAATTCAAAAGAAAAAGTTAAAAGTAAAATTAATTTCTTTTTAATGTAGTAACCAACAAAGCCTCCATAAATTGAAGGCGGGAACATTTTCCATTATATTCAAAACCGATTCTCAAGAAACGCCATATTTTTCTTACATTTACTGGACTTATGAAGGTCTCTGATTTATATTATTGCACTTAATATGTCTGTTGATTGGAAAATTTATTAAGACTTGAATAAAAATTACTATCAATGGGTGAGAGCAAAAAGATTATTAGCTTGTGTTCAAGCTTCACATGCGTTGGTGGTACTTGTCAACGTGGCAGAAGACTAAGCCCATAAGGTTGGGTAAGAGATGTACATTCTGTTAAATAGTCCATGAACTTTTTCAAGTGTTCATCAGTAGGTGCCACAGATACCACCAGGTCAATGACATAACAAGTCTTCAACTTCGGATGGATCTAAGAAAACCAGACTGGAACACCATTTCATCCATTGCGTAGCTAACACTTAGAAGAAGGGGAGACTGAAAATAGACAAAAAATAATTTTACCTTAGATATTTTTATATATTAACTCTAGCTGATGGTTATTCTTCTTGACAAATACATCTATCACTCTTTCTCTGAGATTAGGTTCCCGTGACAAACAGTTTAAAAGGTCCTTCCTTAATGGACCAAAGCTTGTTCTGAGCAAGAACTTAAGATAAGTCTACATTTAGAAGAAAAAACTAAGGTTAATTCATGCTTTTTAGAATTTATTTTACCATCAATATAAATATACCTAAAATTTATGTATCGAATATTAATAAAAATTAAACTTTTGAAGTAAATTAAACTAATAAATACTAAATTCGAGATGGAGAAATCATCCATTTATTAACAACTAACACAAGTATAATCTAAAAGTAAAGTAAATTAGGCGTGAAGTGTGTAAATTCTAGTTAATTGAAATAAGATTTAAAAAAATACTTTTTCGCCAACTTTGGCCACTTTTTCTGACTCAATAATTTTTTTAAAGATAGTTCCAATTTTTTTTATTAGCCCATCACCCAAAACATAGTGTGATATTCACTTTGTTTTTTATATCTTCTGGCAACCAAATGATGGTACACTTATTTTAATTCTAACCTCCTTATATAATGTATTTAAATAATTAGTGTAAGTATCGACCTTAAAAACTACATTCACTGAAAAAAACAGAAAGAAAGGGCAATTTGTTATTTAATTAGGAAGGAAATATTTTTATATATTTCTACAGTAGGTAGGGTGACCTGTCGGACTAGAGGTAAGGTGTGAGACTTCTGTGCTGGGGTCTGGGGTTCAATCCTCAGTCTCTGCACAGATTTATCTGATTGCCAAACCTTTCCTTCACCTCTGACAAGATGTGTATTAATCACAACTTGTGAATGTGGGGAATGCCAGGCCTCCATCGTGGTTCGGATCCCATGTTAAACTGTAGGTCCTCCATTTCATCTCACAATAACTTTACCATTACACTTTAGCGTTAGTGCGTATAACCCAAACCGGTAGTAAGATGTGGTGCTAATGATAATAATGATCTACAGTGGGTAATATATAAACTAAATAAAAATGTCACAATTTATTGTAAATAGTGATTTCCTTAGGTAACTCAGAAAAATTATACTTAGACAGGAATTGGAGCCCTTGTCCTTTAACTTGAGACGACATTCTAATAAAACACCGAGATTGCGGCTTGAAACTCCGCACCACTCCTTAGATCAGAGGTGGGCAAACTTTCTCCCCGAGGGCCACATGGACATCTGTAACAAAAATCTAAATTAACTAAATTATTAACTTTATTTTCACGAAAAATTGCATATAACCATATAACTTTGATACAAAAAAAAGTAGCAAATAAAATATAATATGCCATAACTCATAACAAATAAAACTAAATATGTCATGTACTCATGTTGATACTTAGCCTACCAAATGTTGATTAATAACTACTCAAATTGCCATCGTTAATGGAATTTATGCAACTGTCCAAAATCCTGCATGAGTTTGTTTAAGTCAGAATTCAAATTGTTCTTCCTAATTCGCAAAACACTTTGTAGATTTGAGTATGTTAAGAGGGACCTGTTCTTTGCTTTGTTAATGTTCATGCATGAGAAAGTTTGTCCACAAATATAGGTAGAAGCAAATAACACAAACATTTTCAAATTACCAAACTTTTCTCTACAAATGATGCATACAATTCAGTTAGTTTCATATTCTTAAAAGTCTCCTTCAAAGCATTGTCTGCTTGAAGATTGATTGAATCAAACTGGAGCTTATTTGATGCTGCTTGAATTTTAAAAGTTAGGGGGTAACTAAAAAAAAAAAAAAAAATTGATTTTCCAAAGATTTAAAATCAGCAAACCGTCTTGAAACATTCTTCTTTTAAAGCAGATATCTGCTTACTGTATTTTCCTGAAACCGTTTGTTTGACAGTCTGTGTCTGTAAGATGAGCATATGCACAAAGTGTTGTCCTCACATGCGTACACCCAGTACAAAATCCACTCTTACCGTAAACACAAGCTTATGTTCTTACACATGTAACATTATAATCGAGCTTGCTCACATGTTTAAAAACACGCACTGATTATCTATTTAATTTGACATTTTAGTTAGTAAAATCACGAAAGTTTTACAATTGCATGTGGGCCACAATCGGCCCGCGGGCCGTAGTTTGTCAACCACTGCCTTAGAGAGAATTATCATGATAGCTTCTCTTTGGTTTTGTAGCAAGCAACAAAATTGAAAGGATTAAGGATGGGGTGGCGGCCTTGAGTAAAGGACACTCTGAAAGTAGGAGGGGAGAGAGGGTTAGTGTTGTTACTGCCATAGTTACAGCAGCGCAGCTCTAGTGAGGTGGTAGCACATGGTACTACTTGGAGTAAAGCTTTGCCAAACCTCGAGATGTCCATCCGAATCTTAAAACATTGCTGCGTACGACAATGACTGAAGAACGACAGTCAGGTCTTACCCTATTACATCTACACCGTGATGTTCCAGTAGAAGTAAACAAGGTTTTAAACCTTTCTGCCATTAGTGGAAAACGCAGATTTTAATTTGTGGTTTAACTCTAAAATATTATAGTAGTTAAATTACTAATTTTAATATGACAACAAATTATTAATTTTCAGTGACTTTTGTTTTGTGTTTTGTATTAAAACTACAAATTTGTTAATAACAATTGTGTTTTTTCTTATGTCCTTTATTATTATTATAATAAATTTAAATGATTTTTATAAACTAACTTGAATTTCAAATATTCTTGTAGTGATTTTTATGACCATACAAAATCCAACAAACAGTTTTTAAGGAAAATACTATCTAATGAAATATATACTGAATTGGAATAGAAACAATAGGACCAGCCATCCAGAAGCGGACTTAAATTATAGGCCCACTAGGCACGGGCCTAGGGGCAGTGGCTTTAGGGAGCTGCACATTTTGGGTGATATTATTTTTATTATATTTAAATTTTAATAATTACGCTTAAAAATTATTTACTAACATTATCAAAATAGTTAATGTTAATTTCAAAACGACAGTATATAGTTTTAAATAACTGTACTTTACAATTGCTTTGTAACTGATGACAGTCTCACCTTCTTTATAATGTTAACTCAAGCTACTGTAGGTCATGTACTGTAGATGACTGATTAGCTTTCATAGAGATCTTTTCTCCAATACTAACGTCCGCCCCCACCCCCAACCCAACATCTCTTTCCTTCAACTTCTTAAAGCCCTTGACAAAAAAAAAATTGTGATGGGGGAGAGGGCACATATTATAATTGTGCCTTGGTACACAAACATTTTAATCCCACCACTGACATTATCTTCACAAGAGACCTGCTGCAAAATGTACGCAAATTACTTTTCAGTTCTATTTAAACATTTTGTTGATTTGAGTACCTTGCTATATGATTTCATTTTTATTTCTTCATACCAACTTTTGTTTGTCATGCAAGGAAGGGATATATAGCTTATAAGTCGTAGGCTTTCTTAATATTGAAATTATTTTGTCATGAAGTGTCATGGATTATCCTTCCTAAAATATGGTAACCCCATGAATAAACCTCCCATAAAAACCCACCATACTTAGAAACCGGGCCAATTTTCGCCTCGTTTTAGGCAACGGGACCTCTTTTATTGCCCTTGTTCTCCCCGAGATAATGGACAACCCCCTGGCGATAAATGGCTCCCCAGAAAGTCATTTTCTGGCACAGCCAACCAGATCTTATCGGTATTGACCGTTAATCTTGACCTTTGGAGCCTGATGAGTGAGTGCCTCCTCATTCATGTGTGCCAAGTGCTCGTCCCTGTTTTCAGAGTACATGACGAGGTCATCAAAAATGTTTTAACAGAAAAAAGTGTTGCATGTCTCCGAAAACGGTACTCATGAGCTGCGTGAGGATTTGAACCCCCGGGCATAGTGTGTGAACAGTAAAGTTATGTATAAAAATTAGGCGAGCTTAGCCTTTAATGTAACATGCAAAATAATGATTGCTGGTCGCAGTGAGTATTCGCATGTAACGAGCAAACGGCTTAGTTATCTCAGTCCATTTAAGAATCTCGGAAGGTGCACTAAAGTTAGGACATATCTGATAACAAAGAAGCTGTCGCTTTAATTCTTTGTCTGCAATGATACTATTTTAATTGTGTATAATAGTCTTTAAAAAAACAATGAAAGCTCTGAGGCATAATGAATTATATAAAAAAATAGGCTGCTTTGGAACTATTGGAAGAAACAGTACATCAGTGGACAGTACGAAAACTTCAGCAGGAGGTATCTTGCAGACTTTGAGAATTTGCTGAATAAAATAGGACCGAAAATATCCTAAATGGAAACACGTTTTCAACCTCCAATCTCCTATTGGCTATTTCAGCTCACGAGAATTTATATTAGCGTGAGCGAGAGGACATACTAATTTTGCCTAGAAAGATGTTTTCAAATATTTTCCAGGGTTGTTTGACATTCCACAATCGACATGGGGCCAACGTTTTTACTCCCCCCTCAGAGGAAGTTGTGCTACGAATTTTTATCGCTCGATAAAAATCTGATGACCCCGGCTGAGTTTGAACCCATGAACATCGTATCCTGAGGCGAGCACCAAGACCACCGAGGTCAACCACACATAACTACTATAATACGTAAATACTTTTATGAATAATTAATTAATAATATTATACCAATATAGCTCCAGTATTTTTAATTTTAATTCGAATCTTTAACTATAAGTTTGTAATACATTATTATTTATTATATTATTTTTTTGACAATATTCCAAGTTAGCTGTGACTCTACAGTGTATATCCACAGGAGATTCGTTTATCTATGTCCTGTAGAAACTCAAATGCTTCATAGGCAAACTTTCAGCTGCAGTATACTTCTGATGTGCTTATGAGAATATTTAAAAGAATATTAAAAACAGCTGCCAAATGCATCTAGTAGACTAGTTTCTCGCCCACCACTGCTTTATATATAGATTTATGCCCATCTTTCTTAGTTTGCTGCTTTGACCGCTTGCAAAACCTACCAATAGATTGTTTAAATAAAAGTATTATTTGTAGACTACCAATTTTATGTTAGTAAATCATATATTTATTAATTATTTTAATTTTAAAATTACTCGTCAAACCTTGCACCACTGAATTAACTTGTCTTGGAAATAATTAATCAAATAATGTATTAGATCACATCTACCTAATTCCAGATCGTTATCTTTATAAATAAAAGTAGTATTTGTATCAAATTTGATTTTTTTTAATCATAATCAATACTGTAGTTATTTAATAAAGTTGTATACTAAAAACCCCCATCCTGTTATGCTGAATTAACATATTTTGAAAATAAGTAGGTGGATCATAATTAAATTTAGCTTTCCCTGTTACTTAGGATATTTTCTCTTTCGTTTCTCTCTTTTATGAGACGCCAACAAGCATTATTATTATTATTATTAATATTATTATTATTTTGTGAACTAGTTTTTCTACTAAAGGGGCAATTTCTTTAACGCAATTTCCTTCATATTCTTTATAAAATAATGTATATCCCTAAGACCCATATAATAATATTATTTATATAAAACTCTATCAATTGTAAAACAGATTCTCCAATCAGTTCTCCATGCTTGCGAGCGCGAGTACTAGTTAACGAACTTTTTAAACGACGTCCTAATTAGAATGACGAATCTTTTTGTCTTTGTGTCTTCCGGTTTAATTTTCTTTGTCTATAACCAATCGTTCCTCTTTATTTTCTTTTGAAATCAGGAAGCAAGGTGAAGCGTACGGACTGCTGGATCGTCCAATTATATCATTCTTTTCCTACGATTTTATGTAGTCTTTTAACATCTGAAACTGGGAAAGGGCTTAATAGTTTGTCTTGGATTTCAAAGGGGTCGGATCGTCTAGCTCGATCAAGTGTGATCACTTCGGTGCGCCTGACCTTGTTGGTCACCACATTAGGAAGTTATTTGACCAGATTCCTCAAACCTACCCCCGTTGAGACATCTACCATACCAACCACCTTCTCACCTTATCCATATACTATGTCCAATGGGACCGCAAAGCACGTTGCTTACGGTGTATTACCCCTTCATTGTGAAAGTATCTTCAGCCCCAACTTCTCCATGAATCCCCTCTCCGGTATAACCACTGTGAGAAATGAGGAAGTTATCGAAAACCATATAGGCCATGTAAATGTACCTATCTTCAACAATAATTTTTCCTTTTCATTGATGACTAAGGGCTGCACATTGGCGTCAAGACACACCTTTATACCCTTCATACTAATCTATTCTCTTGAAATTTGCGTTAGAATCCTCCAAAAAAGACATTATCCCCTGCAGCTTTATCTAAAGGAGCGATGGTCGCTACCTTTCCTATACTGACCCTCACCCCACATAGTTGGCTACCTTCCTTCATCCCTAATGAACACACTTTGCCCCTTTGTCTTTTTGAACGCAAATAAACGTGTGTCCTCCAATCACCCCATATTCCGCTTTTGGGAAAGGACTGTTTCTCCTTATCTATGGCTGTTTCTTGTGTAATTAATGGTGCTTATAAATGTATTTTCGCGTGAGATCAAAGCGTGTACCACCTCCAGAAATGATTTTACGGAGTTAATCTGCGACCGTTCAATATTGTTTTGATAGGACATCTTAGGTTGGTGTAGAGTCTGTCTATGTTCCGAGGCAATGAGTATCCTCTGTGCCGTCGGAGTAAGGTCTCTATGCCCATCAGCTACTCGGATACCAATTCTCGTGGTCCCTGCTGTCGACCCTCATCTCGTCTTCTAACGTCACTTTGTAATTAGAAGGGAAACATTTCAGTCTAAAAACTATAAAATCTTCCAAGGTTTTCCAGGGGGTTGTGTTTTTCCGGACCTAGTTCAGCCCTCTCCTTGGGAATAGTTCTGACAAGGCTTTCCCCCCCTCCTTGTTGGTAAGCTGGTAAATAAAGTTGAGTTATGTGACCCTTTCGATACAATTAATCGTTTGATCCTTATATGGTCCTTAAAATGAACTTTACAGCTACGAACCAGATTGAGAATAAACGGAAGCTGACTCTTCCCCTTGGTGGTCACTTTCAAGGTCAAATTCTCTGATCCTGTCTCCTAGTGGGTTTGGTCAACTTCCTTCTTTCCAAAGTTAGTTCCACTGTTTGCGTGCAAATTCCACGACTGGTGGCCTCTGCCTCATATCTCCATGCAATCGGCTTTCCACTATCCCGCGTCCCCCTTACTGATGGGCCTGGTTGCTCCAAAATGTCCGAAAAGTCAGATTCTCGTATATTTGCTTTTAACTCTTCCCCTTTGCTTCTCTTGTTATTGAAAGAATATGCGTACACAACTGAACACCTTCTCCCAGAAGTTGCTTTTTTTTATCCAAAGACGTCCAGTATAGTCCAGTCCAGTCACGTCCAGTCTTGCACGCTTTGTTTTATTCAGTATATGTTTAATTGTAGATATCCAATTTTCCCCTTGAGAATATATAGGTTCAGTAGTCCATTTAGTTTCATGTTTTAATCTTCCAAGCTTACGCTACAGAGAAGGGAGTCCTGTCTAAAATCAACGGAGCAATAATTCCATATTGTTTAAAACAACCCCCTCATCATTCAGTCTCTTGGTCTATCAAGTCCATTATTTGACACCTCATCTCTGTCATTGTGCCGGCCGGGCTTACCCCACTTATCGGGAGCTCGTAAAACAACATGTTCCTCCCAAACGAGTTGGATCCATCTTGCACACAACGCCACGTTCCAAAGATGAATAGACCTATTAACAAACTACCCCCAGATAGTGGGAAGAACCTAAACTACAAACTCGTGGATAATGCCATTGGATTTGAAATAATACCCATAGTCGTAGAAACCCTTTAAAGGAAACAAAACACTATTACGAGATATACAAAGTTCCTATAGAGTAGGCCCCACATGAAGAAAGTGCTGAACGAAATACGTTACAAAATGCCCAGATCTGCTAGACCACACAATTATTGACAGTCAGTCCAGTCATAGAGCCGCTGTTTCTTCAAACCCCCATATCCTATCTTGATATAGGGGAAGGTTGGGTAAAATGTCCCGCTAAGCTAATTATTGGAATTAATCGAATTCATATCTGAGTATTGATATAAAATTTAGCATGGTGATATATGACTAGAGATAGGGTAAATTTGCTTTTGCGAAAAACAATAAAAGGGTCAAAAATAGGGTATTTATAAGTTTTCTTTGCGTTTCATGGCATTTGAAAGTGTTTAAAGTGATTTTTATTTCGCGAATTAACGCGAAAAACGTGATTTTGAGAGTATTTTAGCTAAATTATTCTATTTAGCGAAATAGACGCGAATTTTCCTGAAAATGCTGTGCATTTAAACAAAATGCTGGGAATTTTTATAAAACGATGTTTTTCAGCGGAAATAAGTGATTAAAAAATCATTGAGTTTCACTCGTCTGTGTGCTTCAGCTCGGGTTTTACTTGCATCCTGTGCCTTCCACAGCCCATCCGGCTAATCGCCACATTCCGTTAGTCTTTGCTTAGCAACCAGCCCCCCCCCCCCCCCCCCCTTCCACAAATCCTTACGAAAACCCAACCTCTGTCTTGACGCGACAGCACTTTCTCTGGAAAGACATTTTTACCTATTTTGCTACAAAATGCTAAATTATGCCACAAAACGCTAAATTTCCAATAATTAATGCTAAAAAAACTGAAAATTAATGCTTTTTTCCCCTTTCTCTATAAATGACCCATGTATCCTTTACGTTTTATTCTCACAATTAACAAAATTTTAGTTGTTTAGCTACTATATTATTTTTTCCAACTCTTGCAAAGTGGCCACTTTACCCGATGTAGAAGGGTAAAATGGCCTGTGTTGGACCACTTTACCCGTCTACATATTTATGGTTAAATAAACCAACACTTAGTAACTGTTCATTGCTTATTTATTACACTTCCAGGGAATGGGTTAAATTTTTAAATCAATAAACAAACTAACATTTAATATGATATTTTCCCGATACAGTATTTATTGACAAAAGTCACAAATAAAATTAAAATCATCTTCATCACACCCTACGCAAGCTTCATGACACAAAGAACATTGAACCCAATTGTCATTTGATGCTGAATTTTAAAAACTGTCACTGCAGAACAAACACTCAACCTCACCACTAACATCATCATCATCATCATCCTTTGTTTTTTACATTTGTTTGATATGGTTTTAAGTTTAGGTTCTTTAGAAAATAACCTTCTATTTGAAGATTTTTTTTTTTGTTCAGCGTTCTTTCTTCCAGCCGGCTTTGAAGCAAGCAATTCATTTTTGTTTGGGCTGCTTGTAAGAATAGTTTCAGATCCCTTCTTTCTGGTCTGTTTGCGGATTTTTTTAAATCTTGGGAATAGGGTGCAGATCTAGTGGACTTAAGTTGAAGGATGTTCCTGGCTGTGGTTCATTTCGTGGGAGTAGTGTTATTGGCGTCCTGTTCCAATTTGACCTTGAACTTTCCCCCCTCCTCCCCCACCTCTTCCCCCCAACCCCCCTCCCCCCGCTGACCTACTTTCTCCTTCCCCACCCCTGACCTACTTTCCTCTGATTGGCTGTTATTTTTCCCCTACCCCCTGACCTACTTTCCTCTGATTGGCTGTTATTTTCCCCCACTCCTGACCTACTTTCCTCTGATTGGCCGAGCCCTCCTCCCCCTCCAGCCGTCCAACCACGTACATGTTGGTGAATAATTATCGTTAATTAGGAGTGTCACGGCGGCCTTGTTGGTTCTTGCTTAGTTGGTAAATAATTATTGTTAATTAGGAGTGTCACGGCGGCCTTGTTGGTTGGAGTTGGGCGTTCCTCGCGCCATGGCTGGAGACCTTTCTCTATCAAAGGTAGGATGGGGGGTGTCGTAGTTTTTATTCATGGCTGCCGAGGTGCTGCGACCCTTCTCTATCGAGCTTCAGTCGTGTAATGCCAACTTTCTCCTTCACTCCGCTGTTGGTTTTCCCCCCTACAGGCTGCAAACCAGTTGATTCTTGCTTAGAGACGAGTTGAGACAAGAATAGCAGGTGTGTGTGCAACCCTTTCCCGCAGCTTTCACTTCCCCCCCTCCTGGCACCAGGTTGGCGAGCAGACAATGCGTGTGTAGACAAGAATAGATATTGAGGTCATCGGGGCGCCAGGTTGCCGGGCAGACGAGTCAGGACAAGAATATATCGTGAGCGCAGGTGTGTGTTCAACCCTTTCCCCTCAGCTTTCACTTCCGGAATTCACCCCACAGAGCTGAAAATCTTATAATTGCCACATCCCGCAAATAGGGAACACATGAATCACTGTCAGCCCCCACAGAGCCTGTCATGAACAAAGGGAGTCGCTGCCCTCGCCATAAAAACTTCCCAACGTGCTATTGCCTTTCTTCCTTGAAGGCCGTCACAAACACTTTGTAAATAACTAGGGGGAAAGATAACAAAAAAAATGTGTTTTGCAAACCCTGGCTCTACAAGTTTAGAGAGAATTAAAAAAAACGCGTATTAATTAACTTAATTTTGTTTTGAAATCGCTGAAAGTATCGGTAGCTGTTGTGTGTTTATTGAATGCAAAATAAAAGCGGTTCGGAGTTTATTTCAAGTTTAGTATGAAAAAACGTCTATTAATTAATTTAGTTTTGAAATACTAGAATAACTCGTAGGTTTATTCATACGTCAAGTCTGCAACTTTCACAATAGTAGCGTGTTATCAATTTTAGAGGAAAAATATTTTTTTGTTTTAAGACCCATCTATACAAGCTAGTATACAAAATAAAAGTGGATAGGAGTTGTCTCCACGCAAATGCGGGTTAACTTCCTCTAAATCAGCCTTCCCAAGATGAAAACAAACCTATCTTAATTTTGTTTTGAAATCGCCGCAAATCAATTTTCCCCCCACAGACATCCTTACATGTGAATCGAACCCGGGACCTTATGATTTCTAAAAGTTGAAACGACATTTTAACGGCGTATTTCTTGCAAGTACAAAATATTTTATTTTTTAGTTGAACAAAGCGTGTTCATCAATCGACCAAATAGTAGAATGTTCGAATCTCGGACGTGCGAACCGGGGTTTTTTTTCACGCAAATGCGGGTTAACTTCCTCTAAATCAACCTTCCCAAGATGAAAGAAAAACACCTATATTAGTTATAAAACTAAACTAAGCATATCTTCTAGGAAAACGTCTATTAATTATAAAACTAAAAGTGTTCACGCCTAATAGAAAAAAAACACCTCTATAATTATGAAAACAGAAATAAATATCTACAAAATGATTTCAATAATTAAAACAAAAAACACTAAAACTTACTAAGCATATGCCTCCTACTTAACTATTCATTTTATCAAAGTCATAAATGCCAAAGAGTTCCAAAACATTTTTTTTGTCAATATCTACATCGGTATTTGAAACGCACTGATACTAACAGGATAAGGTTGTTGTACCACTCTTTGCTCATTGGCCTTCAAAGTAATTATAATTCTTTCAAAGGCTGTAGATTTTTTTTATATGTCCATCACGAATCCGTCATTTTGGTCTCAGTACATACTTCCGAGTACACACCGAATATTACTTCATGCAACTCCCAAATAGACGAACGACAATCAAATGTATTTTTAAGCATTCCAAAACTCATTGTCAATTCGTTCTCGTCCGCCCTAACCAGCCACAAAGGGATAAATGAGTTGAGGGAAGGACGGTTTATGGCCGTCGTAAACAGTAAGATTCGCCAAGTGGAGTGCTCGCTGTTCAATACAGGGTGTTTGGAAAATAAGTTAATATATGAGTTTGAGAGACTATAATAATAATAATAATAATAATATTTAGCACCGCCTCTTACTACCCGTTCGGGTTATACGCACTTACGCTAATGTGTAATGGTAGGGTGATTGTGAGATGAAATGAAGGACCTGCAGTTTAACGTGGAATCCGAACCAGTCTCTCGAAAAAAAGTTGGGTCATTACTAGCCCTAGAACAGCTTTAACAATCTTGAGCTAAAATAATGTTCGGGCAATTGACAGTTACTACAGGGTGTGGTTAATGGATTTGGGCAATGAATAATAATTATTGAAAAACATTTATAGCTTGAATTAAAAAATAATAGAAGGGCTAGAGGAAATATTGACACAAGACTCAATAGCTCACGTAAACTTTTGGAATAGTTTGAGCCCAACCAATATATAAAAAATTTCTCACACCAAAATCTTGTATCAGCGTAGTAAGGAGGTTATTAAAATAAATTAAATATTTAGTATTACATCAGGAGAGGCGCGTTGTTACATTATTGTGGACCCAATCCACTTTGAGGATGAGGAGGAAAAATACAACTATCCATAACAGTTTTAAATTTGTATTATAAGTTCGGTAATGCCACTTAAAAAGTTAAACTTAAAAAATAAACAGTATAATAAATGCTCATTAGAAACTTGAACACTAAACAGGACTTTTGCAATGAAACCCATCTATCGGAGACAGAGTTGGACACAAATATTAATCTCAAAGGAATGTATGACTATGTTTGATAATGAAAATAGATTTGGTGCTAATTAAGCACTCACACCCCCTTTATTTTGTGACAGAGGCAGTTTCCAGTTGAACTGGCGTTATCGATTTGTATCAAAAAGTCTCTAGGTCAAACCTTGGCTAGGAGTGGTATTTATTTGCCCAAACCCTATTTTAGAAATTATTAATTGTGTCTTTGTCTAGTTTGCACAGCGCAAGGTCAAATTGGAACAGGACGCCAATAACACTACTCGTGGGTCAGGTATTTCCTGTTTCCTTACGTATCTTGATAATTCAATATAACTCAAATCATCTGCGGGCATAGACAAATTTTTAGTTTCAGCATAAGCATAATCTACATCTTCAAATATATTACGGTCCATTGGAACAATCCGACATTTTCTGAAACTATTAATAGCTGTACGAAGATGTGCTTCACCAAAAACTCTACTTATTTGAAACTGATTGACCACATGACCTTGATAGTTGTGAATACATTTTTCAATAGATTGCACATAACAGGTATTCAAAGGACCCATAAAAGCAACGTCCAAATGCTGTAGCTTATGGCTACAGTGAGGAGGTAAACATAACACTCACATAGCTCCTTATAGCTAGTTCAATAAAATCCTAATTTTTTATGTAAGGCATGTGTCCATCTAAAATTAAAAGGACAGGATCATCAGCGCTTGGTTTGGTATAGTACAGAAAGTTTTGGAATCACTCTGTAAAAATGTCAAGCTGCATTCAGCCCGAACTGTGACAAGTGGATACCGTTCCTGGTGGTGCACCATACTTAAGCTCTGCTTTCATCCGGACTCCAAGAAATATAATCATAGGGGGTATTAAATCTCCTCCTGCTGGCCCAGAATATTTCTTTTCGTGACTGTTTTTCAGAAGATTGAATAACTTGCTAACATTTGGGTGGTTAAAGCCTTGTGCCCGGGCAGAGGATGTAGCTTTTGGAGATCTTAAAGCTATTTCAGTGTGACGTTTTTTGATGCCAGCTAACCAATCTTTTCCTGCCTTTTTTTTTTTTAACTTAAACTGCATTTCAGGTGGTTCTTTTCAGCTAACTGTTTGGCTAAGTATCTACAATTGAACTGTGTCAATCCAAATAATCTTTGTTCCATTTCAATTAAATAATTCACCCATTATTTTTCTTGTTCTTTTGAAAAAACAGAACGAAAACAACCTAAAATCTTTTTGTTTTCTATTGCGTCAGTGTTTTTATTCTCTACTCTTCTTCTAAACGTTGTTCTTGAGACAATTAAATATTTACTGGCAGTTAAAGAACCCATTTTTCCACTTTTAACAGCTTCAATAGCGTTCATCCTTTCTATAGAGTTCCAAATTTGCTGACAAATGTTCTAGTATAATTGGAGGGCATTATTATATCAAAAATATTAAATAAGTAATATAGCCATAAACATTACAAAATGACATTATCCTAATAATAATATTACTAGACTAATAAATATGGCAAATAAAAGGTTGAAATTTAATTGTAGCTAGAATATTTACAATCATTTCACAATTATTATTTATACTGTCGATGAGATTACTTATCCTAACACTCCCCATCTGGCCACTCAACAATGATGATTGCTCTTATCACACCTTTCTCATGTGAGCAACTAATTTTTAGTAGGGGCGTCAATTTTAAAATATAATAGAATCAACGCTTAAATAGTAATATTTTAGTGTGATCTATGCAATAATGCTGAACTGGCATTCAACTGAGATCGTTGGACAAAGTGGTCCAATGTGGTGGGGCCACTTTGCCCAAAGTGACGCCATATTGTAAAATCACTGATACATGACTTGAGGCTTAACTAATCGTCAATGCATTCACTCAAAAATCAAGAGTACTTGATGGCAATCCCATTTACTACTAAAAATAATTTAATAAATAAACAATCTTCATTACAATTTAAATTATTATTTGTGCTTACCTTACATTTAAGCACGACAAAAACACTTTTTTAATCAGTATTACAAGAACAAATACACAACACATCTTTCACTTCTAGAGGTAATGGCCGTACTGATGGTCTAAACTTTAGTAACATTTCTTCCAGATTTCAGCAGTAGACAAGAAGGACCACTTTGCCCGTCTGGGGCGCTCTACCCACCCTTCCCCTAAAGGTAAAATTCCAAACTGTTCAATAATCCCATGTAACATATTCCTGAGTATATGCTTTGGTATCTAGAATGTTTTTCCTACTCGAGTCTCACATTAATTATTCAACTCCCACTATTATAATCCCAAACCATGCGAAGTGACCTCGAGCGGTTTGTATCGAGGGGGTTTAGCCACTTTAAATGTAATAACTAAAAGGTTTATTAGTTTAGTTCGTAAATCAATAAGTTATTAAAAGAAAATTATAGTAAATTAAATGTATCTACCCACCAACAATATTTATCTCACATTTATTCCTCATGCTCCATCGTTCCGTAACCCAAAGGAATAAACTACATAGCAAAGTTTCCTAGTCACCATGGTCACTCTATTTGACCAACTACACAACACACCCAACACCACCGGTCCCACACATCCAAACATCAAAAATCTGAGTGACTGCGGTCCCAAGATTCACCACCAGGAGATACTAACATCGGACATCCAGGAGAAAGTAATTCTCCTTACACGGGGTGCGGTGAGGATAACTTCACGGGGTGTGGTGAGGATCACTTCACGAGGTGTGGTGTGGATCAATGTTAAACCTTTTGGGAGAAAGTGGTCTGGAACTGTCATTTCACCCACTACTCCCAACATTTAGACGACGTGCCCACTGGTTCAGGTTATGCAAGGTTAAATGCACCCGCATAGTGTTCAGATTAAGTACTAATTGTGCTAACGGGATATGAATTGGGAGAGGCGAATTAAAAAAAACCGCAACATTGCCTGGTCTGGATTCGAACTCCGATATCTTTGTCAGGGATGTCTTTTCTGAATGAGTTGAAATTAATTTTTTTATATCAACGGTCTAAATAGGCAGGCACGAGAGTAATTATTGTTTGTTAATCATTTGGCAGGAAGGTTAGGATGTACCAGCATTTGTGTGGGAGCGAAACGAGAAAAACCTCTACGAACATTAATTTGTTAGTAATCAGTGTTTGTTCAAAATAAACGTATTTATTTTGTTGATTAAGGGATAACTACCAACCCTTGTAGGAATTTGGACCCTGACCTTCTTTCGTCAGCGGCTGAGCATAACATTTAGACCACGTGTCCACCGGTGCAAAATATCGTTCTTCCCACTCTTCATACAAGCAAATGCTTTCCTTACACTAGTGCTGGTGCAAGTAGTTAGCTACTCATCCACACCCGGTGGATGTTGGAACACGAATGACGCTAACAGTAAATTCATGCTGTTTTACATGATCCGGACCTTCAACAACGAGGAAACAAAATTATTGACTAATTAGTGTTTGTTCAAAATTAAAGTATTTATTCTTTTGACAAAGGGAGAACTACCAGCCCTAGTAGGGATTTGAGCCCCGACCTCCCTCCGTCAATGGCTGAGCTTGACATTTAGACCGCGTGCCCACCAGTGCAAGATATAGTTATTCCCACTATCCATGCACGCAAATGTTTCTTTTCAGAGTATTTATGGTATTATTTGTGACCAGGAGAGATGTGTACCAGCATTTGTGTGGAGTTAAATGTGAAAACTACAAGCATTATTATATTTATAAAGTAATTAGCGTTTGTTCAAAATAAAAGTATTTAATCTTTTGACAAAGGGAGAACTACCAGCCCTATAAGTGAACCCCTGACCTCGCTCCTTCAGCGGATGATCTTGACATTTAGACCGCGTGCCCACCAGTGCAAAATATTGTTCTTACCACTCTCCCTCCACGCAAATGTTACCTGCCCAAGTATTTACGGTAGTGTTTGTGACCAGGTGAGGTGTGTACCAGCATTTGCGTGGGAGTGAGGTTGGAAAAAACAACAAACACAGCCACCACTGCCCGATTCCTGACACTTAGGTAGGGCTTATGTTTGAAGTCAGCGAACAAGGCGATTAAAGTAAATGACGATGTGTACCAGCATTTGCTCGGGAGGGAGGTTGGAAAATACAACAAACACAACAACGCTGCCTAATTCCTGACATTTAGGTAAGGCTTATATTTGAAGTCAGGTGACAAGGCAATTATAGTAAATGAGGATGTGTACCAGCATTTTCATGGAAGTGAGGCTGGAAAAACAACAAACATGACCACAGTGGACGGATAGCGGTTCTTCACAGCATAGTGTGCCCTTATCTACTAAGGAGGGGTAACACATCCATGAAGTCAGGTGACAAGGTGCTTAACGTTAATAAGGATGTGTACCAGCATTTGCGTGGGAAAGAGGTTGGAAAACCTATGAGTGTGTTATAAATCAGTAGGGGCGGATTTATAGGCACTAAAATTTAAAAAAAGGCAGGCAAATAGGCACTAAAAATCACAAAAATATGAACATAAATAGGCATAATAAAGTAAAAAAGGCAATAAATAGGCATAGTAATGAAAAAAAGGCACCAAAACACTCAAAATTTTTATTATTCACTCTTAAAATCCAGCATACACTTTCCATAAACACATTTTAATTACTATTAGAGTTAATTATCAAATACTTCTCAAGATTTTCAGGTGTAAATTTTGTTCTGTTGTCTGACAAATTTTTTTTATACATTGAGAAACTTCTCTCGACTTCACATGAAGCCATTGGGCGAAACATCAGACAAGCTATTTCATCTGGGCTAAGCTTGACTTCTGGGAGTGATGTAGTTTGTTCTTCTAAGATGTCTGCAATACTTGCCATCACTTTCCACTCAGGGTTTTGCTGCAATACTCTGTTAAATTTGTCGACGATGGCTGTGCCAACTGAGCCAGACGCCTGATTCAGGTTTTCTTCTATTCCCCGCATTATTTTCACAGCTTTCACAAGAGGCAAATCCCTCGCCTCTAAAGCTGTGAATGCTCCAGGAAGAATTCCTAAATTGCTTTTTACATATGCCAGATTCGCACTGACCCTTGAGCAGGAGATGGCAGCATTTGCTTCTGTAATGGCGACAGCTTGTTCCTCGTCAAAAGTTTGGACTACCTACAATCAAAACGATTGGTATAGCAACATTCACCATTCTTTCAATATATTGTGTTCTACAAGTATAACCATTAAATTAATGTATTTTTTTCCAATAATGTGGACGGACAGGTGGAATCAATAAAACTAGTGGTAAACGCTCACGGCAATTTTAATTAGGAAACGCACCTATTGATAGTGTATTGTATAATATATTTTGAATGTCACCCAGGTAATCTGCATAGTACAACGCAGCATGAAGCCATATACCCCAACGCGTTAATACTGGTTGTGGTGGCAAAGGTGTGTTGGTCAGGGCGGCCTTAGATGAGAAGATTCGTGATGGAGCCTTCAAAAACACTTTCTTGACTGTGTAAATAATGGCGTTAACATTTGGAAAACGTGATCTAATATCATCTTCTGCAACCCTATGGACAGCATGTGCCAGACAAGTCACGTGAATTAACTTGTTGTAGAATACTTTTAAGCTCGCAGTCGCTTTCAACATGTAGGCCGCACTATCTGTCAGCAACACCAAAAACCTTTCGTCGTTGTTTACTGATGGCCACAGGACACCTAATATAAACAAATTAACTTATTTATAATTCTCATTTTTACAGGACTAACACTGTGAATCATTAAATTAACACAATATATCTTGTGCAATTACATTATATACTTACGCAAAGCATCACGGACAACTATGGCAATTGTCGAGCTGTTGGTTGCCTCAATCATCTTTGAAACAACCAAGTGAGATTTCCCAGGACTCGTTGAGTCTAGTTTTCCAACAACAACATTTGCAACATATCTGCCACAGCGGTCAGTGGTTTCGTCAACAGTAGCCCAGATGTATGATTCTCCAATATCTTCTCGGATTTTCTTAACTGTTCTAAACGAAATAAAAAGAATGTTTACTGTAAATAGTTTTAAATCAATACAAGTCAGTTAATATTTTTTAATGTCAGAAAGAAAAAACTGCTATTGTAAAAACTTACGGATAAATAGGTTGAATGCAAGTAGTGTTTCCTAAGAGTTGATTCGTCTGGTATCTTCATGTTGGTATATTTGTTGAGAAAAGCATTGAAATCTGGATTCTCCAACTTCTTCTAAGGAATATTTGCAGCTACCATCGCAGAGCATAAGTCAGCAGAAAATTGCTCTTGGGTTTTATCGGAATCGTTAACTTTAGGAAAAAATTGTTGATATCCTGTTTTCTTTCCGGAATTCTTCATATGTATTGCAGTATTTTTGTGTTGTTCTAGGTGATACTACTTCTCGCATTTTACCTAAATATTAAAAATGGAAATTTTCATCCAGTAATACATGTGGATTCTACAAATTAACAAAGCATCATCTAACAAGAGAACTAAGACTGCTTTTTTTTCGATCGTAGTGTTACGCTTTGGTAAATATTTCCACTTTGTCGTTGAAATCCTTCAATAATAAATGAAACCTAGTTTGAACAATAGCAAATAATCGTGATTTACTTTTAAACAGTAGCCAATATATTTAATAAAAACCTTGACTTTCAAAATTAACAATTTCTTTTCACCTTTTGAAAAGATAACTTACCTCCTTGGAACATGGCTGACAAAAAATTATTTTGCCATCCGTTGTGAAATTCCTATCACCACCATTCCACTGTTTGAATAATACACTTTTACACGATTTCTCTTTAGGCATTTTCTACTAGTTCAGTAATTTACAATGAGTCCAATACAAAGAAATATTAATGAACAGATATGCACATCTAACAACAGTGTAATATACACAACCACTGAATGGACTGACACTGTTTTGCGCTAGAAGAAAATCTTTGTCGCAAGTATGACCAGTCTGAACCTATCAGACCACTGGACACATGGGCTTTTCCTACCTATCAAGAGTATCCACGTGGAGTAACCTAAGGTGGAGGGGGGATGCGGGGCGGCCGCAAGTATTTAGAAAGAAAAAAGAGGTGGGAGGAAGAGAGAGATAGAAAAGGGCATTTTAAGGCTCCCATTTGTAAATAGGCACTAAACAGCGAAATAGGCATTTATAGGCACTATAAAAGTTATTACATTATCTTCGCAATCATCGAAAATAAACTTATACCTCAAAAGCCTACTTTTCAAAGCATAGGAATAAAAAAAGCATTTATGGAAAAATCCACCCCCTAGATTAATTACCTATGCATCTTAGCATGAGTCCTGGTTTGTTCCCAATAAGGTGTAAGATATACTCGTAAATACATATTCTAATTATTTTTTTCCAAATAAATATTCCAAGTATATTTTTCATTGTGTGAGCTATAGTTACAACAACAAAAAATCTAAAACTTTTATTTGTGCAAATAAATATTCCAAGTATACTGTTCATGGTGTGAGCTATATTTATAAATCTTTTATTTGTGTAAATAAATATTCTAAACCTGCTATGTTTGTGTTTTAACGTCTAAACCCAAACACCCCTCTCCTATCCTATAAATACAAGTTTATTTAGCTTAGAAGCTCACTCTTAAACATTATGGACAACTTGAAACATACAGAATAAAAAAATTGTTTCCAAAATAATTAAATCCTTTTACTTTCTACTTGGGTAGCAATCTAACGTCACAAGATTTACAATGTATAAATGAAAAAATGTAATTTGAATTTATGTGTGTGTGTGTGTGAACATGACACCTTACCTTAAACCCATATTAGTTAAAATTATAAAGTAATATTTAAGCAGTGAAACTTATTGAAATTATTATATTAAAAGTTTACTTGTTCCTCCTTTCTACTCATACCCTACAGCTCAAATAAATATTTTTTGCTAAAGCTATATTAACTACAGGGGCGGAGGAACGTAATTTGTCTTGGGGTTGGGGGTCAAGCAAAAAAAAGGTAATATAGGGACTTGCCTTGCAAACCCCCCCCCCCCCCCCCCCCTCAGAAACCCTAGTATCATTTTTGTAAAATGGATATCACTAAAAACCATTTGAAGTGGTCATCTATATTGAATTTTACAACAAAATAAAATCATATTATACACTAACATTATATTATTATTATTATTATTATTATTATTATTAGCTTATTCATCCGTTCTGGTGTTGCCTAAAGCTCAAAAAAAATATTTTGACACTTGAATAAAACCTTGTGCTGATAAAAAATTATTAGTTCAATTTCCCTATCATATTTTTCAACAAAGTTTATTTCATTTAAGTCATGAACGAGCAATGTTACACAGCAATGGTATAAAAAATATTAGAAATATATATGTATTTAATTTTATTTGACAAATAAAATTTTAATATTACTCCAGTTAGTGATCTTGTACAATTTAAAAAGAGGAATAATAAAAGCATAGCGTTATTCAAATATTTATACTACAATAACCAGGCCTATAACAAATTTAAAATATTTATTTACATTGTCCCTTTATTTGAGAGCTGTCCCAGAATCACAGGTGCCTGGATTGGGTGGTTAGCTTTTTGTATTTCTACCCTAGGTTCCCTCCTACCCCCTCTCTGCTCGACCCTTTCTCTACTCACCAAGCAGAACTAGGTTTGAGTCAGAATCCAGCTCCTACATATCCACGAAATAAGATGAGCTAGCAACACGGTGTTTTATGCCACACGACTCCCCTTGGTGTAGAAACCCATCGGTGACGCAGTTCGTTTGATCCCAACGCTGGTTCCTTTCTTCTTGTTAGTCGTTACATCACTCAAACTCGCAGAACGTATGGAGACATCCAGGCACACCAAAACTTGTTGGAGAGGGCTGTGAAATCCTGCACCCAGGGATTTTGGTTAGTAAGCAGCGCAAACTTATACACTAAAAGAACGTGGTATCACGTGAATGGTGGTGACAGGTTAGATACGCCTCAAATAAGGAGAGAGTAAGAGCGGACACAGAACGTTACCTCACAGCGTTCTATCTTCTAGGGAGTTGATCATTCTGGGCTTGAATTTATCCAGTATATATGACCATATTATCATAATAGATGCAGTTATACACTGATTTAGATAGGAATTTCGAACTGGAAGATATTGAATCTTACCAAAATCCTACTATATAATAGGATTTTGGTAGGGAGAAAAACCTTTTGGAACGGACTTAAAAAAATCAACGTATAGATCCAAACAGATATGTTTGAAGTGTCGCTTTTCTAGAAGGTTAAGCCACCTAGTAGAACATCAGGTGACAGTAACTGTGCATGTTCCGGTGAATCTCAATTCTCAGTGATTCTACTACCTTGTAGAACAGGAGGCTACTGCAAGAGTTTAGCTCCTTTCTAATGGCCTGAGGCTGGACAAGAATCGTTGTTTACTCGTTTCAGTTTATAGGCACACTAGAGTAATTCTAACAATAGAGTGAGATTACTCTAAAATATTTTAGTGAAACCTTCACTCGAATATTTTTGAATGCTAATTTGTTATACCTGTTTATTCTAGAGGTTTGTGTGATGTTTGCTCTCTGAGTCTTGAATTGAAATTCAACATTAATTACATAAGCTTTTATTGTCATCATTAGTGTGGGATTTCTTGTGAGATAGTAGTTCAAAGTAAGTGATTCACGAGCAAGAGCTGTGAACGAACGATTCTTGTAGAGCAGATCACTCATTCACCAATAAACACGAACTTATCTCAGCGCTTGAATCAGTCTTTGCTCAACAATTTCTGAGACATTCACTGCAGGAGAACAACTTGGTGAAAAGTCGCTGTAGTAACCAGCTCTTTTGATTATGGCGTGTCAACTCATCAGGTTTACTATCACTTCCAGACAGTGACAGTGGCAGTGGAAACTTATTTGTGTAAAGGGGAGCCAGCAATATATTTTTTTAGGGAATTGCCTACCAACCCTCCTTCACCTCCCTGATAAAGTTTGAATATTGTATATGCCTAAAATCTATTTTGAGTGGTCCTCCTCCCCAGTTTTTGAACCTTATAAGTAGGTTACATTATAATCTATGAGGGCGCTAAGGGGTACTGTGTATGTGTGAGTGTGTCCCCCCACCCCTCAACCCTTTCCCTCCCCTCCCGTGCCGTTGGATCGCGGGTTCTCTTTCTCTCCCAGGGAATACTGGGATGGAGGAGTAATGTGTGTGTGTGTGTGTGTGTGTGTACCCCCTCCCCTCCCTCGCCGGAGACTCGCGGATGTGTGTTTTCTCTCTCTCTCTCTTTCTCTCTCTCTCTCTCTTCCCCCCCTCAGAGAGTAAGATCAACTATCAGGGCGCTAAGGGTGAAGGTCCCCCTCCCCTCCCGCGACGTGGACTCGCGAGCGCGGGCTCTATCTCTCTGTCTCTCTCTCTCTCTCTCCTCAGAGAGACTTATCAACTTTCAGGGCACAGAAGTAGTGGGATGAGGTTTTCTTATGGCCCGACTTATACCTACATAGTGTTTTCAGGGCAGTGGCAGGGTGAGGGGTGAAGGAGGAGTGAGGGTGAGTCGACAGGGGAGTCAGTGTGCGGGGAGCGGGTCGGTTTTTTTTTTCTTATGGCGAGGGAAGGATGAGGACACAAAGGGGTAATGTGTGTGTCCCCTCGCGCCTGATCCTGGAGCTCGCGCGCTCTTTCTCTCTCTCTCTCCTCCCCTCTTTCTATCTCTCTGTCTCTCCCTCTCATCCTTCCCTCGAACAGTTTTTTTAGGCCAGGCTGGAAACATACATATCTAAATGATCTTTTTGCTCTGAATGAAACATACATACTCCTCTTATTATAAAATACCTTTTTTTACTTAGAACATGATCTTAAATGAATACTCTTTTATTTCTATGATCAAGGACTTAAATAAATAGTACGACTTTTTTATTTAGCGAGTATATTCTTAATATTATGATGATACATACATACATACACATATACATATAAATTCCCTTTCTCTCATAGTCTTTCGCTTGATGCATACAAAAAAACTATTTCTCTAAAGTCTTGTCATAGAACACGTACTCACGAACGCTTCACCACTTGAACAGTTCGTACTCGCCTTCACCTAGATATATCAGTCCTCTCTGTGAAGCGTTATAGCGACTCCTGTAGCGCGCACCAAAGTTTTTACCCGGAAGATGCACTCTGCCCACATAGTCTAGCGTTATGATGTTCGGTTTGTCTTCATCCTCGCTGACCTCTTCGTCGCCTTCTAGACGTCGGACGTTGTACGTTCGATACTTTTCAAGTTCGGAGATGCTCTTGACCCGATCGAGTTCCTCACGCTCGATTCGATCCAACTCGACGCACAAAGCGTTTTCCTCCTCCAGCGACTCCTCCTCGGGCCAAGCTGTAGAACTACGTTCACCGGACTGACTCGATTCCTGGAGAATTTGCGGGTCATCCCCTTCCTTGAGATTGTATACCGGGCAAGCGGTAGAACAGCGTTCGACAGACTGACTCGATTCCCACATTCCGGGATTATGGCATCCGAGCCAGTGCACGGAAGAATCACAGCACTCGCTGTAACCTTTGTCGGTCCGCGCGATGTGGTATTCTAAACCGCCGTTCGAGATCTTAATATCGCTCATGTCCTCCAGACGGTAACCCAACTGCCTAGAGATACGTCTCCCTACCTCGCGTCCGCTTTATACGCTCGGGATAGAGGGAGGCAATAGTCGGCGTGAAGATTACCAAACCCCTCTCCCTCCGAGGGATGACATGTCCCCCGGTCAACCCTTCCCCTCCCTAAGCTCCTGGAAACATACATATCTTCCTTTGCTCAGAACGGGATTGTAAATACATCCGAGCCAGATTCGAACCCGGTTATCATCTGCGAGAGTAGCCTCCTTTAACAATATAAAGATAGTTTAGATTTCGCCTGGGAAAAAAAGAGGATTATAAATACACCCGAGCCAGATTCGAACCCCGTCATCATCTGCGAGAGTAGCCCCCTTAAACCAAGCAGGAGGGGGAGGATAAGATCGTGGGATACTCGCTTCGTGAGGGGTGGAAGTTTGGACCTTACTCCCAGCCGATGCATCATCTCCAGTCCTTGTACCTGCCCTGGTATAGTAGATCAGAGGAAAAAAACTTAAATATTGCAACGAATGCGAGGGAGAGCTCAAGATGAGAATTTCTCTAATTGATTCATCGGTCATGTCTGAATCCGGAAGATATGTATGTCTTTGCCGGGGGGATTGAAGCTCGGACACTGATATGTCGCGTAACCGTGGTAACAAGCCCGGACCCCTCATGTTCGGACTCTCGGGAATCGTGTCCTCCGGACTTTGGTAGGGTTCCCGGCATGGAGCTAGGAGGAGGTTTGGTAATCTTCGCGTCAACGTCTTAGCTACTCAAGATAAGGATAGGGTATAATGAGGTGGACTAGCTCAAGATAGGCTGTAATGAGGTGGACTGGATAGAACTATCTCAAGATAGGGATAGGGCGTAATGAAGTTGACTGGATAGAACTAACTCAGGACGTATTGAGGTGGACTGGATAGAACTAGCTCAAGATAGAGATAGGATGTAATGAGGTGGACTAGCTCGAGATAGGGATAGGATGTAATGAGGTGGACTGGATAGGTGGACTGGATAGAACTAGCTCAAGTTAGAGATAAGATGTAATGAGGTGACTCGTTTTGAAACACATTGGTAGGGTCGAGTCAACATTCGTGTAGGAGGAGGGATGCTCCAGTCATTTATTAACAATCTTAATTACCTCTAAATGAATAAAAAAAAGTAGGTCGATTGCACGGTTACTTTATTACCTTAGTACATTTTCCTTTTATCATTAAACAAAGCTCGATCATTTATTAAAAACAAAGTTCACTCATTTTATTAACAATCTTAATTACCTTTAAATGTAGCTGGATTTTGAAGGAGTTAACAGTATTTAAATCGGTTACTCCATTTAAATATTGAATTAAACCAAGTTCGATCATTTATTAAAAAACAAAGTTCAGTCATTTATTACCTTTAAATGTAGCTGGATTGTGAAGGAGTTAACAGTATCTAAATCGGTTACTCCATTTGAATATTGAATTAAACAAAGTTCGATCATTTATTAAAAGGGTCCCTTAAAACCAATAAAAAACTTTTTTATTAGAAGTAATTAAAGGATCAAGACAGCCTAATAATATTTAGCACCGCGTCTTACTACCCGTTCGGGTTAAGTACTAATTACGCTAATGGATTAGGAATTGTGGGAAGTGAACCCGCATTTGCGTGGAGGGAGAGTGAGAAAACCAACCTCCAGTTCACCCGACCGAGATTTGAACCTCGATCTCCCCGTCCTCAGCAGTCGAGCTCAACACGAAACAAGCGCGTTAGCCAACTACGCCACCGAGGCGGGTGTGGCGGTAGTGTCTACCCTTTGTCCCCTCCTAGGTTATGATCAACACAGCTGCACAGTTTTCTTGACGAAGATTCTCGCATCGTTGCGAGTCGTGACGATTCTCTCCCTCCTGGGTTAAATCCTTTTTTGTGAGTAGATCATTAAGACGGGTGGATGGATTCATACTAACGATTAACTAGCTCATTGAGGTAATGAGACAACTTCATAAGATAGTAGATCATTGAGACAACTGGATGGATTCATACTAGTGATTAACTAGCTCTCTGAGATAGCCCCCCGAGATAACTTCATGAGATAGTAGATCATTAAGACGGGTGGATGGATTCATACTAGCGATTAACTAGCTCTCTGAGATAGCTCCCCGAGATAACTATCTCCTTGAGATAACTTCATGAGATGTCAGATCATTAAGACGGCTGGATGGATTCGTACTAACTCTTGAAATTGGTTCATATTAGCTCCTTGAGACGACTATCTCATTGAGACAACTTCATAAGATAGTAGCTCACTGAGACGACTGGATATATTTGAAACACTGTCCTAACTCTCTCTCTTGAGACAACAGGATAGATTCATACTAGCTCTTGAAATTGACTCATGAGATAGTAGCTCATTGAGACAGCTGGATGGATTTGAAACACTGTATTAGCTCTCTGAGATAGTAGCTCATTGAGACAGCAGGATGAATTCATACTAGCTCATTGAGACAATGAGACAACTTCATAAGATAGTAGCTCATTGAGACAGCAGGATAGATTCATACTAGTGATTAACTAGATCTCTGAGATAGCTCCCACGAGATAACTATCTCCTTGAGATAACTTCATAAGATAGTAGTTCATTAAGACGGGTGGATGGATTCATACTAGCTCATTGAGGTAATGAGACACCTTCATAAGATAGTAGCTCATTGAGACAACTGGATGGATTCATACTAGTGATTAACTAGCTCTCTGAGATAGCTCCCCGAGATAACTATCTCCTTGAGATAACTTCATGAGATAGCAGGTCATTAAGACGGCTGGATGGATTCATACTAACTCTTGAAATTGGTTCATATTAGCTCCTTGAGACGACTATCTCATTTAGGTAATGAGGCAGTAGCTCATTGAGACAACTGGATGGATTTATACTAGTGATTAACTAGCTCTCTGAGATAGCTCCCGCGAGATAACTATCTCTCCTTGAGATAACTTCATGAGATAGTAGCTCATTGAGACAACTGGATGGATTTGAAACACTGCATTAGCTCTCTGAGATAGTAGCTCATTGAGACGGGTGGATGGATTCATACTAGTGATTAACTAACTCTCTCATTGAGCCAGCAGGATGAATTCATACGAGCTCATTGAGGTAATGAGAAAACTTAATGAGATAGTAGCTCATTGAGACAACTGGTTGGATTCATACTAGTGATTAACTATCTCTTTGAGATAGCTCCCGCGAAATAACTATCTCCTTGAGATGACAGGTCATTAAGACGACTGAATGGATTTATACTATTGAAATTGGTTCATATTAGCTCCTTGAGACGACTATCTCATTGAGGCAACTTCATGAGATAGTAGCTCATTGAGACGGGTGGATGGTTTCATACTAGTGATTAACTAGCTCTCTCATTAAGACGGTGGGATGGATTCATACTAGCTCATTGAGGTAATGAGACAACTTCTTGAGATAGTAGCTCATTGAGACAACAGGATGGATTCATACTAGTGATTAACTAGCTCTCTAATTAAGACGGTTGTATGGATTCATACTAGCTCATTGCGGTAATGAGGCAACTTCATGAGATAGTAGCTCATTGAGACAACTGGATGGATTTGAAACACTGTATTAGCTCTCTGAGATAGTAGCTCATTGAGACAACAGGATAGATTCATACTAGCTCATTGAGGTAATGAGACAACTTCATGAGATAGTAGTTCATTAAGACGGATGGATGGATTTATACTAGTGGTTAACTAGCTCTCTGAGATAGCTCCCGCGAGATAACTATCTCCTTGAGATAACTTCATGAGATGACAGGTCATTAAGACGACTGAATTGGTTCATATTAGCTCCTTGAGACGACTATCTCATTGAGACAACTTCATGAGATAGTAGCTCATTGAGGCAACTGGATGGATTTGAAACACTGTACTAGCTCTCTCGCTCTTTAGACAACAGGATATATTCATACTAGCTCTTGAAAGTGGTCCAAGAGATAGTTGCTCATTGAGACGGCCGGATGAATTTGAAACACTGAATTAGCTCTCTGAGATAGCGGCTCATTAAGACAACAGTATAGATTCATACTAGCTCATTGAGGTAATGAGACAACTTCATGAGATAGTGACTCATTAGGACATCAGGATAGATTCATACTAGTGATTAACTAGCTCTCTGAGATAGCTCCCGCGAGACAACTATCTCCTTGAGATAACTTCGTGAGATGACAGGTCATTATGACGACTGAATTGGTTCATATTAGCTCCTTGAGACGAGTATCTCATTGAGACAACTTCATGAGATAGTAGTTCATTGAGACAACTGGATAGGTTCATACTAGTGATTAACTAGCTCTCTCATTAAGACGGCTGGATGGAATCATACTAGCTCATTGAGGTAATGAGGCAACTTCATGAGATAGTAGCTCTTATAATTGCTAATAGCATTAGCTATTCTTTGTCAAACTACCCCATTACAACTAGATTCTCCCATGTGCTGTATGTGCCATCCTATCTTAACGTTTATGTTGCATTTCACATGCTGTATGTTTCATCAAAATTTTGGCATATCTCATGCACCATTTGATTTGAAAGCTAGGTTCCACCACCACTGGCGTTAAAGATGCGGCCGCAGTGTAAGTTGTTTACCTGGAGGGTAGTGGGTAGCGAGTCACTAAGTAACCCACTAAGCAACCCGTGAGGTACGTTTCCGTCACGGACAGCCAGATGGCACCAGCCGCATTGCCCCCTCCAGCCTATCCGACCAGCCTAGAAAGTCGCCAGGCGTGTATCGAAGGAATCAGTTGTGTCGGATAATTTCACCTAGCCACCACGCGTTTGGTCATGGAGGAGCTGCTGATCTCGGTTGTTTACAAGCGGAAAGTGATATGGGATCCAGTAGATGAATTGAGGAAAAATTCTAAAATCCTAAAAGCATTGTGGGCAGAAGTTGCCAAGGAATTTGGCGTTGGTGGTAAGTGAAATTTTGTGTTTATTGACATTGTGTCTTTATTTTGTGGTTATTTGTGGTTAATATAAAATAGGGTTTAACGTATAAGCTTTGTAGGGCTCAGATACATGTTTATGTATTCAGTATAGAATCCTATTATAGGGAGCTTGACCTCATTGGGCGAAAGTAGTGAATGAAGTGCAAGGTGCGAAAACATGTATGTGTCTGTCTATTTATCTGAAAACATAAAAACTCTGAAAAAAAGTATTCTGGGAAATATTTTATTGACACTAATAGTTTTATGAACTGAAAAAATCAATATAGTTGAAATTATCGTGAACTTAAATACAGCACCAATTATGACACTTTTTTTTGGTCTATGTTGTGTCTACAAATAATATTTACTGGAAGACTATAGTATTCTTGCCATGGAATTGCACCAACACCATTGAAATATACCTCGTATGATACCTGGGCTCTTAGTGCAACTGCTGGAAAGCTATGGTTTACCGGCACCATGTCTTCGTCCTTTCTGCCTGTTGTCTGACCCAGTTGTGGAGTACTATAGGCCTCAAACCCATCATGTGTCTGAACATAGTTGTGTAAAATACAAATTGGCTTTACTATTTCAAGAGCATGCTGTACACTTGTCTCAATATACTTGTTTAACATTACCCATTTAACCATCATCAAGCGAAAAGCACGTTCAACACGGTTCCTTGTACGACTCAACCGATATTTAAAAATTCTTTTCTGATCATCCAAGTCCCTGCCAGGTTAAGGTTTCATCAAGTAAGGAAGTAAAGGGTAACCTTCTTCACCAAGGAGCACAAATGACGCTTTTATCCGTAAAAGAGAGAGGTCTTTCTTCTGGAACATTGCGTTTCTTTGCTTCTAGTAAATGAAATAGAGGAGACCCGAAAATTTCCACCATCACTTTGTATTCCTGGAGTGCCTATGTCAATATCAATTAGTTTGCAGTGGGCATCCACAACTGCTTGAAGAAGAATGGAGAAAAATTGTATATAGTTGTAATATGTTGATCCACTATTAGAAGGAGCTCTCATTCGTACATACTTTCCACCAATACACACAATACAATTAGGAAAATTCCATTTTACATAGAACTTATCTGCAATGGTTTACCACATATCTCTTGTGTGAGTTGACATAAACTCATCTTTTAACTTATTCCATAAAACCATACATGTGTCAATAATTACTTCCAATACTTGATTTTCCCATTTTGAAACGTCCAGCAAAGGAAGTAAATTAATTCCCAGTTGCCAGGAATCTGGAAGGACAGTAGCAATATTAATTAGACTTTATCATACAATTTCATTTAAAATTAAAACCTTTCTTCTTTACATTCCTAACCATAGCGCAGTTTTTTTTATGTTTCAGAGAATGTTACCAAAAGTGGATGGAAATATCTGCACGCTTACTTTATGTCCCAGCTGCGTGAGTTGGATAAACCAAGATCTGGAAGTGATGCTTGTACCAAAACCACAAGCTCCTGGGCATTTTACAACCAACTGTTTTTCCTTAAGGATGTTTTGATGTCCTCAGATGATGCGAGGGAAGAAAGTTTAGCTTAGACACAAGCTTTAGAACAGTTTGATGGCCAATGAAACCATTGATGGGTTTTGTAGACAATTTTCTGGATTCATCCGTATCAGAAGTAGAAACAAAGAAAGACACAGGCACTGATACATTTTCTGCTTTTATAATGGCAGACAAACCAATAGCTTGGACAAGTCAACCAGGAACTTTAAAGAATAATCTGAATCTTAAAAATGATGAAGGCAGCTCTCAAGCTGGAAAAATATTGAGTTTAGTATCAAAATAGCAAATATAAATAAACAGATACTGAACGTCAGAAATAAAGGGCACACACAAAATGGTAAAGTGTAAATACTTGAATTGAGAGACGGAAGGTAGAGAGCTACACAAGAGAAAAATTAGTGCAGATAACCCAGATTTGCTTTTTTTCAAAAGTCTTCTGCCGTACATGCAGGAATTTACATCTTCACAAAAAAACTGGATTAGATCAGAAATTCATAAATTGATTTTGGCGGAGTATGAGGCAACGCATCAAGATTCGGGTACAATCAGGGTTTCCCCAGTAATACGAAAGGAATGATGGCATTATATCATGTCACACGACTATGGTTCATACTCTGCATCATCTGTGTCTACTGACAGTGCTCAATGTCACTTCATCTTCTCCATCTCCTGTACCACAACCGACCTACACCAATCTGTCGTCTATGGAATTTCTATGATTTCATTCAGATGAGCATCAGCTCCTAGCAGGGCTGGATTTCCCATTAGGCCAAGTAGGCCTTGGCCTAGAGTAGCACTATTAAGGGGGTGGCAAGTAGGGTTAAAGTGAGTATACTGCAACACACATTTACATAATATTGTGAGGGTTCCTGAGATGTCACGATAGATATGGTGATGTGAGGTGGGGAGGTGGGGAGGTGGGGGGATGACTGAGATGAGTGAGGGGGGTTTGGGAGGGTTCCTGAGATGTTGTGATGTGAGGTGTGGAGGAGGGGGGATGGAGCACCTGGCTGAGGGGTGTTTAGATAGGATGATGTGAGGTGGGTGGGGGGGAGGTTTAGTATATTTTTTGTGCAGGATACGGGGACAGGGAGGAGGGGGGATGAGAAGGGTTAGAGCACGCGACTCTCCCGGCGAGGGGGGTAGAGGGTGACAGGTGTATACTGGGACAGAGAAGAGAGGGTTACAGGAGGGTTGAGTGTTCTCTCTCTTTCATCAACGTGACGTAGTAGGACAGCTACGGGCCTCGAACCCTGGTATATGACAAGTGTATTCTCTCTCTCTCAAACCGGATGGTCTGACCTCAATCCTCAGTCCTAGCAAAGATTGGGAATTAAGGATATGACGAGTATTATTCACCCCTAAACCGAGTATATTCTTAATATTACATAGATACATATATTCAGTACAAAATTCTCTCTCTCTCTCTCTCTCAAAGTCTTAGTCTTTCAACACGCTCACGACCGGTTCTGTGGTGACGGTGAGCCTCGAACCATGATGGATCGGGTTTCAATCCCTCTCTCTCAAACCCTGATGGTCCGACTTCAATTCTCAGTCCTGACCAAAGATTACGAATTAAGGTTAAATATCTTCTGTATGTTTTTCAATCCTTAGTCCTGACAAGTATTATTCTCTCTCTCTCTCTCTCACACACAAGTTAATTACATTAAACATTAAACATTTATTGGGAATTTAGGAATTAAGGTTAAATATCTTCAGTACGACAAGTATTATCCCATCTACTTAAATAAATGACTTCAATTCTCTAACCTGGCAAAAGATTGAGAATTAAGGTTAAATATCTTCTGTATGTTTTCAATACTCAATCCTGCCAAAGATTTGAGATATGACAAGTATTATTCTCTCTCAAGACGATTACCAAACCCCTCGATGGTCTGACTTCAATCCTCAGTCCTGACAAAGATCGGGAATTAAGGTTACATATCTTCTGTATGTTTTCAATCCTTGGGATATGAGAAGTATTTGAGGTATTGGCTGGTGACGGCGAGCCTCGAACCCTGAGGGATCGGGTTTCAATCCCTCTCTCTCAAACCCTGATGGTCTGACTTCATTCCTAATCTATATCAATATTCATTGAATTGTTTACAGGTTAAATGAATTTAAAAAGAATTGTTTACATCATTAGCTAACAATACGAAGTTCGAACCTCGCTCTCAGGATAATTGTGCTTAATCTAAGCGCGTGCTGATGCAGTTACGAGGACACAGGTTGTCTAGCACGCGGATGACAGAGAGAGGTGACGAGTCATGGTTCTTCCTCTCTCTCTCATCAGATTGAGAAGGGTGACAGAGAGAGGTGAGGGGCCAGGGTTCTCAGATGAGGCAGGGTTGAGTGTTCTCTCTCCCGACGAGCCAGCGAGTTTTTTCTCCCTCTCTCTCTCTCTCTCTATCATCGACGTGATGTAGTAGGGTTTGGGAGGGCAGCTTATGGACCTCGAATCCTCAGTCCTTGGGATATGACAAGTATTATCCTCCCCTAAATAAATAGTACAGAGTATATTCTCTCTCTCTCTCAAACCCAAGAGAGGGTTACAGGAGGGTTGAGTGTTCTCTCTCTTTCATCAACGTGACGTAGTAGGACAGCTACGGGCCTCGAACCCTGGGATATGACAAGTATATTCTCTCTCTCTCAAACGCAGATGGTCTGACTTCAATCCTCAGTCCTGGCAAAAGGTTAAATATCTTCCGTATGTTGAGGTGGAGGGTAGTGACAGTGAGCCTCGAACCATGAGGGATCAGGTTTCAATCCCTCTCTCTCTCTCTCTCTCTCTCAAACGCTGATGATCTTACTTCAATCCTCATTATTATTCTCCATTTCAAACCTAAAACGAGGAGAACCAGGCTCAAATCGTGGTCGGATCGGTTTTTTACCACTCTTCAAATGTGGGTTCACTCCTCCCTTTTCTATTTTATACTGTACATTCGGGGAGATCAAGGTTCGAATCTTGACCGAGTGAACTGAGGTGTTCCACTCTCCCTCCAAGCAAATGTGAATCCCTAATTCACGGGGAGAGATCGAGGTTCGAGAAGAACTGAGGTCTTCCACTCTCCCTCCAAGCAAATGTAGGTCCCTAATTCCTGAGGGAGATCGAGGTTCGAGATGAACTGAGGGTTGGTTTTTCCCACTCTTCAAATGTGGGTTCACTCCACCCATTTCAATTCTATACTGTACATTCGGGGAGATCAAGGTTCGAATCTTAACCGAGTGAACTGAGGTGTTCCACTCTCCCTCCAAGCGAATGTGGATCCCTAATTCCTGGGGGAGATCGAGGTTCGAGATGAACTGGGAGGTTGGTTTTCCACTCTCCCTCCGAGCAAATGCGGGTTCCCGAACGATTTTACACATCATGCACGAATTATGGTACATAGTACCCTCCCACCACCCGTTCATGCAGGGAAGCTACGCGACACCTCAGGCTCCGAGGTGGGGAGGGGGTTTGAGAAACACGAAAGCGTTAGAGAGCATTTCAAAAGAAGGTATCGTTAATGTTGGAAGGATACTAACAGACTCTTAGGTTTCGTATACAATCTTTGGGAAGTTTGCCCTAGTTCATTTTCCAGTGCGTCTAGTACACGTTCGCGCTATATGTAATTAATACCTGCTTCGCTAGCTGCATGGTCTAATGGTTCATTCTCGCAACGGAATGGATTGCTAATGATATGGAGGGCGTGGTTCGAATCCTGCTTGAGTGTATTGAAGGCGATTTTTTCCTAAATGGTTTTCCAACGCTCAACTCATTGCGGTATGGTTTTCTGTATTCTGCAAAGAACCCCGTGGACTAAATTTAGCGTACCTTTTTGGTTCGGTCTTAGGATATTTCCTTAGTTCGACTCCCTATAGGAGTTCGAGTTCATTGAGTCGTACAATCGAACGTTAAAAATGGTAGTTGTAGCCTGTCAGTCTGAGTAGCTTGCCTACACACATCTCAATCAATAGGTTTCCGCGTTTTCAATCGGCTCAGTTCAATTTTTATTGACAGCTTTCAAAATGTATTAATCTATTTTCATGTATTCATACATCAAACCATGTGTCACTTTTTGAGATATAAGAAAGTGAAGACGAGATATATAATTGCGTACATGTCTGGGTCGCTTCCAATCAACATACGGATGCAATTAATCGGGAAAATTCTAATGAATAAGAATGTGTACCAATCAGCTTAACACTTAAGATTTATTAGGCACAAAGTACAGTTTAAATCAATTAGAACTTTCATCTACGATATCTACACATTATATCTCCTACTATACTCACTAGACTATTATTTACCATCATCCTCATCGAAGTTTAAAGGCGTTTGCTTAGTTAATATTAATTACCTTAGTTCAGTCATTTACTATCTTAAAAAACACAAACAAAGTTCAGTCATTTATTACCTTTAAAAATTAGCTTAGTACAGCAAAGTTCGACCATTAATTACCTTAAAAAACACACAGTCCATTAATTACATTGGCTAAATTGCCTAGCTAGTGACTGGATTACTAATATTTAAATCAATATATTTTTTTAGAATTAAACTAAATATTTCACGAAAGGCCCTCTACATTCATCCTGACAAACAGTAGCTTGTTTTTTTTACATCAGAGCGGTTCATATAATTAAATGAATTACCTTTAAATGAGGCAGGATTATTAATTACCTTTAAATGAATTACCTTTAAATGAGGTAGGATTATGAAGAAGTTAACAATATTTTTCTAAAAAATCAGTTACTTCATTTGAATATTGAATTAGCTAAAGTTCAAACAATCTTCCTTAAAACAAAGTTCAGCTATTAATTACCTTCAAAACACAAAGTCCATTAATTACCTTTTTAACCAAAGTTCAAACAATCTTAATTACCTTTAAATGAATTACCTTTAAATGAGGTAGGATTATTAATTACCTTTAAATGAATTGCCTTTAAATGAGGTAGGATTATGAAGAAGTTAACAATATTTTTCTAAAAATCAGTTACTTCATTTGAATATTGAATTAGCCAAAGTTCAAACAATCTTAATTATCTTTTCATTAATTCTTTTACATGATTCATAAATTTAAAAAGTTAATTACATTAAACATTTATTTCCTACGGATGCATAGAACTTTCATCTACGATATCTAAACATTATATCTTCCATCATCCCCATCAAAGTTTAAAGACGTTTGCTTAGTTAATATTAATTACCTTAAAAACAAAGTCCATTAATTACCTTTAAAAATTATCTTAGTACAGCAAAGTTCGGTCATCCAAAGTTCAAACAATCTTAATTACCTTTAAATGAGGCTGGATTATGAAGAAGTTAACAATATTTTTCTAAAAATCAGTTACTTCATTTGAATATTGAATTAACCAAAGTTCAAACAATCTTAATTACCATTAAATGAATTACCTTTAAATGAGGATGTAACAAGGAGATTGGTTAAATACACTCTCTTCAACTCCTCCCCTAGTAGGATCGTAAAAGTTCTGCATGTGTAGATTTAAACCATTCCTAAATCAGTTACTTCATTTGAATATTGAATTAGCCAAAGTTCAAACAATCTTAATTACCTTTAAATGAGGCTGGATTAAGTAGAAGTTAACAATATTTTTCTAAAAAATCAGTTACTTCATTTGAATATTGAATTAACCAAAGTTCAAACAATCTTAATTACCTTTTCATTAATTCTTTAACAAGATTCGTACATTTAAAAAGTTAATTACATTAAACATTTATTTCCTACGGATGCATAGAACTTTCATCTACGATATCTAAACATTATATCTTCCACTATACTCACTAGACTATTATTTACCATCATCCCCATCAAAGTTTAAAGACGTTTGCTTAGTTATAATTAATTACCTTAAAAACAAAGTCCATTAATTACCTTTAAAAATTAGCTTAGTACAGCAAAGTTCGGTCATCCAAAGTTCAAACAATCTTAATTACCTTTAAATGAGGCTGGATTATGAAGAAGTTAACAATATTTTTTTAAAAATCAGTTACTTCATTTGAATATTGAATTAGCCAAAGTTCAAACAATCTTAATTACCATTAAATGAATTACCTTTAAATGAGGATGTAACAAAGAGATTGGTTAAATACACTCTCTTCAACTCCTCCCCTAGTAGGATCGTAAAAGTTCTGCATGTGGAGATTTAAACCATACCTAAATCAGTTACTTCATTTGAATATTGAATTAGCCAAAGTTCAAACAATCTTAATTACCTTTAAATGAGGCTGGATTAAGAAGAAGTTAACAATATTTTTCTAAAAAATAAGTTACTTCATTCGAATATTGAATTAACCAAAGTTCAAACAATCTTAGTTACCTTTAAATGAATTACCTCACAAAGTCCATTAATTACCTTTTTGACCAAAGTTCAAACAATCTTAATTACCTTTAAATGAATTACCTTTAAATGAGGTAGGATTATTAAGAAGTTAACATTTTTCTAAAAAACACAAAGTCCATTAATTACTTTTTAACTAAAGTTCAAACAATCTTAATTACCTTTAAATGAATTACCTTTAAATGAGGCACGATTATTAATTACTTTTAAATGAATTGCCTTTAAATGAGGTAGGATTATGAAGAAGTTAACAATATTTTTCTAAAAAATCAGTAACCTCATTCGAATATTAAATTAGCCAAAGTTTAAACAATCTTAATTACCTTTTCATTAATTCTTTTACAAGATTCGTACATTTAAAAGTTAATTACATTAAACATTTATTTCCTACGGATGCATAGAACTTTCATCTACGATATCTAAACATTATATCTTCCACTATACTCACTAGACTATTATTTACCATCATCCTCATCAAAGTTTAAAGACATTTGCTTAGTTAATATTAATTACCTTAAAAACAAAGTCCATTAATTACCTTTAAAAATTAGCTTAGTACAGCAAAGTTCGGTCATCCAAAGTTCAAACAATCTTAATTACATTTAAATGAGGCTGGATTATGAAGAAGTTAACAATATTTTTCTAAAAATCAGTTACTTCATTTGAATATTGAATTAGCCAAAGTTCAAACAATCTTAATTACCATTAAATGAATTACCTTTAAATGAGGATGTAACAAGGAGATTGGTTAAATACACTCTCTTCAACTCCTCCCCTAGTAGGATCGTAAAAGTTCTGCATGTGTAGATTTAAACCATTCCTAAATCAGTTACTTCATTTGAATATTGAATTAGCCAAAGTTCAAACAATCTTAATTACCTTTAAATGAGGCTGAATTAAGAAGAAGTTAACAATATTTTTCTAAAAAATCAGTTACTTCATTTGAATATAGAATTAACCAAAGTTCAAACAATCTTAGTTACCTTTAAATGAATTACCTCACAAAGTCCATTAATTACCTTTTTGACCAAAGTTCAAACAATCTTAATTACCTTTAAATGAATTACCTTTAAATGAGGTAGGATTATTAAGAAGTTAACAATATTTTTCTAAAAAAAAAACAGTTACTTCATTTGAATATTGAATTAGCTAAAGTTCTAACAATCTTCCTTAAAACAAAGTTCGACCATTAATTACCTTCAAAACACAAAGTCCATTAATTACCTTTTTAACCAAAGTTCAAACTATCTTAATTACCTTTAAATGAATTACCTTTAAATGAGGTAGGATTATTAATTACCTTTAAATGAATTGCCTTTAAATAAGGTAGGATTATGAAGAAGTTGACAATATTTTTCTAAAAAATCAGTTACTTCAGTTGAATATTGAATTAGCCAAAGTTCAAACAATCTTGATTACGTTTCATTAATTCTTTTACAAGATTCGTACATTTAAAAAGTTAATTACATTAAACATTTATTTCCTACGGATGCATAGAACTTTAATCTACGATATCTAAACATTATATCTTCCACTATACTCACTAGACTATTATTTACCATCATCCTCAAAGTTTAAAGAAGTTTGCTTAGTTAATATTAATTACCTTAAAAACAAAGTCCATTAAT
The DNA here is from genome assembly GCA_039000515.1 of Timema cristinae. Lineage (NCBI taxonomy): Eukaryota > Metazoa > Arthropoda > Insecta > Phasmatodea > Timematidae > Timema > Timema cristinae. Next base: position 14,291,987 of record JBCFYV010009882.1, on the reverse strand, counting down.
TACCTTTAAAAATAAGCTTAGTACAGCAAAGTTTGGTCATCGAAAGTTTCAAACAATCTTAATTACCTTTAAATGAGGCTGGATTATGAAGAAGTTAACAATATTTTTCTAAAAAATCAGTTACTTCATTTGAATATTGAATTAGCCAAAGTTCAAACAATCTTAATTACCATTAAATGAATTACCTTTAAATGAGGATGTAACAAGAGATTGGTTAAATACACTCTCTCCAACTCCGCCCTAGTAGGATCGTAAAAGTTCTGTATTTTCTAAAAAATCACTTACTTCATTCGAATATTGAATTAGCCAAAGTTCAAACAATCTTAGTTACCTTTAAATGGGTTGTAACAAGGAGATTGGTTAAATACACTCTCTTCAACTCCTCCCTAGTCGGATCGTAAAAGTTCTGCATGGTAGATTTAAACCATTCCTTAAGTAGTAAAACATTTTCCGTAGCACAAGAATAGAAGCTAGCGTAATGAGTAGTGCACTTGTTTGCGTTGTACAGTTTTTTTAGCTTTCTCAAGGAAGGACATCCAAGTTCGCCTAACTCAAAAAACTCGTACTTGTCAGTATCGGAACCTATGAGTTTCTCTACCCAAGTTAACTTCTCCGCTCCTTTGATATAGATCGATACTCGTGACCCTTAGATGGCGATTATGGTAGAACGTAGATTCACATATGCTATTTCACCCTCGCTCCAAGATAGTCCATGATGACGAGTTCTTACCCACTCTATATTTTCCCTAGTCGAAACAGACAGTTTATCCAACTTACACGGTGAAAGAAACTTATAGTTGATTTCCTCGAAATGTTCAAAATGTAAATCACTCACCTCTTTGAATACGAATGATATTTCTTCGCCCGAATATCCTTGCACATCGATCAACATAGCGAAGCGCTCTAATACAGAAAAAAGAACCTACTGTTTGCCGGATGAATGCAGATGAGTCCGCCTAGAAGTTCAGATCTATATATAGGGAACGTGAGTATATTGTTCATCTCACGCAGATGTTCTCGTGTTAAGCGAGTTATCAAGATTCATGTTACTGATGCGAGATAGCTGCGGGAGGTAGCTTATAATCAAGATTCTCTACCCTTCCTCGGAGCATACCTTCCAACCCTCCTGCAGGGTCATAATTCAGGAGCTCGTACCCTCTCCACACGCTCCGGAGTCCGTTCAGCCTGATTAGAATCAGAGGTATTCTTAAATAACTCTAGCCTAGCATGAAGAGACACCATTCTCAATCATGGGTCAGGTATTCCAAGACAATGGGGAGGTCTGTTTTTTTCCTCATTATCTATTAATATTAACTAAGCAAGCGTCTTTATACTTTGATGGGGATGATGGTAAATAATAGTCTAGTGAGTATAGTGGAAGATATAATGTTTAGATATCGTAGATGAAAGTTCTATGCATCCGTAGGAAATAAATGTTTAATGTAATTAACTTTTTAAATGTACGAATCTTGTAAAAGAATTAATGAAAAGGTAATTAAGATTGTTTGAACTTTGGCTAATTCAATATTCAAATGAAGTAACTGATTTCAGAATATAAGATTTTAGATTGGCAGATGCAATATCGAGAGTTTGTATTATACCACGAGGTTTTAGAGCGATCTAACTAATTAAAAGAAAATGGAGATATCCCAAGGACTGAGGATTGAAGTCCTGCACCTTAGACCATCAGTATCCTTGAAAGACTAAGACCATGCGAGAAAGAATCTTTGAAAGACTTTGTTTTCAAAAAAATACCCACATTTAACCTGAAAACAATTCAATGATTATTGGCTTAGGTCTTACGAGAAGTAGATTAAGCACAATTATACTGGTAGTGAGGTTCGAACCTTGTATTGTTAGTTAATGATGTAAACAAATCTTTTTAAAGATTATTAACTTAGGTCTTACGAGGCGTAGATTAAGCACAATTATCCTGGGAGTGAGGTTTGAACCTTGTATTGTTAGATAATGATGTAAACAAATCTTTTTAAAGATTATTAACTTAGGTCTTACGAGGAGTAGATTAAGCACAATTATCCTGGGAGTGAGGTTCGAACCTTGTATTGTTAGTTAATGATGTAAACAAATCTTTTTAAAGATTATTAACTTAGGTCTTACGAGGTGTAGATTAAGCACGATTATCCTGGGAGTGAGGTTCGAACCTTGTATTGTTAGTTAATGATGTAAACAATTCTTTTTAAACTCATTTAACCTGTAAACAATTCAATGATTATTGACTTAAGTTACTTAAATGTATGAATCTTGTAAAATAATTTTTGATTATAACTTTGCTCGCATCTAACTTTTAATGATTGGGATAGCCTGGATGAGGGAACGAAACCGTATTGACCTCGCTTCAAATACTGTTAGAATCTGAAAATTTATGTTTAGATAAAAGACCGAGGGGTTCTTATGTCAAGCGAGAGACAACGTTATAATTCAGGAGCTGTACCCTCCTCCTCCCCTCATGTTTCGGGGACTCGTGCAGAACGATTCTTCGTCAAGAAACCGCACGGCTGTGTTTATCAATAAATAACCCTCTGGAGGCAATAAAGGGTAGACCTACCGTCCCATCTCTATGATAATGTGCTAACCCAAAGACGGGAAGGGAAGCTACCATATATGAGGTAGCCAGCTGCAGATGAACCGGAACGTACGCCTCCTAGAGAGAGAAACTCGCTGACCCGCCGGGAAAAGAGAGAGAGAGAGAGAGAGAGAGAGAGAACCGTCTGAGGATTGAAGTTAATGATTGGAAGAAAAATATTGTTAACTTCTTCTTAATCCAGCCTCATTTAAAGGTAATTAAAATAGTTTGAACTTTGGCTAATTCAATATTCAAATGAAGTAACTGATTTAGGAATGGTTTAAATCTACACATGCAGAACTTTTACGATCCTACTAGGGGAGGATTTGAAGAGAGTGTATTTAACCAATCTCCTTGTTACATCCTCATTTAAAGGTAATTCATTTAATGGTAATTAAGTTTGTTTGAACTTTGGTTAATTCAATATTCAAATGAAGTAACTGATTTTTTAGAAAAATATTGTTAACTTCTTCTTAATCCAGCCTCATTTAAAGGTAATTAAGATTGTTTGAACTTTGGCTAATTCAATATTCAAATGAAGTAACTGATTTAGGAATGGTTTAAATCTACACATGCAGAACTTTTACGATCCTACTAGGGGAGGAGTTGAAGAGAGTGTATTTAAAATAATAGTCTAGTGAGTATAGTGGAAGATATAATGTTTAGATATCGTAGATGAAAGTTCTATGCATCCGTAGGAAATAAATGTTTAATGTAATTAACTTTTTAAATGTATGAATCTTGTAAAAAAATGAAACATTATAGGTAATATTGGGACCTGTGACTAAACACAACTGCAGTATATGAAACATTATGGGTGATATTTGGACCTGTGACTAAACACAACTACAGTATATGAAACATTATAGGTGATATTGGGACCTGTGACTAAACACAACTACAGTATATGAAATATTATGGGTGATATTGGGACGAGTAACTAAACACAACTACAGTATATGAAACATTATGGGTGATATTGGGACCTGTGACTAAACAAAACTACAGTATATGAAACATTATAGGTGATATTGGGACCTATGACTAAACACAACTACAGTATATGAAACATTTTGGGTGATATTGGGACGAGTAACTAAACATAACTACAGTATATGAAACATTATGAGTGATATTGGGACCTGTGACTAAACACAACTACAGTATATAAAACATTATAGGTGATATTGAGACCTGTGACTAAACACAACTACAGTATATGAAACATTATGGGCGATATTGGGACGAGTAACTAAACACAACTACAGTATATGAAACATTATGGGTGATATTGGGACCTGTGACTAAACACAACTACAGTATATGAAACATTATAGGTGATATTGGGACCTGTGACTAAACACAACTACAGTATATGAAACATTATAGGTGATATTGGGACCTGTGACTAAACACAACTACAGTATATGAAACATTATGGGTGATATTGGGACGAGTAACTAAACACAACTACAGTATATGAAACATTATGGGTGATATTGGGACCTGTGACTAAACACAACTACAGTATATGAAACATTATAGGTGATATTGGGACCTGTGACTAAACACAACTACAGTATATGAAACATTATGGGCGATATTGGGACGAGTAACTAAACACAACTACAGTATATGAAACATTATGGGTGATATTGGGACCTGTGACTAAACACAACTACAGTATATGAAACATTATAGGTGATATTGGGAACTGTGACTAAACACAACTACAGTATATGAAACATTATGGGTGATATTGGGACGAGTAACTAAACACAACTACAGTATATGAAACATTATGGGTGATATTGGGACCTGTGACTAAACACAACTACAGTATATGAAACATTATAGGTGATATTGGGACCTGTGACTAAACACAACTACAGTATATGAAACATTATGGGTGATATTGGGACGAGTAACTAAACACAACTACAGTATATGAAACATTATGAATGATATTGGGACGAGTAACTAAACACAACTACACCATATGAAACTATATGGGTAAAATTGGGACTAGTAATTATTACAGTCAGCTAAAAGTAATCGCTTCAGGCAAAGGTGTGTGAAGATCAGCTACCTAACATTGAGCATGATGAAGATTAAAGAATAAAATTATACAATTATGGGTAGTTAAACTCAGTATAAATGAGAATAATACTTGTCAGGACTAAGGATTGAAAACATACAGAAGATATTTAACCTTAATTCGTAATCTTTGGTCAGGACTGAGGATTGAAGTCAGACCATCAGGGTGTTTTGGCAATCATCTTGAGAGAGAGAGAGAATAATACTTGTCATATCCCAAGGATTGAAAACATACAGAAGATATTTAACCTTAATTCCCGATCTTTGTCAGGACTGAGGATTGAAGTCAGACCATCGAGGGGTTTGGTAATCGTCTTGAGAGAGAATAATACTTGTCATATCCCAAATCTTTGGCAGGATTGAGTATTGAAAACATACAGAAGATATTTAACCTTAATTCTCAATCTTTTGCCAGGACAGAGGATTGAAGTCATTTATTTAAGTAGATGGGATAATACTTGTCGTACTGAACTGACACCTTACCCCTAGACCATCAGGCTACCTAGCTGCTTCAGTCACTGCCTGTTCTAACGCGTTATTCTCGTATTGGGAGGGTCAAGGTTCGACTCTCGCCCAGGATGGTTTTAACCCAATGGTTTTTTCTAGTCTCTCTAACCACGCAAATTTGTACACATTTCCTCTAAAAAATATAACCTTATTAATCCCTAAACAGTATTAGTATGTAAGTGTATAATCAGAACGGGTAGTATGAGAGATTTGTACAAAAGCTGTTTGTGATATTTTTAGTTTACTGTAAATACAGAAAGGTTTAAATGTTTCTTTTTTTGTCGGTGAAGGTTGTTCTCCCTCAGTCCCTTCTGTTAAAAGAGAGTGGAAAAAAGCGTGTTTAAACTCATTTCAAAAACGACTCAAGTAGGTGTTTTTTTAAAACTATTCACTCGTGTTCAATTCTCAATATTCCTTTGAAGCATTATTAACCATGACGAAAATGTGCTTAAACTATTCACATTTAACCTGAAAACAATTCAATGATTATTGAGTTAGGTCTTACGAGGAGTAGATTAAGCACAATTATCCTGGGAGTGAGGTTTGAACCTTGTATTGCTAGTTAATGATGTAAACAAATATTTTTAAAGATTATTGACTTAGGTCTTACGAGGAGTGTAGATTAAGCACAAATATCCTGTGAGTGAGGTTCAAACCTTGTATTGTTAGTTAATGATGTAAACAAATCTTTTTAAAGATTATTAACTTAGGTCTTACGAAGTGTAGATTAAGCACAATTATCCCGGGATTGAGGTTTGAACCTTGTATTGCTAGTTAATGATGTAAACAAATCTTTTTAAAAATTAATAACTTAGGTTTTACGAGGTGTAGATTAAGCGCAATTATCCTGTGAGTGAAGTTCAAACCTTGTATTGTTAGTTAATGATGTAAACAAATCTTTTTAAAGATTATTAACTTAGGTCTTACGAGGAGTGTATATTAAGCACAATTATCCTGTGAGTGAGGTTCAAACCTTGTATTGTTAGTTAATGATGTAAACAATTCTTTTTAAAGATTATTGACTTAGGTCTTACGAGGAGTGTAGATTAAGCACAATTATCCTGTGAGTGAGGTTTGAACCTTGTATTGCTAGTTAATGATGTAAACAAATCTTTTTAAAGATTATTAACTTAGGTCTTACGAGGAGTAGATTAAGCACAATTATCCCGGGAAGGGAGGTTCGAACCTTGTATTGTTAGTTAAAGATGTAAACAATTCTTTTTAAACTCATTTCAAAAACTATTCACATTTAACCTGAAAACAATTCAATGATTATTAACTTAGGTCTGTTTAATCTGAACAAGTAAGGAAAACTACCCCAATGAACATTTCAGAACCCACATCAATAGACGCGCAATATGTTTGGCAAGCTGATTTATTCTAGTTTGTAGGTAGCGGGAAGTTCAGGGTTCGCTTCCCTGCTGAATGTACTGAGGGTAGTTTTAACTAAATGGTATCTCACTCTCCCTCCGCATGAATGAGCGTATCTGTATCTAAATTCTACCATATTAGTTTCGAGTACAATTATCCTGGGAAGCAAGGTTCGAACCTCGTATTGTTAGTTAATGATGTAAACAATTCCTTTTTAAACTCATTTCAAAAACACTATTCACATTTAACCTGAAAACAATTCAATGTTTATTGACTTAGATTAAGTACGGTTATCCTAGCGCACACACACACACACACACACACACACACACACATGAAAAGGGGATTGTGTATGATATGTATAATCCCCCTCCTACAAAGTACACGGATCTAGACCCTCAATGTGAAAACTACTCAACACAAAGTATCATGATTCTAAGCATGTCACTTAGAAAGAAATTTATGTTCTAAAGTTCGTGAATCAGATAAAATATTTCTCGTATACCTTGACTGTTATGAGAATATACGGCTCTTTCAAGTGCAGCTGCCACACCTGTGCACCCCAGTCACTACGTCAAGCCTACCCTGACACACTTTACCGTGTGAGCACCTTACAGCCCTACCCACAGGCTCTACATACTACGTCACGATGATGAAGAGAGAGAGAGGGAGAAAAACACCCAGGCCGTGCGAGAGACAACCCTTCTCATCCCTGTCCCCGAAGATAAAAACCAGCTGCTCCACACCCACCCCCTCACGCCATCACATGCTCCAACCCTTCTCATCCCCACATCCCCACCTCCCACATGAGTCACAGAAAGCCGCAAGAAAAAACACTCCCCAGGTGCTCAACACCCCCTCACCCCACTCCCTCACATCTCTCTGACACTATCGAGGGCTCCAACCCTTCTCATCCCCACATACCCCCCTCCCACACCACATTATGTAAATGTGTTGCAGTATGCCGCAACAAAAAAATAGTCTCCACATCTCATCTCTCAGTCATCCCCCCACCTCCCCACCTCACATCACCGCGACATCTCAGGAACCCTCTCAAACCCCCCTCAGTCATCCCAGGTTCTCCATCCCCCCACCCCCCCTCCTCCACACCTCACATCACCAATTCTATCGTGACATCTCAGGAACCCTCACAATATTATGTAAATGAGTGTTGCAGTATACTCACCCCCGAGAAAAAAAAACTCGCCGGGAGAGTCGCGTGCTCTAACCCTTCTCATCCCCCCTCCTCCCTGTCCCCGTAGCCTGCACAAACCTCCCCCACCCACCTCACATCATCCTATCTAAACACCCCTTAGCCAGGTGCTCCATCTCCCCTCCTCACATCACCGCGACATCTCAGGAACCCTCCCAAACCCTCCTCAGTCATCCCAGGCACTCCATCCCCCCCACCCCCACCCCCCCTCCTCCACACCTCACATCACCATATCTATCCTGACATCTCAGGAACCCTCACAATATTATGTAAATGTGTGCCTCAGTATACTCATTTTAACCCTACTGTGGCATAGTATGATAGCAAATATTTTGTTCAATTGTGTTTCATATTTTAATATTCCATTTACCACATGAAAGTATATCGTTCTCGGCTTATCCCCTCACAACACAATACCCAACAGGGCTTGCTCCCTTGCTTCTACATAACTAGTACCTGCCAAGTGCCAGTACCAGCTTACAAATTGTGTGTTTATGTTCACAAGACAGTGACACGTCACACCTTCTAAGTGAATCACAATGAGCTGACCCACCACTTGCCAGCTAGTTCAAGATGACTCAGACACACACTCACCTCAACTGTTCTCTGTTTATTGTTTGTCCTACTGGCAAATGTATTTGGTTTATGTTGTGCTACTGGTCGCGAACGGGATACAGAACATTCCTTGCTATGCCAGTGGCCAGGTCTGAATACAGTATTTATTGTTGACTCGCATGTACACAATACACTTGTACTATTTAGTCTATATTTGTATAAAATTGTTAATGTGTTCGTGCGTAACTGTCGTAACGCTATTAACTATAACTTAAACGTGAGTCCTCCTCCCACGTGTGTTGACTGTTGTGGGTGTAGTTGCTAAGTATTTACGTAATAAATGAGTAGCCAAATGGCAAGACTTAGCAGGACTACGGCAATAACAATGCTATTGTGCATCATACCTCGTCTTTCTCTGCTAGTACTGGTTAGTTGTTCCTTCATTCACAGAAGCAATGCTTCCAGAGCAGATATCTTCAACATCAACTGGTGTTAATTTATGTAACAGTGACAATCGCTCACCTCTATCTCTATATCCAAAGATGACGTTGAATGTACGATTTCAATAGGAGGAGGACCAGAAAATGCAACTGCCAATCACCAAGGGCGTATTTTCGCACCTTATATGGACCCAGGCCTGAGGCCGGAAATCAATAACGAATTACGAGATTGTGTGACAGTTCACGGCGTTGAACAAAACTTGGATGCATGCTTTAGTGCTGTAATGCGCAACTATCTTGATAAAGAAAGGCATATTAAAAGGAATATGTTTTTCTTGAAAAATTCATAATGAGGAGACACAAGTAAGACAATGGCTGGTAAAGGCTACTAATCATGAAAGGGCCATTTATTTGTGTATCTCTCCTGCTATTTGGCGAAGAAAAAAGTATATTTACTTCAGGCTCAATGCCTGGAAAAATTCCTCTAAAAGCGTACAGGATCACAATCATATCTAAATGTATCATTTAAAAATTCAATTTATAACCAAAACTATGATGAAAAACTTAAAATGATACATAGAAGTGTATCGACTTCCTTTAGGAAAGGTGGAAGATTACGGGGGAAGTGTGGGGGAGGAAGAGAGCATTTCGTCAAGGGCCTACAGGCGGCAAGGTAGAAAATCCAGCCCTGGCTCCTAGGAACTCAACGCTCTTTACTTTTTTTTTAAATAAATCAGTTTTAAATAAATATCACATTTTATCACCTTTTTTTAGTTTCTTTCAGAATTTGTTGATCTAATAAGCTCTTGTCTTATCAAACAAACATGTTGTATTCTTATCTAAAATAAATTAAATTATAATTAAATTAATAGAAATAAAATTCACGTTAATATGATAATCAAGCGCTGTTATGCAAAAATTGCTTCTCTGAAGTTTGTAGAAGTTCTCTCCAGTTTTTCTTGCACTTTACTTAGAAGAATCTACATTTATCCGTGCATAATTAAAAAAACTGAGTAATTTCTTATCTTCTTATAAACTCGCAAAAATTCACCATCACAGTCTATGTCTAAACTGTACTCGTGTACCTATGACCTCTTTTCATTTCCCCATCACCTATCTGAGATAAGAGCTATCGCAGAGAAGTCTTTTGGAAATTTTTGAGAGAGGCATGTTCAACGCACAGACAATAGTTTCGCACTGGGACCTACGTTGATACCTATATTATTCTATCGTGCATTGTGGCTGGAGTATATCTACCTTTTACCCATGAGCTTCCATACTCTAGCCTCCAAGCTACCCACTACCCACCTCTATTGCGGCTCTAGGTTAAGAGGTTGTTGAACTAACTTAAGGTGTAAATGTAGTGAACGCAAGTTAAGGGCAGTGCAAGCCGGTTTTATAAAGAAAAGAAATTGTTGGCCAAAATAAATAAGATATTGTTCCAGTAGGATTATAGAGTTTAATTTTCTTCACATGGTAATATCAACAGCTCTTGAATATCTGTCAATGTGTCCTGTAATTTAATGTCAATCAACATAAACATTTTATAAAACATTCTAAAATCTTAAATTTTAAGTTAGGAGTGTTTCAATGAGAAATAATAAGACTTTACAAAATATGAGTATGTTAATATGTTTTAATGCAAATAATATGTATTGAATAGCTAAAAGTTAATTGACAATTATTAAAATAACTAGACAAAATTCTGACAAAAATACGTTGAAAAAGATTTGCTGTCTGACAAAATTTAATCAAATTGAAATATGACATGTGAAATAAAATTTTTTGGCTTAAAATACAATTACAAATTAGTAATGTTTAATAAATTAATATTGTAAGATGATATTAAAGTTTTGACTAATAGTTAGAAATAGAAAATATAGAAATATAGCATATGCAAAAATGTTAGAATAAGTACCAGGCCTATATTAAAATTATGATATAAAAATATTACCCCTTTGGTACGCTTTGGTTGTTATAGTGTGTCACTAAGTTATGTCAAGAACAATCATTTTTACAATATTTGATTAAAAGAGCATGTAAGTTATAAAGTCAGAATCAATTATTAACCACAAAAGAAATTTGAACAATTGATAGTAAAACAAAATTTTATTATTGATGGTCAAATAGCAAAGAAGGAAAGTCTAGCACATCATGAATCAATAATTGTTATTACGAATATGTTTTCATAAATATAGTCATTAAAATGATGGAATTTAAAGTCTTATATTTAATATTAGTTCCATGCGTCTTTGAGTTAAATACGCGTATGAATTATTAGCTCTACATGTATCGGTATATTAATACCATATTCAGGCTTTTAAATGGCAGAATTAAAGGAAGATTAGATTTGATAAAATGTATAGGTTGAGTTTAATAAATTAGATTGAAATTGTAATAATGTACTTACATGTTATTTTAATCAAATATTGTAAATTTATTGTTGTTGACACATATTAGTGATATGTTTTAACAACCAAAGCATACCAAAGGCGTAATATTTTTATATCACAATTCTTAATATTCTCAATTTTTAGAATATGATATCTAGATGGAGTATCCTCATTAAATTCATAAATAGCTTTGGCTATTTGATTCTTCATATAGAACTTATTTTTAAATTTTTGAATATACTTACTATATTTCTATATTATCTATTTCTAACCAATAGTCAAACTTTAACATCATCTCACAAAGTTCATTTAGTGAAACTGTATAATATGTAATTGTATTTTAAACCAAAATATTTATTCCATACGTATTTCATATTTCAGTTTGGTTAAATATGAAGTATGGAATAAAAATTTAATTTTGTCAAACAGCAAATCTTTTTCAAATTATTTTTCGTCAGAATTTTGTCTAGTTCTTTTTATAATTATCAATTAACTTTTAGCTATTCAATACAAATTATTTGCATTAAACCAATAATAACATAATCCTATATTTAAAATCTTATTATTTCTTACAACATTTTATCTTATTTAAAAAAAGTTTGTCATCTAATGCCTATGCACGTAGCAGATATTCAAGAAGTGTTAAGGTCACCATGTGAAAAAAATTAAAATCTATATTTCCACTGGAGCAATTATTTCTTTATTTTTGTCAAAAGAATGTTTTGCTGTAAAAAAATGTAAAATATTATCTTTAACTCTCGTTCCTTGCATCCCCATGCTGAAGGCTACGGGCACTGTAGCGGTTAGGGGTACAGTAAGAGTATTGTTCTAGGCACCATACTCCAATATGACCTTGAACTGCAACAACATGTGGCTGTGTAGTTATCCCCGGGCATGCCCATTAATTGTCGATTAGGGGCGTTGGAGTTTAAAACTTGAACATGCCTGTAAACATCCTGTTGCTGCGTACGTCCTGTTGGTTTTCCCCCCGGGTATTGATGATTGCTAGTAGTGTTCTGGACCACCTTCTCCAATATGACCTTGAAGAGCTTTTCACCGTTATTCCACCCCCACCCCGCCCCCCACCACTGACATACTTTCCCATCCTCCTGCCCTCCCCTAGAGCCAACAAACCCTGGACATGTTGGTTCTTGCTGATTAATGATTAATTATCGTTAATTAATTATTGTTAATTGGTAGGATAGAGGTGTTGTAGTTTTTTATTGCGGGCATACGCCGGACATGTTGGTTGTTAATTAATTAATTGGTATGATAGAGGTGTCGGAGTTTTAGGGCATTGTAGTTTATTTATGGGCATACAGTCCTTGACGTTGAGGCAGGAGGGCTCGGCACGAAGCTTGCGCTACGGCTGCCAGGCCTAGAATGAACACCGGCTCTTCTGTCACAAGGCTCTGACCCGGAACAAGCAGCATCGTTGTGGCATGCGTGTATCAGGGGGTACGCGAGACACTGGTTGAGACACTGTGAGCCCTCGCCAGGACATGTTGGTTCTTGCTGATTAATTATTAATGATTGTTAGGCGTTGAAGCATAGAGCCACCCGGGCCTCGCGCTCCACGTCTTTCTCTCCCCGGCTGACCGAAGGAAAATGACGCAAGCTTCTCCAGCAGGGGCTCGTGGCCTTCTGATGACCAACTCAGCCTTTCACTTTTCCCTCCCCACCCCTCTCCCTCAGAGCCGGGGTTGTTCATCCCGGGTTTTTCTCCCTCCCCGGTCATTACCTTCTGTGGGGTGTCGAACCGAGCAATAACCTACATTCACCTTGAGGAGTCATTGTGTTTCTCAAAATAGACACCTGCAAGACAGCTCGGAAAATTCCCGTTAAACGGCAGTTTCAATTTTACATCCCATGAAAGTGGACATGTTTTGGCCCAACAGCTCTCTCACACACACATCCAACTTGTTGGTACTTGGAGGGAGGCTCCCCCGCCCAAGTCAGCTCTCTCACACACATTCAACTTGTTGGTACTTGGAGGGAGAGTGGAAAATCAACCTCGAATCACTAACGCCCTCCTCAAAAAATAGTTGTGGGTACTGGGCTCAACTCTCTATACTGCGGGGGGTGCTTTTCACGGGTGGTGAATTTACTGTTCTATAGCTAAGTTAGTTTGTAAGTCGTGTGCTGATATAATCTGCATGTCTAGATTGGATTCGAACCAGAGACCATCAAATTACTACGCGCCTTACCAACGCTCGATTAGTTAGTTACCCCTTAATAGGCGATAACACCGCACAACTTCAACGGACTCAATGTTAATAAGTCTCTCGCCCTCTGCAAGAGCAGACTAAGTACAAATAAATTAAATGGCTAATACTCTGTAATTGTATCTGTATAACGAATATGAAAACGGGTATATAGCTTAACATTGCACGTAACATAAAGAATGACGACATGGTTTAAGGCGTTACTATAGCAAAAGACTATACTACTAAATATGGGAGGAAGTCGGAGTTTTAAGCGGTTGCTATACTAATTACGCTAATAGATCAGCTGCGAGCTTGTTCATTCTGTGCGCGACCACTTTTGCACCATCATTTGCTATTCATTCAACGGTAAAGTGTACCTGTATAGGCCAATTTTAATAGGAATAGCCTTATCTTAAAGATATATTATTATTATTATTATTATTAATAGCACCGCGTCTTACTAGCCATTCGGGTTATACGCACTTACGCTAATGTGTAATGGTATGGTGCTTGTGAGATGAAATGAAGGACCTACAGTTTAACGTGGAATCCGAACCACGGTGGAGGCTTGGCATTCCCCACATTCATAAGATGTCTTGTCAGAAGTACTTTTAAGAGGACAGCCTCAATGCACCCAACATTTGCAAGAGTGAGAAAAAAAGTCCATGTGGTACATCACAGTTTCCCGAACAGAGCATTTCAGTTTAGCATCGCTAGTAGCTGAAAGTTCCGGGTTCAAATCTAACCCACGTGGCCAGAGGGGGTATTCCTGAATAGTCCAATTTTAATAGGAATAGCCTCATCTTAGACATAGAAAAGTTATGATATCTACTCTCACATATTTATACGGTGTAATAATCAAGCAGGTTTCGTTCGTCCATTTTGCACCACCGTTTGCTAAACCAAACTTATTCATTCGGCACCATGGCAGTACATGCAACCAGTTGTGTACCACAATTGCTATTCATTCTGCGCCAAAGTGTACCCCACAGTTGTCCGAACAGAGCATTTCAGTTTAGCATCGCTAGTAGCTGAAAGTTCTGGGTTCAAATCTAACCCACGTGGACAGAGGGGGTGTTCCTGTATAGTCCAATTTTAATAGGAATAGCCTCATCTTAGACATAGAAAAGTTACCATATCTACTCTCACATATTTATACGGTGTAATAATCAAGCAGGTTGCATTTGTCCATTTTTCACCACCGTTTGCTAAACCAAACTTATTCATTTGGCGCCATGGCAGTACGTGCAACCAGTTGTGCACCATCATTTGCTATTCATTCTGTGCCAAAGCGTACTCCGCAGTTGCCTGAACAGAGCATCGAGCAGACACGGCCCATCCTCTGTGGTAGGTTGAAGGTGTCTGATGGGTAACGGTACTTACAGTATCGATAATGAAACGGGTATTTAAAAATAAACTTCGGCCTCTCTCTGAACATAGACATATATAAATATTGAGAGCTATAATACATTGTCAGATTTTTTTGAAGCAAAGTAATAGTTGATTTTTTTTCAAAGCCAAGGCAAAATATCAAAACTCGGCACACCCCCTAAGATTTATCTGGAAAAAAAATCAGAATTGTACAGTGAAGGACTTAATGGCCAATGTTAAGTAGAAGAAAATGGGTCTAGGCTACAGTCTAAGAGAAGCTGCTAGAACAGGGTTCTTGACAGGTGTGCTGCAAGATCGGTCAGGGGTGCCGCAAGATTTTAAGGGGAGAATATATTAATAAAATATAAATAAAATTATTAGAACACATTAATGAAAATAAAGAAATGGAAGAAAATTTTGTCTTTCAGTGTTTTTGTGAATTGCACTTGTCACAGCACCCAATATAAGACAAAGCTATTGCAACATTAAAATCCAAAGCAATAAAGTCTTGAGAATGATTTGCGTGTTGTGTTGTCAACAATTAGGACAGATTGATGACTATGTGCTCTGAATAATCACAAGTCTCACATTAATAAAACAATTCTACAATTATTTGACTAGAGTAATCTCACATTGTGTTTGGCTAGTGTGCTAATTTATTGGTTTCCAAAACAATTTATCTCTATCTCTATGTGAATAAATAGCCAAAGCTATTAAGGTGTATTTTAGGAGGGTTAACACCACACGAGTGACATTATGAAAATTTGAAATATGACATCTGGACACGGAAATCAAACCCGGGACCTCTGGCTTAGTACGCCAATGCTCTAACCACTGAGCTATCCAGGATTCGTTCCGTGCTCAGGGTCATTCTTTACTCATATTTAAGGCAGTGGAACAGAGCATCGAGCAGGCACCTCCGTCCACTTCGCTGGGTCGATGCCGACTACCAAAATAACGGGATTTACAAAGGGACTTATGGACAGATCTGTGTTGCGAATGCGCAGAGACACATTAGAGTATTAGGTCATTACAGGTGGCAGGATCTTTGAAGAGGTATAAATAGCCCAGAATTCTTTACAATCGTTCATTTCAATTTGCATCAAGCACCGATTAGCGTCGATCAAGATGAGTTTCAATGAGCTGGACATTTTTTTTAATTCAGGTAAATTTTTAAAACTTCTTGTAAGTTTTAATAGGCGACTATTCTTTGGCGGGGTACAGCGGGATTTTTTTTTCTTGGTGTACAGAGGGATTTTCTTGTTATTTTATAGACTATCAAGTAGACGCCCCTGAAGCGTTTGTGGCTCTGGTCGCACCTTCACAACCCCACAGCCCCGATCCTTTGAGCTATTTCACGGAGGACGGGAACTGTATTGCAGGGATTGAATGGACGCTAGGTAAATTAGAGAAATAGAAACGAAAGTTTTTTTGGGGTTTTTTTCCTCCCCGTGATAGTAAATAATATGTATTTATTTAATTTCAGATTTTTGTGACGAGCTGTTGCTCTTGGGGGATGTGCCGCAGCCCCCGGAGACTACGGCTCCATTGGCAGATGGGAGCACGCCGTCCCCCACCTTTGGGGCTGCCACCACGTCCGTCAACCGCCCGACATCAAGCGGGATCCCTGATGCTTACTGGGATCTAGAGGAAATTGACCGGCTGATATGTGAGTACCATTTAACTCGGTCACCTACTTGATTCTCTCGATGTGTGTGCATGTATTGTAAACATAACCCCTTCAATCACCTCGCGTGTATTTAGGTTTTCTATTCTCCCTCGTTGCAAAATACGGTGCACTTCCTCTAATTAATGGTTACAGTATTTATTATTATGTCAACAAAATATAGTCTCTTGCATTAAACGATATTACTGGGGGAGGTTTTTTTTTCCGGAAAAACCTATATGTATGCGGTGTCAAGGGAGACTTGTTCGAAACCAAACAGGGGCTGAAAATGAGAGTTTATCCTTCTTGTGTCGGGCAATCCCATACAAATTTCGTAATAAAGATCGCGCGTACCTTATTTTAATTCCACTCCACTTGTACAAAAAATTAATTTCTCTTATGTTTACACATTGCAGACCGAATAGTAAATTGTATTTTTTGATTAGCTTTAACTCGATTCATGTTTTTTAGTTAAAGGTTGTACATTTCCTCTTCCATATTTTTACTGTCTTTTTGTTTACCAGCTACACATAATTTTAAAATTTGGACTTATTTTATAAACTAAAGTATCTCTTGTTACGGATACATCTGAATCTAGATACATCAAATATGGGTGGCAGCTAGTAGCTTAGGATAGCCAAAACAATGATTTTTTTAAACGGACTGAACACATTTTCTTAGCCATCACGCCGTTATAAAGTCAAATTTGAATAATCACCCCTGTCAAATCGGCTGTTTAGTTGCATTCCAACCTAGAGAATGTTATTATTATTATTATTGTCGTTAACACTGGTACAAGGATTCAAACTGACCAGGTTGTTTTGGTAAATAAACAGGAGGTAAAGGTTGTCTGTTTGGACGCTAGATTGAGTGGGCTGGCTGCTTTGTTTCCAGTGGTTATCTAATTGATTCTCTCTCTAGTAGATAGTGCTGGGGTGGCAGCTAGACACTAAAGGGAGGTAGAAACAGGGTGGCATAGCAATACCTCCCTCCCTCTCGGTCATTAGCGAGATGCTGGCAGCTAAAGCTAGAGAAAAGAGAGTATTTATGTCGTACAAAACGAAAATAAATAATTGTATCAGAATCCCTCTATCCCCCCTTGGCCTTTAGAACCACTCATGTTTGGAACAGTGTTTTTTTAAATAATTGTGTTGCCCTGTATTTTGTACATGATCCAATAAAGGGTCCAGGGTTCAAACTTGTGAAATGCGAGGGTTTGATTCCCTGTATGTTTAACAGTCACAGACTGTGCATTTAATAAACACGTGCGAAGGGTCCGGGCTCGATTCCTTGTAGATTTAACCCTTCATAGCGTTAGATTAACATACATGTTATATTTTAACGCGCGTGTGTGTGTGTGTTATAGGGCTTCTGGAGGCTGGAAATTGTAACACCACCCCCCGCACACCACCGCCAGCTATGGGGCCCCTCCAACCCAACGTAGCCGCACCACCCCAGCTCCAGGGAGTAGGGGTTCGAGACCCGGTGCCCCCGTCTGGCATTACATCTTCACCCCTGCCTCTACGCCAGGGAGAGGGGGTTCGAGCCCCGGCGGCGGCGAGGGAGATGGGGCCCAAGGAGCCGGCAATAGCAGGACCTTCTTCAGTCGAACAACAGGGAATTGGTGGCCCTGTGAATCAGGTAGGTGGTGCATTGCAAAATGGCGTCCCTCTTCGTAACGTTCAAGAGAGTATTAAACAATTGAGGCGTTTCTCTTATACTGGTAGAGAAATTACCGTATATCTTGGTGCACCAGTAAGCGATCGTGACGCAATAAGCTGGCTTGAAGAACAAATTACTAATTTGCTCCATCGGTTGCAGGACCATGGCGTTAGCGCCGATGACCACGTCGGCTTACTTTTGAGTAGCACTGACTCAACGTTAAGCCCTGTGTATGTCTCATTTAGGCGAGCAGACCAGATAGACGCTAGAGCAGTGCTTGATAACGTAAGTCGCGTGTTGTAGAGTAATAGTTTGTTTTTGAGTACAGCCCCATTGTGCGTTAAACTCTGCCACTTTAAGGAGCCTCGCGGGAGGGGTGATCATAAATGTGATAAACTCTCTCCCGCTAGCGCATATAGTCGCAAAAACCATGGTATTATTACGATTCAAAATGGCGACAGTCTTTGCCTTGCCCGTGCGCTGGTTGTCGCCAAAGCTATATGTGACAATAAAAAAGAACCAGGATGTATGGACATGAACACCTTTAATCAAATCAAAAAGGGTCGTAATATTCAAAAATACAAAGCAGAAGATTTATGCCGTGATGCCTGTGTGAATCTTTTGAAAGGTGGTGGAGTCACTGAACTGAAACAATTTCAAGCATACCTCTCCGGATACAAAATCACCGTGTTCAGGGAACGTCGGGGAGACAGGTCCTATATGAGGGGCCTACTCCCTCCGAACATTCCTTTAAGGGGCACCTTGATTTGTATTTTCACGACGATAAGCAAAACCATTTTGATGTCATAACATCCTTGACAGCCGCATTTAAGTGTGGGTACTTTTGCCGTGAGTGCCGTGTGCCGTTCAACACAAAGAACGAGCACAAACGTGCATCCGTGTGCAAAAAGTGCTACGCTAAAGCGGTTTGTAGTGGAGGCCGATCTGTGGTTTGTCAAGAGTGTGGGCGTTGGTTCACAAACCAGACGTGCTTTGATAACCATAAACATCCCGGTTTTTTTCAGCGGTCACAGGTCGGTCTGTGATGTAAAAAAGGTTTGCGAGGTATGCGGGCAATTTTTCAGTTTGGAAAGATCAAATTATTCACATAGGTGTTATGAGACTTTTTGTAGAGTATGCGAGACCCATCGTCCTTTTGGTCATTTCTGTTAAATGAAGCAGACCCCATCCAAGCCGTCACTGGACAAGAGCAATTTAATGTTTGTATTTTATGATTTTGAATGCAGACAAGAAACGCTTCTTCAAGGTGCGGCAGGCACGTACTTGCACGAACCTAACCTCTGTGTCGTGCAAACGTGTTGTAAGTCTTGTGTTCATATAGATGCAAATGACCATCATTGCACAGAATGTGGGGGCGATAGGACTCTCATATTCAAGGGTGATACCACAATGGCTAATTTTTTTAATTTATAGAACAAATTAAAGCTTCAAAATTTAAGGATATCACCCTCCTAGGCCATAACGCTAAATCCGATGATGGAAATTTTATTTTAAGATACATGATGGAGGTAAAAAAATGGACTCCAGAACTTATAATGAACGGTGGGAAAATCATGTCCATGCGTTACGGCCCGGTCCACTTTATTGACTCACTGAACTTTCTCCCGATGTCGCTGTCCAAATTGCCCAAAACTTTCGGCTTGGACGAGTCTTTGGCCAAGGGACATTTCCCCCATTTTTTCAACAAAAAAGAAAACGCGGGGTATAGGGGGCCCTTGCCGCCAAAGGAGGACTACGGCATCGGCGAGATGTCAGTTGAGGGAAAGGAGCACTTTGAGAAGTGGTATGACGCGTTGGTCAAAGAAAATTATGTCTTTGATTTTAAACGCGATTTGGAACTGTATTGTGGGAAAGATGTAGAGATCCTACGGAAGGCCTGCCTGAAGTTTAGTGACATGCTCATGGAGAAAGCAAAGGTGGATCCTTTCAGAGAGGCGTGTACGATAGCTGGAGCGGCCATGTTGGTTTACCGCCGAAGTCATCTTAAGGAGAATACTATCGGTATTATCCCTAACGGTGGCTATCGGTGCGCAGACCAACAGTCGCACGTCACTGTACAATGGCTCTGCTGGGAGGCCCATCAACGCGGTGTCTATTCTTCATGCGGGTAACGGCCGTGAGGAATATGTGTTAGGGCGACGTGTAGACGGCGTTGTTAAAGCTGGAGATACCACCACCGTCTTCCAGTTCTGGGGCTGTTATTGGCACGGGTGCCCTCTCTGTTACCCTGACAGGACCACTCCCGTCAAAAATAGTCCCCACGAGACCATGGAGACGCGTTATGAAGCGACCATGGCTTGTTTGGAAAAGTTTAAGAATGCCGGCTACACGGTCGTAGAGATGTGGGAGTGCATGTTTAATGCGATGAAACGCACAGACAAGGACTTGCAGCAATTTGTACTCCGGCACGAGGTGTATACCAAGGAACCTCTCAGTCCCAGGGATGCATTCTTTGGCGGGCGTACAAATTGTATCAAGCTCTTCCACGAAGCAGACCTTTCTTGTGGGGAGAAGATCAAGTACTTGGATGTGTGTTCATTATATCCATACGTTTGCAAGTACAAAAAATACCCCGTCGGCCACCCCAAAATTCACTTGGAGCCAAATTGTTCGCCTATAGATCAAGTAGAAGGCATAGCCAAAGTTACAGTGACCCCTCCGCGGGATTTATTCATGCCCGTATTACGTACACAGATGCACGACAAGTTACTTTTCATATTGTGCAGGAAATGTGGGGAGGAGATGAACCAAGGTGCGTGTCGGCACACCGACAAAAAAGATCGCTGATGTACAGGCGTCTGGGTGATTGACGAGTTCCGGAAAGCCGGTGAGAAAGGCTACACTGCTGAAGCAGTACACGAAGAGTGGGAGTACAATGTACCATTGTTTATGACCGTCAGACACGATCTGGTGGCCTGTTTCATGGTTACATTGATTCTTTTTTTGAAAATAAAACAAAAAACCAGCAGTTGGCCTGATTGGTGCACCTCAAAAGAGAAAAAGTTAGCGTATATTCAAAATTATGAGGAAAGGGAGGGGGTAAAGCTCGATTTCGGATCAGTTTGTACAAACCCCAGTCTCTGCACGCTGGCTAAACTATTTTTAATTTCGCTATGGGGAAAGTTTTGGCAAAGACCTTATTTACCACACGTAGCCGTTGTCAACGATTATCAGGGCATCCACAAGTACCTAACGGATCCGTATATCATCGTGGACAGCGTCATAGACGTTAATGAAGAGGTTATGTTCCTCAATTACAAGGACGCGCGTGACGCTTTGCTAACACTAGTGTGGTGGTAGTGTGCTACATGACTGCTATAGGTAGCTTGCACCTATACAACATCCTTGAACAATTGGAGGACCGCCTTTTGTATCACGATACAGATAGCCTTATATTCACTGAACTCCCCGGAGATTGGAGTCCACAGACCGGAGACTTTTTAGGTGACCACACCGACGAACTTCAGGAATACGATTCGGGAAGCTACATTAACGCCTTGTTATCTGGCGGTCCCAAGAATTACGCGTACCGAGTTTTTGTCGGTGGCGACGTTGCCAAAACAAAAACCGTGTGCAAGGTTCGCGGGATCACCATAAGCTACAGCAACCGGAATGACGTTAATTTTGAAGTTTTGAAAGCGATGTGCACCGAACAGGACGTGGAGAGGTACATACAGATACCGTACAAAATTGTAAGAAAAGGTCTTGCAACTGTATGTGCCGTTTCGCAAAGTAAATTCTACCAACCTGTATATACCAAACGTCGGATAATTGATGATTATAACACTTTGCCGTTTGGGTATCAGAGTCCTTGTAAACGCGCTTGCCACGACTAAAAGATGATCATTTATACGGGCTGAATAATCACCTTTCACTCTAGACATTTCCACCGACATACCATTTTTCAAAGATTTATTTTATGCAACCGGAATATTTTTTTAAATGCCAGTACCATCCTCCACCTACCTGAAAATTTGTTTCTAGTCAAACAATTATTTTATTGTACATATCAAATCATCTTTATTATAGAGGCCACTATGTAAATATTCAATGATTGTAAATAAATATTGTAAAAAACTGATATGTTTATTTTAACGTCTACACTCGAACTTCCCTCCTATCCTTTAAATACAAGTTCATATAGCTTATAAGGTCAGTCTCTAACATTATGGACAAGTTGAAACGTCCATTTTCGGCCATCATAAGCGGCCCTTCCGGCTGTGGAAAGTCACATTTTGTTGCCGACTTGATCCGTCACTTGGACACAATGTGTGACGTTAAATTTGATAAAATCACCTGGTACTATGCTATATGGCAACCGGGATTCGAACAAGACTGGTCAAGTCCCCCCGTCATATTCTGTAAGGGTTTGCCGGAAATGGATGACACCTGTAACGACTCTCCACGGCTGAATATCCTGGATGACCTGATGCGTGTAGCCGACGAAGTGGTCGTAGATCTTTTCACCAAAGGATGCCATCATCAAAATATTAGCGTCATGTACCTTACACAAAATATATTCCACCAGTGCAACGGCCAAAGAGACATTTCCTTAAACGCACACAATTCGTGATTTTTAAAAATCCCAGGGATAAAGCTCAGATTCAACACTTTGCACGTCAGGTATGTCCTGAAAACCGTCGTATTTTACAAAAGGTTTACACCGATGCTATAAGTACTGCTCACAGGTATATATTGTTATATTTCAACCAAGGTACACCTGAATGGTTCCGACATAGGACCCGCACAAATGTCAGGTACTGCGTGTACCTTTCAAGCAAAAGCTATAAAAACACCGACACGTCCCGATTACAGATAATTTCATAACCATGAGTCCCAAAGTGTTGAGGCAAACTCCTCTGCTGCGTCCGATGCATCGCATGAATCCCCAACAACTTGTCGCATTGCTGAAACCAGCCGACAAGAAATTGATCGACGATGTTTGCTAGTGTGTCTACAACACTTTAAAAGGGTGGGTGGCGTAGAAAAATGCGCAGAAGACAAAGCTACGTGCTCACAAGCAGGTGTTGCGCAAACTGGTCAAACGAGGAGTGTGTTGGAAGAAGAAGAGACGACTAATCGTTCAGAAGGGAGTTTTTTTGCCCTTACGTTTATCCCCGTTAATCAGCTGTGTCCTCGGTTCATTATACAGCAAGTAGATAATGGAACACACGAAAAAGATGATATTGGTGTCCCCGGAAACATTACACCGTTACGAGCAACAAGTGGCATCGGCAAAAAATCCAGTGATCTCCGAGCTGGACAAGGAAATGAAAAAATTCCTTGTTTAAAAATTGGACAAGTTTAAATGGACCTTATAACAACAAGTGCTACAGCGGTATCTGCACTTTATTCAACACCCTCCCCCATCACCATCTGAAAATACCGCAACGACCGCCCCTGAAGTGTCTGTACTTCCCATCCCAGCTGTACTCAATATTGTATCAGTACAGGCACGCAAAAAAGCTCAACTTTTACTAGAACATATTAAGTCCCGAGGTGGCATCTCTTGGGACTCAAACGGAGAAGTGAGTATTCAAGATACGCCTCTTCGTGGATCCAATATTGTGGATTTAGTTAACGATCTGGTCAGAGCAAGAAGACACGGCGAACCGTCGTGTTGGCGAGAGTTTCTCACGGCGCTGCAAAAATTAAACGTCCCGAAAGAATTTATTGTAAATCCTAAACGTTTGAAGCCCATTCGAGATCCGACTCCCGTACGACAACCACTTACACCGTCGCCGACACGCCCTAAGAAGAAGAAACTTAAAAGTGTGAACGAAAACAGGTGGCTGCCGTTCCGTGCTTAATGGACCGTATAGCCGACATCTAGTACGACCCCTCTCATCCTGCAGGGTTTGCAGGGGCGGCGTCGCTCATAAAGGCGTCCAAGAAAGATCCCGCCAAAGTACGAGAATGGCTTCGTGCGCAGGACGCTTATACCCTACACAAACCGGCGATAAAAAAGTTTCCACGCAACAAGTACGTGGTGTCAAATATTGACGATCTCTAGCAAGCCGATCTCAACGATATGAGAAATCTCGCCAAATACAACGACGGTCTAGTGTACTTGCTCACCGTCATCGACGTGTTTAGCAAGATGGCCTGGGCGAGGACGTTTCCATCCAAGACGGGGAGCGTCGTGAGAGACGTATTTCGGGATATTTTCGAGCAAAGCGACCGTAAACCTCAAAGTTTGCAGGCTGTCAAAGGGGACAGAGTTCATGGCTCGGCTAGTCCGGAAATTTCTCAAGCATGAAGGCGTGCATTATTACACCACTCATAATCCGGACGTGAAGGCAAGCATAGTGGAACGATTCAATAGAACTCTGAAAGGACGCATGTGGCGCTACTTTACCAAAAATAACACGTATCGGTATGTGGACGTACTCCAAGATCTGGTCGAAGCTTACAACGGCTCAAGACATTCCAGTATCAAGATGGTGCCTGCAGACGTTTCAGAAACCAATGTGCATCAAGTCAAAGATATTTTGTACGGCAAGAGGCGTCCAAACTCCAATAGTAAGCCGAAACTCAAAGTCGGTGACACGGTGCGTATTAGCAAATTCAAAATACTGTTTGAAAAGGACTACGAGAGCAATTGGAGTGAAGAAATTTTCAAAGTCGACAGTGTCGTGTTGCGACAACCAGTCGTCTACAGAATGACCGATCTTGACGGCGAGGCGGCGGAGGGGACTTTTATGAACCCGAATTACAACGTGTATGTCTCCCCGAAATTTCAAAGTTGATAAAATGCTACGTGTCAAGGGCAAAGGCGCCAGAAAGAAAGTGTACGTGCATTGGAAAGGTTACCCTGTCAAATTTAATTCCTGTATTCCTGCCGGTTACGTCAGCGCCCTACTATGAGGGACCAGTCTTATCTAACATTGCCAAGCGACAGCTCTATGGGATATTTCCCGAAAAATACCCTCACGAATTTCACCACGCAACTATCCTACCGTCTTACACTCGACGGGCGGTGGGAAGTCGCTCTCACAAAATTTCAATATCTGTGTTCTTTCACCACTGTACCCGAAGGTAAAAATATTGTATATTACAACTGGGTGGACGCTAACGGCGTGGAGCAAATATTCAAGGATCATATCCCTCCTGGAAACTACAGCACTATCCATGAATTGATCATAGCTCTAAACGACTTAGAGGCGTTTACAGGGGATTCCGGAGATGTGTTCAAGTACACAAGCCCCCTCAAAAAAAGTGGACGTTGTCTCTTCTACACCAAATATACAGCTGCTGACTCTGTCTAGTCAACTAACCATACAGCTCGGTTTTGATCTTCAGACTAATCTGATCAAAGTCCCAGAGACACCGTACGCCGCCAACATTCTATTAGGCTTGCCCTCGCAAATGTACATCTACACAAATATCGTCGATCCTCAGCCCGCGGGTGATATTGTGGCACCACTGTTACGTATCGTTGGTATCAACAACATAAACTATCTCTACGGCATACATAAGACAGTTAGCTATTATCCGTTGCACTATATGCCCGTGCTTAGAAGGGAAATTGAAAGCTTGGAAATCAATATAAGAACAGACATGGGTGAACCTGTACCATTCGAGTTTGGAAAAGTGTGTGTGAAACTTCATTTTCAACGCTGCTAAACATGAACTGTCCCTACCAAAGATACTACGTCAACCAGGCTGGAACAGGTATATCTTCGATATACCACGGTGTTCCCTATCATCGCGGGCACGGGATAGGAACTTTTTTCAGTGGCCTTTTCAAAAGCGTCGTACCGTTGCTGAGAAGCGGCGCTTCATACTGGTATCGATGTGCTCTCCGACGTCGCCAATCAACGGCGTCCTTTCAAAGAGGCCCTAAGACAACGTGTCGGCGAGGCTGAAACAAACATGAAACGCAAGGCCTAGCAGAAGATCAACACGCTGATGACCGGCTCCGGATATAAAGGGCGTTGTAAGAAGATACGACGTCAGTCTTCATCGTTGCCCGAAGTAAAAAGGTCAAGAAAGAATCTGTAGATAATTTCAGTTGAAATGTTGTTTCTACCCCCCAGTCCTGCGAGTGTGCCACCAGTGAACTAGATCTCTTCTCCGTGCCACCAACTCAAACCAGTCTTGAAGGCGGACAATAGCTCCAGTACAAACCTGTCTCTTTCCTCACCGATGATTCGCCCATAGAATTCACCGTTACCTGTCAAGGCGAGTTCTATATCGATCTTTCACAGACCATGCTCTATTTCAGGGCGGCTATCATGAAACCCGACGGTGGCGCTTTCACCGAGGTGGATCAGATCGCTCCCGTCAACAACTGGTTGCATTCACTATTCTCACAGGTGGATGTGTTTTTAAACCAAGAACTAGTCTCATCGCCCAGCAGCACGTATGCCTATAGAGCGTACATCGAGACGCTGCTCAATTACAACAGTGAGACCAAAATAACCTATTTGACTTGAGGTATGTGGTTCGCAGACACCCCCGGAACCTTTGAGGATGTTAACGTCGGCAACAGGGGTTTTGAGGCTCATCGCGGTCTCACCGCAAAAAGCAAAACGGTGGATCTTTTGGGATATCTACACGGTGACGTGTTTAACCAAGAGAAATACCTATTGAACGGCACCGAACTCAGAGTCAAGTTGGTCCGTTCCCGAGACGGGCTTAGTCTTATGGCCGTCCCTGAGCTCCCTCACTTTAAGGTGCACATCGTTGAAGCCGGCCTTCTAGTGCGACGTTCCAAAGTAGCACTGTCTGTACTGTTGGCACACGCCACGGAATTAAACGTCAGTCCCGCAGAGTATCTTATCACCCGCGTGGAAGTAAAAACACTCACTATTCCTACGGGCGCACAAGGGAAATCATTGGACAACGTGTTCACCGGCCAGTTACCCAAACGATGCATCGTGGGATTTGTATCAAACGCGGCGTTCAACGGAGACGCCACCAAGAACCCATTCAACTTACAAACGTACGGCATGATCCATTTCTCGCTGAACGTGGATGGGGAACAAGTGCCGTCAAAACCGTTACAGCCCAATTTTCCAAACGGCAACTATGTCATGTCCTACCACACATTGTTTTCTGTAACGGGTATCCATTTCATGAACGAAGGTAGCGACATCACCTGGGAAGCCTTCCCTAAGTGATATCATCTCATGGCTTTCGATCTCACACCTAATCTTTCCACCCACATGTCATCGCATTGGAATTTAACGCGGCACGGCTCTCTGAGAGACAAAGTGAGCTTCACCAGAGCTCTCACCGAAACAGTCAACTGTATCGTGTACGGGGAGTTTGCCAACATCATCACCGTCGACAAGGACCGAAACGTCGTGACCGACTATGGGAGTTAATATAAGCGACTTACCGCCCTTACCCACGTCATTTAAACCATGGACGTCGTTGTAGATTTCCAGAGCTTCTTCGATGACCGTAAAGAGTTTATCATCAAGGAACTGAGTGTTTTATCTGTATGCGGTACATTACTTCAACATTGGGTGTTAAAACCTCCATACGCTATCGAGTAACTTTCCACAGCTGCCAGAAAGAAAGCCGACTATATCGTCAACAATCTGCACGGTACTCCCTGGGATAGCGGTGATGTGAATTACAGTCTGCTCGAATCCTTCATCTCCCGCACCACAACGCGTGCATAAACCGTCTACGACAAGGGGGCAGAAAAGAAAAAGTTTCTAGCCAAATACACGTCTACACCCATCGTAGATCTGTACGAAAGAGGTTGTTCGTCAATGAAAACACTTAAATTGGGCCGCGCCATGTGCATGGCACATAGTTCTGTATGGAATTTCTGTTCGGCCACTATTGTTTGGGGACTTCGAGAGTGGATGATTGAAGATGGACACGCACACCATAAGAAGTGCGCTGAAAACAAGCCCGTGGTTCCGTTCTGTATGGTCGGGTGTTTTCCGTGTTGATCAACTACCCGCAATAATAGCGCGACCTGCCACTCTAGTCATTAACACTGATCAACACACCAAACCCGGGACGCATTGGGTCGCCATCTTTATCGACAAGAACGGCGTGGGAGAATATTTTGAAAGTTATGGTTTTCCGCCCCGTATAAAGTCACATCTGGCGTTTATACGCAAAAACACTTGTAGCACTTCTCATAACATGATATAACTTCAAATCATAGCCTCGGACGTTTGCGGCCATTACTGTCTCATATACCTTCCCTATCGCGCACAGAACATTCCGATGAAAACTTTCCTGACCCTATTCTCGCCCACCGATCATAATGCCAACGACTCTCCGGTGGTGAGATATTACAACACATTTTTCAAGACGCTAGTGTCCTGCCACCGTCCCTCAAGAGGCTGCATTCAATCGGCGTGCGCCTATAAAAGGGGCGTCCCGGTGGTGTGCCAGCCATAATTATGGAAGCCCAAGACGTATGCACACGTGAAGCAAAGCCGGTGAATCCGCTAGCCATCACCGGTATTTTCAACACTTTATTTCCGCTGGACAAAGTCAACGCCAAGCGAGTCATTGTTGGCATGAGTGTCAAGAACACGTTTACGCCTTATGTTCAGCTAGAAAAAAGCGGAGTGAACTGTGCCGTGTTTAACCATACAGAATGGCAAGAACTGGGCAGCTACAAGTCGGTCATATCAAAGTTTTTCACCAACACGCAACCTCTTCAGAAGATTACTCTGACTAATCATGAAATATCCCTGAGACGCATGTGCTGTGGCCGTATGGTCGTCATTAGTGAGAAACAAGATACCAGACTCAGACGGGTCACCTATCTGGCACCTATCTGGGCGCGTCTTTGTGACGTAAGGGATCTCATCGACGTCGCCGTCAACCAACGGGACATGTGGTCGACACCCGTCACACGCTACTGCAACGATTTGATCTATACACTCGTCATGGATATGTGCGACACGCTAACAGAATCGGCGGATGTCATTGACCTACGGTGGAAACACACATCAGAAACCTGGACCTTATCAGTGCTACCTACTATACGCGTCATGTCGTCGGTTTGGACTTTTACATGTTGGATTGTGAACTAAAAACAATTTTACTAACACATCTAAGAGACACTGTGGAAAAACGTATGAACGATTATATGCGTCATTCCTGTAAAAGTGTATAATACATATATATATATATATTATATATATTTGTAATATCTGTGTTTTATTCACTGTCTACGCTGGAAATCTTCTCAATCAAAGATAATTGACAATTAATCATCAATTATCAATAATCGATATGTCTTGAGGGTGTATAATTAATTAGTAATCGACATGTCTGGGACGTGGCGGGGAAGTATACCTTCCTGAGCGCCGATCTACAATCAACATGCCTCCGGGGGAAAAAAAACAAGACTTCCTGAGAGACGATCGACAATTAATGGGCATGTTCAAGGTCACGCCTCCACCGTTGTTCGGATTCCACGTTAAAACTGTAGGTCCTCCGTATAACCCGCACGGTTAGTAATACGCAGTACTAATAATACTTATTTGATCAGAGGACAGGGTTTGATATCCCCTTTCGTTACCTGTACTATAGATTATCTTTTGACAAACAGGGTATAGAAATTTAACCTTGTACCCCTAGTCTAGTTGTTAATTGCTTTGTTATTGTCATGCTATCTTCGACTATCTAATGGAAGCAATCATCAATGCCGGGGGGAGGGGGAGGGAGGGGGACCAACAGGACATACGCAGCAACAGTATGTTTACAGGCATGTTCAAGTTTTAAACTCCAACTGTGATGTGTGCAGAAAATTTCATAATTTAATTTTCATTTCTGTATGAACATAATTTTTCTTGGAGAATCATAATACAATAATATTAAATTGAACACAACTTTTTTCACCCTATAGAATTTGGTGACATTTACAAATGCACGTGTTGCACCCCTATTTTCATCCGCTACGAATGTCTCACTAGTGCTACCTATACTTTATATCTCTATATATCCTAAAATTAGCTACTATGATCTACGTCTCAAGAGGTTCTCCAATGATTTATGCTCACGTGTCTTTCCTATGAACTATGTCTCACAAGTCTTCAAATGCCCATCCTATAAAATATTTTAAGATTCCAATTTTTGTTCCTGGTTTTAAACATGTAGCGTGCTAAGGTGGATCTTTAGTTCGTATTACAAGTTCTAGTACTCATCTGGGCCGGTGTACCAATCACCACCAATCATAGCCCTATTTCCTTCAGGGATTTCTATGAATTTAATTCCCTTTATAATATTATATTCCTAATATACGCCGTCTCCATCACTCTCATGTTTGGATGCCGTGGATGCTGGCTTGCGACGAAGGGGATCGCAGCTGATTACACTGTGTGATTTTAAAGGCTTTTGCCAGGGTGACGTGATAAGCAGACCATCAGAGTCCCGACCTACGTACATATTCTGCCAACGCCTTCTTGAATACGGTGATGGGATGAACCGACGCGTCGGTGCGCCCGCCTCCTGGGTGATGGGAGACACAGCCTGCCGAGGCCTGCCGAGCCTATGTGGCTCACGTGACAGATTGCATGTTCGAGGACCAGCACTGGCACGTGTTGGCTTTCAATGAACTGTGTTGTTAGGCAGAGACTACAACAGAAATTAGTTTTGATTGGATGTTGAAGGCGTCATCAAACGAGCCTCCCCCTCCCACCACTCATGCCATATTCCTTCCCGGACACACGAGTATAATATAAATCCGTGGTTCGGCCCAAACACAACGCACTTATTATTACAACCATCGTTGATTGAAGATTGCCGTGAGGACCAGCATCATATAGTTATCATTTGGATTATGAAAACCGGGAATTGGTTATTCACATTGGTTACGTTAGTTGAGAGTCGTATTCGCACATATTTATTGATTCTAGTAGTTATATATTGTTTATAATGAGCCAGGCTACTATTTAATCAATTTAACTTTGTTAATCGCCGCAAGAGGCGAGGCTGCATTTGGCTTAATATGATTTGTATTTCCATGCAGGGTAATTTGGTTCCTAAGTTAAGGTCAGAAAACAAATTGTTTTGGTTTAAAACTCGTCTAGTTTTATTTTGTGTTACCGTGTGGTGTGTGCACCTTTTCCATTCGTTTTGATGGTTTAGATATGAGTTAAATAGAAGTTAATCTGGACTCACTGAATCAGTATGTATACATTTTTATATGTATTATTAATTTTACTATCGATTGCATCCCAAGTTTTTTTTAAATTTTATTTGACTCTTCAAGTTGGGTCGCATATTATTTAGCAGGCTATCTGGGCTTGGCTCAAGCAACATAGTCATGTACGAGTATGTTGCCTGTAGTAGGTTTTATTGTAAATGGGACGCTTAAGCTCACTTTCCATCTCTTTCTCTTAAAGAAAGCGTGTCATGTGTTATCTTTGGTAGAAGAGTAGAAGAGTATAGAGATCCTTAAGGTAATTTACTGTAGTAGGCCTAGTCTAAATAATAATCGTATTTTTGGGCAATAATAATAATTTATCTATCTACTTTTTGAATGAACTGTGCGTACCACTAAAATATTAGAGCTGTGATACCTGCTCTGTAAAACATTATCTAATTAATTAAAGCGCTTATATTTAGATTATATTTCTTATTAATTAAAGATTAATTTTATAGTTAACCTTTCCTGCCCTTTAGTTAGGCCTTTAGCGGAAAAGAGGACAGAAACTTTTTAATTATAAGGTTATAGTTCTGGTTCCTTGAAAGGAACTTAATTTCAGTTATGGTACCTGGTTCTACTTAATATATTTTTGGAGGGTTTTAATATAGACCTACGCATACTAAATAATGCTTAATATTTAGAAATATTCGTTTTATATAATCTCCATGGTGTAAATTATTAAAGATTATATTTAAATATGTTGGAAATAAAACAATACATAATTCATTAAAAACTAACTTTGAAATTAAAGTCAACATTAGACTATCTAGACAACAATTCCAATGTTTACCTTCATACCGGGTACTTTAATTGTAGCCTCTGGAATGTATTGGAATGTAAGGGCCTCGATTTTTGAAAAAAAAAATAGTTAAGAATTGCTGGGGTTTTTCTTGTCCTATTCTTTTTATGGACCACGTTGGAAGAAGAGAGAAGGGAAATAATCTCATTACCTTCACCCATTATATATGCACTGCCAATTTCACAAAACGTAACACTTTTATACGACGTTTGGCTGTTAGTGCTAAACTAAAAGATGGTTGGTAAGGCCAAGTTTCCGTCAAATGATTATGGGCTATAACTCCTAAATATTTAGCACTAATGAGCATGTTATGTTATACAAGCAACACTGAGATTGTATTATTTTTTGTAATTAGTGCCCCACTGGTT
Source organism: Timema cristinae (assembly GCA_039000515.1). Classification (NCBI taxonomy): domain Eukaryota; kingdom Metazoa; phylum Arthropoda; class Insecta; order Phasmatodea; family Timematidae; genus Timema; species Timema cristinae. The sequence continues at coordinate 14,259,595 of JBCFYV010009882.1, read as the reverse complement.
GGAGAGGCTGAGTTGACGTCAAATTCCCCCTCTCCCACCTCCTAACTGATTATGTGCTGTCCAAATGTAACACTAACAAAAATGCTATGTTTAATGGTTTAATGTAGATCACTAAGAGAGCACCATTGGTTGAATTAAGTTTTTCCGTGAATGCTTCACCGTAAGATGGAGGGGGGTAAGGAGGGGCGTTAGCTACTTCATTAGGCATTTTAAAAATGTACCACTAACGAAATTGTTATGTTATTCAACAGCCCTAAAGGTGACCTGGTGGTCTAAGGGTAAGGTGTCAGACTTCTGTACTGGCGGCCGGGGTTCAATCCTCGGTCCCGGCACAGATTTATCTGATTTCCAAACCCTTCCTTCACCTCTGACAAGACATCTTGTGAATGTGGGGAGTGCCAGGCCTCCACCGTGGTTCGGATTCCACGTTAAACTGTAGGTCCTTCATTTCATCTCATAATCACCCTACCATTACACATTAGCGTAATTGCGTATAACCCGAACGGGTAGTAAGACGCAGTGCTAATAATAATAATAATAATAACAGCCCTAAATGATTCTACTATATTGTTTCATTAGTACTTTTATGGGTGGAGCTTCGGTAGTAGCACATGTGTACAAAACACATCTTACAGCAAGCATATCGCCGTTAGTTTGTTTAATGAGTGATATGTGTAAGTAAGGTCACAGAGATAATGAAATGTTAGCAGTCAAGGTTGAACATCTTGACAACATTCCGGCTATAGTAAAGTTAGTCTTCTAAAGCAGTGGCACCAACCTTTTCTAATTAACAGAGCAGCAGACATTCCATTCCGAGATTCCATGTCAAGATTCTAGACTTTATTTCACAAACCATTTATGTTTATACATTTTTATCAAATTATTATTTGTAGATTTTTATGTCTTACCTGTGTAAATTTACTATATTCTTTAAAAAATTGTATTAATTAATTTATTACGTTTTTAGGTTCATTTTCATTTTACACATGATCACATGAACCAACAAACAATAAATACACGTCACAAACAGGTAATTAAGGTCAGTGACGTACCAATGGCTTTGGGGTCCCGGGACGGGAGTTTCCTGCTTCCCCCCCCCTTTTATTAGGCACTCCTATATTGTGCCTCTACTATTGGCACCACAAAACCAAGGCATAATCTTATATATGCCTACATAAAATCTATTGGGGGGAAAAATATGTGGAAAGAACTAACTATGCAAGTATTAATAGAACTTAAAGGAAAACTAAAATTAAAAAGAGTTGCGTTTTACGATTAACTTTTAAAATATGTAGTTTTTAATTCAATCCAAACTAATGACAGCATGTATAAGAATGCTTAATTTTACAACTTAAAACCTTACTATGAATATGTTCTGGTGTATTATAAAAATAGGCAAAATATTTCATTAACTTCAGTACTGAATCCGGATGTTTTGAGTATTATTTGCTAAAAACATTTTCATACCTTGTTAGTTTCAAATGAAAGTGTTGTACTGATAATTATGTGGTAATAAATATGTAACTTTCTTTACATAAAAAAGTATGTAAATTAACAACCTGTACACAATCATTACAATCGATAAAGATAAGTACAAGTTAATAATAAATCAATTACCATGACATAAAAAAAAGGTTTAAGTAAAATTTTAAGACAGCAAAACTTGCACAAGATAACATACTTTCAATTATTTATAAAAACTGCATTTGCAATTATTTGCTTCTGCAAATATTTTGATACATTCGTCGAAATAGATCGTTTTAGATATTTTAATTTCTATAGGAAGAAGGGCTAGGCTATTCTGTCTTAATTGGCTCATTGTTGAGCGAAGATAACTTTTTATTAGTTTTGAATTTGAAAAACTTATTTCACTAGATACAATGGCTACACATACCGTTAAAAATATCTTAAGTGGTACATAAAGGTAGGAAACTGATTCTTGGAAGTCCACACATTTAACTAACATGCAATAAACTTCCAATATATACAACCATAATAAACTATTTCCAAATAAAAAACAAGTGATTATAAGCTCAAATAGTTAAAATTGACAGAATTAAAGTACGACGCTATCAGATTTATAACTGACCAAAGAAGGCGCTACTCAAACATATAAATACATCCATAGGGTGGACAAAATGGATTTTAAGTTAAAAATTACAAGAAAAAAAATCCTTCAATATGATCTCAATATAAAGACAGACATTAGGTTTGGACAAACCGTCCAAACTTATCAAAATTATCCGTGGCCTAAAGAGCAAGCTTACTGAGACCATGGAGAGTTAATAATTAATGAAATTAAATGCTACTAAATCAGAACGATAATTTTGAAAAGACAGAACATTACAGCCAAAGGGAATTTTGAATATTCAGACATTAACTATCCTACGACCAGGTCGCTCACCTTGTGATCAGAGTGCAAAATGTGTCTGCATTACAGAACCCTGCCATTATATATTCAACGACTAAGTCATGTGTTCTCGAGGCGCAGGAACTAAAGAAGGAGGGGGGGGGGGGAGTAGCATGTTTCCAGAACATGCTCAAACTCCCCACGAGCTTTTAAATATGCGCCGAATAATAGTTCTTTGAGTTTCTGAACACAGCCCATGGAGCGCATACAATTCGCGAATATTGTTAGTTTTCTTTTCTTGGGCGTGGCACAGCTTTCGTGGCGGGGAGTGAACCACGGCCTTCGAGCTAGTCTGATATTGACAGTGCCGCGGTGTGTTGGTGGAGTCGTGGTCTTGCCGAGACGGGTCAACTGGGGCTGGAATGCTGAGCCAAACAACATTTAACTTTTAAGTGTTGTAACAGGGTTACAGAATATTTGTTTGAACACTGGAGGTGACACCTGCCATAGTGGAAGCGTCAGCGTATCCTTCACTTTGGCATAGATGCAAATCCAATTCTTCACTGTTAAGTGCATTCAAAATTTATTCTGTAACCTCAGAAGCCTTATTTTCAGCAAGAGGAAAAAATCCTAAGAGCGACTCTCTCACCTCAACTTTTCCTCTTCAATATGTACATATCTGATAACTTCGTTCATCTGATCTTGATGAGATACATCAGGTGTACTGTCAGAAAGTATTCCATAGTACATCACCCTATTTACATCTTCAATGATTTTATCTTTCACAGTATTCCACAAAAGATAAATAAGCCCGTTTTGTATTTTAGGGGACAAATATGAAATTAAAATATTCCCTTTTGGTCAGTGGCGACTCGTGTATAGGTACTGCATAACTGCAGCACCCCTTAGTTCCACTTCCTATTATCGATAACATTTAATGTAATGAGTCCTTTTTTCTTTAATTCTATCTTTATTTTTGTAGTACAATATATATTCCTTAAGCTTAATGTCAGTACTTCAGTAGCCATCCCCCAGTTTATGAAAAATATACAAAAATCTTTGTAAGGAACTGTGCAATTTACAGTGCCAGCGATGTGGTGTTTGACAGTGTTATGCGCATGTGCTCATAGGAGGGGGTGTGGAGGAAGGTAGGCTTACCAGGTAGAGAGAGAGCAGTGTTGCTCTCGTAGTGCCGGCTCTGGCGTGATGGTGGAAGAAAGTTTTATTTTTACTCAGTATGTGTTGTGCTTAAAAACCGTGTACCATAGACTTGAATGTGATAAAGTGTAGAAGAGTGTAGAGTTAGATTTTTATTCTGCTTCCAGCTATTCTATTTGATAATTTTTTCAGTTCTTTTATTTAACAGAAAGACTAAATGCCCTTGCAGTACTTTCAATGAAGAAAAATTTCCTCAATTGTCATCCAGAGATCAAGGAGAAAATTATTGAACTTTTTGCGCAAGTTAAAACAAGAAGAATGGATTTCATTTTTAAATGAATAGATCAAGCTTGAACTGTAACAATTTAAGTTAAAGAAGGTACAAAAAACCTTGGTTTTTTTGTTAAGATTTATCAAATTCATGAATACATTTTCTTTTTATACATTTTTTTTTCGTTTACACAATTTTAAAACAAAGGCTAAAAATTTTCTGGAGCAGCACCCCCATCAATTTTAGCTACGAGCCGCCACTGCCTTTGGCATAGTTTGCTGGATTCTCACCAAATGTTCTCTTAACACGGAATCATAATGTGAAAGGAGTTCAACTAATTCTAAGAAGTTTCCCCTGTTTTCAGAAAGTTTATGCTCCCTATGTCATCGAAAAGGCAAGTATATTTTTGCTAAGAACATAGTGATATCAAGTAGTTTATGTAAAATATTGTTCCACTTTTTTCTTTCTCCTTCTAGAACTTCCTGTTGTAGTTTGATAGTTTTAATGTGCAATAACCTTGATCCTAAAGTTTTCCATTTTTCGAGATTGGACAAATCATGATTCGAGTTTTCATGCAGAGAGACCTTACAATATTGTTTTCACCAGTTTTGAAAACCTGTAATGAATTTTGATGTGTCAGTTATTTTTTCATCTGTATTGAATTGTTTTCAATAAAAGAAAAATAAGTTTTTATTTGATGGAGAACGAACCAAACATTTTCTTAAACTTTTTCTCCATTAGGAAGGTGCTTGTAAAACTAATTGGTGGTTAGCTGGCGATTTAATCCTTTCCGGTCTGTCCCAGCTCTTTGAGCATATTCAAATGGAACCCTCGGTTTTGAAAATACTCAGATACGCTTTTTACTCTATCAATTCCAATACCATCTGTAACAGGGATTGGCCAATTTCCTACGTCAAAGTCAAGAAGTAATGTGTCAATATCGACTTCGTCTGCTGAATCACCATTAGCACTTTCTGTTTGTGACATAACCAGACCTTCATGTTATTCGTCAGATTGATGCGGTGGTGCGTTATAACTGTTTTCTGGGTCTTGTTCACTTAAATAGTCTTCATCTTCTTGGGAAGCTGCTAGCTCTTCTTATATGGTGGCTGGCCCTTCAAGATCAATAGACGTGCTGGTGCTGCACTCTTTCTGACCCTGATCATGTGTGTTCGAAGATTGACACAAATGTCAAAATTGATCATTTACCTTTAATAGAATATTCTGCTCGTTCTATTGATTTTTTAAATTTATTTTTCTTTGCACCACTAGGATAGTGACGCTTCATTGCAGTATGTCTGAAAAAGAATTATTATAATTAAAATACTGTTCTACGAATGATATGATAAATTATATGATATGATTTGATAAAATCTTTATAAAAATATAAAGTTAAACTTTTTGTAAAGGTTTTTATTATTGTATTATTTCGTATTTGTATTATAACCGGCGACCACTGTAGTTGTTTTAATACGCCTCTATTTTGCATTTAGCTTGTCAGATGACGGTAAGCCAATAAATTAAGGTAGGATTGCAGAAACAAATAACTTTGGCACATTTATCATTAGTAAGAAAAAAAGCACACGTAGTCCGTAATAATGAGTAATTGAACTATACACCCACCGAACTGACAATTATGAAATCGTCTCGTCCCGGTTCTAAACAGCCGAAAATATTAAGTCAGCTATGGACTGACACAATTGTTTACGTGTTTTCAATCAACGCAGCGCCTGCGCACACCTCACACCACCAGAACCCTCTTCAAGGTCATATCCAGCCGCGACTCATTACAGTGATGCCAACCCATGCATAATTTTTTTCATGGATTGCTTGTATTTCAATGAAACATAAAATAATATTAATATTCCTTATAGCTAGAAACTTAAACTATGTTATATGATTTATTTCATATGTCATAAAAACATTCGAATATTAGAATTATTGACATTAATTAATCTATGAGTAGAATAGGTTGTAAACATTTGTATAGAAGTATTTTATGAGGCACATTTTTAATTTGAAATAAAAATTCATCTCGTGGGGCCCTCCGTCCCCTTGGTACGTCACTTATTGAGGTTTTAGAGGTTGTTTAATCTATTAATGGACAACATTGTACATTGACCAGTCACTAGAATCACGCTCCCTACAACACAAATATCGTATAAAGATTTATCCTTTGATACAGCAAAGTTTAAAACTATGGCAGAGAAGGACCTTGAAGATGAAGCAGTGGAAGGTATTATAAAGCTGTCTCCTCAAATTAGCAAAGATCAGATAATATTGGAATTGTTTTCTTTTGCTTCGAACTTTGATGTATTAAAGCTATTGCTTAGTGAGGGCGAGAATATGGATTCCAGTTGCAACAATTGTAAAACTTGTATCGCTTGCCCACTGTGTGAACTAAAAATTCTGACATCCAACAGACTTCATAAAAAAAGGCATATAATAACCTTTATGAACTTTATAAAGTCATCTTGACCCTTTCAGTTACTCAAGTCTAATATGAGATGACATTTTCAAAGCTAAAGATCACAAATGCAAGGCTAAGCAATTTACTGTCAAAAAAGAACTTGGAATCATAAATGTTGTTATCCATTTAAAGGAGATGAATTGGATGCAGAAGCAATTATTATTGACAGATTCGCCCAAAATCTAATAAATTCAAAGGATTGCTCTTAATATAGAGGACTGCATGTAAAATGCTTTCGAATTACCTGTGTTATACCCATGAATTGCGGGGCCCTGAGCTTGCTGAGGGGCAAAAATCACAACACGTGACTTATCTATTTATAGTGTTTTACTCAAAATTTTATGGGAAGTAAAAGGAAAGAAAAAAGCATTTTATAAGTAGCTAGATTGTCCCCTTAAACCAATTTGACCTTTGAACTTCGCCCTTTGACCCGATCTGGAGAGAGTTTAATACCTATTGCTATGTCGCAATCAGGTTGTGTGACATCATAGACCTCTGGGTCATTTGGTTAATTTGTAGGGTGTTGGTTTATTCTTGTCCAAACTTGTTTGGTTCCTGTATCGTTAGTATTTTACGTGTGCGCATTGGTTTATATTATGAGCCATTATATCGTATGTCTGGCTAGGATTGGGACTGGCGTTGGAGTTTATTTGTATGGTAGTATTTTATTTATTTGTGGGGGAACGTGAAGTCCACGGCGTCGGGCACTCCTCCCACGAGGTCCCATAAAATGTCGGTGTCGCTACTGAGGGCGGGAACGTGCAGCACGAAACTCTCCCGATGACCGTTGAGCTTAGAGTGTGAACAATGTTTACTTACCACAAGACTTTGAATATATTTTGGTGTTCCAACTATCCCCTCCCCCATCTATGTGGCAATGAGTTTTCCCGGTGATGTCATGGTAAAACTGGCGCCAGTTTGGCAGCTTGACAAGTCAAGACAGGAATAGATCACGACATAGAATGATGTCGCAACCCCTCCCCACACCCTTTTTCCATCTATGTGGTAATGGGTTTTCCCGGTGATGTCGCAACTAGAGAGCATAGACAAATATATGATAATGCACAATCAGGGGTTTCGGAAGCCTCGGTTAGGGGCCGCTATGCCCGCCAACAAAATTCTACTAAAATTGGCTGATTGGTATTGTCTGTCGACATGTGCAGATGTAGCTATGGGACATAACAAAATTGACCAATGTTGGCGATGGAGTAAGGTAGAAATGTTCCAGCGCTTACGTGGAGTGAGGGATAGTAGAAAACTACCCCAGTTCATTCAACCGAGATTTGAATCTATAACATCGACCACCATATCTAGATGAGTTACACGCACCCTTTATGGCTAAACGTATATATATTAGTTATGATAGTGCGGTAGGGATGATTAAGAAAATGTTCTAACTTTTTTATCTGTAGGGAGAGCTACCAACAATTTACCTGACCGGGATTTGATTCCAACATCCCCCCGCCACAATTAAATGAGCCTGACATTTAGACGGCGTATCCACTGGGATTTTACCTTGATATTTTTCGAGGAGATAGTACCGCTAATGTCTGTTAGAACGATTGTCCAATCAGATACTTCTTTTAGTGCTTGAGTGCACCCCACATTTACGGGAGTGAAAAATAAAGGAAAATAAAAAAGGATTTTGCTGCTCCAACAGATTTTCCGTTTGATATAATAAGACCAGGTAAAATGTGTACCCGCATTTGTTTAGGGTGAGAGAATCAATCTCAGTACGCCAGAACGGGAATTAAACACACGAACCCCGTCATAGCTAGATGAGCTACACGCACCCTCTCTGGCTAAACGTCTATATATTAACTAAGATAATGTGTTAGAGATGATTAAGAAAATGTTCCAACATTTTAACTGAAGGGACAACTTCCAACAGTTCACCCGGCGGGGGTTTGATTACAACATTCCCCCAGCCAGAATTAAATGAGCCTGACATTTAGACGGCGTGTCCACAAAAATTTCAAACCTTAATATCTTTAGCACCGCTAATCAATGTTATAACGGTCATCCAATAAAATACTTTCTTGCAATGGCTGAGTGTACCCCACATTTTCGAGAGTGAAAATTAAGGCGAAATAAAAAATCAGTTAAAGCTTATCAACCAGATTTTCCGTTTGATTTAATTAGACCAGGTAAAATGTTTACAAGCATTTGGTTCGGGAAAACCCAACAAGCTGTAGCATGTCACTCAAGTAAAATGACATCCACAAACCGTCATCTATACAAAATATTTAACTGAAACAAAGGAATCCAAAGAAGATAATTAAAACTGATATATTCTGCAATACTATCATTTGTGTTCTACTTACTCTAAGTGGATGTTCCCGGATACAAACACCATGCTTCGACAAACTATTCTGCAAGTGTGGCGTGTTAGTTTTAACAGACGTATAAACACTTGAACACTCGATGTTGACGAAGGACCTGACTGTCGTTGGTTCAATGCCTCAAGTTACGAGCACTGCTGCCCTAGAGGAATTCCTTGACAACAATTTCTCTACTATTCCCACCTCCTCCCCTTTATTCCTTTTCCCCCATCACATGCCCATATTTGGCCTTGTTTAGAGTCAGAAAAAAGTATATAACGAGTGACCCCTAAGTTCACTTGACTGTAGTTCATCATATTATAGCCTCGAAGGAGGAGCCTCTGCTCCGGCACCTGAACAAGAAACTGGTGGTCTTGATGTTTGTGTCATGTGTCTCACCGCCTTGACGTCGAGGGAATCTCGTTTGATTTTCCAAGTATTCAACAAATATCCAAGACCTTCAGAATTGTTGTAGTAGTCAAGGAGACTAATTTTGTTTCTGTCAGTCGAAGTGGCAAATATGTTTTCTAAGTTCGTCAGACTTGTTGTTTTAGTCAAAGTGACTAATTTTTGTTTCTGTGTCCTTCTGACTTAGTTTCTGTTAGTCGAAGTGGCTATAATGTTTTCTAAGTCCTTCAGACTTGTTGTTTTAGTCAGAGTGACTAATTTTTGTTTCTATGTCCTTCTGACTTAGTTTCTGTTAGTCGAAGCGGCTATAATGTTTTCTAAATCCTTCAGACTTGTTGTTTTAGTCAGAGCATTTAAATTTTGTTTTTGTGTCCTTCTGACTTAGTTTAGTTAGTCGAAGCGGCTAAAATGTTTTGTAAGTCCTTCAAACTTGTTGCAATAGTCAAAAAGACTAACTGTATTTCAGTTAGTTGAAGAAGCTATCATGTTTTCTATGTCCTTCAGAATTGTTGTTTTAGTCAGAATGACTAAATTTGGTTTGGTGTCAATCTGACTTAATTTCTTTAGTCAGATAGTCTGACTATAGATTTTCCCTATGTCCATATAACATAGCTTAAATACAGTGGTTTTGAGCTCTAAAATGTAATAAGGACCTTGATTTAAGGTTCCTCTTCTACATAAGTTTATTATTCCGTTTTAAGTCCTTATGACTTCACAATATCCCATGACACCGTAGACGTCATGCTCACTTGTTCTAATTTTTGTATGGCTCCAAGCAGGTTGTCTAAAGCCTTTATTTGAGGACCTAGTTAGGTCAGTATATCACAGTATTCTTGTTGGCACCCCTTTATCTGTGTTACTATTTTGGGTCCGCAAAGTGCGGAACATGGCTAGTTTTGTATAGTGGCCCACACAGATAGTATTTTCATTTTCTCCTTGTTAGAACCTCATTAGTCCAAGTATTTAAAGTTAGTGTGTACTAGATTTGATGTATACCCCAGGGAGTGGGTAATGGTATAAATGTACTATTGAGTGCTCTGGCAGTACCCACTGGGAAAACACCGGCCATAGTACAATTTTGTGTTGACACCTGATTGTTAGCCATCTGCTAATGTAATTGACAGACAGTCCTCTCACCATTTATTATTTAGTGTGTCTATGGAACCATTCTTAATTTCAAATCAAGCTAGTTAGCTTGGCAGACATTAAGCTTAGTAACTCTAAAACTATAGGATGTGCAGTTATAATTTTAATAGTAATTAAGTCACCATGTTTTCTGTTTAGACCCTTCTGGTGTTAGTCTGGCGCTACTTAATGTTTTCCTTTACACTTCTAAGAGTTACATGTTTTCCCTAACCAATTTGATGGACATTTATTACTGTTTATTATTCTTTGGTCCTGCATTTAATCTTGTTTATCAATTGTAATCCAATATAATCTTTTTATGTTTTTTTCTAATAAATCTATTATTGTTACCTATTTATTTCTCTTACTCTTATGAAATATTTCCCAGTCTCTACTTTGTTATACATTTACTTTGTAATAGTTATCGTTACCTCCTCTACATATTAGAGTGAAGAGGAAGTCACGATACAAAGCATATTATTGAAAACAAACAAACAATGTTTAGATAGCGTTGATAAATTAACTAAATTTGGTTTAAGGTAAGGTGGCAGGTTCACATACACACACACACACACACACACACACACACACACAGAGAGAGAGAGAGTCAGACAGACGTTAATTTTTATTTATAAATTTTGATGGTAGATTACTACTCATGTAGAAAGTGATCTATTACATTGCAGCACACGACTTATGTTATCTTGCACAACGCTATTTAAATTATTATGATAAGCCACAAAAAAGTATTAATCACTTGTTGTTTGTCAATAAAATAACTACTTAGAAAATGTTATTATTTGAAAAAATTCCCTAGAATATGTTGGTTCGAAATCCTTGGAGAGTCAAAAACAGTAAGGAAATGGCAATATACACATGGCAACATTGCCAGGATTAAATATTAAATAGCACAGAATAGTAAATGTTAAGTTTCATTGATTACACATAGGCCTATATAGTTATATAACTTTAGCAAAAATATTTATTTGTGCTGTATGATATAAGTAGTTTATAATTTTGACCAATATGGGCTTACGGTAAGATGTCACACACACACACACACATACACATAGGCGATGGCAATATACATGTGACAACATTACCGGAATAAAATATTAAGTAGCACAGATGAATAAATGTTAAACTTTATTCAATAGACGAGTGTAGACAATATAGCTTTAGCAGGTAGTATATATGAGTATAAAGGAGGAATAAGTATACTACTATTATTATTATTTCACTGCTTAAATATTTGTTTATAATTTTAACTAAATTTGGTTTAAGGTAAGGCGTCTTACACCTGCACGCACATGAACACCAATAGACATTCATTTTTAATTTATAAATTGTAATTTTTTTATTTAGCACAGCGGTTTACTATCCGTTCGGTGTGTACGCTTAAATACTAGTTACGCTAATGGGCTAATAATTGGTTATGTTGAATTGAAAGGAAGTGAAAACTCATTTTCGTGGAGGGAGAGTGGAAAAAACTTCTAGTTTACCCAACCGAGATTAGAACTTAGAACTCCCTCGTCCTCGACGGCTCTACACGAAACAAGCGCGTTAGCCAACTACGTCATTGAGGTGAAAAAAGGTTTAGTTATTTTAGAAACAACCGTTTTATTCCTTCATCCAGTTATAACAGCAAAAAGAAGTTTTAATTTACATATCATTTAATGTTCACTTTTATATTTTTCCTATTCTATAAATTTTACATTAATTTATAAGTAGTATTGAATACAATTATGAGGAACTTGAATTTATTTTAAATATCCTTTAATGTTCGTAACTATATTTTGACGAAATAATATATAACTCTTACATTAATTCATAAGTTATATTGAATATAATAATGAGGAGCTTGAATTTATTTTAAATATCATTTTATGTTTGCAACTATATTTTGAAGAAATGATATATAACTTTTACATAAATTCAAAGGTAATATCGAATACAATTATGAGGAACTTGAATTTATTTTAAATATCATTTAATGCTCGAAATTTTATTTTGTTGATATAATAAATAACATTAACACGAAACCAATTTGCCAATTAAACTTCAAGCCAAAATTATAGGAAGTGTACCCACATTTTCACGGAGGGAGAATGGAAAGTATATTAGAAAAACCTCCCTATATACGCTCGGCGCTGATGAAAGAATCGATAATATATACTTTAAATTGAATACTCTGGTGTGGATTTGTTTAGCTAACCCTGCATATTTATTAAAACTAACAATGTCCGTTTATGATATGCACAGAGCCACCCATTGTCCTAAATTTCTAATATTTATCACAAGAAAGAAGTAAGGCTTAATAAATCAAATTTACTAAGGGAATGTACCTCAATTTTCCGGAGTTGGAAGTGGAAAACGATTTATGAAAATATACCCAAAAATAACTTGCTGTGGGATCAAACACCGAACTTCCCATAACTAAAATCAAAACCTGATTCTAAAATGGAAACTCAAACGTAATTACCTGGTGATCTGGCATATATATTATTTATAGATCACATGAACTCAAAATATTTTAACACCACGAATTACTACCCGTTCGAATTATACGCTTAAATACTAATTACTTTATTGGATTAGGAATGGGGATGATTTAATTTAGAGGAAGTGAACTCGCATTTGCGTAGAGGGAGAGTGAAAAACTACCCCCAGTTTACCCAACCAAATTTCGAAGCTTGATCTCCCTGTCCTCGGCGGACTAGCTCAGCACGAATCGGGTGTGCCTGTATGTATTCTAACAAACTTTTCCCAGTAAACAAAAAAGTTTCTAAATATATTATTAATTGGTTTATAAATTACCAGGGTCATTATAAGCTTTATATTACAGTAGTTTACAGTAGTTTACATTAGTTTAAAATAGCTGTAACCGCATTAGAACTAAAGTATAATAAAACATTACGCGTGGAGTCACAGATCAAACATATATAGACTATGAGGAGGAGTGATTTTCAATGGGGTGGGGGAAAGGTACCACCATTCATCCAGAAAGAGGTTATACATATATTAATTCTCTCGGATTATTTATTAAATGAGTTACTTGAACAATAATTTATATTTGATGACTAAGATCAATCGGTAGTGCGTCTTCTTACGGATACAAATGTCTTAGGTTCAATTGTCATCAGTTGAAACCAGGGAATTTATTACTTTTAAATTATATTTTTTCGCCACGCCGAGGGGTTTATAGACCGTGGATCTCAAATCAGTGCCGCTAGGTAGTCTCACTATAAATTACTCTAAAATAATTAATTGTGGGCCACAGGTCCAAGACAGCACTCTCGCAATATACTTAACTGCAGGGGGTTCGAATCCTGGTCCACTGGCGGCCACCCTCTTTGATCAGTTAGGGGTCTCCAGCTCAAATGATTATATTTGACATAGGTTTGGTAACAACATAATTACCTTTAGTTTGAAAAAATGAAAATTACTCTAATGGAGTAAGGACAAGGAAGGAATCCCGCATATGTAAGAGAGAGAGAGAGAGAGAGACTGGGAAACACCTTAATGTAATTAGAAATCCGTTCTCCTGGTAAAACACCATGACGCGGAGCTAATATCGGGTTTTGAATCCCTGTCGTGTGTACTTACCGTCATAAACTTACTAGCTGATGTGCATTTCGGGCCTGACGCTTTAGACAGTGTGGTGGTGTGAATTTACATTCTACCACCACGGAAATTCTGTACACTTCAGTTCTATCACCTACTATTTTACTATAACTTTTAGATAGTGTTCGTTAGGTGGGGGTTCAGATCTCTGCTAATTAGTATTCACTTATATCCTCGCAATATATCTGACAGAGAGTGATGTAGTACAGTTAGAGGAGTAAAAAAATGGGGGGCATATATTTGTCAAGTGTGATCAGTTTTCCATTGACGTTTTACCACTATCCTTTTCACTCAAATGTAGGTACATTAAATTCCTCAACTCTAAAAAAATTAGTTCACATAACAGTGGCTAACCAGTTCACAAGATATAAATGACTGTCTCTGTGTTTGTGAAGTGAAAGCATTATCAACATATCCACTCGGAGGACGATTTTCAATCCTAGGAAACAATTAACTATCATGTAATCATATTGTGTATGATTTAGTAACAGTGAGGGTGTTAGTTTTCAGCGCTTTTTTTTAAATCATTTGGTCCAAAAAGAAATATATGTGGTATGTTTTATTTTAAAAATACAGTGTATACCCTTTTTCATGGAAAGATTCATTTAAATGTAGTTTACTGATGATTGATTTTTGAAAATTAGTAATATTTTAAAATGGCTTAAACAATTTTACTCAAAATGAGTATATGGAAGGCTTTAAAAATGTGAAATCTCAAAATGGAACTCCAGAAAATAGTAGGTGGTAGTTATAAATAGACAATACATTTTATTTGAGGTAGAAAATTGAAATTTGTTAGGTAGGTTACCAGGAATATAAAGGGCCTACTCCAGATGATAAATAAGTTTGATATATTTTAAATTTCTAAATGGGGCTTAGGGAAATGAGAGGTTGGACTGGGAGGGGGGAGGAGTTGGCCATTTTCAAGTATAATAAAGGAATTCACATTGTGATAGAAAATTGAACTTCCCAGACAGGTATAAAGAAGCCTGCTAGTAATTATTATAAGGATGTATTTTACTAAATGATTTTACACTGTTTCTTCACGCAAATGCTGTAATATTTTATATAAATTCTACCGTACTTATATCTAACCTATTAGCAGGCCCACCACGAACGGGGACTAATGGTAACATGCTACCAGGCCTAGGTCCTAGAACCAGATTAGCAAATTGAAAAACTGTAATGAATAGAATAAAATAAAACATGAGTGAATATTAATAAAATGCACCTCCATACTAATGAACGGTGCATGTCCAGGCAAACAGCTGAAATTTCCCCTAGAGGAACTTGCTGGCATTGGTCACAATGGTATCATTGGTACGGTCCAGTCTTGTCCTTCGTTAAGATTTCCCCTGGAGGAACTTACAGGCATTGGTCACAATGGTATCATTGGTACGGTCCAGTCTTGTCCTTTGCTAAGATTTCCTCCGGAGGAACTTACTGGCATTGGTCACAATGGTATCATTGGTACGGTCCAGTCTTGTCCTTCGTTAAGATTTCCCCTGGAGGAACTTACAGGCATTGGTCACAATGGTATCATTGGTACGGTCCAGTCTTGTCCTTCGTTAAGATTTCCCCTGGAGGAACTTACAGGCATTGGTCACAATGGTATCATTGGTACGGTACAGTCTAGTCCTTTGCTAAGATTTCCTCCGGAGGAACTTACTGGCATTGGTCACAATGGTATCATAGGTACGGTCCAGTCTTGTCCTTCGTTAAGATTTCCCCTGGAGGAACTTACTGTCATCTGTCACAATGGTATCATTGGTACGGTCCAGTCTTGTCCTTCGTTAAGATTTCCCCTAGAGGAACTTACAGGCATTGGTCACAATGGTATCATTGGTACGGTCCAGTCTTGTCCTTTGCTAAGATTTCCTCCGGAGGAACTTACTGGCATCTGTCACAATGGTATAATTGGTACGGTCCAGTCTTGTCCTTCGTTAAGACTTCCCCTGGAGGAACTTGCTGGCATTGGTCACAATGGTATCATTGGTACGGTCCAGTCTTGTCCTTCGTTAAGATTTCCCATGTAGGAACTTGCTGGCATCTGTCACAATGGTATCATTGGTACGGTCCAGTCTTGACCTTTGTTAAGATTTCCTCCGAAGGAACCTACTGGCATCTGTCACAATGGTATCATAGGTACGGTCCAGTCTTGTCCTCTGTTAAGATTTCCCCTGTAGGAACTTACTGTCATCTGTCACAATGGTATCTTTGGTACGGTCCAGTCTTGTCCTTTGTTAAGATTTCCCCTGTAGGAACTTGCTGGCATCTGTCACAATGGTATCATTGGTACGGTCCAGTCTTGACCTTTGTTAAGATTTCCTCCGAAAAAACCTACTGGCATCTGTCACAATGGTATCATTGGTACGGCCAGAACTTGTCCTTTGTTAAGATTTTCCCTGTAGGAACTTACTGTCATCTGTCACAATGGTATCTTTGGTAAGGTCCAGTCTTGTCCTCCGTTAAGATTTCCTCCGGAGGAACTTACTGTCATCTGTCACAATGGTATCATTGGTACGGTCCAGTCTTGTCCTTTGTTAAGATTTCCTACGGAGGAACTTACTGGCTTCTGTCACAATGGTATCATTGGTACGGTCCAGTCTTGTCCTTTGTTAAGATTTCCTCCGGAGGAACTTTACAGTGGTATTTGGGCACTAAATGGTTACATGGTATGCGTCCAGTCTTGTCCTTTGTTAAGATTTCCTCCGGAGGAACCTACTGGCATCTGTCACAATGGTATCATTGGTACGGTCCAGTCTTGTCCTTTGTTAAGATTTCCTCCGGAGGAACCTCTGGCATCTGTCACAATGGTATCATTGGTACGGTCCAGTCTTGTCCTCTTGTTAAGATTTCCTCCGGAGGACTTGCTGGCATCTGTCACAATGGTATCATTGGTACGGTCCAGTCTTGTCCTTGTTAAGATTTCCCCTGTAGGAACTTACCGGCATCTGTCACAATGGTATCATACGTAAAGGTCCAGTCTTGTCCTCTGTTAAGATTTTCCCCTGTAGGAACTTACTGTCATCTGTCACAATGGTATCTTTGGTACAGTCCAGTCTTGTCCTTTGTTAAGATTTCCTCCGGAGGAACTTACTGCATCTGTCACAATGGTATCTTGGTACTGTCCAGTCTTGTCCTTTGTTAAGATTTCCTCCGAGGAACTTACTGGCATCTGTCACAATGGTATCATTGGTACGGTTCCAGTCTTGTCCTTTGTTAAGATTTCCCCTGTAAGGAACTTGCTGGCAATCTGTCACAATGGTACATTTTGGTACGGTCCCAGTCTTGGACCTTTGTTAAGATTTCACTACTCGTACATGGATATCTACAGCATCTCTTGTAGACAATAGGTATCATTGGTTATCGGACGCCAACTTGTCCTTTGTTAAGATTTTCCCTGTAGGAACTTACTGTCATCTGTCACAATGGTATCATTGGTACGTCCAGTCTTGTCCTTTGTTAAGATTCCTCCGGTGAAACTTATCTGCTATCTGTCCACAATGTGTTACTTGGTACAATCCAGTCTTGTCCTTTGTTAGATTTGATTCCCGTTGTAGGAGACTCTGGCTTTGTCACAAATTGGATCATTGGTACGGTCCAGTCTTGTCCTTTGTTAAGATTTCCCCTGTAGGAACTTACTGGCATCTGTCACAATGGTATCATTGGTACAGTCCAGTCTTGTTCTTTGTTAAGATTACCCCGTGTAGGAACTTACTGTCATCTGTCACAATGGTATCATAGGTACGGTCCAGTCTTGTCCTTTGTTAAGATTTCCCCTGTAGGAACTTACCGGCATCTGTCACAATGGTTCATTGTATCATGGTACGTCCAGTCTTGTCTCTGTTAAGATTTCCCCTGTAGGAACTTACTGGCATCTGTCACAATGGTATCATTGGTACGGTCCAGTCTTGTCCTTTGTTAAGATTTCCCATGTAGGAACTTAATGGCATCTGTCACAATGGTATCATTGGTACGGTCCAGTCTTGACCTTTGTTAAGATTTCCTCCGAAGGAACCTACTGGCATCTGTCACAATGGTATCATTGGTACGGCCAGAACTTGTCCTTTGTTAAGATTTTCCCTGGAGGAACTTACTGGTCATCTGTCACAATGGTATCATTGGTACGGTCCAGTCTTGTCCTTTGTTAAGATTTCCTCGGAGGAACTTACTGCATCTGTAACAATGGTATCATTGGTACAATCCAGTCTTGTCCTTTGTTATGATTTCCCCTGTAGGAACTTACTGGCATCTGTCACAATGGTATCATTGGTACGGTCCAGTCTTGTCCTTTGTTAATATTTCCACTGTAGGAACTTACTGGCATCTGTCACAATGGTATCATTGGTACAGTCCAGTCTTGTCCTTTGTTAAGATTTCCCCGTGTAGGAACTTACTGTCATCTGTCACAATGGTATCATTGGTACGGTCCAGTCTTGTCCTTTGTTAAGATTTTCCCCTGTAGGAACTTACCGGCATCTGTCACAATGGTATCATTGGTAAAGGTCCAGTCTTGTCCTCTGTTAAGATTTCCCCTGTAGGAACTTACTGGCATCTGTCACAATGGTATCATTGGTACGGTCCAGTCTTGTCCTTTGTTAAGATTTCCCATGTAGGAACTTGCTGGCATCTGTCACAATGGTATCATTGGTACGGTCCAGTCTTGACCTTTGTTAAGATTTCCTCCGAAGGAACCTACTGGCATCTGTCACAATGGTATCATTGGTACGGCCAAAACTTGTCCTTTGTTAAGATTTCTCCCTGTAGGAACTTACTGGCATCTGTCACAATGGTATCATTGGTACGGCCAGAATCTTGTCCTTTGTTAAGATTTTCCCTGTAGGAACTTACTGTCATCTGTCACAATGGTATCTTTGGTAAGGTCCAGTCTTGTCCTCGTTAAGATTTCCTCCGAGGAACTTACTGTCATCTGTCACAATGGTATCATTGGTACGGTCCAGTCTTGTCCTTTGTTAAGATTTCCTACGGAGGAACTTACTGGCTTCTGTCACAATGGTATCATTGGTACGGTCCAGTCTTGTCCTTTGTTAAGATTTCCCCTGTAGGAACTTGCTGGCATCTGTCACAATGGTATCATTGGTACGGTCCAGTCTTGACCTTTGTTAAGATTTCCTCCGAAGGAACCTACTGGCATCTGTCACAATGGTATCATTGGTACGGCCAGAACTTGTCCTTTGTTAAGATTTTCCCTGTAGGAACTTACTGTCATCTGTCACAATGGTATCATTGGTACGGTCCAGTCTTGTCCTTTGTTAAGATTTCCTCCGGAGGAACTTACTGGCATCTGTCACAATGGTATCATTGGTACAATCCAGTCTTGTCCTTTGTTATGATTTCCCGTGTAGGAACTTACTGGCATCTGTCACAATGGTATCATTGGTACGGTCCAGTCTTGTCCTTTGTTAAGATTTCCCCTGTAGGAACTTACTGGCATCTGTCACAATGGTATCATTGGTACAGTCCAGTCTTGTTCTTTGTTAAGATTTCCCCGTGTAGGAACTTACTGTCATCTGTCACAATGGTATCATAGGTACGGTCAAGTCTTGTCCTTTGTTAAGATTTCCCCTGTAGGAACTTACCGGCATCTGTCACAATGGTATCATTGGTACGGTCCAGTCTTGTCCTCTGTTAAGATTTCCCCTGTAGGAACTTACTTGCATCTGTCACAATGGTATCATTGGTACGGTCCAGTCTTGTCCTTTGTTAAGATTTCCCATGTAGGAACTTGCTGGCATCTGTCACAATGGTATCATTGGTACGGTCCAGTCTTGACCTTTGTTAAGATTTCCTCCGAAGGAACCTACTGGCATCTGTCACAATGGTATCATTGGTACGGCCAGAACTTGTCCTTTGTTAAGATTTTCCCTGGAGGAACTTACTGTCATCTGTCACAATGGTATCATTGGTACGGTCCAGTCTTGTCCTTTGTTAAGATTTCCTCCGGAGGAACTTACTGCCATCTGTCACAATGGTATCATTGGTACAATCCAGTCTTGTCCTTTGTTATGATTTCCCCGTGTAGGAACTTACTGGCATCTGTCACAATGGTATCATTGGTACGGTCCAGTCTTGTCCTTTGTTAATATTTCCACTGTAGGAACTTACTGGCATCTGTCACAATGGTATCATTGGTACAGTCCAGTCTTGTCCTTTGTTAAGATTTCCCGTGTAGGAACTTACTGTCATCTGTCACAATGGTATCATTGGTACGGTCCAGTCTTGTCCTTTGTTAAGATTTCCCCTGTAGGAACTTACCGGCATCTGTCACAATGGTATCATGGTACGGTCCAGTCTTGTCCTCTGTTAAGATTTCCCTGTAGGAACTTACTGGCATCTGTCACAATGGTATCATTGGTACGGTCCAGTCTTGTCCTTTGTTAAGATTTCCCATGTAGGAACTTGCTGGCATCTGTCACAATGGTATCATTGGTACGGTCCAGTCTTGACCTTTGTTAAGATTTCCTCCGAAGGAACCTACTGGCATCTGTCACAATGGTATCATTGGTACAGCC
Organism: Timema cristinae; assembly: GCA_039000515.1. Taxonomy (NCBI): domain Eukaryota; kingdom Metazoa; phylum Arthropoda; class Insecta; order Phasmatodea; family Timematidae; genus Timema; species Timema cristinae. Next base: position 14,239,332 of record JBCFYV010009882.1, on the reverse strand, counting down.
AAAACTTGTCCTTTGTTAAGATTTTCCTGGAGGAACTTACTGTCATCTGTCACAATGGTATCATTGTACGGTCCAGTCTTGTCCTTTGTTAAGATTTCCTCCGGAGGAACTTACTGGCATCTGTCACAATGGTATCATTGGTACAATCCAGTCTTGTCCTTTGTTATGATTTCCCCGTGTAGGAACTTACTGGCATCTGTCACAATGGTATCATTGGTACGGTCCAGTCTTGTCCTTTGTTTAGATTTCCCTGTAGGAACTTACTGGCATCTGTCACAATGGTATCATTGGTACGGTCCAGTCTTGTCCTTTGTTAAGATTTCCCATGTAGGAACTTGCTGGCATCTGTCACAATGGTATCATTGGTACGGTCCAGTCTTGACCTTTGTTAAGATTTCCTCCGAAGGAACCTACTGGCATCTGTCACAATGGTATCATTGGTACGGCCAAAACTTGTCCTTTGTTAAGATTTCCCCTGTAGGAACTTACTGCATCTGTCACAATGGTATCATTGGTACGGCCAGAACTTGTCCTTTGTTAAGATTTTCCCTGTAGGAACTTACTGTCATCTGTCACAATGGTATCTTTGGTAAGGTCCAGTCTTGTCCTCCGTTAAGATTTCCCCTGTAGGAACTTACTGTCATCTGTCACAATGGTATCTTTGGTACAGTCCAGTCTTGTCCTTTGTTAAGATTTCCCCTGTAGGAACTTACTGGCATCTGTCACAATGGTATCATTGGTACAGTCCAGTCTTGTCCTTTGTTAAGATTTCCCTGTAGGAACTTACTGCATCTGTCACAATGGTATCATTGGTACGGTCCAGTCTTGTCCTTGTTAAGATTTCCTCCTGAGGAACTTACTGGCATCTGTCACAATGGTATCATTGGTACGGTCCAGTCTTGTCCTTTGTTAAGATTTCCCTGTAGGAACTTACTGGCATCTGTCACAATGGTATCATTGGTACGGTCCAGTCTTGTCCTTTGTTAAGATTTCCTCCGAGGAACCTACTGGCATCTGTCACAATGGTATCATTGGTACGGTCCAGTCTTGTCCTTTGTTAAGATTTCCCCTGTAGGAACTTCTGGCATCTGTCACAATGGTATCATTGGTACGGTCCAGTCTTGTCCTTTGTTAAGATTTCCCCGAGGAACTTACTGGCATCTGTCACAATGGTATCATTGGTACGGTCCAGTCTTGTCCTTTGTTAAGATTTCCCCTGTAGGAACTTACTGGCATCTGTCAACAATGGTATCATTTGGTACGTCCAGTCTTGTCCTTTGTTAAGATTTCCTCCGAGGAACTTACTGGCATCTGTCACAATGGTATCATTGGTACGTCCAGCTTTGTCCTTTGTTAAGATTTCACCTGTAGGAACTTACTGTGCATCTGTCACAATGGTATCATTGGTACGGTCCAGTCTTGCCTTTGTTAAGATTTCCTCCGAAGGAACCTACTGGCATCTGTCACAATGGTATCATTGGTACGGCCAGTACTTGTCCTTTGTAAGATTTCCCTGTAGGAACTTACTGTCATCTGTCACAATGGTATCATTGGTACGGTCCAGTCTTGTCCTTTGTTAAGATTTCCTCCGGAGGAACTTACTGGCATCTGTCACAATGGTATCATTGGTACAATCCAGTCTTGTCCTTTGTTATGATTTCCCCGTGTAGGAACTTACTGGCATCTGTCACAATGGTATCATTGGTACGGTCCAGTCTTGTCCTTTGTTAAGATTTCCCCTGTAGGAACTTACTGGCATCTGTCACAATGGTATCATTGGTACGGTCCAGTCTTGTCCTTGTTTAAGATTTCCCCTGTAGGAACTTACTGGCATCTGTCACAATGGTATCATTGGTACGGTCCAGTCTTGTCCTTTGTTAAGATTTCCCCGAGGAACTTACTGGCATCTGTCACAATGGTATCATTGGTACGTCCAGTCTTGTCCTTTGTTAAGATTTCCCTGTAGGAACTTACTGTCATCTGTCACAATGGTATCATTGGTACGGTCCAGTCTTGTCCTTTGTTAAGATTTCCCCGAGGAACTTACTGGCATCTGTCACAATGGTATCATTGGTACGGTCCAGTCTTGTCCTTGTTAAGATTTCCCCTGTAGGAACTTACGGCATCTGTCACAATGGTATCATTGGTACGGTCCAGTCTTGTCCTTTGTTAAGATTTCCCTGTAGGAACTTACTGGTCATCTGTCACAATGGTATCATTGGTACGGTCCAGTCTTGTCCTTGTTAAGATTTCCCCGTAGGAACTTACTGGCATCTGTCACAATGGTATCATTGGTACGGTCCATCTTGTCCTTTGTTAAGATTTCCCCTGAGGAACTTACTGCATCTGTCACAATGGTATCATTGGTACGGTCCAGTCTTGTCCTTTGTTAAGATTTCCTCCGAGGAACTTACTGGCATCTGTCACAATGGTATCATTGGTACGGTCCAGTCTTGTCCTTTGTTAAGATTTCCCCTGTAGGAACTTACTGGCATCTGTCACAATGGTATCATTGGTACGGTCCAGTCTTGTCCCTTGTTAAGATTTCCCCTGTAGGAACTTACTGGCATCTGTCACAATGGTATCATTGGTACGGTCCAGTCTTGTCCTTTGTTAAGATTTCCCCGTAGGAACTTACTGGCATCTGTCACAATGGTATCATTGGTACGGTCCAGTCTTGTCCTTTGTTAAGATTTCCCCTGTAGGAACTTACTGCATCTGTCACAATGGTATCATTGGTACGGTCCAGTCTTGTCCTTGTTAAGATTTCCCCTGTAGGAACTTACTGGCATCTGTCACAATGGTATCATTGGTACGGTCCAGTCTTGTCCTCTGTTAAGATTTCCCCTGTAGGAACTTACTGGCATCTGTCACAATGGTATCATTGGTACGGTCCAGTCTTGTCCTTTGTTAAGATTTCCCTGTAGGAACTTACTGGCATCTGTCACAATGGTATCATTGGTACGGTCCAGTCTTGTACTTTGTTAAGATTTCCCATCGTAGGAACTACTGGCATCTGTCACAATGGTATCATTGGTACGGTCCAGATCTTGTCCTTTGTTAAGATTTCCCTGAGGAACTTACTGCATCTGTCACAATGGTATCATTGGTACGGTCCAGTCTTGTCCTTTGTTAAGATTTCCTCCGTGAGGAACTTACGTGCATCTGTCACAATGGTATCATTGGTACGGTCCAGTCTTGTCCTTTGTTAAGATTTCCCCTGGAAGAACTTACTGGCATCTGTCACAATGGTATCATTGGTACGGTCCAGTCTTGTCCTTTGTTAAGATTTTCCCCTGTAGGAACTTACTGGCATCTGTCACAATGGTATCATTGGTACGGTCCAGTCTTGTCCTCTGTTAAGATTTCCCCTGTAGGAACTACTGGCATCTGTCACAATGGTATCATTGGTACGGTCCAGTCTTGTCCTTTGTTAAGATTTCCCTGTAGGAACTTACTGGCATCTGTCACAATGGTATCATTGGTACGGTCCAGTCTTGTCCTTTGTTAAGATTTCCTCCGTAGGAACTTACCTGGCATCTGTCACAATGGTATCATTGGTACGGTCCAGTCTTGTCCTTTGTTAAGATTTCCCTGTAGGAACTTACTGCATCTGTCACAATGGTATCATTGGTACGGTCCAGTCTTGTCCTTGTTAAGATTTCCCCGAGGAACTTACTGGCATCTGTCACAATGGTATCATTGGTACGGTCCAGTCTTGTCCTTTGTTAAGATTTCCTCCGAGGAACTTACTGGCATCTGTCACAATGGTATCATTGGTACGGTCCAGTCTTGTCCTTTGTTAAGATTTCCTCCGAGGAACCTTACTGGCATCTGTCACAATGGTATCATTGGTACGGTCCAGTCTTGTCCTTTGTTAAGATTTCTCCGAGGAACTTACTGGCATCTGTCACAATGGTATCATTGGTACGTCCAGTCTTGTCCTTTGTTAAGATTTCCCCTGTAGGAACTTACGGCATCTGTCACAATGGTATCATTGGTACGGTCCAGTCTTGTCCTTTGTTAAGATTTCCCCTGTAGGAACTTACTGGTCATCTGTCACAATGGTATCATTGGTACAGTCCAGTCTTGTCCTTTGTTAAGATTTCCCCGAGGAACTTACTGGCATCTGTCACAATGGTATCATTGGTACGTCCAGTCTTGTCCTTTGTTAAGATTTCCCTGAGGAACTTACTGGCATCTGTCACAATGGTATCATTGGTACGGTCCAGTCTTGTCCTTTGTTAAGATTTCCTCCTGTAGGAACCTACTGGCATCTGTCACAATGGTATCATTGGTACGGTCCAGTCTTGTCCTTTGTTAAGATTTTCCCCTGTAGGATACTTACGCATCTGTCACAATGGTATCATTGGTACGGTCCAGTCTTGTCCTTTGTTAAGATTTCCTCTGAGAACTTACTGGCATCTGTCACAATGGTATCATTGGTACGTCCAGTCTTGTCCTTTGTTAGATTTCCCCTGTAGGAACTTATGGCATCTGTCACAATGTATCATTGGTACGGTCCAGTCTTGTCCTTTGTTAAGATTTCCCCTGTAGGAACTTACGGCATCTGTCACAATGGTATCATTGGTACGGTCCAGTCTTGTCCTTTGTTAAGATTTCCCCTGTAGGAACTTACTGGCATCTGTCACAATGGTATCATTGGGACGGTCCAGTCTTGTCCTTTGTTAAGATTTCCCTGAGGAACTTACTGGCATCTGTCACAATGGTATCATTGGTACGTCCAGTCTTGTCCTTTGTTAAGATTTCCCCTGTAGGAACTTACTGTCATCTGTCACAATGGTATCATTGGTACGGTCCAGTCTTGTCCTTTGTTAAGATTTCCCTGAGGAACTTACTGTCATCTGTCACAATGGTATCATTGGTACGGTCCAGTCTTGTCCTCTGTTAAGATTTCCCCTGTAGGAACTTACGGCATCTGTCACAATGGTATCATGGTACGGTCCAGCTTGTCTTGTTAAGATTCCCTGTAGAACTTGCTGGCATCTGCACAATGGTATCATTGGTACGGTCCAGTCTTGACCTTGTTAAGATTTCCTCCGAAGGAACTTACTGCATCTGTCACAATGGTATCATTGGTACGGTCCAGCTTGTCCTTTGTTAAGATTTCCCTGGAGGAACTTACTGTCATCTGTCACAATGGTATCATTGGTACGGTCCAGTCTTGTCCTTTGTTAAGATTTCCCCGAGGACTTACTGGCATCTGTCACAATGGTATCATTGGTACAATCCAGTCTTGTCCTTTGTTAAAAAAAAAAAAAAAAAAAAAAAAAAAAAGGGGGGGGGGGGGGGGGGGGGGGGGGACAGTCCAGTCTTGTCCTTTGTTAAGATTTCCCCTGTAGGAACTTACTGCATCTGTCACAATGGTATCATTGGTACGGTCCAGTCTTGTCCTTTGTTAAGATTTCCCCTGTAGGAACTTACCGGCATCTGTCACAATGGTATCATTGGTACGGTCCAGTCTTGTCCTTTGTTAAGATTTCCCCTGTAGGAACTACTGGCATCTGTCACAATGGTATCATTGGTACAGTCCAGTCTTGTCCTTTGTTAAGATTTCCCCTGTAGGAACTTACGGCATCTGTCACAATGGTATCATTGGTACGGTCCAGTCTTGTCCTTTGTTAAGATTTCCCCTGTAGGAACTTACGGCATCTGTCACAATGGTATCATTGGTACGTCCAGTCTTGTCCTTTGTTAAGATTTCCCCTGTAGGAACTTACTGGCATCTGTCACAATGGTATCATTGGTACGGTCCAGTCTTGTCCTTTGTTAGATTTCCCCTGTAGGAACTTACTGGCATCTGTCACAATGGTATCATGGTACAGTCCAGTCTTGTCCTTGTTAAGATTTCCCCTGTAGGAACTTACGTATTGTCACAATGGTATCAATGGTAGGTCCAGTCTTGTCCTTTGTTAAGATTTCCCTGTAGGAACTTACTGGCATCTTCACAATGGTATCATGTACGGTCCAGTCTTGTCCTCTGTTAAGACTCCCCTGTAGAACTTACTGTCATCTGTCACAATGGTATCATTGGTACGGTCCAGTTTGTCCTTTGTTAAGATTTCCTCCGGAGGAACTACTGCATCTGTCAAAATGGTATCATTGGTACAGTCCAGTCTTGTCCTTTTAGATTTCCCCTGAGGAACTTACAGGCATTGTCACAATGGTATCTTGGTACGGTCCAGTCTTGTCCTTGTTAAGATTTCCCTGTAGGAACTTCTGCATCTGTCACAATGGTATCATTGGTACGTCCAGTCTTGCTTTGTTAAGATTTCCTGAAGGAACTACTGCATCTGTCACAATGGTATCATTGGTACGGCCAGTCTTGTCCTTTGTTAAGATTTCCCCTGTAGGAACTTACGCATCTGTCAGGTCCAGTCTTGTCCTTCGTTAAGATTTCCCCTGGAGAAACTTACTGGCATTGGTCACAATGGTATCATTGGTACGGTCCAGTCTTGTCCTTTGCTAAGATTTCCTCCGGAGGAACTTACTGGCATCTGTCACAATGGTATCATTGGTACGGTCCAGTCTTGTCCTTCATTAAGATTTCGCCAGGAGGAACTTGCTGGCATTGGTCACAATGGTATCATTGGTACGGTCCAGTCTTGTCCTTCGTTAAAATTTCCCCTGGAGGAACTTACAGGCATTGGTCACAATGGTATCGTTGGTACGGTCCAGTCTTGTCCTTTGTTAAGATTTTCCCTGTAGGAACTTACTGTCATCTGTCACAATGGTATCATAGGTACGGTCCAGTCTTGTCCTTCGTTAAGATTTCCCCTGGAGGAACTTACAGGCATTGGTCACAATGGTATCATTGTTACGGTCCAGTCTTGTCCTTCGTTAAGATTTCCCCTGGAGGAACTTGCTGGCATTGGTGACAATAGTATCATTGGTACGGTCCAGTCTTGTCCTTCGTTAAGATTTCCCCTGGAGGAATTTACAGGCATTGGTCACAATGGTATCATTGGTACGGTCCAGTCTTGTCCTTTGTTAAGATTTTCCCTGTAGGAACTTACTGTCATCTGTCACAATGGTATCATAGGTACTGTCCAGTCTTGTCCTTCGTTAAGATTTCCCCTGGAGGAACTTACAGGCATTGGTCACAATGGTATCATTGGTACGGTCCAGTCTTGTCCTTTGTTAAGATTTTCCCTGTAGGAACTTACTGTCATCTGTCACAATGGTATCATAGGTACGGTCCAGTCTTGTCCTCTGTTAAGATTTCCCCTGTAGGAACTTACTGTCATCTGTCACAATGGTATCTTTGGTACGGTCCAGTCTTGTCCTTGTTAAGATTTCCTCCGGAGGAACTTACTGGCATCTGTCACAATGGTATCATTGGTACGGTCCAGTCTTGTCCTTTGTTAAGATTCCTCCGGAGGAACCTACTGGCATCTGTCACAATGGTATCATTGGTACGGTCCAGTCTTGTCCTTTGTTAAGATTTCCTCCGGAGGAACCTACTCGCATCTGTCACAATGGTATCATTGGTACGGTCCAGTCTTGTCCTCTGTTAAGATTTCCCCTGTAGGAACTTACCGGCATCGTTCACAACGGTATCATAGGTACGGTCCAGTCTTGTCCTCTGTTAAGATTTCCCCTGTAGGAACTTACTGTCATCTGTCACAATGGTATCATTGGTACAGTCCAGTCTTGTCCTTTGTTAAGATTTCCCCTGTAGGAACTTACTGTCATCTGTCACAATGGTATCTTTGGTACGGTCAAGTCTTGTCCTTGTTAAGATTTCCTCCGGAGAACTTACTGGCATCTGTCACAATGGTATCATTGGTACGGTCCAGTCTTGTCCTTTGCTAAGATTTCCTCCGGAGGAACTTACTGGCATCTGTCACAATGGTATCATTGGTACGGTCCAGTCTTGTCCTTCATTAAGATTTCGCCAGGAGGAACTTGCGTCATCTGTCACAATGGTATCATTGGTACGTCCAGTCTTGTCCTTTGTTAAGATTTCCCCTGTAGGAACTTACCGCATCTGTCACAATGTATCATTGGTACGGTCCAGTCTTGTCCTCTGTTAAGATTTCCCCTGTAGGAACTTACGGCATCTGTCACAATGGTATCATTGTACGTCCAGTCTTGTCCTTTGTTAAGATTTCCCTGTAAAGGGAAATTACTGGCATCTTCACAATGGTATCATTGGTACGGTCCAGTCTTGTCCTTTGTTAAGATTTCCCCTGTAGGAACTTACGCATCTGTCACAATGGTATCATTGGTACGGTCCAGTCTTGTCCTTTGTTAAGATTTCCCCGAGGAACTACTGGCATCTGTCACAATGGTATCATTGGTACAGTCCAGTCTTGTCCTTTGTTAAGATTTCCCTGTAGGAACTTACGGCATCTGTCACAATGGTATCATTGGTACGGTCCAGTCTTGTCCTTTGTTAAGATTTCCCCTGTAGGAACTTACGGCATCTGTCACAATGGTATCATTGGTACGGTCCAGTCTTGTCCTTTGTTAAGATTTCCCTGTAGGAACTTACTGTCATCTGTCACAATGGTATCATTGTACGGTCCAGTCTTGTCCTTTGTTAGATTTCCCCTGTAGAACTTACTGGCATCTGTCACAATGGTATCATTGTACGGTCCAGTCTTGTCCTTTGTTAAGATTTCCCCGAGGAACTTACCGGCATCTGTCACAATGGTTATCATTGGTACGGTCCAGTCTTGTCCTTTGTTAAGATTTCCCTGTAGGAACTTACTGCATCTGTCACAATGGTATCATTGGTACGGTCCAGTCTTGTCCTTTGTTAAGATTCCCCTGAGAACTTACTGTCATCTGTCACAATGGTATCATTGGTACGGTCCAGTCTTGTCCTTGTTAAGATTTCCCCTGGAGGAACTTACTGCATCTGTCACAATGGTATCATTGGTACGGTCCAGTCTTGTCCTTCGTTAAGATTTCCCCTGGAGGAACTTACTGGCATTGTCACAATGGTATCATTGGTACGGTCCAGTCTTGTCCTTGTTAAGATTTCCCCTGAGGAATTACGGCATCTGTCACAATGGTATCATTGGTACGGTCCAGTCTTGTCCTTTGTTAAGATTTTCCCTGTAGGAACTTACGGCATCTGTCACAATGGTATCATTGGTACGGTCCAGTCTTGTCCTTGTTTAAGATTTCCCCTGAGGAACTTACGGCATTGGTCACAATGGTATCATTGGTACGGTCCAGTCTTGTCCTTTGTTAAGATTTCCCCTGTAGGAACTTACTGTCATCTGTCACAATGGTATCATTGGTACGGTCCAGTCTTGTCCTTGTTAAGATTTCCCCTGAGGAACTTACTGTCATCTGTCACAATGGTATCTTTGGTACGGTCCAGTCTTGTCCTTGTTAAGATTTCCCTGAGGAACTTACTGGCATCTGTCACAATGGTATCATTGGTACGGTCCAGTCTTGTCCTTTGTTAAGATTTCCTCCGAGGAACTTACTGGCATCTGTCACAATGGTATCATTGGTACGGCCAGTCTTGTCCTTTGTTAAGATTTCCCCTGAGGAACTTACTGGCATCTGTCACAATGGTATCTTGGTACGGTCCAGTCTTGTCCTTTGTTAAGATTTCCTCCTGTAGGAACTACTGTCATCTGTCACAATGGTATCATTGGTACGGTCCAGTCTTGTCCTTTGTTAAGATTTCCCCTGTAGGAACTTACTGGCATCTGTCACAATGGTATCATTGGTACGGTCCAGTCTTGTCCTTTGTTAAGATTTCCTCCGTAGGAACTTACTGGCATCTGTCACAATGGTATCATTGGTACGGTCCAGTCTTGTCCTTGTTAGATTTCCTCCGTAGGAACTACTGGCATCTGTCACAATGGTATCATTGGTACGGCCAGTCTTGTCCTTTGTTAAGATTTCCCGAGGAACTTACTGCATCTGTCACAATGGTATCTTTGGTACGGTCCAGTCTTGTCCTTGTTAAGATTTCCCTGTAGGAACTTACTGTCATCTGTCACAATGGTATCATTGGTACGGTCCAGTCTTGTCCTTTGTTAAGATTTCCCCTGAGGAACTTACTGGCATCTGTCACAATGGTATCATTGGTACGTCCAGTCTTGTCCTTTGTTAAGATTTCCTCCGGAGGAACTTACTGGTCATCTGTCACAATGGTATCATTGGTACGGTCCAGTCTTGTCCTTGTTAAGATTTCCCCCCGGAGGAACTTACTGGCATCTGTCACAATGGTATCATTGGTCAGGTCCAGTCTTGTCCTTTGTTAAGATTTCCCTGTAGGAACTTACTGCATCTGTCACAATGGTATCATTGGTACGTCCAGTCTTGTCCTTGTTAAGATTTCCCCTGTAGGAACTTACTGGCATCTGTCACAATGGTATCATTGGTACGTCCAGTCTTGTCTTGTTAAGATTTTCCCTGTAGGAACTTACTGCATCTGTCACAATGGTATCATTGTACGTCCAGTCTTGTCCTTTGTTAAGATTTTCCCTGAGGAACTTACTGTCATCTGTCACAATGGTATCTTGGTACGGTCCAGTCTTGTCCTTGTTAAGATTTCCCCTGGAGGAACTTACTGGCATCTGTCACAATGGTATCATTGGTACGGTCCAGTCTTGTCCTTTGTTAAGATTTCCTCCAGAGAACTTACTGGCATCTGTCACAATGGTATCATTGGTACGGTCCAGTCTTGTCCTTTGTTAAGATTTCCTCCTGTAGGAACTTACTGATTGTCACAATGGTATCATTGGTACGGTCCAGTCTTGTCCTTTGTTAAGATTTCCTCCGTAGGAACTTACTGGCATCTGTCACAAATGGTATCATTGTACGGTCCAGTCTTGCCTTTGTTTAAGATTTCCCCTGAGAACTTACGGCATCTGTCACAATGGTATCATTGGTACGGTCCATCTTGTCCTTGTTAAGATTTCCCCTGTAGGAACTTACTGGCATCTGTACAATGGTATCATGGTACGGTCCAGTCTTGTCCTTGTTAAGATTTCCCCTGTAGGAACTTACTGTCATTGTCACAATGGTATCATTGGTACGGTCCAGTCTTGTCCTTTGTTAAGATTTCCCTGGAGGAACTTACGGCATCTGTCACAATGGTATCATTGGTACGGTCCAGTCTTGTCCTTGTTAAGATTTCCCTGAGAATTACTGGCATTGTCACAATGGTATCATTGTACGTCATCCCTGTCCTTGTTAAGATTTCCCCTGAGGTAACTAGCGGCATCTGTCCAATGGTATCATTGGTACGTCCAGTCTGCCTTGTTAAGATTCTCCGAGGAACTCTGTCATTGTACAATGTATCGGTGTACGTCCAGTCTGTCCTAAAAAAAAAAAAAAAAAAAAAAAAAAAAAAAAAAAAAAAAAAAAAAAAAAAAAAAAAAAAAAAAAAAAAAAAAAAAAAAAAAAAAAAAAAAAAAAAAAAAAAAAAAAAAAAAAAAAAAAAAAAAAAAAAAAAAAAAAAAAAAAAAAAAAAAAAAAAAAAAAAAAAAAAAAAAAAAAAAAAAAAAAAAAAAAAAAAAAAAAAAAAAAAAAAAAAAAAAAAAAAAAAAAAAAAAAAAAAAAAAAAAAAAAAAAAAAAAAAAAAAAAAAAAAAAAAAAAAAAAAAAAAAAAAAAAAAAAAAAAAAAAAAAAAAAAAAAAAAAAAAAAAAAAAAAAAAAAAAAAAAAAAAAAAAAAAAAAAAAAAAAAAAAAAAAAAAAAAAAAAAAAAAAAAAAAAAAAAAAAAAAAAAAAAAAAAAAAAAAAAAAAAAAAAAAAAAAAAAAAAAAAAAAAAAAAAAAAAAAAAAAAAAGGGGGGGGGGGGGGGGGGGGGGGGGGGGGGGGGGGGGGGGGGGGGGGGGGGGGGGGGGGGGGGGGGGGGGGGGGGGGGGGGGGGGGGGGGGGGGGGGGGGGGGGGGGGGGGGGGGGGGGGGGGGGGGGGGGGGGGGGGGGGGGGGGGGGGGGGGGGGGGGGGGGGGGGGGGGGGGGGGGGGGGGGGGGGGGGGGGGGGGGGGGGGGGGGGGGGGGGGGGGGGGGGGGGGGGGGGGGGGGGGGGGGGGGGGGGGGGGGGGGGGGGGGGGGGGGGGGGGGGGGGGGGGGGGGGGGGGGGGGGGGGGGGGGGGGGGGGGGGGGGGGGGGGGGGGGGGGGGGGGGGGGGGGGGGGGGGGGGGGGGGGGGGGGGGGGGGGGGGGGGGGGGGGGGGGGGGGGGGGGGGGGGGGGGGGGGGGGGGGGGGGGGGGGGGGGGGGGGGGGAAGAACCTACTGGCATCTGACACAATGGTATCATTGGTACGGCCAGAACTTGTCCTTTGTTTAAGATTTTCCCTGTAGGAACTTACTGTCATCTGTCACAATTGTATCATTGGTACGGTCCAGTCTTGTCCTTTGTTAAGATTTCCCTGTAGGAACTTACTGGCATTGTCACAATGGTATCATTGGTACGGTCCAGTCTTGTCCTTTGTAGATTTCCCTGAGGAACTTACTGGCATCTGTCACAATGGTATCATGGTACGGTCCAGTCTTGTCCTTGTTAAGATTTCCCTGTGGAACTTCTGCATTGTCACAATGGTATCATTGTTACGGTCCAGTCTTGTCCTTTGTTAAGATTTCCCTGTAGGAACTTACTGGCATCTGTCACAATGGTATCATTGGTACGGTCCAGTCTTGTCCTTTGTTAAGATTTCCTCCGGAGGAACTTACTGGCATCTGTCACAATGGTATCATTGGTACGGCCAGAACTTGTCCTTAGCTAAGGTGAGGTCACATAGCTACTAATACACAGTAAAAATGACATTTGCGACAGGAATTCTAGATGAACCAATAGTGATATATTTTTGATATTTTGTATTAAGACTCTATGGACACTTTTCTAAATTGCTAGTGGATTATATAGCCTAATTAGTTTTTATATTCGTATATTTTAAAAATCCCACTCAAAAAACACATTTTGAAAATGGGTGGATTTAAAAAACAACAACATATAATCTTAAGTTTTGTGTGTAAGCTACAAATATAGTATTTTTAATCACGTAAACCTATTCCCTCGGCTAGAAATCGGTCATTAGTTACATAAATAAAGGTTTATTACAAGATAGGGGCAACAACCCCCGCCATACCTACTCAAACTAAGAAAGAGGGGATGTTTCTAGGTAGAACCCATACATCAGTCAGCAGAAATACTATTGTTCGCTTGACAGAACAACATTAATAGCTTTGAAACTTTTCTAGAAGACCAGTTAAAATATTTCTCATGTATTTTTTTCAGAGTCTTTATATATATACACACGGTATATATTTGCAAGCTAGAAAGTCATCTACAATATTTCATAAAATATACATTTAGAATATTATTTTTTCACTGGGGATTTATCACCACATGAGTTACAAGCTAGCTTTTAACTATGACTTACATAAGAGTTAACTAAAGTTAAATTAGCGACTTTTCATGGGATTGAAACCGAAACCCTTAGTATATTAGGCACACGTGCTATCTACCTAGATAAAGTTATAGTTATAAAAAAAGTTAAATGTATTACGTAAAATATGACAAACCACTTTAAATAAATTTTAAAAATAGTATAACGATCAAAGCATAGATGTGGTAAAATAATATTTAATACCAGAATAGGAATCAATTTGAATCTGGCACACCTTATGATGACTCTTGACACATAAAGTATTAAATTATTTACATTTATTTTGTAATGATTAATAAATATATTTCTAAAAAATACAATTATTTTAATGCTTCAATAATAATTAACTTATTGGGGTCAGCGTAGCCTTTCAAATTGTTCATAAACTATATGCTATCCGTCAAGTAGACCAGGGTTGGACTGGGCCCTCCAAAAGGGCGCGAAACTTGGATTTTTAGAGGGCGTAAAATATTTTGAAAAACTCAAAAGATTTTAACTATTTATTGTAAAATAACTATAAGAGTGCTGGTGGAATTCAATAATATTCATTAATAATAAATATTAGTAGTTACTGTAAGGACTTTCAAAATAATATTAATTTTGTTTTCCCCATTTGGCTCAAAGTATTGTTGAAGAGTGTGAATTTCATTGGTTATTTTTAATAAATATAGTATAAAGAAAAATTCATGGTATACGTGAATTTTATTTCACAAAATTAAAAAAAACCTTTAGCATTTAAGGAACAAATTGTACGAGGTATTATACTATGTCCTTGACAAGGATCCTCGAACAATTCAGATGTCTCAACAACATTCGTCGTGAACAAACTGGGTTCGTCTCGGAAAGAAAGGAAGTGTAGACATCACACACCCAATTACCTCAACTAAACCTGACTTGAATTGGCTTTCATTTTCATGCCAATGCCTAGCTTTTAAAAGTTTTAAATTTTTAAAATATTAAATTAATTCAACTTTACATTATCAAATACTCAGATTGTAACACAACTCCCTCCCCCTCCCTGGAATAAGCTTTGATAACAACGTTCTTTCTCTCACCCTTTTCCGTTTCTAATTTCTCTAATTAACATATTCTGACTAGTAATATTAAATGGACACTACACGTATTATTATGATATGAATGGGATTTATTACATCGTCCTTTCATAGAATAATAATTATTATTACCTTCACATCACCCAACGAAAAAACTGTTTAGTTGTCGCATGGACAAAAAAAAGGTATTGTTTGAAAGGTTAGAAAAAGATGATGATTTTTGGACAACTGAAATTGAATCCAAATTAACTAGATTTTATTTAGATTGAATATTGCCAGAGCTAATAGATCCTAGGCATACTAGATCAATGAAAATAAGAAATCCAAAATATATTTTGAATGCACAAAAGTCTAAAACAAAGTAGCCAGATATTTTTGAAACAAAGTAATTGTATAGATTTTTATTGTTAATTTTAACAACTCTCACTAAAATACCATCATTATCTAAAAATGTGTTATATTGTAATATATTGAAAAAATGTGTTTTATTGTAATGGCTACTGATGTTTCTATATACTGCTATTTTTCTACAATAAAAGTAATTGAAGATATCAGCTATTGTAGTGAATAAAGCTGGGATTTTTATGTAGAATCATATATTAAAATATGTATATAAATATGTAATAAAATACAGGAAAATATGAATTTAAATAGGTAGATTTGTAACGTTCGTGGTATAATGTTACAACTGGACCCCGCCCCATACTGACGTGATTAGAGATTTGTAACATTACGTGTATAATGTTACAACTGGACAACAAAGCATACTACCCGTTCCAATAAATTCAACTCAATTAGGATCCCTACAATAGTATTTTTCTCTGTTGTAGTTCTTGTAGGCTAAGAAGACATAATAGAAACAATGCTGGACAATATATTTATTACTTAATCCAATCCTAAGTATTAATTTGTTCGTGTACTTACAATACTAATCTGCTCACAATAGAATCCTGCAAGGCTGGCCGGCACCTGGAATCCTAGACTGGCGAATGGGTCAAGGGAGATCCAGTGGGTCAACAAAGCGATTCGGCACTCCGACTGTACTAGCGTGAAATGAACCGAGAACTATCAACATCAACTAGAAGACAATTATGTATCCGACCCCTGACGGAGACTAGAGGAACCTCCTTCAAAACATCGGGTGATTGGAGATATTCACGGATATTCCGATGGAGCAAGCGGAATCAACAATGGTGTACGTGACTGTTTGAAGGAATCGTTGACGTCATCATATGCGTGTTTGGTGTACTCCCCCCTTCTTTCCAGAACAACGAAATCCCTACATAATGGCCGTGCAAGCTTGCCATAATCGACTATCCTACGATCAACGATCGACGACAGACCATTTTCATGGATCTGGACAATGGCTGGAGAAAACTTGTAAAAATGTATCAAAATCGTCGCTTAGACGGGTGGAGTTATGAACTCTAACTTATTTATAAACTTTAAACTTTTTGCATATAATATTCAGTTTCAAAATCTAACGTATTAATATTTTGATCGCCAAAAAAATGTCTAAATATTCTATCTTAGATAGGTCGCCGCTCGGGCGCTGTAACTTTTGCTTATATTTTTATTCTCGTAAATATCCTCAGTTATGTGCTGATTAGAAGTTAGACTTGTTAATATTATTTTGTTTGGAATCGTAGAGTAATTTTTTTATCGAAGTAACTTTTCATATTTAAAATTATGGTTTGAATTAACGTAACGTGATGTAACTTTTTATTGGAATTTAAATTAGGATGACTTTAATCTTTTGTAACGTAAGTTCTGTTTGAACAGCTAATGTTTTGTTAATTTGATGGAACTGTAAGTTCCATATTCTAAGTCAGATCTGATAGTCCCGTGGGAGTTTGGCTTATGTCTGGTAGTCAAACCCTCACGTTGTGTAGACTCTGTTGTATAGTCGTCAAATTTAAATCTTTATATTTATGATATCGTTTTCTGTGAATTACGAAACCTTTGGAACCATATCAAGGTGCCCATTAGGCCCTTATAATTTTGTATCGCATTTAAAAATATTGGCTTTGTTATTGTCTCTTATAGACTGGACTATCAATATTATGATGGATTTCATGTTTCCTTTTGTTTAAACTCTTGCGCAACTTTAATGATATAAAGTTGTTGGCTTCGAGCATAATTTCCAACTGTACTCATAATGATATAATGAGACCAATTTTTGTTATCTGCGCTATTGTCATTTAATTGAATAAACTGCTCATTTTGTTGAATCTATATAATTTTATAATTTCCATTTTTTGTATGTTAAGTTCATCCTCTCCCTTTTATCCCTTTTTTGGCCGGGGGTACAGGACTCAAAGAGGGTGTAACAGATTCATAAAAAAATATATAATATAATGTAAAACAAATATTTTACTAGTCGCTCAACGTTTACCTTGTTTACACTCTGAATGGCACATACATTGATGGATTACTTGTAATGCTCCTGGTGTATGCTGTTGAACATGCCAATTTTGGATCAATAAATGAGTTGGGATATTCACGCACAGATATCCCACACTCAGGGTCGAACATATCTACTACTGACATTACAACTCCAAATTGTTCATAGTAGAAGTTGGCTGTTTTATCCATGTTCCTCATCTTTTTAAAATTAATTTCAGATGCAATGGCACATCAAACAAAATTTAGTAAGTTTTGACTCGGTGTGGGACTTTCACAATCACTTTCTCTTAAACAGAAATTGATCTATTCATTTGGAAGAGATGGACTCTAATATATTCCACAACACGATGTAGTCCATGAACCAAACATGTAAGATGGATCATATCAGGATATAACAACTTCAAAGCACTTGCGATTTTCATTATATACACCGTGGCTTCTGAATATAACACCAGGGCCTTCTCTACGTGAGCTCACCAGGGCCACAACACTTTCAACTCATCATTCACGAATGTTACAACATGATACGTATGTTCCAGCACTTCTCAGTAAATCAAATATGGTTTGAAAATATCCTTAGGATCTATCTATGAAGGCAGCTCCTTTATAATTTATTATACTTTCCATTGTTTCTTCATAAGATATATGCAGATAATTCTTTCTGAGTATTAATAATTGTTCAGGAATTTGTCGTTTTCATAACTTTCACAAGAAGGATGAAAATTCAGGCAAGTTGAGTTTAAAATATGGGATGTTTGCGGCGACTATTGCACTACACAAGTCCTTACAGAATTAGTTTCTTTAACCTGCAGCTATACAAAAAAAAATCTTCAAATAACTCAGGTTTTTTTTTTTCGTACAAAGTATGCGTGGCACATGTTGCTTCAATTGGGATTTTATAGAACTTCCCATTTGTTTGTTGCAAGCTTGACACTTTACAACTTCACTGTCGATTGTGAAGGAGTCATCGATCCCAGAACATAATTTTAATTTTGTAGCCAGCAAGATGCGGCTGGTGTCATGGTGAAATAAATTTGAATAATCTGATGGTAGCTTATTGTTAGACTTTCACCTTCAACCACCCATGTGAAACTAAATTCCCTTGGAGATGATATAAGATAAGAATGTAAGTCGTAGGACTAGTGTGTTGGAAAGAGGGAGTGGGAGGGTGTTTCAAACCAAAATTACTTATGTGTTAGGAAAATTCTTAAAAAAAACCATCAAAAGGATCATTGTTTGGAGAGGGGGTATGCCCTTGGAAAAACATTTGACTACCCAGGTTGGATTTTACCTTTTTCAATAGTTAATTGAAAAAATCCTTTCAGCTGATTTATGCAAACCAAACCAAATCCAAAAAGGTTTAAAAATTCAAACAATTTGCAATGAATATAAAATAAATTAAAAATCACTAAGTATGTAGTTTTATGTAAAATCAATTGAAATAAGTAAAAAATGTCAAAATATATAAAAATATATATCAAATGAAAATCAACTATATTAACACTAATATGATGATTCGTTGATATTTATTTTTTAAGAGCATCTAAATGGTGAGGAATATAAGTTAATATGTATTTACATAGAAATCCTAGCTCTAGTAATGACTTCCAGAATTTTGTAACTTTACTCTTTTCCTACAATATAACTATTAAAAATGTATTTTAATGTCATGGCTACTAGATATTTCTATATAATTGTATTATGTTCCTGTGATCGAGTGCAATGAGAGACAAACGCGTTAGTCCACTGGGCAACTGGAGTGGGTCTCTCCAAAATCTGTTCAACAGTAACGATTTCTAATAAAAAATTATGGTAAAATGTGTAATTTTACACAATGGAGGAAGAATTAACTCAAGTCCAAACTACCATAAACACTTTTAAATCGATCCGAGAAGTGTAATATGTCAAAAAACTTCTTCCATTAGTAGTTCAGGTGATGGAGGGTAGCTAACCCCTCAAAAAAAAAACCTTCCCAATCAAATGCCCTCTCACAGTAAAAAAGTAAATCCAACATACGTGCTTGGTTCACACCGTTTTGGAAGTAGCTCCTGCATATACAATATACCTTTATTAGATGAGTAATATATAAATAGAGGCTACACCTTTATTTTATGCATTCATATACACTCTAGAAGAATTAGCTCCCAAACTTGTTTAATGGCGTACTACCCAAACAATTTCCGTATTTTGGAGTACCACCAAGATAGTGCTGAATATTTAATATTTAGGTACATTTTAACATTTTAATGGCACCCAGGAATATAATGATAAAATACCATTTATAGATTAATAATTTTTATTTATCATTATTTAACATGTCTACTCAATCAATATGGATAATAAGTATCAAATATATATAAAAAATACTAATAAGTAGATGTCCCGCCCTACCAATAGAGCTCTTTATCTCGTCTTTTAGCCTATATTATCATTATCATACGTGATTCTTTTTATCCGGGGGTGGGGTGGGGAGGTGTAGGTGTTATTGGGGTGGTTTGGGTGAGGGGGGGGTTCATTGGGGTGGCTGGTATGTGTTTTATTCATGTCCAAACTGGTTCATTCCTGTCCCATTTGATTTCTTAATGTGTCTAACATTTGATTGCATCAGTCTGTCCAAGGGGTAGGATTTTGTGTAGGAGTTTTTTAAATTTATTGTTGGGGGAACATGCCGTCCCTGAAATCGGTCCCTCCTCCCACGATATAACATAAAATGTCGCCAATTCTGCTCGTGAGGGCGGGAGCGTGCAGGAGCATCCTCACTCGACGACAGCCTAACAGAGAGTGTGAGCTACTAGCCCGGTCTCCCAATCGCAAACCTCCCCCCTGGAATGGGATTCCATAATGATTCATAACTGGCACCAGTTTGGCAGCTTGACAAAACAAGTTGAGACAGGAATAGATCACGACCTTGTTTGATATTGCAATGCGTTTTCCCTGTTGACTCATACCTGGTGCCAGTTTGGCGGCTCAACAAGTCAAGTCAAAACAGGAATAGATCATGACCTTGAATGTTGTCACAGACCTCCCCCATCTATATCGTAATGGGTTTTTCCCCGTGACATCGCGAACCTGGCGCAAATTTGGTGGCTTGACAAGGCGAGACTCGTATCTAGCGACCCTACATGTTGAGATAAGGTAAGAGATAAATAGTGTTTGCGTGAATAAAACACGATATTATAAACATATATTTATTATACATTAATGGTTTCACAGACATACATAATATATATACATGTTTAAAGGAATGACGCATATATTCGTTCATACGTTTTTCTACAGTGTCTCTTAGATGTGTTAGTGAAATTGTTTTTAGTTTATAATACAACATGTAATAGTCCAAACCGATGACTTGACGTGTATAGAGGTAGCACTGATAAGATCCAGGTTTCTGATGTGTGTTTCCACCGTAGGCTGTTCGAGGTCGATGACATCCACTGTTTCTGTTAGCGTGTCGCTTACAACAATGACGAATATGCCAATCAAATAGTTGCAATATCGTGCAACGGGTGTCGAACACATATCTGTATGTCGACGGCAACGTTGATGAGGCCCCACAACTCACAAAGATGCGCCCAGTTAGGTGTTAGACGACCCGTTTGAGTACGTTGTCTTGTTTCTCGTTTATGACGAACATACGGTTACCTCACATGCGTTTGAGAGAGATTTCATGATTTGTCAGACTAATCTTCAGAGAAGGTTGTGTGTTGCTGAAAATTTTTGATATGAATGACTTGTAGTTGCTCAGTTCTAGTCAGTATGTACGGTTAAACACCACACAATTCTCTCGGCATTTTTCTAGCTGGACATAGGGCGTAATGTTGTTCTTTACATTCATGTTGACGATTTGCCATTTGGGGTCGACTTTGTCCAGTGGAAACAAAGCGTTTAAAATACTGATGAGGGCGAGCGGCTTCACAGGCTTTGCTTTGTGGGTGCATTGACCTTCCATGATGTATGATCACTTCGACGACTGTCGTGATTATTGCCAGCACGCCGTTGGGACGCTCTTTTATAGCCGACGAGGTGAAGACAAGGCGCAGGCTGATTGGACGTAGCCTCATGAGAGGTGGCAGGACCCTAACGTCTTGAAAAATGGGTTAAAATAATCTCAACACCTTAGCGTCGTTATATGTATGATTGGTGGGTAAGAATAGGGCTAGGAGATTTTTCATTGGAATGTTCTGCGCACGATAGAGAAGGTACATGATACAGTAATGGCCGCAAACATCTGAGGCTATGGCGTGAATTTGTATCGTGTTATGGACGAGAGGGAAGATTTTTGCATATAAATGCCAGATGTGACTTTATACGAGTCGGAAAACTTTAACAGTCAAATTATTCTCCCACCCCGTTCTTTTCGATAAGGATGGCGACCCAATGCGTCCCAGGCTTGGTGGGGGGATTCGTGTTGTTGACGAGAGTGGCATGTCACGCTATTCTTGTGGGTGGTAGATCAGCATGGAAAACACCTGATCGTAAAGAACGGAATCACAGGTATGTTTTCAGTGCACGTCTTATAGTGTGCATCTCCGTCTTCAATTATTCTATCTCGAGGTCTCCAAATGATAAAGGACGAACATAAATTACAAACAGAACTATTTGACAAGCACATGGTGCAAGCCAATCTAACTGTTTTCAAAGACGAACAACCTCTGTCGTACAGATCTACGTACGCCATAAGCGTGTGTTTGAATATAACTTTTTCTTGTTTGCCCCCTTGAAGAAGTCGATTTCTGCACACAATGTGGCACGGAAGATGAGGGATTCGAGCAGGCTGTAATCCACATCACCGCTATTCCAGGGAATACCGTGCAATTTGTTGACGATGTAGTCAGCTTGCTTTTTAGCAGAGTCGGAAATTTTCTCGATGGCTTAAGGGTGTTTTAGAACCCAAAATTGGAGTAATGTACCGCATAAAAATTAGATACTCAGTTCTTTGACGATAATCTCTTTGCTGTCCTCGATGGAGCTCTGGAAATTTACAATGGCGTGTATGATTTAAACGACCTGGTAAAGGGGTGGGAAGTCGCTTATATTAACTCCCAAAATCAGTCACGACGTTTCTTTCCTTGCCGATGGGGATGATGTTGGCAAAAGAGCCATACAGTATATAGTTAACGGTTTCAATGAGAGCTCTGGTGAAAGTCACTTCTATGCTCAGAGAGCCATGCCTTGTCAAATTCCAATGCGATGTCATTTGGGTGACAGATTATGTGTAAGATCGAAAGCCATGAGATGATATCACTTAGGGAATGTTTCCCGTGCGATTTCGTTAACTTTGTTCATGAAATGAATACCCGTTCCTGAAAACTGTGTCTGGTAGGACATGACATACATGCCGTTCGAAAAATGGGGCTGTAACAGTTTAAACGGCACTGGTTCCTCGTCCAACGTATAACGAGAAATTGTTCATGCCATAGGATTGGAAATTGAATGGGTTCTTGGTGGCATCTCCGTTGAACACAGAGTTTGATACATATCCCACGATGCATCGTTTGGGTAACTGTTCTGTGAATACGTTGTCCAGTGATTTCCCTTGCACGCCCTTATGAATAGTGAGTGTTTTTACTTCCACGCGGGTAATGGATACTTTGCGGGACTGACGTTTGATGATTTGGCATGTGCCAACAGTATAGAAGCTGTTAATTTGACACGTTGCACTAGAAGATAGGCTTCAACGATGTGAACCTTGGATTTCAAAGGCAGCCATAAGGCTAAATCCGTCCCTGGAACCGACCAGCTTGACTCTGAGTTCGGTGCTTCTCAAAATATATCTTTCTTAGTTAAACACATCACCGTATAGACATCGCAAAAGATCCACTGTCTTACTTTTTGCAGTGATAATATGACGAACCTCAAACCCCTTGTTGCTGGCAATAACCTCTTAAAAGGTTCCAGGTATATCTGCTAACCACAAACCATAAGTAAAAGCTGTTCTTTTGGATTCAATGTTGTAATGAAGCAGCGTCTCAATATATGATCTATAATCATACGTTTTGCTGGGCGATGAGACTAGTTTTTGGTTTAAAAATACATCCAACATTGTGAAAAGCAAATGCAACCAGTTCTTGATGGGAGTGATTTGATCCACCCTCGGTGAAATCATCATGATCAGGTTGCATGATAGCCACCATGAGATGGAGCAGGGTCTGTGAATGACCAATATTTAACGTGCTTTAACCGGTAACAGTAAATTCGAAGGGCAAATCATTAGTGAGGGAAGAGACAGGCTTGTACTTGATTCATTGTCCACTTTAAAGACTGGTTTGCGTCGGTAGGATGGAAAAAAAGATCGAGTTCACTGCTGGCACACTCACAAGACTGGGGGTGTAGAAAATACACTTCAACTTAAAATATATACCGCGTCTTTCTTCTTCTTGGTGACAATTTTATGTCGGGCAACGACAGAAGACTGACGTCGGTGCTTCTTACGATGCCCTTTATAGCCTGAGCTGGAATTCAGTGTGTCAAACTTCTGCTGCGCCTTGCGTTTAAGGTTTTTCCCAAACTCACCAACACACTGGCGTAGGGCCTCTTTGAAAGGACGACACTGATTGGCGATGTCGGAGAGCACATCGATACCCGTATGACGCACGAACAAGCCGCTAAGTAAACTTCCTATTACATACCCACGTTGATAGTTAACACCGTGGTAGATTGAAGATGGTCCTGTTCCAGCCTGGTCTACGTAGTAGGGACATTTCATGTTGAGTAGCGTCGAAAATGAAGTTTCACGCACACTTTTCCAAACTCAAATGGCACAGATTCACATGTGTCTGTTCTTATATTGATTTCCAAGGTTTCAATTTCCCTTTTAAGTACGGGCACGTAGTTCAATGGAGTATAGATAACTGTCTTAGGTACACCGGAGACATAGTTGGTGTTGTTTATACCAACGATACGTAAAATTTGTGCCACAATGTCACCCATGGCCTGAGGAGCGACGATATCCGTGTAGATATACATTTCCGAGGGAAAGCCTGGTAGAAAGTTGGTGGCGGATGGTGACATTTGGACATTGATCGGATTAGTTTTATGGTTGGAACTGAGCTGTAGACTTAGTTGACTAGATAGAATCAGCAACTGTATATTTGTTGAAGTACTGACAATGTCCTTATTTTTGTTAGGGTTTGTGTACTTGAATACAACTCTGGAATCCCCTTTAAACAGCTCTACGTCGTTTAGAGATTTGACCAAGTAATAGATAGTGTTTCGATTTCCAGTCATGATTTAATCCTTGAATATTTTTTTTCCATGCCGTTATTATCCATACAGTTGTACCAAAAAATATTTTCGCCCTTAGGTACGGTGGTAAAAGAACATGGATAGTGGAATTCTTTGAGAGCAACTTCACTTTGTCCATCGAGTATAAGACGGTAAGGTAGTTGTCTGGTAACATTCATGAGGGTATTTTTTGAAAAATATCCCATAAACCTGTCGTTCGTCTATGTGATGTAAAACTGATCCTTCCTGGTAGAGTGCTGACGTAACTGGCAGGAATCCAAGAATTAAACTTGGGGTAACCTTTCCACTGCACGTACACATACTTTCTGCCACCTTTACCCTTGATACGTAATATTTTATCAACTTTAAAAGTTTCGGGAAGACGTAGGTATTGCAATTACACCTCCTCGCCGTCATGATCAGTAAACCTATAGACGACGGGTTGTCGCAACACAAAACTGCTGATTTTGAAAATTTCTTCGCTACAATTATTCTCGTAGCACTATTCAAACAGAATTTTGGATTTGCTAATACGTGCCATGTCATCGACTTTGAGTTTTGGTATAATAATGTGAGTTTGGGCGTTGCTTGCCGTACAGAATATCTCTTAATTGAAGCAAGTTGGTTTCTGAAACGTCTGCAGGCACCATCTTGATACTGGAATGTTTTGCTCCGTTGTAAACGTCAACAAAATCCTGTAGGACACCACCTAGCAATTCGTGTTATTTTTGTTAAAGTAACACCCCATGTGCCCTTTTAGAGATCTATTGAAACGTTCCACGTGGCTTATCTTTACGTCTGTATTCTGGGTGGTACACGCCATTTTAATTGAGAAATTGCTGGACTAGACATGACGTGAGCTCTGTCTACTTGTACGTATCCAAATTTGGAGGTTTATAACCACTTTGTTTGAAAATGTCCTATAAGCGTCCCTCACGACAATTCCCGTCTTGGAAAGAAGCGTCCTCACCTAGGTCATATTGTTAAACACGTCTATGACTATGATCAAGTACAAATGTACCATCGTTTATTTGCGGAGACTTCGCATATTGGTGAGATCTGATTGCCAGATATCATAGATGTTTGACACCACGTACTTGTTGCTTGAAAACTTTTTTTTATCATAGGTTTGTGTAAGGTATTAGCGTCCTGCACACGAAGCCATTCTCGTACTTTGGCCAGATATTTCTTGAATGCCTTTATGATCGACGCCCCCCCTGCAAACCATGCAGGATGAGAAGGGCCGTACTAGATGTCAGCAAAACGTTCCATTAAGCGCGGAAAGGCAGCCACCTTATTTTGTCCACTCGTTTCACTTTACTCTATTGGGGGAAGGGCGTTTTGACGGTGTAAGTGGTTTAGGACTGGCGTTGGATGTCTAATGGGTGCCAAGCGTTTCGGATTGAAAATAAATATTTTCGTGACTTTTATTATTTGGAATGCTGCAAGAAACTTTCGGCACCCAAACGGTTTAACGTGTCAACATGCTCTGAACAGATTATTGACTAAATCCAAGATATTGGTTCCATGCAGAGATGTATCGTGAATACTCCCTTCCCCGTTTGCGTCCCAAGAGATACCGCCACGGAAAATAATATGTTATAGTAAAATTTACGTTTTTTTACGTGCCTGTACAGGTACATTATTGAATACTGCAGGGATGGGAAGTACATATCCTTCAAGGGTGGTTTTGGTATTATCAAGTGGTGGAAGGTGCTGACTGAAGTGCATATAGTGCTTTAGCACTTGTTGATATTAAGTCAATTTAGCCTTGTCATCGAGTATTGAAGCGAGGACTTTTTCAATTTCCTTGTCCAGCTTGGAGACCACTAGATTTGTGGCCGATGCCACTTGTTAGGGGGTGTTGTACGTAACGGTGTAACGTTTCCGAGGACAACAATATCTTCTTTTGCGTGTGTTCCATTATCTAATTGTTGAATAAAGAACCGATGACACCGCTGATTAAGGGCAAAAAACGCTCCTCCTTTCTGAAAGAGTAGTCGTCGCTTCTCCTTCCAGCACTCTCCTAATTTTACCAGCTTGTACAACACCTGCTTTTGAGCACGTAACTTTGTCTTCTGCGCATTTTTCAAATATATCCTACCTTTTAAATTGTTGTAGGCACACTCCCAAATAGAGTCAATCATATTCTTGTATGCCGTTTTCAGCAAGGCGACCGTTGCTGCCAGTTTAAGCGATGCATCACACGTAACAGAGGGGCTTGCTTTAACACATTGGGACTCATGGTTATGAAATTATCTGTAATAGGGAAGTGTCGGTGTTTTTATAGCCTTTGCGTGATAGGTACACAGAGCACCCAAATTTTTGTGGGTTTTATATCAGAACCATTTGAGTGTAACTGATTTGAAATCTGACAATATATACCCGTTAGGAGTACGTGTAGCATCAGTGTAAAACACACGGGTTTCAAGGCAGTCCTGGTGTGCAAAGTGTTGTATCTGTGCTTTACCCCTGGGATTTTTAAAAAGCACGATACAGTGTAGGTTTAATAAAATGTCTTTTTGACCCTTAACCTGCTGGAACATACTTTGTGTAAGGTACATGACGCTAATATTTTGATGATGGAATCCTCTGGTGAAAAGATCAACGAGTACTTTTTGGCTTCACACATCGGGTCGTCCAGGATAATCAGCTTTGGATTATTGGATATTACAGTCGCCATCCATTTTCGGCAAACCCTTACAAAATATAAGGTGGGGATCTGGACCGTTCTGTTCGAATATTGGTTGCCATAAAACATAATACAAGGTGAGTTTTTCAAATATAGCTTCAAACATTGTGTCCAAGGGATGTATAAAATTGGCTACAAACTGTGACTTTCCACACCACTGAGGCTGGCCGAAAATGGATATTTCAACTGGTCCATATTGTAAATGACTGAACTTAAAAACTAACTTATCAAGTATTTATAGGTAAGGAGAGGGGTGACCAGGGGAAGACTTTATAAAACACACTTTTTTTTATCCCTACACCAAAGTGAATTTACACAAGTTTATTATTATTATTATATTTATACTATTTCAATATGTACAAAAATTTCCGGTTAACTTATATGTTATTTGATATTATTCGTTTTCTCCACTTTAAAGGAAATAATAACCAGTTTCTTGACGTCGTAGAGGGGATAGTGACTTCGGTTCTATAACTCGTAAATCATATATTAGCTGGTACAAATATCGTCAAAAAATGTTAAATTTAATGTTATGTACAAATAAAGGTTTACAGTGAAAATTCGTCCATTTAAATATTTACAAACAAAAGGTCAATTTTAAAATCAAGTATAATAAATATATACAGACAAAAGTAGTATGCTTTCGAGTATATGAGGGCACGAAAGGGTAATGTGTATGTGTGTGTGTGTTCCCACCCCTCAACCCTTTCCCTCCCATCCCGCGCCTCGTATGTGTTGGCTCGCGGGTTCTATCTCTCTGTCTCTCTGTCTCTCTCTCTCTTTCTCTCCCACACACATACTCATGGGAATACTGGGATGGAGGAGTAATGTGTATGTGTGTGTGTTCCCCCTCCCCCCTACCTCCCCTCCCGCGGCGTGGACTCGCGCTTAGCTTCATTATACATGCAGAGGGTGTGAGGGGATGATTCTATGAGTTGCTAAAAGAGGCGGAGCATTAGAGAAAGGATTGTATGATTGGTTCAGACTATGCAAGCTCGCCAAGGGGGGCGTGAGATTCTCATGAATATGATCTAGAAAAAAAGGGCTAACCTTTAATCTTAGTGTTACATTTTCTTTTTAGTTTTGACGCGGCTATCTCTAAAACAGACTTGAAAAAGGATGTTCTTTCACATTGGGGTGACTTTCCTCAGCTCTCCCCTTCCTTAGAAATGTTTGTGGAATGAGGGTTTGTGACAAGTGATGGATGTCTTCCTCTGTATCGGCTGTCTAGCTCGACTCCCTTAGCTGTGAGACTGCTTTAACTCCGGAAGTTTGCATCTGTTTTGCTTTTATCTGAGGGGGAGAAGCTTTTGAACATAAGTGGTCTGTGGGAATTTTAAAAGAATATCTTCAAGAGAGGGCTTAAGAAGTAATTTATTCATGTTGGTAAATGCCTCTCTTGATGTGGGGTTTACTGAGAACTTTAAACTTCCCACGCTCTGTAGAGGGAGGGGCTAAGAGTCTCTGAACTCCTTTTCGCCCCTCCTCCTGTAGAGGGGGGTAGTAGTTTACAACCCTTACTTCTTTCTATATATTGAGTTACCCATTTAAGATGAAATCATTAGCTATCATCTACAATCTAAAGATTAACAACAACATCAAGAATGTCTAGTGAATATGCTGCCGCACTTTTGTCCGCGATTGGTTCGACCGAGGTATTGTCAAGGAAGTTAACCGATTTAGAAATAGGTCACGGATATTATATCTCGGATATAAAAGCAATAACAACTAGATACGGTCGTAGAGTTCTCGCCTTGCTGGAGGACAAATATAACGTGTGGTTACCGAAAGGGTTTTCTCTACTCACTGATGATCAACTGAAGGAGCTTTCCAAAGCTGGCTTACTGCTAGTATACCAAGGCATCTCCAAGAACAGCAAGACGGCGCTCATAAGATTTGAAGGTACGATTATTGCAACCATTTCTAGGATTAATCAAATCAATCAAAAGATGTATTTTTCACCTCAAATCTTGGTTAGGATGTACAGAGTGTGTTTTTTCAACTCATCCTCCACGCAAATGCGGGTTCACTTCCTTCAATAGTCTACTCATCCTCTTATATTCAAAATTTGTATAAGAATTTAATGTAAAAATTAATCCTTCATTGGTTAAGATCTTAGCTTCGAATCTCAGTCTTGCATAATGAAGAGGTGGTTTTTTCCACTCTTCCTCTACGTAAATGTAGGTTCATTTCCTCTACGCTGACGATTCAGGTTCGAGCCTCGTTTTATACGCTAATGTGTAATGTTAGGGTGATTGTGAGATGAAATGAAGAACCTACAGTTTAACGTGGAATCCGAACCACACATTCACAAGATGTCTTGTCAGAGGTGTAAGAAGGATTTGGTAATCAGATAAATCTATGCCGGGATTTGAGTTGTTAATTGTTTAGTATTTAAAACTGGATAAGTCTAAGTGTGTAGAGTTGGGTTGAATCTACTATTTATAAATCTGAATCTTAAATTCAAATCTCCAATCTTGAATACAAATCTTAGAAAATCATGAATTTGAGAAGAAACACGATTTAATAATATAATAGAAAATACAAATAGTAATTAAATTTTAATATTATTTGATTTATTTCTTATAATCCATTCAGCATACATTCAGTCCGTTAAAAGTGTCATATTACTGGTCTGGAGTCTGGTTTTTGAGTCCATCCTAAAAAATATAATTTGTTTTGAACCACCGATAAGAAATATTAAAGCTCTAAGACAACGTTCATTTAAAAAAAAAACAATGACAGAGTGTACATGCAAAAAAGATAAAATTGTCATGTCAGTACAAAGCTACATAATTCTTATCTTTACACTGTTGGTAAGGCTCTGGAAATAGGTCTGCTTACTTTGCTAGTTCAAAGCTACAAATAAAGTTAACATCTTAGTGTACTTTATCAGATAGCCTTAGGCTTTATACTTCAGCTATAATATGTGCCCACTTGTAAACAATCATTGAAAACATTGAGATTATTGTTCACAATTTTAAAAACATGCATATTTTCGACCCAATACGGAAAGAGAAAAA
This sequence comes from Timema cristinae, assembly GCA_039000515.1. Lineage (NCBI taxonomy): Eukaryota > Metazoa > Arthropoda > Insecta > Phasmatodea > Timematidae > Timema > Timema cristinae. The sequence goes on along the minus strand of JBCFYV010009882.1, from coordinate 14,209,546 downwards.
TAGTTTTATTTTTATTAGCACGGCGTCTTGCCACCCGTTCGGGTTATACGTCCTTACGCTAATGTGGGATGGTAGAATGATTGTGAGAAGAAATGGAGGACCTACAGTTTAACGTGAGATCCGAACCAAGGTGGAGGCCTGTCATTCCTCCCATTCACAAGTTGTCTTGTCAGAGGTGAAGGAAGTTCTTAGTAATCAGATAAATCTGTGGCGGGACCGAGGATTGAGCCCCGGACCCCTCAGCATAAAAGTCTGACGTTGTAGCAGTTGTAATGAGTATACTGTTCAAATTAAGAGATGGTTCTCTGAAAACCAATTTAAGAACACAATGGTGTAGTGGATTTGAAAGATATTTTTAGGGTGCTAGTCCAGCTTTCAGTACCTCAGCAGTAATAAATTTTCACTCCGTGATTTTATTTTTCACCTCTGTGAATGAGTTTTTTTACTAACAAAAACTAATATATTAGGAGCATTACTACAAATATCTTCTGATAGCTAACATCTAACTTGTACATACAGAATAAATTAGTAGAAATCATTATTTGGAAACTTCTGATAAAACTTTTTTCTTTATTAATTTTACAAGGTTCGAATCTCAGTCAAGCCGAATGAAGAGAAGGGTTTTTTCTACTCTTACTCTACGTAAATGCAGGTCCGCTTCCTCTACGCTGACGATTCAGGTTCGAGCCTTGCTTTAGCCCTCCAGCATTATTTGGAAACTTCTGATAAAACTTTTTACAAGGTTCGAATCTCAGTCATGCCGAATGAAGAGCTGAGGTTTTTTCCTCCCTCCCTTTTACAAGGTTCGAACTCAGTCAAGCCGAATGAAGAGAAGGTTTTTTTTTTTCCACTCTTACTCTACGGAAATGCAGGTCCGCTTCCTCTACGCTGACGATTCAGGTTCGAGCCTTGCTTTAGCCCTCCAGCATTATTTGGAAACTTCTGATAAAACTTTTTTCTTTATTAATTTTACAAGGTTCGAATCTCAGTCAATCCGAATGAAGAGAAGGGTTTTTTTCTACTCTTACTCTACGTAAATGCAGGTCCGCTTCCTCTACGCTGACGATTCAGGTTCGAGCCTTGCTTTAGCCCTCCAGCATTATTTGGAAACTTCAGATAAAACTTTTTACAAGGTTCGAATCTCAGTCATGCCGAATGAAGAGCTGAGGTTTTTTCCTCCCTCCCTTTTACAAGGTTCGAATCTCAGTCAAGCCGAATGAAGAGAAGGGTTTTTTTTTCCACTCTTACTCTACGGAAATGCAGGTCCGCTTCCTCTACGCTGACGATTCAGGTTCGAGCCTTGCTTTAGCCCTCCAGCATTATTTGGAAACTTCTGATAAAACTTTTTACAAGGTTCAACCCTCGGGTTCACTTCCAATTAGTACACTGAGTGATTTTAAACTCCCGTCTGTCACAAATGATGGTACATAGTGGACTACTCACCCTTACCTTTAAATGCGTATATATCCTGAATTAAACATACATATACACACATAAAGACATTAGCTTCAATGTTTGTATATCATGGGTTCATGAACTGCTAACTAGATGCCCCTGTTTGTTTTTTTATAGCTGTCTCAGAGCCGCTCGAAGAGATTATAGAGCAAGCTTGCCAGAAATGAAGAGGTTAATACGAAGGAGAGAGTAGGGCCTGTTTAGAGCATAGTGCACCCACGAACTTTTAAATAAAACATGTCAGGACCACCAACAAAACGAGCTCGCTTGTCAACTCCTATCATTGTATCTCGGCAAACTAACGGGAATAGGGTGTATACTCTCGAGGATCTAGGCGCTAATGAACAACTTTTAATTAGATACTTGAAACATGACACCGCTCTTCGCGAAGGGAAGGTGTATAATGCTTACATTGAACATATACCCAGCCAGATTAAGACCTCGAGCGTACTGATATTGGACCATGACAATATAGACACGCAGATTCAAAGACTTATAACCCTTTCACGAAACTTAGGTGCAGGATTTACTCAGTTTAGGCCTTACCTGGAGCCGCTAGGACTATCTATCAAACTTATTGAACAAGCATACGCCCGACGCATAAAGACGTACTCAATCAGCAATGAACTACCCTATAAGGCTCCCGTACAGTTTCTCGTTGCGTGCAGGGATATTTATGTAAAGACCGTAGAAAAAGAATCAAACGCGAACGGCTCGATAAAGGTAAATTGTAGCCTCATTTGCGAGTTTAAGCATCCTACTGAAGGTAGAATTGAAAAAGGTTATTTCAACTCTTCTCTATACGATATATTTAACCCAATAAACTTGGAGGAGATATACGAGAATAACGTGGTCTTCCCACTCCTTGCTCAGATTGAGGGCTTCGTTTCTAGAGACTCGGGATGGATATACGACGGCACGTTGGAAATGAGATTAAATTTCTCAAAAAACTCCGCTTTCACGATCGGGGCCCGTGTTCAAATCCCTGAAATTATAGCCAGACGTAGAGCACTGATAAATGTTCAATCTGAAGAAGGATTTTGTTTCTCCGTATCCGTATTGGCGTGCCTCTTTGAGCCGACAGGGAAAGCTCAGCGTTTATCATCATATCCTAATTTTCAAGATGTGCATAATCTGGATGGGATCCCGCTCCCGTTCAAAATGAGATATATCGAACGCTTCGAAAGGCTTAACGATATATCTGTTAATGTGTACACTCCAAAAAACGAAGGTAGTGACTCTTATATTGACACTGCAGACAACTCTAAAACACTAGTGATCGTTCCCGTACACGTCAGTGCTAAAGAGCGCGCTAGACATGTTCATTTATTCATGATAAGAGTGCATGGGACGGAAACTTATAATTTCAGCGCGATTAAAAATCTGTCTCGGTTAATAAACCCTCAACTGTCGTTAACGTCTAACGCTGGACGTAGATACTTTTGTGACCGCTGTCTGACCTCTTTTCTGACTGAAAATAAACTTGCAAAATATAAAGAAACGTGTAAAAAATTTGGCGCGGTAAGGAGTACATTCCCTCAAGGAGAGAATAAATTCCTGGCGTTCTCACAGTATAAACAACAAGAGAAAACAGGATTTATCGTATACGCTGACTTAGAGAGCTTACTCGTGCCGATAGAGACGTGTGATCCTGACACAAAATTTTCTTATACTGAGAATGTACAGCGTCATGTAGCGTATTCTGTAGGTGTGTACACTAAATGTATTTTTGATGATAATCTCTCAGAGTACCGACACTTCACGGGAAAAGATTGTACAGATCAATTTGTTGAAGCTCTCGTAGATACGGAAAAGCGCGTACTAGATTATTATAGTACCGTAGTTCCAATGACACTGCTAACACCTGCTCAAAGAGATGCTCATAATACGGCCACCCATTGTCATATATGTGAAAAACCCTACGCGAATGATGATATCCGTGTTATGGATCATTGTCACTTGACAGGACTTTATCGTGGGAGCAGTCACGCGGGGTGTAATATTAATTACAAGAACTCTAGTCATCTGAGCGTGGTAATCCATAACGCGCGTTGCAACGACAATTTTTTCCTTCTTGAATCAATTGTTTAACGTAGAGAAACTGATCCGTTCATAGGGGAGTGCGTTCTTGTCAATCCAGTAAAAGTCAGAGTTATTGGAGAGACTATGGGAAGATTCAAAGTAATCATGAAGTATATTCGGCACGGGTTTAGAGCGATCACAATTAAAATTATAGATAGTTTCAGCTTTCTATGTACCTCCCTAGAGAAATGCGTATCTTACCTCGAACCAGAGCAACTTAAAATCACTCGTAAATGTCATCCTGATGATGAACGCTTCAAACTCGTCACTCGTAAAGGTGTGTTCCCCTATGACTATATAGATTCATTTGAGCGACTGAACGAGACTCAGTTACCGAGCAAAGATAAATTTTATAATGCGCTCACGGATAGTCTTATCTCTCAGGAAGACTATGATCACGCCTGCGAGGTTTGGCGACTATTTGAATGTAAGAATCTTTGGGATTACTCGAACCTCTACCTGTATACAGACGTAACGCTACTTGCTGACGCCTTTGAGAACTTTCGTGATCTTTGTATGAAGACGTATAGACTCGATCCCGGATGGTCTCTTACAGCTCCCAGTCTCGCGTACCAGGCTCTATTGAGAATAACCCGGGTACGGCTCGAATTAATAGATGATGTGGATATACATCAATTCATTGAGGGGGCTATTCGAGGAGGGATATGTTTCGTAGCTAATCGTCACTCTGTAGCGAATAATCGTTATATGAGCTCATTTGACCGTTCCAAACCAGAGTCTTACCTCGTTTATCTAGACGTGAATGGACTCTATTCATTTAACATGTTGAGCTCGTTACCCTATGGAGGGTTCAGGTGGCTTGAAGATGATGAAATTGAGCGTTTGGACGTGCTAAAAGTAGAGGACGATGCGGATACGGGGTATATCTTGCAGGTAGATCTTGAATATCCACAAGATGTACACAATGCTCATTCTGACTTGCCATTCTGTCCTGAGAAAGGGATTCCACCCGTAGGGAAGCACGAGAAATTGTTAACGACTTTAGCTGATAAGACTAGGTACGTCATTCACTATCGTTATCTGAAGTTATGTTTAGTGAATGGATTGAAACTGAGGAGGGTATACAGGGTTCTCAGTTTCAAGCAATCTCCATGGATGGCTCCGTATGTCAAGCTGAACGCAGAAATGAGGAGTAAAGCGAGCAATCAGTTTGAAAACATGTTTTTCAAACTGATGAACAATGCCGCATTCGGTCGTCTTATATCTAACAAGAGGGCCTACCGTACGGTAAAGATAACTACCAGGTGGGAAGGGAAATTTGGGGCGGGTAACCTCATAGCCAGTCCAAACTTTAAAAACCGTATGATCGTGTCAGAAATCCTGGTCATCATTGAGATGGAACCGCAGGAGATTTACTTTGATATGCCGATTTATGCGGGATTCGCCATTTTGGAAATCTCGAAAGTAGTCATGTATGGTCTACATTACCAAGTCATGGTTCCTGCCTTCCCTCCAGGTACGTTAAAACTCTAATACACAGATACAGACTCACTTCTCTACTACATGACTGTTGAGGATGCGTACCAGCGACTTATCCCGTTAGCTAATGACTACCTGGACACCTCCACTTATGGACAAGACAATGTTTACGGCATGCCCGTAGTAAATAAAGGGGTGCTCGGTAAACTAAAAGACGAGACTCGAGGTCGGATCATCACCGAGTTCATAGGTTTACGCCCTAAACTCTATTCATTCACGGTGGAAGGAGATGGCGAGACGCTCAAGGCTAAAGGTGTCAAGAGTAGCGCGTTAAGAACGCTCTCGTTAGAGGACTATCGTAATTGTTTGACCAATGAGACGGTAGTCATGAGAGAGGCTCGTTCAATAAGAGCTGTAGGATTCAAACTTTACACTCAAAAATTCAATAGGGTTGCACTATGCTCTATCGACGACAAAAGATTTGTAATAGCTGGCTCAGTCAAAACATTACCTTGGAGTCATTACTCTATAAGTGAGCAACCATCTACTTCCTTCCAAGAGACGTCGATTGAAGCCGGACAGTCATCTCTATAGTGCAAGTGATTAATACAGTGCTTCTGTATATTCATGATCTACAACTTTATCCAGTACAGTTAATATCAAAGAGAGCAGGCATCTACTTCCTCCTAAGAGACGTTGATACTAACTCTCCATGTCTCTATAGTGTAAGTGAATAATTAATGTCAATGTATGAGAACTAGAAAATGTTAGTGCTTCTAAAAGACTTGAGGGAAAAAAAATATTCATGTTCTGTAACTTAACTGAAGAAAAAAATACTAATTTAGTGCGTATATGTTTAAAAAAAATGTATATCATTATATTCACTAAATAGAGTTTTCTGTGCGTGTGCATGTGTGTATGTATGTTTTGATTAATACAAAAGTGAATAATTAATGTCAATGTATAAGAACTAGAAAATGTTAGTACTTCTAAAAGACTTGAGAAAAAAATATTCAGGTTCAATAACTTAACTGAAGAAAAAAAACACTAATTTAGTGCGTATCTGTTTTAAAAAAGTGTATATCATTATATTCATTAAATAGAGTTTTCCGTGTGTGCATGTGAGTGTGTGTACGTGTATTGTTATTTTTTACCTCCCCTCTCCAGGATTACAACCCGGACCTCTCAGAGAACAGTCTGGTACAATAACATAAGGTGGCAGTCGGGATTACAACCAGGACCTCTCAGAGAACAGTCTGCTACAATGATCAGCTACAGTCTAGATTACAACCTGAACCTCTCAGAGAACAGTCTGGTACAATAACATAAGGTGACAGTCGGGATTACAACCCGGACCTCTCAGAGAACAGTCTGGTACAATAACCAGCTACAGTTGGGATTACAACCTGGACCTCTCAGAGAACAGTCTGGTAAAATAACCAGCTACAGTTGGGATTACAACCTGGACCTCTCAGAGAACAGTCTGGTAAAATAACCAGCTACAGTTGGGATTACAAGCTAGGCCTCTCAGAGAACAGTCTGGTACAATAATCAGCTACTGTTGGGATTACAACCTGGACCTCTCAGAGAACAATCTGGTACAATAACCAGCTACAGTTGGGATTACAACCTGGACCTCTCAGAGAACAGTCTGGTAAAATAACCAGCTACAGTTGGGATTAAAACCTGGACCTCTCAGAGAATAGTCTGGTAAAATAACCAGCTACAGTTGGGATTACAACCTGGACCTCTCAGAGAACAGTCTGGTAAAATAACCAGCTACAGCTGGGATTAAAACCTAGGCCTCTCAGAGAACAGTCTGGTACAATAACTTAAGGTGACAGTCGGGATTACAACCTAGGCCTCTCAGAGAACGAACACAAGGTGACAGTCGGGATTAGAACCTGGGCCTCTCAGAGGACAGTCTGGTATAATAATACGAGGTAGCCAGTTACAGTCGGGGCTACAACCCCGGACCTCTCAGAGCACAGTTTGGTACAATAACACAAGGTAACCAGCTACAGTCGGGATTAGAACCTGGGCCTCTCAGAGGACAGTCTGGTACAATAACACAAGGTAACCAGCTACAGTCGGGATTAGAACCTGGGCCTCTCAGAGGACAGTCTGGTACAATAATACAAGGTAACCAGTTACAGTCGGGGTTACAACCCCGGACCTCTCAGAGGACAGTCTGGCACAATAATACGAGGTAGCCAGTTACAGTCTGGATTAGAACCTGGGCCTCTCAGAGGACAATCTGGCACAATAATACGAGGTAGCCAGTTACAGTCGGGATTAGAACCTGGGCCTCTCAGAGGACAGTCTGGTACAATAACACAAGGTAACCAGCTACAGTCGGGATTAGAACCTGGGCCTCTCAGAGAACGAACACAAGGTGACAGTCGGGATTAGAACCTGGGCCTCTCAGAGGACAGTCTGGTATAATAATACAAGGTAGCCAGTTACAGTCGGGGCTACAACCCCGGACCTCTCAGAGCACAGTTTGGTACAATAACACAAGGTAACCAGCTACAGTCGGGATTAGAACCTGGGCCTCTCAGAGGACAGTCTGGTACAATAACACAAGGTAACCAGCTACAGTCGGGATTAGAACCTGGGCCTCTCAGAGGACAGTCTGGTACAATAATACAAGGTAACCAGTTACAGTCGGGGTTACAACCCCGGACCTCTCAGAGGACAGTCTGGCACAATAATACGAGGTAGCCAGTTACAGTCTGGATTAGAACCTGGGCCTCTCAGAGGACAATCTGGCACAATAATACGTGGTAGCCAGTTACAGTCGAGGTTACAACCCCGACCCCTCTCAGAGTACAGTCTGGTACAATAATACAAGGTAGCCAGCTACAGTTGGGATTAGAACCTGGGCCTCTCAGAGGACAATCTGGTACAATAATACAAGGTAACCAGTTAGTCTGGATTAGAACCTGGGCCTCTCAGATTACAGTCTGGTACAATAACACAAGGTAACCAGCTACAGTCAAGATTACAACCTGGGCCTCTCAGAGGACAATCTGGTACAATAACACAAAGTAGCCAGTTACAGTCGAGGTTACAACCCCGACCCTCTCAGAGTACAGTCTGGTACAATAATACAAGGTAGCCAGCTACAGTTGGGATTAGAACCTGGGCCTCTCAGAGGACAATCTGGTACAATAATACAAGGTAGCCAGTTACAGTCGAGGTTACAACCCCGACCCCTTTCAGAGTACAGTCTGGTACAATAACACAAGGTAACCAGCTACAGTCAGGATTACAACCTGAGCCTCTCAGAGGACAATCTGGTACAATAACACAAGGTAACCAGCTACAGTCAGGATTACAACCTGAGCCTCTCAGAGGACAATCTGGTACAATAACACAAGGTAACGAGCTACAGTCAGGATTACAACCTGAGCCTCTCAGAGGACAATCTGGTACAATAACACAAGGTAGCCAGTTACAGTCGGGGTTACAACCCGACCTCTCTCAGAGGACAGTCTGGTACAATAATACAAGGTGGCTAGTTACAGTCGGGATTAGAACCTGGGCCTCTCAGAGGACAATCTGGTACAATAACCCAAGGTAACCAGTTACAGTCGGGATTAGAACCTGGGCCTCTCAGAGGACAATCTGGTACAATAATACAAGGTAACCAGTTAGTCTGGATTAGAACCTGGGCCTCTCAGAGGACAGTCTGGTACAATAATACAAGGTAGCCAGTTAGTCTGGATTAGGACCTGGGCCTCTCAGATTACAGTCTGGTACAATAACACAAGGTAACCAGCTACAGTCAAGATTACAACCTGGGCCTTCAGAGGACAATCTGGTACAATAATACGAGGTAGCCAGTTACAGTCGGGATTACAACCCAGGCCTTGGAAAACTTTTTTTTACCTTTAACCAAGTAAATAATAAAAACCAAAGGTAGAGAGAGTATTTATGTTCGCGTCATGCGCCAATGATGGTACATAGCCTTTTAGCTTATTTAAATGGGAAAAACATTTTTACCTTAAATAATAAAGTCATATTTGGAATGGTATGGGTACACTTGCGTCACGTGCAAATGATGGTACATAGCACCCTACTCATCCTTACCCTTTTTTATAGATGTAAAGAATACAAAAGTGTTAATCGTTAATTCTTTTTTTATTTAAAAAAGCTCGTTACATTTCTAAAGAAAAGAATAAACTTATACAGTATTAATCGTTAAAAAGTTTGCCTTATACAAAAGAAAGCGTATTAAACTTATACAAAGAATAATCGCTAAAAAGTTTACCTCATTATTAAACTTATACATAATCTTTAATACATTGTAAGTAGCTGTGAAAATATTAAACTTATACGGTGATAATCGTTAAAAAGTTTAATACATTGCAAGTAGTTGTGAAAAAGTTTTTTAGATTAAAAGTGTTCACTCAAATCGTCTCGCAGCTTCTTCTTCGTAGGCTCCTCGTTCGTTTCCTCAGAAGTTTTATTCTTCTTTCCAAGCGAACGTTTAGAAGCGTCAGTAGTTTTCTTCTTCCGTCTGACCGTGTCAACCTCGTCTTGACCGCAGAAGCATGATAAATTATTGAAATCAATGTACTCTTTATACTCGTTTATCAAGACTATCATATGAAGCAAAGCTGGAATAACCGAACTCGTATCGTTCCACATCGCACTCTTGGTCAGATCGCAAAAGTTTTGTCCGATCAAACTTAAAATTCTTAAACCATTCGCTGAGCAGTCGGACATTTTTTACGGGTACAGGAACACTCGTGTTTTTTAAGCTTTGTACTTGTCACTCTCAGCGTTGATGATACTCTGTAGCCGACTCATCTTCCCAGTTCCTTTAATATAGATTGATGTGTACTGAACTTTCCACCCCCCCTCCAGTTTGAGGTGAGGGGAAGGTTGCCAATATTGTATAATGTTGTCTCATTTATGATGTCATCTTGCTAACGTCACTGCTTGAAGGGTTATAACGGACATCTCTATCGTGTATGATTAAACAAAACGCCTTGGTATTTACCGGGATATTTTCCTCCGTCTCGAACGTTATACGACACGTCACCATGCCGTCCTTGAGAGTATCTTCCTGTCGGCTAGCATCGAACACGACGATGGGTGCGTGAGACTTGAAATGGGAAGGATCAAGTAAAGGTAAAAAGGTGCTCGTTCCGTAGTACGAAGTCTGGAAATTGGCGTAGTCTTCGTATAATTTCGAGAAGGAATCTTGTCTAAGGTTCAAGTTCATATCCTCGTAAGGGTACATGTTAGAATTTAGATAGAGTTTAGAATTACGTAAATTACAATGGTCCAAAATACTTCTATCTGCAGCCGTCGTATTGTTCCACCCGGTCTGAAGCGCGAAAACAACGTAACGAGGTTTTTCCAGCAAAGTTGGCGTTTTCACGGTCCAATCATGTTGATTAGAGGTAGGTACGTTAGGGTACTCGTACAATTCCCAAATACGGAAAGGTAGCTCGATGATCCTCCCGCTCTTGATGAAACTAAGCAGGTTGAGACGATTGATATCGTCAGTCTTTATATGCGGTACAAGCCAAGATATTTTACTTAACTCGATCCTAGAGGGCGTCTCCGCGGTTTGATTTTATTTGCTCAAGAAATGTGTAATATTGGGTCATTGTAATGTCACCATTGAATACGCGAGTTCCCTTACCCTCACAATCAGCGCAATAATAATAATTTTCTTTAACAAGAATGCAAATTTTGCAACATGTCTGCACAGCACAAATATTGGGTTCGTGCAGGTTCGTATTGGCCGTTCCCTGAAGAATATTTTATTGTCTGCACTCAAAATCATAGAATACGAGCAGTAAATTTCTCTTATTTAAGGACATTTTGTTGTTTGCCTACTTCATATAGTAAAAATTACCAAAAGGGTGATGAGTCCCGCATAGTCTACAAAAAGTCTTTCAGCATCTATGTGGATAATTTGAGTTCTTGAGTTCTCCAAACTGAAAAATTTCTTGCAGACCTCGCAGACATTTTAGGCATCACAAATCGACATGTTATGGCTGTAAAAACCAGGGCGTTAATAATTTTCGAAACACGTATTGTTTGCAAACCACCGTCCATGGTATTACAGGTAACAAATATTATCCTATATTTCACTCTGTACTATACTACACCCATCGCGGAAGAACGGAATTTCACCTTCCAGCTGACCCTCAAAATTCATTATCGCTAGGCTTGTCAGCAGTTCCAGGGACTAACAGCAAAACACTCGATTAAACTAATGTTTTTTATTTAGCACCACGTCTTACTTATGCGCTTAAGTACTAACTACACTTATGGATTAGGAATTGGGAAGGTTGCATTAACAGGAAGTGAACCCGCATTTGGGTGGAGGGAGACTGGAAAACCATTTAAGGAAAACCACCCCAGTTCACCCGACCTAGACTCGAACCTCAAGCTTCCCGTCCCCGGTGGTCTAGCTCAACAGGACTGGCACGTTAGCTAACTACGCCACCGAGGTGGATTATACTAATGTTAAAACCTGTCTTGATATAAATACTACATAATTGAAAAAACTGCACTGCAATCACTTATGTGGCTATAAATATCCTCGATAACATATATACAACATCCATTCGAAACTTTTAACAGGGACTCGAAACCCAAGACCTAAGTATATCATGCTACAATTTGCCTGGTTAATATACTACAGAATATAATAAACTACTTCAGAATCGGTTTGATGTGATATAGATAAACACTAATATCCGCCTGGTCTTTCACCTAGACTCACAACACAAAACCTGATGTTATCATGCTAAAACATGCCTGGATAATTTTTATACAAAAAAGAAAAAACTACATCGCATTCGGTTAAGTGGTTCCATATATATATAGGTGACACTTCACCGGGACTCCCACCAAACACCCGATTATAATTATTACTATAAGAAAATGCCTGGAAAAATACTCTAGCGAATAATAAAAATTACACCACAGTAATTATGTGGTTCCATCAATGTATACAAACAATCGGCTGGCCCTTCACTAGGACTCACACTGAAACACTTGATTATACACAAATAATGCTAGATCCTGCCTGAAAATTGGTCCAGTATAAAAGTAGAAACAGCATCACAATCAGTTAAGTGGTTCCAGAGATCATAAGTTACAGATATAAATAAATCCGGCCGTATCTTTAACGAAGACACAAACCCTGACTGTAAGTGTGTGAAATGCTCCCTTAGCACCTTAGTAGACATCCTAATGATTATAAATAAATGCACCACAACCGGTTATGAAGTTACAGGTATCTTTGGCAACAGACAGACATTCTTAAAAAGAGTACAGAACTACCATAACTTTTTACTTAATGATTTTTACATTCCAAACCTAAAAAAGCATAGATATTATGTAAAGTGTTTTTAAGCACGTAAACCAAACACAATATTTATCCTTGCTTTTAAATTATTTAAACCTCCTTACTCTTATATTAATAATTGCCAACGTTATGGCCTGTTTTAATGTTTGGATTTCCGAATTGATTTAGTAAAAAAATAGATTTGACAAAAAAAACACAATTAACATTATACACTTAATTGTTTAGAAAATGATCATCAACGTAAATCTTATTAAACTATCATTTTTCCAAATCAAAGTTTATATCAAAACAATTTACCATTATTTATGTTGTGGCCGTTATGGTAACATTAAACAAAGTATGGAATCGAACTATGGTACCACAAAGTTATATAGACAGTCATAATAACGTTGAAGAAACAAATAAACTCACGTTTATAACTAAAATATGTCCAATAGATAAAATTTGATCAAATATCCTTTTTTTTCCACCCGTAAATAATATAAAATATTTTAAATCAAGTTTGGTGCCCTTAAATTATCAAAGTTTTTATTTACTCGGCGTCTTACAAATAAAGTAAAAATCTTTTATAGGTTATATGTTATTTGCTTTACATATGTGGAATATTATAATTAATCTTATTCTTTCTTATAAATAAAAATGAATGGCTAAATGTGTTGCTAATCGCAAAACTCGAGAATGGTTGGATCAATTCGGCTAATTTTTTTCTCTAATATTTGTTGAAGTCCGAGGAAGGTTCTTATGAAGAGAAAAATTGGAAAAATTGCACTGAAAAACGTAGAAACCACATTTTTCTTTTTTCCATTCAAACTGTTCCTAGCTGTCAATTCTAGGGATGGCCAACTGAGATAGATTAATCGAAGAATCGATTTTTTTGGGTCGTGAAGATCGATTTGAGCAATGAATCGATTAAGTGGATCGATCTCAGACACCCTAAAATCGACTTTCAATTCATTTACTTACTGTTTTGTTTTATTCAAATAAAACAAAGGAGTACCAAACCATAATATAAAGGAAAAAACATTTGAAATTTAATTAGTAACTTTAAATGCATCCGTAGATTTGACACTTTCTCTTTCTACGATATACAATTTGACTTTGACAGTTTTTCAGTAGATTCTCAATTTGTGCGTGTTATTTTCTTTGTTGTGTTTAATCTTTGCTTCTCAATCGACACATTTACTTATTGTTTCGTTTTATTCAAATGAAACAAAAGAGTACCAAACCATAATATAAAGAAAACACATTTGAAATTTAATTAGTAACTTTATAATTATGAACTTAACCTTAAAATTAATATAAACTACTTGAATGCATTCGTAGATTTGACACTTTCTCTTTCTACGATATACAGTTTGAAGTTCCTCGATTTATCTTTGGTTGATTGGTTTATTTTGTGTCTGTTTCCATTTATACTCAGTCCAAGACTCATGCCGCCTATAAGACGCTGGCGGAGCAATTTGGGTCGAAGAACTCTAAATGCTAGAAAACAAGCTAATTTTCATTCTAATCGGACTTCACAGCAACGTGAAGAGCGAAATGAAATTGAAAGGATTTGGATATCACAAACCCGTGCAACACGTCATTCAGCTAATAATCTTGCAGATTTGAAACGAGCTGCTTTCAGTTACGATGTTTCAATTGACTACAGTGCCTACCAATGTGTTTCTATTGGGTCTATGAACTCAGTTTGCCCACATTTTAAGGCATTGAAATACAAAAATGAAGCCGTTGGATTGTGTTGCACAAATGGCAAAGTGAAATTAGTGCCATTGGTTCTGCCACTAGAGCCATTGTACTTATTGGTTTCAGGAACAGGAACGGATTAAATACATTTCCTTACTGATATCCCAAAATATAACAACTGCTTCCAAATGACTTCATTTGGGGCAACAAATGTAGTTCGGGACAACTTCATGCCAAATTTCAAGGTAATATATAACAAACAGACTTATCCCCCGTATTGCTTTGTTTATTTTATTTTATATTTTTTGTAACAAAAGTAATAAACCTGTATTTTTAATTCACAGATACAAGGCCAAATATATCACCGAGCAGGTTCACTGTTTCCGGTGTCAGATGGCGACTACAAATTCCTGCAAATTTATTTCATGGGAAATTCAACACAAGAAATTGATCTGCGTTGTGCACATAACAGTTCAGTGAAGAGGTCTATTGTAGAATAATTACAAACTTTCTTTCATCAACACAATCAGTTGATTACATTGTTCAAAACTGCACTGGATCTCATGCCATATAATAATCACAAAATTGTAATCAGAGCTGATAAATCTCCTGTGGGCCAACATTCAAGACGTTTCAATACACCAACAATGGATGAAGTTGCCATTGTTATAGTTGGAGAAAATTTGGAAGCCCTTGATATTGTTTTACATCGCCGGAATGATCAGTTAAAGATTTTGAAAAGAGGGAGAGAGACCTGCTTTAATGTTCCATGTAAAACCGATAAATGTGGGTAGTACTGCTGACAAAATAATGTGTGGCGTGGTTAAATCTTTAACAGCTAAAAAAAAGCCCATATATTAATGAGACAAAATATAATTAATTAACTAAGTATGTAACGAATAATTGATTTTATTAAAAAGAGAATAAAAAAGTAAGATTAATTTAGTAGATCAAAACATTTGGACATCGGAAAAAGACATAACCCTTCCCCATAATTCCTTCCAAACAGTCAAGAATTAATTTAAGGACTTAAGGCCTTCTCTAAATTCAGCCTTGGGCGTGGCTAGGCAAACTATTCTGCAGTCATGTGTGGCGGTCTAGCATACAGCGTGGGCTGAGCCAATAAGTTGATACCTTATAATCTCGACGGAGTGTACATGATAAAATACTTTGATTAAAATTCTCCTCGAATCTCTTCCACGCCAAATTTAATTTCAGTACAACCATAAAAGGCTCAATGAAACTGCTGAACCCTTCTAAAATATGGACAAGATTGGACCGTATCAATGATACCATTGTGACAGATGCCAGTAAATTCATCCAGAGAAAACCTCTTCTTGTGAGCTGGTCATGTACTGTACATTAGTTTGGCGGGGCATATTATTATTATTTATTCATTTATTCTATATTTTATCTTATCTTCTAATATTCTTTTAAATTTGTTAATTTAGATTTTGGGCCCGGCCCCGGTACCATACCAATAGTACACCCGCCGTGGCAAGTCTGCGCACAATATTACTATCTTAAAATACATGTAAATTCTTTGAGTTTGCAGAATAATAAACACAAAACCAGAATAAATTAACACGAAGTCATAAAACTTTTCATAATTTATTTAAACATCCATTGCTCAAATAGGCCTAATGTTCTTCGCTGATGATACACACTGTAGCACTGACTAAATACATTATTTTACTTGTTGAAAATCCTAGTAAATGTTCTTGGCTAGTAGGTTTCTAGTTTAAAAATTTGTCAATTGTTAAAAATAAAATTAGTTATATCTATATATTATAATGATTTATTTGACATATTAATTAAATAAAAGAAGAGGGTTTATTTTTCCTAACAAAGACTGAACGTGTTGATTCATGTTTAAAAAAAATGTAAATCCAAGTCTTACTACTTGTCCAGGCTGTACCAAAATATTTACTAATGAAGTAGGAACGAAGAAGGTAGAATTAGAGTCCCCACATTTGCATGAAGGGAGAATGGGAAACAATTGTGGGGGGAAAAACCTCCATGGATACGACCGGTATTAAAACCCCAATCTCCCCGTCATCATCAGGCCAGTATTTACACCGAGAGCTACGCCTTAAACCATTTGGCCAATGAAGCGGGAAGAACTTACTTACATGTTTTTTTATTTTTTTTGCTTGCTTGCGGCTCACTTTGGTACGTTTGTTAGCACGAAACTTTTTTTGTTTGCTCTAGCTGGTGGCGTTCACGTTCCCTTGCTTCCCATGGTCACTGTTTTTTAATAACATTTATAATTTGGATTTAAATAAATTGTTGGAAAAGCTACTTTTTTTGTTTGAGATGATCATGTGTAAAAAAAACTGAAACCAATCTCCAGCACGATAAATGGTTATTTTTTTTTTTTGCCTGAAATATTCAGTCTCTGAATTCAATGTCTTCTTAAAAACTGGACAAATCACTGCAAAAAGATACATTATTCCAGCCATTTATGAAAGCTCCTCTATTGAAATAGCAATGAGAAAATCAGCTTGGGACTGGCGCTACAACAAACCTACAAGGAACTGGTGTCACAACAAACCTACAAGGGACTGGTGTCACAACAAACCTACAAGGGACTGGTGTCACAACAAAGCTACGTGGGACTGTTGTCACAACAAAGCCACGTGGGACTAAGCGTGATGAGTATTAGAGGAAATGGCTTCAACAGACAAATATCAAACCATCGCTCACGAAAACTTCCAAAATAAAAAATAACATCTATTTATTTAAACATTACAATTATTTTGTTGACTCAAAGAATTGTTTAAATACAATCTGGTTTCAGGAAAGTGTCGTATAGTAGTTCAATTAATATATCTTGAGTAGTTATCTTACTGAATTGATTAAATTAATAATAATAAGCATGGTTGTACATTTTATTATATAGAATAATGTAATTTCATTCTTTACCCCAAATTTTTTCTATTAAACCTAAACAAAAATAAAATAATGTTATAGACACAAACATCAAATATATAAAATAAAAAAATAAAAAAGGGCTTTAACTGTAAAATGTGATTCGAAAATAATATATTTGAAACCTGGATTACAAAAATTAATTAATCCTATTAAGTTGTATTTAAGGCAGTGTTACTTGTTTTGTTAGGAAAAACATTCTATTTAAAAGAAGAAGAATTTCAAAGTAGATTAAATAGCAATTTTTATAATATTTTAGACTTTTACTTGCCATTTTATTAAAGAAAAAATCTGCGTTCCAAATGGGTATCTTGGGAGTGTTTGATACGACAATTTGCAATGTATATTTGTTTTTAAATAACATTTTAGATAAGGGTGGTTAACAAATAACTTATTTTTAAAACAGTCAAAATATTTCTAAAACAGTTCTAATGATTTGGTTCAAATAGGTCTTAGGAGTGTTTGACATAAACGTAGATTCGAAACAAAAATGAGGTACCAAACATGGTTCCAATATGTTTTCGCAATGTGAGTAGTTACCATATTACCTCACACCACTTTGACCTTTGACCTCCATCTGGATTTTCCCTGGTTACGTCATCATGATGTCGCAATCTTGTGTGAAGTTATGATGATGTCACAACCGTGAATGGTTTATTTTTCTTTGAGTGACGTAATGGTCCACTCTTGGGGGTCATTGGCCTGTTTCGTAGGGGTTTATTACTGTCCAAACTTGTTCATTCCTGCTCTTTTGTCACATTTAATTTCTAATGTGTGCTCATTTTATTTGTATGTGTGCCTCATTTTTTTTATGTGCGCCCAATTAGATCGAATGCTTGGGTAGGATTGGGGTTAGCGTGAGACTTTATTTGTGTAGATTTTTTTATTGGTGAGTATCATGGAGACCTCCCTATATGGCTGTCATAAAGAGAATGAGTTCATTCGGCCTGTCCCCCACCTCCCATACAATGTCGCCAATCCTGTCCATCGCCAGTGGAGGCGGGAGCATGCACAGGCATCGTCTCTCGAGGGCTTTCTAACATAGAGTGTGAGCTAATAGCCCGGTCTCCCAGTCGCAAACTTCTGAATCTATTTTGGTGATGAGTGATGTCGCAACCCTAATGACTCTGTAACAATACAATCTTCGTATTGTACAATTGCTACCCCACTCAACCTGATTCTACACGCTTAATCGCGTATAGCATACTACCCGCTCCTAAATAACACCGACGTAACCTATAATAGTACTATTCACTATTATAGCCCAATGCAGCCCAACCATCACACATCAAATAAACGTTCTTAAATTATCCAATATTGTCTGTATACAAAACGACATGTTCTTCACGTACCTTCGGATATCCAATTTGACATCACTAGAGTACTACCAAGTCAAAGCGGCCGGGTTGGATCGTGGACGACTGCGAGTAATGTTCAAAGTTGTAACCGGCCCGAGAAAAATATTATAACTGAACGACGTTCCCGAGGGTCAAGGCGACAATTCATATCTGCCCTGTGTTGCCCCCTGGAGGAAGATTATGGCAACTCTCACCTAGCAACAGACGGTTCCAACGGCTTTCAAGAAAGATGAACTTCAAATATTCTTAGTTTACTGCAATGCGACGGCTGATGTCCAATCAGAAACCACGAAGAAAGAAGAAACTACTGCATAATGACGTAATGCCTGTGTATTACGTGACTGGCTTGAATGTAAACTTTCCTCACCTTGTTTTGTTTTCTAGGCTCAGAAGGAATATATATAAAAGTATGTAAATTGTATAAAAATATAGCATTTCTTGGACTGGGGTCATGAAGGAGGGACCTGGGAGTTCCGGCCTTTTGATATTATTAAACTCATTTATATAAATATAGCATTTCTTGGACTGGGGTCATGGAGGTTGGAACTGGCAGTAACATTGCATTTAATATTATAACTTGTTTTGTAGGGTATTTTGCGTGTTTGGGAAAGAAACCCATAATGTAAATTGTCATGTTTTCTAGTCGACGCAATAGGGCAATTGCGTCTGGCGTTAGCTTATTTGTTACGCTTCTAAACTTGTTTAAGAGTCAAGTAGGATTGACCTACGTTGTAAATAGTTAAAGTTAATAGTCAACACCTTGTAGATATTTCCATTTGATTTGATTTGACTAAATGTATAGGATAAATCTTATGTTTGCGTCTAGGGAGATAGACCTTTTATATATAAAAAATAATTTGTTAAATATAAATAAATATCAAGTATGCAATTGTTTTGTGCAGTAACGGTTAATGGTTACGTTTCCTGATGTTAAGTAAACTGTTAGTTGGTAAACGCTATTTCTTGCGTTTAAATCTGTGTCCTTTTTTTACAAATGTAAACTTTGAATTAGAGTAATTTGAAGGACACGAGATTTCACTCAGTATAATTGTTCGTTAAACTTATTACTTTTATTCATTGGAACTTTTTAGTATATTTATATTTATACTCTTATTTTGTAACATAATACGAAAGACCTTAAGTCATGTTTTTGAGAACAGTAAATAGTGAAATATGTTTCGGTAGAAGGTGTATCAGTTACCTTTAAGAAGTTACATTTTTATGATGCAATGTTTTCTTTTGCAGTAGTAGTTACTAGGAAGCTTTTGAATTAAGGCCATTATCCTTTGTCTATTTGTTTCTTGGAGATAATTAAAATATTCCTGATTTAAAACTTTGCTCTTTAATCTGTTGTTGTTTATAAAATGTACGCACATCCCCCCCTATCCCGTAGTTTTATGGACCTTTCCTACAGGGACAGTGGAGGGTGTTGCAACTCATACCTTCCACCGGTGTGACGGGTAGACAAGTCAAGCTAGGAATATATCACAACATGTCAAGATATGCTGCGATAGGAATGTATCCTCCCTCCCTTCACCCTTCTATATAGCAATGGGTTTTCCCTGGTGACGTCATTGCAACAATGATGACCCATAACTGGCACCCGTTTAGTGGCTCGAAATGTTGAGACAGGAATAGGGCTCGACCTTGAAACCATGAGGTCATTGACCATATTCATCCTGATGCCTGGCACCATATTGGCGATTTTACATGTCGAGACAAGTCAATACATTTATAATTATGGGTGATGACTCACACCTGTCGCCAGATTAGCAGTTCGACAGGTCGAGACTCGTATTTGGTTCCAGAAGAAAGGCCCTACGTGTTGGGATAGAGAACCAGCAGGTTTTGCGTGAATAAAACACGATATAACAAACATGTATATATTTATTATACATTAAAAGTTTTACAGACATATATAACATTTGTTATACAATTTTACAGGAATAAAGCATATATTCGTTCATGCGCTTTTCTGCATTATCTCTTAGATGTGTTAGTAAAATGGTTTTAAATTCATAATCCGACATGTAATAGTTCAAACTTAGGAATTGACGTGTATAGTAAGTAGTAATGATATCCAGGTTTCTGATGTGTGTTTCCACCGTAGTCTGTTTGAGGTCAATGACATACACGGTCTCTGTTAGCGTGTCACATACATCCACAACAAGTGTGTCGATTAAATCGTTATAATATTGGGTGAAGGTTATCGAACACATATCCAGTCGGTCGACGGCAACGCCGATGAGTTCCCATACAACACAAAGAAGCGTGAAATAGGCAACACGTTCGAATCCAGCGTCTTGTTTCTAGATAATGATGACCAATAAAATAAAAGTACGGTTACTACACTTGCGTCTCAGAGATATTTCATGAATAGTCAGGGTGATCTTCTGAGGAAGTTGAAAAATGCCAAAGGTGACTTTATACGGGGTGCAAAACCATAACTGTCAAATTATTCTCCCACGCCATTCTTCTCGATGAAGATGGCGACCCAATGCGTTCCAGGCTTTGTGTGCGGAACTGTTTAGATGACGATAGCGGCTGGTCACGTTATTCTTGTGGGTAGTTGATTAGCAGGAAAAACACCCAATCGTAAAGAACGGAAACATGGGTTTATTTTCAGCGCACGATTTATGGTATACGTCTCTATCATCAAACATCCAATCTTGAAGTCCCCAAACGATGGATGCCAAAGAGAAATTCAACACAGAATTAGGTGGCATGCACATGGTGCGGCCCAATTTAAGTGTTTTCAAAGATGAACAACATCTTTCATACAGATCTACGTACGGCTTAGGCATGTGTTTGGCTAGGAAACTTTTTCTTTTCTGCCCCCTTAACG
The DNA here is from genome assembly GCA_039000515.1 of Timema cristinae. Taxonomy (NCBI): domain Eukaryota; kingdom Metazoa; phylum Arthropoda; class Insecta; order Phasmatodea; family Timematidae; genus Timema; species Timema cristinae. Next base: position 14,188,407 of record JBCFYV010009882.1, on the reverse strand, counting down.
TAGACCATTTCTGCACATTTTATAGCACGAGAGATGAGGGACTCGAGCAGGCTGTAATTCAAATCACCGCTATTCCAGGGAATGCCACGCTGTTTGATGACTATATACTTGACTTGATATTAGCATGGGCGGGAAGTTCCTCGATGACGTAAGGGGGCTTTAACACACAATGTTGAAGTAAAGTAGCGCATGCAGATAAAACACTCAGATCATTGATGATAAACTCTTTGCTGTTGTCAATTAATCTGTGGAAATCTACAATGACGCCATGATGTAAATTATGGGGGTAAGGGGTGGATAGTAGCTTAAATTAACTCCCAAAATCAGTCGCGAAGTTTCTGTTCTTTTCGATAGTGATTATGTTGGCAAATTCACCGTACACGATACAGTTGACGGTTTCGGTGAGTGCCCTGATGAAGCTCAATTCGATCCTCAGAGAGCCATGCGTCATCAAATTCCAATGTGATGTCATGTGGGTATACAGATTAGTTGTGAGATCGAAAGTCATGAGATGATATCACTTAGGGAAGTCTTCCCGTGTGATGTCACTACCTTCGTTCATGAAATGAATACCCGTTCTAGGAAATAATGTGTGGTGGTACATGACATAGTTGCGGTTTGAAAAATGGGGTTGTAACTGTTTCGAAGGCGCTTGTTCCACGTCACGTACAATGAGGAATGGTTCATACCCTAGGTTTGGAAATTTCACCGATTCTTGGTGGGGTCTCCGTTGAACGCAGCATTTGATACCAATCCCACGATGCATCGTTTGGGTAACTGTCCCGTGAATACTGTATCCAGTGATTTCCCTTACACGCCCGTAGGAATATTGGGTGTTTTTACTTCCACGCGGGTGAAGGGATATTTTGTGGGACTGACGTTTAATGCTTTAGCATGTGCCAACAGAATAACAGGGGCTACTCTGACACGACATACTAAAAGACAGGCTTCAATGATGTGAACTTTAAAGTCTTGGATTTCAGGGTCATACATAAGACTAAATCCATCTTTAGAACGAACCAACTTGACTCTGAGTTCGGTGCCGTTCAAACGGTATTTCTCTTGGTTAAACACATCCCCGTGTAGATATCCCAAAAGATCCACAAGCTTACTTTTTTCAGTGAGACTGCGACGAGTCTCTAATCCCTTGTTGTTAGCGGTAACCTCTTCAAATTTTCCAGGGCTGTCTGCGAACCACAGCTAACCAGTCAAACTTGTTATTTTGTATTCACTGTTGTAACGTAGCAGCGTCTCAATATACTATATATATGCATACGTGTTGCTGGGCGGTGATACAATTTTTAGTTTAAAAACACATCAACCTGTGTGAATAGTAAATGTAGCCAGTTGTTGACGGGAGCTATTTGAACCACCTTGGTGAAAGCGCCACCATCGGGTATCATAATAGCAGCCCTGAGATGGATAAATCTGTGATAAATCGATAGAGGTTTCGCCTCGACTGGTAAAGGTAAATCCAATGGGTGAATTATCAGTAAGGGACGAAAGAGGTTTGTACTGGATCCATTGTCTACTTTCAATACTGGTTTGTGTCGATGGGACGGAAAAGATATCGAGTTCATTACTGTCACACTCGCAGGACTGGGGGATGTAAATATATTATTTTGACTGAAAATATATACCGCTTCTTCTTCTTCTTCGTGGTGACATTTACACGTCGGACAACGACAGAAGACTGACGTCGGTGATTCTTGCAACGCATTTTTATTCTGAGCTGGATAAAAACGTGTCAATCTTCTATTACGCCTTGGGTTTCAGGTTTTCTCCAGCCTTGCCGACACGCTGGCGTAGGGCCTTTTTGAAAGGACGACGATGAATTGTGATGTCGGTGGGCACGTCGATACCTGTATGAATCACCGGTTTTCCAATGTCTGTAGCACTGCTTCCCAACAACGGCTCGATGGTCATGAACTAGCCACTGAAAAAATTGTCCACTCCATGCCCGCGTTAATAGGAAACAATGTGGTAGACCTAATATACTCCTGTTCCAGCCTAGTTGACTTAGTATCTTTGGTAGTGACATTCCATGTTGAGCAGTGTCTAAAATAAAGTTTCACACACAATTTTTTAAACTCAAATGGCACAAGTTCACCAGTGTCTGTTCTTAAATTGATTCCCAAAATTCCATTTTCCCTTCAAAGTATGGGCACGTCGTGCTAAGGTATATAGCTATAAGTATTATGTATGCCGTAGACATCGTTGGTGTTATTGATACCTACGATACGTAAAAGCGTTGCCACAATGTCACCCACAGTCTGAGGATTGATGATTTCCATGTGGATGTACATTTGGGAGGGTAAGCATGGCAGAATATTGGTGGCGTATGATTAGTTTGGGACTTTATCAGATCAGTCTTAGGTTCGAAAACGAGATGTAGTCTTAGTTGACTATAACGTGTTTGCAGCTGTATAATGGGAGAAGTAGGGACACTGTCTACTTTTATGTTAGGGTTTGTGTACGTTAAAAACACTGAAATCCCCTTTAAACGCCTCTACATCATTTAGGGCTATGACCAAGTCATGGATTGTCCTATAATTTCCAGGTGAGATGTAATCTCTGAGTATTTATTCCACGCCGTTAGCGTCCACCCAGTTGTACCATATAATATTTTGGCCCTCAGGTAAGGTGGTGAAAGAACATGGATTTTGGAATTCAGTGAGTGTGACTTCCCACTGTCCATCGAGCATGAGACGGTACGCTAGTTGCGTGGTGAAATTCGCTAGGCTATTTTTAGGGAAATATACCATAGAACTGGCGCTCGGAAAAATAATGTAAAACTAATTCTTCATGTTAGGTTGATGACGTAACTGGTAGGAATCCAAGAATTAAACTTGGAGTAACCTTTCCACTGCGTTACACTTTCTTTCTATCGCCTTTACTCTTGACACGTAATATTTTATCAACTTTAAATGCTTCGGGAAGACGTACGTATTGCAATTCTGATTCGTAAAAGTCCCCTACATATCCTCGCTATCAAGATCGACCAACTTATAGACGACGGATTGTCGCAATACAACACTGCTAACTTTGAAAATGTCTCCTCTCCAGTTGCTTTCGTAGCCATTTTAAAACAGCATTTTGGATTTGCTAATACGCATCGTGTCACTGACTGAGTTTTTGTGTATTATGTGAGTTTGGGCTTCGCCTGCCATACAGAGTATCTCCGACTTGAAGTGCTTTGGTATCTCTAATGTTTGCAGGCGCCATCTAGATACTGGAATGTTTTGCTCTGTTGTAAGAGTTCCCAAGGTCCTGGAGGACGTCCACATAGCGATACGTGTTATTTTTGGTAAAGTAACAAACATTTGCCCTTTTAAAGTTCTATTGAATCGTTCCACGATGCTTGCCTTGCGTCCGGATTCTTCTTTATTGAGAAATTGCCAGACTAGAGGTGAAAAAACTCTGTCCTCTAGTCCGTTTGTAAGCTTACATGTTTACGGCCACTTTATTTGAAAATGTTCTGAAAGGCGTCCCTCAGGACACTCCTCGTCTTGGAAGGGAGCGTCCTCACCCAGGCAATTTTGGTAAACACGTCGATGACGGTGATCAAGTACACAGCACCCACATTGTATTTTTTGAGACTTCGCATATCGTTGAGATCGGCTTGACAGAGATCGTCAATATTTGACACAACATTCTTGTTGCGTGGAAACCTTTTTATCACAGGTTTGTTTAAGGTATATGCGTCCTACGCACGAAGCCATTCTCGTATTTTGGAACTATCTTTCTTGAACACCTTTATGAGTCACACCGCCCCTTCAAACCCTGCAGGATGAGAATGGTCGTAGTGGATGCCAGCTATACGTTCCGTTAAGCGCGGAAAGGCAGCCAAGTGATTTCAGCCACCCTTTTCAATTTTTCTTCTTAGGATGTTGGGACGGTGTAAGTAGTTTAGTTATGAGCATCGGATCTCTAATGGGTTCCAAGCGTTTCGGATAGAAAATGCATTTTTTTAGGATGTTTATTCTTTGGAGTGCCGTGAAAAACTCTTGTAACCCCTATGGTTAGCTTTGTCTTCTTGCTCTGACCAGATCGTTGACTAAATCAGTTTGTTGTCTGCCATTGCTGCAGGCGCATGTGATGCATCGCACGCAACAAAATGGCTTGCTTCAACACCTTGGGACTCATGGTTATGAAATGATCTGTAATCGGGAAGTGTCAGTATTTTCATAGCCTTTGTGTGGTAGGTACACGCAGCACCCGGCATTTGAGCGGGTTCTATATCATAGCCATTCAGGTGCACCTTGCTTGAAATCTAACAAAATATAACCATCAGGATTATTTTTAGCATCAGCGTGGGCCTCATGTAAAACACGTTGATTTCCAGGGCCGATCTTACGTGCAAAGTGTTGTATCTCAGCTTCATCTCTGGGATTTTTAAAGAGCACAATATATTGTGCGTTTAAGGAAATGTCTATTTGGCCCTTATCCTGGTGGAATATATTTTGTGTAAGGTATATGAATCTAATATTTTGATGAGGGTATCCTTTGGTGAAAAGATCGACGACCACTTCGTCGGCTTCATGCATTAGGTCATCCAGGATAATCAGCTGTAGAGAGTCATTACAGTCGCCATCCATTTCCGGCAAACCCTTACAGAATATAACGTGGGGACGTGACCCCTCGTATTCAAATCCCGGTTGCCATAAAACATAATACCTGAAGATTTTCTCAAATTTAGCTTCACACATTGTGTCCAAATGACGGATAAAATCGGCTACAAAATGTAACTTTCCTCATCCGGATGGACCACTGATGATGGCCAAAAATTGACGTTTCTACCGGTCCATAATATTAGACATTGAGCTATTATTTTGTCATATTATTATGTAACCTTTGTTGCCATTCCTTCTAGGACGTGGTATGTGTCTCTTTAAGGAGACATTTACCATTTATAACTTCTGCTCAATATTCAACCATATGGTGTACCACTTTGGTAAGTTACTATCAGTCATAGACAAATGATAAAACACATTATTGTTTAAAGACTGTATTGAATGACTTAAGTGTCAGTTTTAAGAGGCAATTGCTTTACACCATCACTTAAGTGTAACAGACGATTTTGAACTTGTATAATTCATTGTGAATTGTGACTACTTGTCTTAAGTTCATTAAATTACTGTTTTCACTCTACCTATTAACTTCTTGTAGTCCAATCCCACTAACTTATTGCGTAAAAATGAACTTTGGGTGGAATGGGTGTTGTACCTAACGGTCAAATACCATATTTTATTCATTACACGATTATACAATGACCCAATCAGCTTACTTCATTTTTTTTTTGCGAAGGATGCCCTAGGGATTTAAACATATGGAAAATTATTGTTATTTTGAAAGGATTTAATTTATTACAATCTGTTAATTTTAACTCATTTCACATCATTATATAAAACACTATCTAATTAAACAAGAGTTTAAGGAAGAGAAGTAGAATGGACAAGAGTGAAGGAGGAGTGGTGGAAAGACAGAGCAAGATGGAGGCATTTTACAGGACTGATCAGGCCAAAGACTGGAAGCAGTAAAAGATGATGATAATGATGATGATTAATAACTACTTACTTAAATAAAATTGAAGGCATCTACGGTGATTACCCAATTGGCTTATTAACTTTTTCTACAAAGCAGCTTTGTTTGTGTTGACTGCAAACTCTACATACATAATCCAGATAAGCCATAATCCGCCATAATTGATCTCAACCAAGGTTTGACTCAAATCAATGTACATGTCGTCGCTGACATTGTTAATAGGATGAGAAATACCTGAAGTATCGATGGGAATAAATCTGTTTTTGAAAGCAAATAAATAATCTAGAATGTTGTCTTGTAATGCTGATTAAGACAACTTGTTAAACCACATCATTACTTATATTTCAAAATGTTCTATTCGTATCATTTATGATTGTGATTTTTTGCTGAAACTTTTACCATCCACATTCACAATCTTTATCGGGTGAAGGGAAAAAAGGTTCAATTCTACACTATTAGCTTCGGAAAAGCGACATTTTAGAGAATAAACTATACACTTGGTAATGGTTGAGGATTGTTGATTTTGGTTGAGTGTTAGGTTGCTAAGGGTTTGAACAAAAGGGGGAGGATGGTGGTAGGGAGAGGGTGAGAGGTGGTGGCTAGGTTTACTGGGTGCGTTGGAATTTCTGAGGTGGGCTATCTTCGTCCAATGAGTCTTGCCTAAGGATGTTTGCTAAGTCTCAGTTTCATTGATCCCAGGGAATAGAGCTAGAAAAGCGTTGTTGGGGGTCTGAGAGTTGGTTGGAAGGAGGAGATGAGGATCAGGTGTATTGGTGGAAGGAGGAAGAGAGAATTCTGGGTGTTAGAATAACCGGGGTTGGTAAGTTTTTCCTTATTCTTTCCTCCTCTTCTTCCTCTTCTCTTGGATTGGGTCATTAACTTCGGTCAGAGGTACAATAATATAGAAAGGAAATAAAGGCAGCTGACCAAGGGCGCTACCATTATGGGAAGGATTACTGGCAGCTGGCCAAGGGCGCCACCCTTATGGGAAGGATTACAGGCAGCTGGTCAAGGGCGTTACCTTTATGGAAGGATCAAAGTCAGCCGGCCAAGGATGCTACCTTCAAATATATGAATTAATGAAGGAATTAATGTAAATCAGACTTAGGCAAGATAGCTTTAATATCTGATCGAGGGGCTGACCGGTTGGTCTGTTTTTACAAACGTCAAAAATAGTTATACATAAAATGAAATTGTATTTGCCGGGGGGGAGGGGGCAAAATGATTGAACAGAAAAACACTAAATACATCTAACTTCTTACACTCTATTTACAGACTAAAAAATAATTACATCACTAGGAATTATATGTACAGTTCTAATTTATTAGTGATTAAATTAAAGTAACATTTACACAGTCACCACACAGATGTATAAAAGTGACCCAAACACCATTGGCACTGTCTGTAGTTTAGGGTGGGTGTGGGTCTCGGTGGCTTACTCATTAGTTGATCAGTAATCAGCTGATGACACGTTTCCAACCTCCCCCCCCCCCCCCAGCGGGGATGACCGAACAACTATGTTTTTTTCCCACACTGGCTTCTTGTCGCTGGATTTGGGTGAATGATTTAGAGTGCCTGGGAGGGGATTTCTTCCTCATTGTTGAACTTGAAATTGATCCCAATGCGCCTTTATTTCACCCGACTCTGGGTGCGAGATGTACTGGATCCAATACAGATGTTGCCCACATGCTCACAGGATCTGGTTTGGGCCGGTTAATTTGAGACACAAGCTGGTGTGTACCCTATTCACTGCTTTCGACAAGTGGTGGTTTCTCAGTAGGACCCTGGTCCCTGGGGTTAGTGGACTCCCCGTGTTTGGTCGGTGCGTCTCCAGGTACCAGTGTTTGTAAGCATCTTGGTTAGTTCTAGATCGTTCTTGGAGCAGGTTGAGAATCTCTACTTGGGGTGGTGCCTGGTCTTTGTTGGGAAGTTGTGATCCTTTAGGGCTCACCCAATCCTCTGGCCAGTAAAGTGTTTGCCCCAACAGGATTTAACTCGGGCTTAGGTTTGTGGCGTCGTTCTTCCTATTCCTTAGGCTGAACAGAATTTGAGTAAGTGTTTTGTTCCAATATTTATGCTCTTGATTTTTAAGGTGGATATTGAAGCCTGCCTTTAATTCTTGGTCTCGGTGCTCCGTGGGGGTCTTTGGCAGATGATAGTTTTCCATGGTCCACTGAGTTGTGTGCTAAGATTGGCACAATATTTCCCACTCCTTTACCGGTACTGTGGGCCGTTATCAGTAAGAATGTTTGCTCGGCATACCCACCTTGGGATAAAATAGTGTTCCATTGACTTCCTGCTACGGTGTTGCACTGAGTGGACGTGTCAGTGCGGAGCTCCGTGTTTTTTTTTTCAAAAATAGTAAAATTAGTACAATAAAAATTATTTCCAAAACATCTTGTGGGCAGAAGAAGAGACCATCTGAGGAAGCTAATCTCATCTGTGTTCGAGTCCAGCTGGAGGCGCAGCAGTGTTTTGCGGTTTCCGGGAGGCCCGGAGGTTCCGGGAGCTGAGAGTAGTCCAGAAAGATCCGGAGGAAAATTCTGCATAAGTAGTTGTGGAAACCAAGAGAATCGGATAAGGAATTCAAAAGTTATTAAAGGAATCGTCATGGAAAATAAATCAGGTCAGTTCATTTGAGTTCAAAGAGACACGTGCACTGGACAATAGTAGATTCTGGTAATTCTTTTAGTAACCCTAGTAACTTACTAGCAACTTGTTTATTAACTTTTATTAAATTATAGTGACTTTTGGAAAACATTTGATGACTTTTTTTTTTTTTTTTTTTTTTTTTAAGTAACATTTGGTAACTTTTCTAGTAACATTTGGTAACTTTCAGCTATTGTTTTAATTTGTATTCCATATTAAATTTTAATCAGATTTTACTTCATATAACCAAATTGTCGTCCGTTGTTCGTGGTTTGTTTGTGTAATGTCCACTCGGAAATGAGTGCTGACAGAAGAGGTGGAGGAGGGGAGTCAAGAGAAGGGAAAGAGAGGGTGAAGGAGAAGGAAAAGATTGAAGATAAGAAGAAAATGGTGGGACAGATCAGGAGAGGGGAAGAAGAGAAGAGGAAGGAAGAGTTGAGGGAGGAGAGGAAGAAGGAAGAGGATGGAGGTGCAGGCAAGGAGGAAGAGGAGATCAGTGCGGGGGCCCTGATAAAGATGAAGGAAGCAGAGGAGTTTGTCAGATTGAGGTGTAGTAAGGATGGGAGGGTCAACAAGGAGAATCTAGGGGAGATAATTGACAGGATGTCAAAGCTCATTCTGGAAGTTTTGTACAAAGAGGGGAAAATAAACATGTTGGAGGAGGAAAACAGGAAGCTAAGGGAACAGATGAGGGGGACTAGTGTGAATAAGATGGGATCAGTCACCTTTGCCTCGGTTGTTGCCTCGGGGGCTGCAGGGCGCAAGCCAGAGTTAGGGGGAACAGCACAGGTGAAACCCAGTTATAGGGCGGTGTTTGTGTCTTCACTGAAAGGGGAAAGCACGGATCATATGAGGAAGACCTTGATGGGGAAGATTGACCCGGCAAAGGATCAGATTAGAATACGGTCCATACGACCTGCTGGGGCTAAACTCATAGTGGAGACAGACTCGGATGAGGACGCTAAGAAGATTATGGAAAACAAGGAGATTGCGAAGACAATGGCCTGTGAGGAGCCCAAGAGAAGGCGACCAATGGTAATATTTTATGATGTGGATAGGGATCTAACAACGGGGGAGCTTACCAGAATGACGTATGAGCAGAACATGAGGGGGAAGGTATCTAGAGAGGAGTTTGAGGAGGGGTTCAAGCCCCGATTTAAAACAGGGGCAAGGGACAGATGGGTAGTAAATAATGTAGTAGAAGTATCTCCAAAGATCAGGAACTTGCTCTTGAGCTGTAGGGTTTATATTTCCTTTAGCGCAGTGTCCATTAAGGACTATACGGTGATCACTAGGTGTTATAGGTGTAGGGATCTGGGTCATGTTATGGCTCACTGTAGGAGTAAGGAGGAGGTTTGTGGAAAGTGTGGCAAAGAGGGCCACAAGGTAAGGGAATGTAAAAGTAGAGAGGAAATATGTATTCCATGCACAACGAGGAAACGCAGTGAGAAGTGTAAAAAACCCAACTCAAGAGACTGTCCGACACATCAACTATTACTGAGGAGACAAATGGAAAGAACAGACTATGGTTACTGAGATACTAAATGAGATTGTTGAACTACTTAGACTGATAGCGACTAGACTAGACGTGTATCGGACTGGCTCGAAGAACGACAGGACGGAGAGTAGAACGAGGATACCTCCGTCCAAACGTGCAAGGAATATGAAAAGGGCGGCAGCACATAGAGAAAGGATGGCAGCGAAAATGGTGCTTGGATCTGTAAAGGTTATTCAAGATGGGGAGGTGGAGAAGGAAAGAGTGCAAAAATATAGTGGGCAGAAACTGGTTGAGAATAAACCTAGGACAAGAGGAGAGACTCTGGGGAACACTGAGCGGAGAGGAGGGGAAAGAAATTGTAAGGAATTTTGGAGGAGACTGAAGCAGCATGTTATCCCACTACCATCGGTGGATATGGGGTGCATGGTTGAGAGAGGGGAAATTAAAGTTGAGGTTGCCGAGGAACATATAAAATCTGTGCGTACAATGGTCCACAAATGGACTTACGAGTTTATGGCTGCACTCCTCAAATTTCTGGCTTCTGATGGACCTGAGGTTACTAGGGCATACTACCAGGAAATGACTGTGGAAGGTTTCATCAGTAGGCTTCTCACGCGGAGATGTAAGTACAACTACGGAGAAAATGAATACTACTGTACCTCCTCTGGATATAGGTCGTGTGGTTATAGCGAGGTTGCGGCGGGTCGGGATGGTAGTGTTTCTTATCTTAGAGACTATGAGATAGTCGCGTCCGGACTCATCGGGGTTTCGTCGACCACGTGTTTTGTAAACAAAGGAGAAAGAGATAACAAAGGCAAACCAGTAGTGAAGGATGTAGTTAGTAGAGGGTCCATCATAGGTTTGGTAGGACCAAACCTGAGGAATGAGGGGCGTGGAGACAGGTTGTACATGAGCCATAATCAGAGGGATGACCCGATAGCAAAATTTATTAGGGATTACTTTGTAAATGGTACAGAAGAAGGGGGGAAGACCTTTCCAGCCAGATATGGCACCGGGATCTATGAGTACATATATAGAAAAAGGATAAGAATTATTCTGGAGATGTTGTTCTTCGAGGCGTACAGGATCTCGAAGGAGGTCTCACAAAAGGTACATGTGCAAATCGTGGGATTTGGTCTTGGAGTTTGGAGTGGTTCGAGACACCAGAACGAGCTATTTTATAAAGAAGTAAGGGAATGCCTACTTGATGCTTATGGGAAGTATGGTGCAGGTGCGGGTGCTGTTGCGGTGTTAGAGCTGCTGTGGATGGATGGGGTTATGGAGCACTTTGAGGATCGGCAGAAGATTCTAGCGGATACAGGTAACGGGTAATATCGACCCGGCGAGCTCCCTATGAGATCTTCGGGGAGGGTGAATATTACCTAGTTACTACATATCCATGGGATGGAAATAGTTGGCCCGGCAACGAATTTTGGAATGGGAGGTTTGCGTCAACTGGGGACTCGGCGGCGGCATCCTCCACCCTGATATCACAACTGCACAATGCGGTAATAAATCCGCAGGTGGTGGAGAACATATGTATCATATGTGAAGGCATGAATAGGGAATGGGTGGAAAGCACCAATGGAGTCAAGTGTGAGGAAAAGGAGGAGGGGACGCCAGAGAAAGCTGGAGCGGGGACTTGCGGAAAAGCAGATCTGGGGGCGAAACATAAACAAAATTGGAAGCTCTGGGGATTTGGATATGGCAAGAAAAAGAAAGAAAAGGGTATGGATCACAACACAAACAGCAGGGGGAGCCAGACAGCAGAAGTGAATATGGAGATGGAGGGGCAGCTGAAAGGAGAGAGGGATGTACCCTCTCAGGCGTACGGAACCCTCGAGGAGACGATGCGGTTATCCAGGTTAGAAGAAGAGAGAGTGCTGCACATGGCGCTGAGGCACGTGGTGAGACTGGGTCATGAAAAGGGGGACAGTATCACTTTTCCCTCTCCCGAGTCGTTGGATAGAATTCAACTAAGATCTATGAATCTACCAACGGACGTGGACAGTTTGCGGGGACTAATTGATAAGGTCTTCAAGAGGAGAGAGGAAACTTTTGATATGGAAAATACTTATAGGCAATTTGTGACGGCACACGGTCGCAGGACGTTTAACCCCAGCGTGGCATGGCCTGCGTGCTACGTGCACACATACTATCCGTAATGGGGGATAGCACCATTAGAATAGGACAGATTAATGGAATGAGGAGCGTGACCGTGTTGCATGAAGTCCGCAAGCTTGCTGAGGAGATGGGACTTGATGTTGTGTGTCTTCAGGAACCCTATACCTTGAGAGGGAAAGTTCCGCATATGCCGGTGGTCACTAGAATTGTTGTTAGTGGAGAAGCTCCAATGAGCGCAATAGTGGTGTTTAACAAGGAAATTGCCGTAACTAAGATTGAACAGCTCTGTAACCAGTGGGTAACATGCGTAGAACTGGGAACTAGCTCAGGCAGGTGTATAGTGGCAAACCTATATTTTCAATTTAGGCATCCAATTGAGCCATATCTTGATCAGTTGGAGATAATATGTAGGACATACGCAGGTGTGCCACTCATAATTACCGCTGATGCTAATGCTAAGTCTCCCATGTGGCATAGTAATAGGGTGATTGGGAGAGATAGAAGGGGTCGTGCTTTGGAGGAGTTCATCTATGGTCATGGGCTTGAGGTTGCGAACCAACCGAATAATCCCCCTACATATCAGGGGAGAGCTGGGGCTTCTTCCAACATTGACGTCACTTTGTGTAACGCCGAGTCCATGGACATGGTGGAAGGTTGGAGGGTTGTGGACAACGTCACGGTCAGTGACCATAACCTGATCGTCTTTGAATTTGTCGCGGGGAGGCTGGTGGATGGAAATGGGGAAGGGAAAAGAAGGAGATACAACATGAGCAAAGCTAACTGGGAGAAGCTGAGGGCTGAACTGATACTGCCCAGTCCAGTGGCACAAGGCGACAATGTCAACATGAAGGCCAAACAGCTGACGTGGGCTCTGCAGGATGCAATGAGGAAGTCGATACCTGTGGTGAAAGGTGATACCAAGGTTGGTAATAAGCCATGGAATGACAGACTGCAGAGTCTTCGAGCAAGGGCAAGGAGAACGCGTAGGAGATATCAGAGGTGTCGAGACCCGGCTGGTCGTGTGGTGCTGTTAAATATCTACAGGGAGAGCAAGAGAGAGTTTGAGGATGGGTTGTATCAGGAGAAGAGGAAAAGTTGGGAGAAGTATGTACAGGAGGAGTTACAGAGGGGACCTTGGGGGGTGCCGTTTAAGATAGCCTCCGGGAAATTACGGCCCCCAGCCATGATAACCACGCTATCTAAGGATGATGGGAGTACCACGACCAGCTGGGAAGAGTCTGCGGTTCTTTTAATGGAGACATTGTTGCCAGATGACGACGTGACAGAAGATACTGAAGAGCACCAAATGTTGAGGGAGAGGATGGAGAATGACGAGTATGTAAATGAGGAAGAGGTAGAACCTGTTAGTCGGGCGGAGGTGATCAGGAACATTGCTCTGATGGGTAAGAAAAAGGCGCCTGGTCCGGACGGGATAAAGGTCGAGGTGCTGGAGAAGACGGCTGACCTTATTGCTCCTTTCCTTGCAGGGCTGTTAAACGAATGCCTCGCTCAAGGCAGAATCCCGAACATCTGGAAGCAGAGCGAGGTAATCGTGCTAAGCAAGGGGGAGGATAAAAATCCGCTTATTCCGAAGTCATACAGACCCATCTGCCTGTTGAACACAGTAGGGAAGTTGCAGGAGAAGATATTGTGTGAAAGATTACTGAGACACAGGACAGTCATGGGCATGCATCAGCAGCAGTATGGCTTCCGAAGAGGCAGGTCGACAGAGGACGCAATCTGCAGAGCAATGGAACTGATTGACTCGGCAAATGGTAAATACGTCGTAGGAATATTTGTGGACATCTCAGGCGTTTTTGACAACCTCTGGTGGCCGGCGATGTTTGACAGATTAAGAGAGATTCAGTGTCCGGGGCAGCTGTATAGGAGTCTTAAGGACTACTGTCGTAATAGATACTCCACCCTGAGATGTCCAGGAAATAAGGTTCAGAAGCTACTGACGAAGGGATGTCCCCAGGGATCGGTATGTGGCCCGATATTTTGGGATGTCAGCCTGGAACCAGTGTTGTACTTGTTGGAGGGGATGCCAGAGACGCAGGGTGTGGTTGCCTTCGCAGACGACCTTCTAATAGTAATAGAAGGGTACTCGAGAAGGAACTTAGAGGAAAAAAGTAACCAGGTGCTTGAAGAACTTGACACCTGGTGTAAAAGTGTCAAGTTAAAAATGGCACCGGCGAAGACGACCTTCATGCTGTTTAAGGGTAGATTGGCTAGGGATCCGACCATAAAGTTAGGTACGAAATCTATAAGAAGAAGCCATACGGTCAGATACCTGGGAGTTACCCTAGATGAAAAGAGGAACTTCACAGCGCACATGGAGGGAGTGATGGGGAAAACTCTGTCGGTGATGAATAAAATTATAAGCATGGGACAGAGGCGGTTTTATCTGCCTATGCGGATAATAAGGACATACCATCAGATGATCCTTCTCTCCATTGTGAGCTATGGGGCGTGCATCTGGGCTCACAGACTAACCAATGTCGCTCCGGCTAAGGCGATTCAGGGTCTGCAGAGGAACATCTTATTGAGGCTGACGGGAGCCTACCGGACTGTAGCAACGGATGCATTGAGTGTGGCCCTAGGTGTATGGCCGTTGGACCTCCTCATAAGGAAGAAAGCTGTGGCGTACTGGCTAAAAAAGAGAAACTTGGAGAAGGTGAGACTCCTCACCACACACGATGTGAGAACTTTTGAGAGGCGGAAATAGTCCTGTTGGAGGAGTGGCAGAGACGTTGGGAGAGAAGTGGGACAGGTAGGAGGACTTATCAATTGTTCCCAAATGTGGTTGAGAGACTAGAGAATAAGCACCTCCAGCCATCTCGGGGTCTTGTCCACTTCATCACGGGGAAGGGACCGTACCCGGCATCTCTAAGGAAGCTGGGATTGATAGAGTCGGGGAATTGTCAATGTGGTGAGGAGGGAACCCCTGAACATGTGGTGCTTGAGTGTGTCATTACACTAGAAGCAAGAAGGAACTACCAGAGAGAGATCCAGGGAAGATTAGTAGGCGAAGTACTGAGGGACCCAGTCTATTGGAAATTCTTAGACCAGATTGCTCTGGAAGCGTCAGATAGAGCAAAGACAGCCTACATAGACAGACTTAAAGAGGCACAGGGACGAATAAGACGGGACGTTGACACTGACAATGACGAAGAAGATGACAGCGACACGGAGGGCGGGACTGACACGGACACTAGTGCGGTCTCAGCGGGGAGTGAGTAGGGAAAAAAGGATTGTTAAAAGGGGATAAGTGGTAACAATCCTTGCCGGGGAAAAAAAAAAATGTGTATGTGCTGGGAGGAGCAAGCGCGAGCCCTGGGAACTGGATTCCAGTACGACTGAGTGTCTGAAGGAACACGGGGGATGCCCTTGAGATCCAGAAGACAGTTTTCCAGTCGTATGAACAAAAGTTAGTGGAATGATTATGAACTCTGAGGGGTTCCCTGCACCGTATGACCCACCACCTTGGAAACAAGAGAGGTGGGTTGTGGTTGATGGGCCCTCAGAGTCAAGATGGAGAAAGGCGGCTGCCCTGCAGCCCTCTGGGTGATGGTGTTCCCCGGCAGTAATGGGAATAGAATAGTTTAGTATTTTAGCTTAGCTTAGTTAGTAGTTAATATATATAATTAGGGACGGGGGAACTAGATAGGGGGTAGATTAGGAAATTCAGCTGCCAAGGGTAGAAAGTAGGCGGGGCACCAACTCTGATAGGGCGCCTCCCCAGGTGGTTATTATGGGGATGCCCACCTCTGCTGAGCGCTTGGCGGACTCGGGAGTGAAATCCCGAGCATTGTGAAGGGCGTAGCGGGGGAGGGTACCGGAGGCGTAATATACCCGGGGTGGATCAAATTGAGCTAAGGGTAGTTGAATTTCATTTAAGTTAAGAGCCAAAATATGTGTTGTAATGATAAAAAGGAAATTCATATTAAAATTGTGTAAATTAAGTAAAAGTTGTGGAAAAAACGGCCCGGATTTAAAGATTGTAAGATACCGGGCCTGTAAACACTGAATAAATAAATAAATAAATGTTCCATTACTCTCTTCACTTGCGATGTCTGTGAGTTTGCTAGAGGAAATACTTTTGTCCATCTTGAGAACAAGTCGGTTATGACTAGGAGAAATCGCTTGCCCTTAGGCGTTCTTGGATAGGGCCCCATTAAGTTGAGGTATTTTTATTTCCAGGGTTCCGTAGGCTTATGGGCCTGGAACAGTGTGTTCTGGATTCTTCCAGCTGTTTTAGCAGTGGCACACGCGTGGCATTCCTGCACGTATCTCTTAACAGTTGTTAATAGTCCAGCCAGAACGTATTGTCATCTGATCGCTTCCAAGGTGTTCTTTTCCCCGGATGTCCTGCATCTGAATGGTAGGGAAAGTGATATAGTATCTCCTTCTTCATTCCATTGGAAACGATGACTCTTCATGGGTCCTTGGGGTATTCTCAGTACAGTAAGTGGGTTCCTTGAAGCTTGTACCATTGATAGTGCAGATTTTCCGTCGGGATCTCTGTTCAGGAGGTATGCCTTGTATTTCTTGTAGTTATTGTAGTATATTGCTGATGTTCTGACTCCCCTGTTGCTTTCGCAATGTTTTTTCAGAGATAGCTCCAAGGACGGGTAGGTGGATCAGGGCTAGAGGTTCAGGATACCTTGGCTTTGGATAGGGGGTCATTATAGCTTTGTTCTCCAAGTTCATGTCTGTTGATTCTTCCCCTGGTACTCTTGATAGGCATCGGGGAGCTCGCTTTCACTTCCAGGCCGGTGCTCTATCTTAAATTAATTCTCTTTTAGTAGGATTGACCAGCAGGTCAATTTGTATTTCAGATCCTACATGGATTTAGCCAGGTTAGGTATTTTGAATCTGTCTTAAGGGTGAATGGTCGGTCGTGGTATATGAGGTATATTTTTATTGCCCACACTATAGCGAGGCATTCCTATTAGTTACAGTGGTATCACTTTTCTGTGGGTGAGAGCTTGGCCCAGGCATAGGACATATCCTTTCTTTCCCCTTCCTTCTCGTTGTATATTACAGCCCCTATTCCTTGTCCACTCGCGTTTGTTTGGGTAGTAAAGGGGAAACTGGGGTTGGTTCGGTAGAGAGGCTGTATATCTTGAAATGCCTTTTTTTCTCTCTGGGAGGCCTCTTATTCACTGCTTTCCCACGTCCACCGTTGTTTATTTACCGTTCGAGAAGTCAGTAATCCGAGGATTTCGACTAAATTAGGGATGAATTCTCTCATCCAATTGCAGGTTCCCAGAAACTGATGTAACATATTTTTGTTATTCGGCCGGGGGAACTCTTAGATGGCTTGGATTTGACCGGAGTGAGGTTGATTTCCTTCTGAAGTGATGATGTGTCCAAGGTACTTCAAAGAATTCACCCCGAATTCGCACTTTTCCAGGAAATAAGTGAGTCGGTAAATTTCAAATCTCTCACGGATAGGGTTCAGCTGTTCTAGATGCTCCTCGTAGTTTTCTGAAAAAATAATTATATCATTCATGTATGCGAAGCACCATTTTCCTTGGTAACTATCAAGCAGGTGCAGGCTCATCATGTTCTGAAAGGTTCCGTGTTCACATTTGTGCCTAAAAGGCTAGGTCCATCGGGATCTGCCAATATCCGGCCTTAAGTTGAAGAGTACTGAATATTTTCACGGTTCCTATTTCCTGTAGGTTTTGGGGGATGTATATTCGGGGGCAGTGTTCTTCTTCAGCAACCCGTAGACTACGTAGAACCTGGGCGTTTTGCCTGTTTTTTCGAAGATAACAATTGTTACTAACCCATTTTTAATCTTCTCACTGACTTGTTGCTGTATGAATTGCCTTTTTTTGAGGTGAGTAATTATATTGTGGCCCTCTTATGAAGGGTTGATTCTACCCTGATAGCGTGGGAGGTGCAGTTTGTCACGTTCCTTGGGTTGTGGGTGCTGAAGGCCTTGTTATGTTTCTCGAGGACGTACATGAGTTTTGGGAGTAATTCTGGCTCAAACCTGTGATTAATTTTAGCTGGGTTGAACTGGTGTTGGGGACGGGGATCCTGTTTCACCCAGTATGTTTGTTTTCTGTAGTTCTTCTCATATAGTAGGCATGATGTATGATAATCCAAGATAGCCTAGTTCCGCACTGGCCAGTCGTGGCCGAGGAGGTCTTCCAAATGATCATCGGCTACCAGGAAGTCTGTTGCTTCGTTGAAACTCCTGGTGTTGATACTGATGTGGCAGATCCCCCTGACGTAGAGTTCGATGTTCGATTTTGCCAGTCTTATCTTCCTTGTACGAGAGTATACCTGTTTTTTGGTTTGTGGGTCGAGGATGGAGATTTTTATTAAACTGGTAGAGGTACCGTAATCTAGGACTGTGATGAAGGATCCGAAGCTGGTCTTTATCTGGATCCGTTGTGATCCCGTCTGGGGTGGATCCTGTAGATGGGCGCTTTGTTTAGGAGTGATCTCGGCCTTGATCTCATCCTCTTTTCTCGTTTCTCTGGGGGTGTCAGGGGTTCCCAAATTTATTTGCGAGCACCGGGCAGTCTCTATGGAAATATCGTTCTGGACAGAAATGGCATTGCTGAGCGGGGCATGTGTCCGTTTGGGAGGGTTGGTTTGTGCCTTTGGGAGCCATTGGAGAGTGGGCCGTGTAAAGGTCCCTCTGGATATTTTGTACTCCATGAATTGATCCAGGGACGTGGGTGGTACTGAGGTAATAAAAGATATCATGGTATGGTGCAAGAGTTCTGTCATAAGGAGTATAATCTGGTCTTCTTGTGTGTCGGGTAAGAGTCTTTTTTATATCTGCACCTTTTTTTAGATAAATTGGTCAGCTGGTTCACTTTTGTTGTGGGCTTCTCCACATAACTTTGCTTGTAGTTTGACTCGTAGATGTTGTGAATCAAACCCTTCCTTTACCCGTGTGCATAATTCCTCCCAGGTGTTGGCGTAATTCTCGTACAGTTCCTACCAACCTTCCACCTTCTGGAGAAGTCCTTACTTCACTATGGTTGGCCATAGTTCCTTAGGAGTCCCTATGTTTTTTTATACTTGTTTAGTATTTATTTATTTCGTGGTCATTCCCAGATAATGTAGACAGGCTGTATATTTCGTTAAAGCTGTGCTCCTCATAGATCTGTCGATGTTGTTTCCTTTTCTTCTTTAGTATTTACATTTCTTCCTGCTACTGTAGGTTTGTTTCTATGCTGGTCACGCATAGGTATTGTAGTTCGTTGGTGTCTCTTTCGAAGTCCTCTCATTGGATACATGAGAAGTGGAACCAATCATTGCACTTGTCGAAGTGGATAAGATGTTCTCCACGGGTGGAGCACTCTGGGTTTCCGCACTAGAGTCTGGTCCTTCTTCCAGGCATCTTGGTGGATCTGCTCTGTAGTTGGCAATACTGAGATTAAGCGCGAAAGCCTAGGGGGTGCGGTGTGAAAGCCAGGTAGGAGCGGTGGGAAAAACCGCGGGATGCGGCGTTGGGCTGGAGTATAGTCATTTGTGGCTAGTGTGTTTAAGAAACCACACCTTTCGACCGAAAACGGCATTTCTCTTACCACAACCGTCAGCCGATCACTTTCGGCCGAATACGCCCGAACAATATTTCGGTCGCATACGGTACTACTGTGACCATAGCCTCAGCCTCGGCAGAACACCTAGCATTAATTTAAAAAAAACATAAATCGCAAGAGAGAGAGAGGGAATTAACGAGATCTAGTCATGTAAGCAAATTCACGTTTCGATTTTAGTTAACTTGTAATTCTGATCATTTTCAAAATTCCCTTTGATTGTAATTGTATACTGCTCGTTGTAGGAGGTTATTAACGTGCAGCACATATGTTAGGTAATTTTTGTGTGAGCCCTAGTCACTATTTCTAGCGTGTTTTCTAGATAGTTAACATAAAAGTTAATTGTTTCTAGGATGGTGGGCTTGAAGGAGTATTAGCTTCTAATGGGGATAGTGTTTAGGGGTAGTCATTATTTGCCTTGATTGTAAGGATAAACAATGATTGATTTTTTATGGGGTTTATTATCGTTAATTAGGAGACAACTGATTAACTAACGTTGAAATTTAAAACGTTCAGTAATTTTTTTCTTTGGAGCTGTTGTTCTAATGGTTTAAAAGTATTTAAGTTTCATACCACACTTATAAACGTTTCATTTATTAGTTTTTGAAATTCCTTCTTTCCTTCAACCTAGAACTTAATCTATAATAATAAAAGGAAGTATTTGTCTGTGTTGTGTGTGTGTTTTTTTTGTTTATGTGTGAGCCCAGCCAAATCTACGACACGTAGAGATATAAAATTTTTAACTTAGGTGGATGGAAGGAGGTCTAAATGCACCTCAAAGCCGGATTTTTAAAGTTTTAATTTGCTTTTTAATTATGCAATTTTTAACATATGTTTAGTGGGTCACGGGCAACACCGTGCGAGATTACTAGTTTTAAAAATAAAGACACTTTCATACTTTTTAGATATCTGCAAAAGGCCTAATTTCTATCACAATAAAAGGTGTTATTTCTATAAAAAAAATATTCTCAAACTCCATTTTACTACCTCCACAATTACACTCCCATCTTGTAATATCAAATTTTAAATTTTCAGATATCTTTACCATTTCACGAGATTTCAATTTTTTGTCTCGCCAATAAGTGGTTGATAATTTTTGTTTCGTACAATTTCAGCCCTGGCTATTTTCCTTATCCCCAGTTTGAATTTTAAATGTTCACTCTTTTCTGGATTTTTGTGTTTGGCACTTTATATTTAATAACATATTTAAATTTGATACTGTAGGCCTAGTATTTTTTTTTTTTAGTTTTTAAAATTTTGAGAGGAACCTCTTCCCATATTATGGTACTTAATTTTTAAATTTAAGAATATTTAGACCTTCATTCCAGTTTGAAGTGGTCCTTACACCTGCCTAGAAAGTTTCAATTTAGTATCCCACTGATAAGCTGTTTATTATTTTAGTTTGGGATATTTATACCTGCATTACACCAGGCCCCACTTATAAAATAAATTATTTAATACTAATGTTGTTGTTTGGCTTGGTGCTTCTACATTTCTGGCGTATTCAATGTTCCATTTCCTCTCAAGGGTATTTTATACTTACATGCCTTCCCTCATCTTTCCCTATCTTCCGGAGATACATTTAGAAATGTAAATGTTCAGACTTTTTAAATTTTGAGTCCCTAAACCTACTTGCCAAATTTCAGTTCTTAACCACCCAAAGAATTAGTTATTTGTATTGAGTTTTTGAAATTTTAACCCCCCCCCCCCCCCCCCATCCACGAGTCATTTCTCAAAGTTACTCTTAGATTTTTTTTTTAATTTGGTTATGAGAAGGAGTTCTTCTACCTGTTTGCCAAATTTAAATTTTCTATCAAACCTAAAAGTGTTTTTATATACCCCTCCCCTTTCTCCCATATAACATTTTGATACTCTTCTTATTATTTTAGGTCGAACCTTTACCTTCATTCCGAATCCAAGCTTTCTACCACACTGAGAGAAAGTTGTTTCTATTAATTTTGGAAATTTAAAACCCTTTCCCAATTCCACTAATTTATCTAACTACAATTTAGAAATATCGAATTTTAAGTTTTTTTTTTTTTTGTTATCTGGGTTTGTCCTTCTACATGCCTGCCAAATTTAGATTTTCTACCACCCTTAAAAGCTATTTTTCTCTTTATCCCCCTCCACCTATTTCCCCATTTCAAATTTAAAACATTTAAGTTTTCAGTACTTAATAATTATTTGGAGTGGTCCTTTTACCTTTCTACCAAATTTTAATTTTCTGTCTCTACTAAAAAGTGTTTTCTGATCATATCCCCCCCCCCTTATTTCCCTTTTTTAGTTTTTCTTGTAATATGGGGAATGCCTTCTACCATCATGCCAAATTTACTTTTTCCAGCTCATCTAGATGTTAATGTTCTTTTCCGGAGAGACCTACAAGCAATCACACTATTCTTGAGACTGACCTATGAACAGAAGGTTGATTACACCTTTTTGCTTCTGATGGCTAATAAATGATTTCTAACTAAATCTACTGGGTCCATTACTCAAGCACATATAATTTAAAATCAATTAATTGTATGACTTACGTTAAAGATTAAATTTTAGCTTCTTCTACCTCCATAAAATAATTTAGCTTGTTTCCATATCCACATCGGTGGTCACTTGGGCTACAGTCAAGCTTGTCTTGTCTGGTTCAGTGGTGATTGGGGGTCAGGGTGAGAATCCTGTCTGGGTGTACTAAGAGACCCCATCCATAAATAGCTTTCAGCTCTCTCTTCATGAAAATTCGGGTAAATTCCTTATAATTTCTACCCTACTCATCCATACCCTATTCATGTTAATATATGGATAGCCCGTATGGTTAGTAAGATATGGTGCACATAACAAAACTTGTTTCCTGCTCAAAATTTTAATGTTTATGAATAACATTTGAGCATTATTTTCCTATTGGTGGAAATGGCCTGATATTGTTTGTACCTGACCTCATTGATGGAGTTTTGAATGCTTGCCAATAGATGTCACGAGCATATTCATTTTTATTCTTGTTTGTCAGTTGGCAACGTCCTGTCACAGTGTTTACGTCAGCTACCTTGCTCCCGCTCTTTCAATCGCTTTTATAAACTTCATATTTGATATAAGTTTGATTTAAAATGTCTGAAAGTGGTCGTCTACCTGTGCAACATGAGTTGGGATATCAACATACTTTGGTAAGTGAAACTATTTATTTGATATAACGTAGTTTTACACAATAACTACTTTTGTATTATTATTTGTACATCGTTTGGTTACTATAATTAGTGTTAATGTTTTTATTTGACATTATTATATATACATTTTAAGAGCAACTCATTCAAACTGAGCCTCAAGATGTCAACTTTCTGACTCTACATAGCGTACACACGTAGATTTAGCTGTGCGGTAGCTTGTTGACTTCAATTCGGGAGGCCAGGGTTTGATCCCGGACCAGGTATACTGACTGTGTTTTTCCACTACTACTTGTTTTCAGGGTGATGAATTAACTAACAAAGGACTTGTTGTTCTACAGTTAAGCTAGTTTGTAAGTCTTGTACTAATGCAATTGTATTCAGAAAAGATCATGTAAGATACTCCCAATAACTCCAAATAAATCATTAAAATTTACCTTTTTTTAATTTGACTTGTTGACTTGAATCTTGTTGACTTTTTAATCAATTTGATATTAATGGCATCATCGCTTAATAGTTAAAACAAAGCAAGACTAACTAAAAGTGCAATAATTATCGTGTCTAATGCAGCAAATAATTAGTTTCAAAAAATATATTTCACGAAGATAACACTACCAGACAACGTTATAATATAGGCCTATTTTTTTCAGCGCGTTTCTTACTAACCGTTCGGGTATACGCTGATAACGCTATAAATTGCATTTGACAACTAATAGGGAAATACATTAAAATATTTGGCTTTGTTTATAAAATAATTAATCAATTTGTGAACCGAATAAATGACCTTAGCTTTATTCACGCTATGTTGTTTGGAAGATGGAGACATTAATTTACTAAACCGACACGGTTACAGGTTAGAAAGAGTTGACGATGGGCACCGCCTCTTTCTACAATATACGCTGTGACAACAATGCATTTAAACACTAGAGATAAAAATATTCAAAACACAAAATTGTTAACTCTTCGTTGTTTTCGTTCTTTCTATTGTGTCATGTCCACATACTTTTCTTATAATTGCGTATAACCCGGACGGGTAGTAAGATGCGGTGCTAATAATAATAATAATAATAATAATAATAATAATGATATGTGTATAGTAAGGGTGGGGTTTTGGGGGAGGGTTAAATTTGAAGCTTAATACGTATTATATATTATTATTATTATTATTATCATTATTATTATTATTATTATTATTAGCACCGCGTCTTACTACCCGTTCGGGTTATACGCACTTACGCTAATGTGTAATGGTAGGGTGATTATGAGATGAAATAAAGGACCTACAGTTTAACGTGGAATCCGAACCACGGTGGCGGCCTGGCATTCCCACATTCACAAGATGTCTTGTCAGAGGTGAAGGAAGGGTTTGGTAATCAGATAAATCTGTGCCGGGACCGAGGATTGAACCCCGGACCCCAATACAGAAGTCTGACACCTTACCTATAGACAACCAGGTCAACAATATGTATTAGTAGGTGACCTGGTGGTCTAGGGGTAAGGTGTCAGACTTCTGTATTGGGGGTCCGGGGTTCAATCCTCGGTCCCGGCACAGATTTATCTGATTACCAAACCCTTCCTTCACCTCT
Organism: Timema cristinae; assembly: GCA_039000515.1. Lineage (NCBI taxonomy): Eukaryota > Metazoa > Arthropoda > Insecta > Phasmatodea > Timematidae > Timema > Timema cristinae. The sequence goes on along the minus strand of JBCFYV010009882.1, from coordinate 14,164,283 downwards.
GACAAGACATCTTGTGAATGTGGGGAATGCCAGGCCTCCACCGTGGTTCGGATTCCACGTTAAACTGTAGGTCCTCCATTTTATCTCACAATCACCCTACCATTACACATTAGCGTAAGTGCGTATAACCCGAACGGGTAGTAAGACGCGGTGCTAATAATAATATGTATTAGTATATGCAGTAAGTATGTCTATATATTGTAAGCCCTGTCTATAACTCTCCACAAAATTCTAGTGTACATAGTTAAAACACGCATGCTTAGCTAAATCGTCACTTAAATCATCTGGAGTAAATGAAATATCTCTTTGAATGTTATTTATTATAACATTTTAAAATTGATCTTGGCGCGTTACAACAGCCGTGACCACTCTTACGGTACCTTGTGTTTTTTTTTTCTGATTTAACCCTCATTTTAGAAATTGATGGCCTGATTCCATTAAATGCTATTATACTTCATCGTGGCAAATCCAAAAACTACCGTTATTTTGCGTGCCTTCTTCTGGCCAAGGTCAACAGCACAGATTCATGAACCTCTGAGTTTCAAATCAAAGCGAGTCCAGGGAATATATTGCACAATCAAACATTTATCAATCATTATGTATCACTTAGTGGCAGGTGATGATTAAACTCTGTTAAATGACACAAAACACGATGGATCATCTATACTTATAAAATAACATGTCCTGATTGACTGACTGACTGACTGACTGACTCATCGCCGAGCGCAAACTATCAAGGCTACAAGCATGAAATTCGTACTGTATATTTATTTTGTTATGTAGGCACCCACTAAGAAAGGATTTTAGAAAATTTCACCCCAAAGGGGTCAAAATAGGGGATGATAATATGTATGATAATATGTATGAAAGTCCGTCATTTTGAAAGTTACATAAACAAAATTTTGTATTTCGGTTATTGACGTAAAACAAATAAATACGTGTTTCAGGAATTTTGGAAATTTTATTTAATAAGGGATGAAAAAGGGGGTGAAAGTTTGTATCGGACTTGCATTATTTTTGATCTGAGGTCAAGTTATGGTCATCAACGTAACGTAATATTTTTAATTAATCTGTAAATACATATGTATATTTTCGTATTTGTATATAATCAACTTCCACGCGAGCAAAGCCGCGGGCAACAGCTATCTAGTTCATTATAATTGCTTTGCTGAGTCAGAATGGAGGATTGAGGAAGTGGAGGGAAGGTTAAGCGAGCGTTGCACTCGTATCTTTCTTTCATTTACGTTAATATTATGGTCATGGAATGAGGGGAAATAACAAGCATTTGACAATAACGATTTTTAAATCTAATTCGGGGTATTACGCGCACTTTTTGAGCCGACTCATTTTATCAGCATATGACTGACAAACTAACTTAATTTTATAGAATATATACCAGTTGATCGAGCGTTAGTTCATCACTGTGAAAGGAGAAGCCCATATTTCACCAATGATACAAGTTTTGACCACGCTGGAAATCAAACCTGGGTCTATTAATTCACCAAACAAGACGACTGAACTAAAGCAGCGAATATTTATTTAGAAGGCTAGAAGCAAATACTATTAACGGAAAACTTCACATCGGTGGGCACGTGGATTGAATGTCAGGCTCATCTGGTCTGGTTTGCCTTTGCTGGTGAGGTTGGGGTCCGAATCCTGGCTGGGTGTACTAAGGTTTCTTTTCCCTGAATGGATACTTTCCTCTAAATTCCTCCTTCCTCATCCCTGTCCCATTAAGGTAATTAAAATAGCTATAGCCTGGACGAGTAGTAAGACGCGGCTGGGGAAAGAATTACTAATGGAAACACTCTGCCATATTTTACTTAGTTAAGACATAATCCCGACTTTCAGAATCAAAGTTAGGAGTGCTACACCAACCCTGTCATTTGAAAGCAGTTTTAGATTGGTCGAGGAAAGTAAGAATTATCTTAAAAGCTTATTTTTATTTGCACTGAGGGTTGAAGGCGTCAGGCTCGCACTTGACTGGATCATTTATGACAAGAAGCTCCGAGGTTTAATTCTCGACTGGATGCACTTGAAGGTTTTTCCGTACATGATTTATCACTGCGGCTAATTTTTACTCCACGCTAATGCATATTCACAGCTTTCCTCATCCATACCCATAACTTATGTTAGTGAACCTTGCGTAGAACTTAATATTTTAATGGAAACACGTTTATAAACGTACACTTAAGAGCGTCCATCCCATGTAAATCAACTGTGTGTCACAGTCGGATAGAAATAGTAAATTTACACTAACACTATTGCACTAGGATCAGTTCTGATTAAACATTCATGGAGATAAAGAGTTGATACAAGTTCCTAATACTGAACATTGTTGAAATATTAGATGATATTGATACTGTATTGAAAAGGCCGTTTTTTGACCATTTTAGAATGGCTACACAGATAAGCACGGTCCACAAATCTTCAGTCTGTCATAATAGGTACATACTGTAGTTATTATCAAGAAACTTGGTCGCTTTCCCCATCGTCACCGCGGAAAGTTTTGAGTGATCGTTCAAATACGAATGCACTTCATACATTTCTGGCATATCTTGGTATTTTATGTTCCCTTTAACTTCCAAACCTCACGCGAGCCGGGAGCTGAGTTGGGCCTGCTATCATGAACGCTCCTAAGAGCCAGTATTTTCAACTATGCACATTATTTAACTTAGGAAACCAGATGAGGATGATAAGCTTTAAGGAAATTCATTAGTTTTGATGAAAATAGAATGAAATTTCACAATATAGAATAAATAAATATAAACTTTAAGGCTCGGTCTAAGAGTAAAGGCCTCCCTAGTTGCGTTCGATACTCTATCCATGTGATCAACCCGGAATGTGACAAGTTATTTAACAGCACTGTCTACTCTGCAGGATTTATTATCCTTCCGTGACTGGCGCTGTTGCATTTTCACAACAGCTCTAGTTTGTTATTTATTTAAGGTAATTAAGGTCGGATCCCCTCCAAGTGTTCCTCAATTAGTTCCAGCTGCGTAGTATGCCATCAAACATTCAAAAATGTTTATTTTCTGAGATACAGGAGTTTTAACTGGTGCCATACAGGAGTGTCGTGAATACGCAACGGTGCCAGTTGTGACGTCATAAGTCTGGCTAATGCGAACCTATGCTCTGCTCTAGTTGTTATTCACTTGCGGTCGCTATTATACATAAAATACGAATTGAAGGAAGGAACCCAAGGAAGAAAAGTGTCTTAAAAATGTTTTATAACAGTTTAACATTATTGTAATTATCTTGTTTTATTTGTAATAGTTGACCATTATTGTAATTATCTCTTTTTAAATAAAATTTACAAAAATACAATATCACTTTTATTTAATAATATTGCTTCAATAATGATATTATGTATTAAAGTGAGTGTTTTGATTATTATTTAGAACATCATAGGATGTTGCAAAAAAGCAACGGCGCCAGTCCTTATGTTATTTTTTTTAGTGCCAGTAACCAAAGGTTATTAAAATGGTAGCTCTGAACTTTTAAGACCAGCTAAAATAATCTTAAACTATCTTAATATTCTGTTGAGATCCTAATAAAAAACATCTAGACCATTTCTTTTTATCTCAGAGCAGCGAAGTTTATTGTAAGAATAAGATAATTTCACCTTATAGTTTTTTCTAATTATTAAGCTTAAAATTTAAGGGTGTATTTCACCTCTATTCAGAGATGAAATATATTTTGAAATAACCAACGTGGGTTTAGTGTTGATCTAGACTGCCGAGGACGGGGAGATCGAGATTTGAATCTCACTTGGGTGAACTGGGGGTGGTTTTTCCTATTTGGTTTCCCACTCTCCCTCCACGAAAATGTGGGTTCACTTCCTCTAATCCAACCTTCCCAATTCCTAACCCATTAGCGTAATTAGTACTCAAGCGAATAACCTGAACGGGTAGTAAGACGCGGTGCTAAATAATAATCTAGCGCGGGATTCCTGGACGTGTGCAACATATTTCAGCACTAGTAGGCGGGTCCATTAAAAGCTTGTCTCTCCACAAGGATAACGCGTACAGTTAGGTAAAGTCAGGAAGCCCGTTATTTGAACTGGAAACTCATGTAACCATAATGACGGAAATGAAAGTATAACAATTTTGTATTTACATTAAATAATAATTCAAATATAGTATATACAGTTAGACATAAGGAAGGGTTATTATAAGCTTTTAATAACTTTTAGGGTTATTTTTTTAATCAATAAATCAAACAATACATTATTCCAGAATGACCAATTTTAGTGACTTTTAATTGATGTTGGTGGTCAAACGAGGACGCCCTATAAAAACCAGGGCTTGTTACAGCTTGGACCAAGCGTCTCATCTTGTGCGGTTTTCTGTAACCTACATTAGAAAAAAGTGAAAGAGAGACCAGAAAAACCATTTTACCACATTTAAATAAGGTACAACACTATTACACACACTTTCTCATGTTGTTTACAAACATAGATTGTCAGTACACTGCCTTTAAGTAAGTTTGCCTCATTAAAAATAAACACATAATCAATCTTGTTACAATAAGCATTATATATAATACTATACATTTTAAACAAAATGGTTCATATGTTTTAAACACATTTAAATTGTTCAAAAACAAGTTATTTGCAAACTATCTTAAAATTATTTAAGTTTCACAACTCAGAACTTAATATAATTTATAATGAAAAACTATTACCAGATAGGCTTATTCATTTTGCACTCGATCTTCAAAGTCAATTCTGAAAATTTTCCATTTTCTTATCATTTGATTTAAGTAAACTAGGCCTACCCTTACATACATTTATTTTAGAAAAAATAGGAAAGCATTATTATTGATCGTGTAAAATAGTCCACCCAAATCATTTTCGAACAAAATAGTTGGAGCATTTTTGAGAAAAATTCAAATTTTACCAAACGTAAACTACTATAAAATTATTTAGAAAAAATACATATATAACATTATTTATAATGTAAGAAACTTAATGGAGACCACTTTTGAACTGCTTGAGTTATATTTTAAAATATTCAAATTAACAGTTATCAGTGAACCCTTAAATGAATTTTCCCCCAAAAAACAAAAATAGGCTTACAGTGTTATTTGTCATTTCAAACACTCCCTATATATCCATTTTATACAAAACCTTTAGAGCTATTTTCGAAAAGTTTTGAATTAAAAAAAAAACACTCATTTGTTAACCACTCTTAATTTGAGGGCTAAGGCCAAACTAAAACAAAAAATCCTTAGTCGATGCTTTACAACATGTATAACATATCCTTAAAAATAAGGGTATTTCATTGATGAGTGATTCTTTTTTTTTTTTTTAGTTCCACATTTTTCGAAAATGGCTCTAACTAATTCAGTTAAAATCCATATTTAGGATTGGTTTGACATGACAAATAGCATTTTATGTTTGCTTTATGGGCAAAAATTCGCTTAAGGATAGTTTACTTATGAGAGATTTTTGAAAATTTGAAATGTTTCGAAAATAGCTCTAACGATTTGGTCTAAACTGTCAAAATTATTAAACAAATATCGAACTCTGCTGGATGTTTAAGTAATCTTTGCTAATACCTTTAAGTTAGTTTATGCAACATATCTTGTCGAAGATTATTATTATTAGCACCGCGTCTTACTACCCGTTCGGGTTATACACACTTACGCTAATGTGTAATAGTAGGGTGATTGTGAGATGAAATGGAGGACCTACAGTTTAACGTGGAATCCGAACCACGGTGGAGGCCTGGCACTCCCCACATTCACAAGATGTCTTGTCAGAGGTGAAGGAAGGGTTTGGTAATCAGATAAATCTGTGCCGGGACCGAGAATTGAACCCCGTACCCCAGAATAGAAGTCCGACACCTTACCCGTAGACCGCCAGGTCACCTCTGGTCGAAGAACCATTCCCAACTGACGCTACAGGCTTGCTTTTCATTCCTAGCAGCAGGTGGTTTCCGATTACCTTGGAACACAATACAACCCTGAACCCGCACGGAGTGTCGGAATATACACAATTAGAAATATATTTAATAAAAAGTGCAAACACGGTGCTGTATAAAACAATGATCTGCTATAGTTAATCCTAGTATTATAAGTTTAGCCAAACACAAGCTAAACAAAAATGCGATTTGAAAGGGCCCAAAGAAAATAAGATATCACTGCATTTCACTCAAATCCTAAATCAAACTATACCAAAACTTTGTCTTGAAATGGGAACATAGTACGCTATGTTTCGGTTGGTTACATATATCTATGGTCAACTTTCCTCTCAAATAGGGCTGGTTAACACTGAAAGCTAAGCTAAGATTTGCTTTGTTAACCATTTAGAAAAATAGTGGACCATGTATTTGAGTGTGCTGGTTCACACAGAAAGCTTAACTTCATTGGAACAGACCAGAAAAAACCCACAGTGAATTCAGGAGGGAAAAGAGAAACCATAGCTTGGATTAGCTTAGCTTAGCAATGAGTGTGAAACCAAATTGACAAAACCTTAGCAAGGAAAAGCACAGCATAGCATAGCTTATCTTATCCTATCTTATCATAGTCTACTGTTCTGTAAGAACCGGCCTTAATGCAATTGCATTTAATCTGAATCTAGACTAAATATATTTTCATCTTGCGCTGCATTTTACCACCCGTATGGGCTATCCACATATTTATACTAATAAGACAGAGGTGTGGAAGGTAGAATTGATATGAAATGTAACTGAATCTACTGTACGTGTGGATTGTGGAGGAATATTTGAGAACATTTAGAGACTCACCCTCAGTCCACCCAATTTGGATTTGAGCTCCAACCTACCCATTAACTCCAAAACATATAGACAAGCCTGACATTAATTTTAGTCACGTGCCCACCGATGCTAATAGTAAAGGCTTTAAACAATTCAAAGTAATAATTAAAACATACGTATTAAACAATATTTGATTTATAACTCATCATAATTGTCTATTTTTTTATCACCGCGTCTTACCACCTATTCGGGCTACACGCTCATTATGGTCTACTAACTTTTCTTTTTATTAACATATTTTGCAAAATTTAGACTTTCTTCTGAGCTGATATTTTAGGATTAAAGGGATAAGGGCTATTATTTTATTTCAGTAGAGCAATAAAGATAAGTTATCTTTATAACCCTATTTATTATGTAATAGGGTACTTTAAGAGAAGCCAAGTTTTTATCTCCAATCAGGTTCATTGGAAGGTGGTTTTCTTACACTTTAGTTTCACATTTTCCAAGCGAAAGCTAGTGCATTTAATCAATTCTCCCTTTTAATTGAATTCATTTAGGTGAAATATTTGTAGTCGTTGATGGCCAGTAACTTACTGTAACTAGAGCGTAAGACTCACAAACTTAGTTTTGACCTCGGGCAGCAAAGCGCACTGATTAAATATTTAATGACTATAATGAATACAATATTATGGTTGTATTGATAGTCCAAGTGAATCATTATTGGACCATAAATTAATCATTTACTATATAGTAGTAATGTGTTTATTCTATTAATCACGAATATGTTCCCAGCAATAAAAATAATATTTGTTTCAAATATATTAACTATAAACTTATGATAATAAAATCCCTACAAACCTCTTTGTACAAATCTTGCTGGCAGGGAAGGAGCTCAGCATTTAAGGAAGTGTGTGGACTAATACCGTAATAAGGATGAAGGACGTGACTGGAGCCTCAACTTTGTTTTAAAATTAGCATTCTTACATTAGCAGCCATTAAATGGTGTAACTATTATAAAAGTAATCACTTACAATACAAAGTGTAATAAAAAAAAGACTATATTTTCAAAGTAGTTGGCGTATTATTTCCATCTTAGTTTGGCTCCTCGTATCTAACTACACTAATGGGTTAAGGGTGAATATACCAGCATTTGTGTATGTAGGGAGAGTGGGAATTTATTTAGTAAATTCACCCTACAGGGATTTCAACCTTGACCTCAACGTCCCAAGAAAACAAGACTAAATGAGTCTGACATTTAGTCCTCGTGCCCATCAATGTGAGTAACAACAAGGATACATTTGTCCTTACAATATAACTAAATATGCTTCCATCTCCGTGGCTGAGTGGAGAGGGTCTCCTGAATAGATTCCAGATGGTGCCTAGGGGGTAAAGTGCTAGTTTTTATGTAAAATTTATTATTTAAATGTAATATTATTTTATGTTGATTAGACTTGCTTAAAGACATTTGTATTAAACAATTCTAACTTCCTCATCCTTACCCAGGCACGGATTCAAGGGGGAGGGGGGTCTAAGGGTCAATGACCCCCAACCCCCCCCCCCCGTGAAAGTTGGAAAATTAATACAAAAAACAAAATGAAAGTTCAAATTTTAGAAATAAAATACAACACAAATAAATTTTATACAATTTTTAATCTTTTTACACGCAGACATCTCTTAAGCCAGGTCAACACGTGCGTTATTCGTCCACGTTTATTTAATGCTGATATGACTCACATAAGTGTGAAAATATATTCGTTTTCAAGTAAGAATATTTGTCGTGCATTGCGAATAACAAACATTGTTCCGGATATAGACTGTAGACTAGCACACATCAAAGAAGACTGAGAGCAGTTCATCCACGAATACCGGATATAGAGTATGTGTGAACAACAGGAGCGGTGGAACTGTGGGGGACTCTGCCCCCTGGAAATAATTTGTCCCTGCCTGGAATAAATTACATCCTAGATATAGTTCAAATCCTCTGATATTATCGAATATTAAGGTGAAACTTGGCCTTAAATTAAACTTCAAATTACTTCTAGATGCATTCTATTGTCAAAAATTTGCCGGAGAAGACCTCTTCTAATAACGACTAGACTAGAGGCATCTAACTGGCAGAAAAAGTCAAGGGAGGAAGGATCTAAATAGCTTCCAAGGTCATCCAAATTTCAAAAAATGTTTTGGGGAGGACAGTTACAAATTCTGAATTTTCTGAAATTTCTGAAAGAGTTCAATTTTCACAATTTTATCGGTGAAAGACCACTTCAAAGATCATCTTCAAGAGGTATCTAATCATCTTAAAAAATTAAGGTGAGGATCACCATAAATAGCTTAGAGGGGCATCCAAATTTCAATTTTTTTTATGTGAGGAGCACTTTAAATGGTCTATAAAAGAATTTAATTAAAAAAAATCAAGTCGAAGACTACTCATTGCTTTTAGAGTGAACAATTTTTCAAAAAAAATTGTTGAAAGAGGGCCACTCCAAATAGTTTATAAAATCTATCCGATTTTAAAAAATTGGTGAGGATGACCATGGTTTAAAACATACATAAAATCAAATATGAATGAGAAGCTATTAAATGACTTTAAACAGAAATCTAACATTGTAAGAAACATATTTTTTAATTACGAACCCCCCCCCCTTATGAAAATGATCTGGATCCGTCCCTGTCCTTACCCCATTAGCGTAATTTAAATGCAGATGTCCAGTGTGGGTAACAAAATGTGGTGGAAAAAGCCCGAAGAAAACCTCTTTACTATGATTTACTCCAACAGTAAAGGTAAATTAGAGTCCTGATGTAGTGAGTGGCTCAAGGTCAGACTGATGTCTTCTCTCTCCATGGGAATCTACGTCTTCTATCATTATACCCGCAATATGATGTCACTCTTCACTGTAGTTACATCATGCCAGCACAATGAATGTTTAATGAACTCGAGCTTTAAGGTAACTCGTGTGCTTGTCACGTGGTTGGTACTGTAATCTGTTTTTTCTTAAAGAATTGCCGCCATAAAAAAATTCAACGTATTTGAATAAGTGCAAACTAAGAATTTGTATCAATCCTAAATTTATTTCATGATTATTTGCAGTGCATACTATTCCCCATTTTTATCGATTTTTCTTTCGCCCCAAACATTTATAAAAAAACAAAACATAGACTAGAAAACATTTTTCGATGTAATACAATCTTTTTTAAAATCTGAGGTATTTCATTTACATTTTCTAAACTGACTGACTATATTACCACACTAGCTAACTTAACTCTAGTATATACACAACAGTCAGTCCTACAACCATTAATTTATCACTGTATAATGTATCAAGACTGATACATTTTTTTCGGTCCTGCCAAGAATCAAACCCAGGACCCTTAGTTCAATAAGTCAAATCATTTATAAGGGACAAATTTCAACAGAATTCCATATTTTTGGAAATTTTTATTGCCATACCAACTTTAGTTTTAAACTATATAAGTTACCCACTTCGTTGGTCACATAGTCTAAGGCACTCTTCTTACACCAAACTAGACTATTACTGATGACGTGACGATCGAGGTTAGAATCTCGGCTGGGTGTATTGAGGATATTTTTCCACTCTTACTCGACGCAAATGTGGGTACACTTCCTCTAAATATTACCTTCTTAGTCCCTAAAACCATTAGCATTGTTAGTACATAAGCGTATGGCCCGAATGGATAGTAAGCTCGGTGCTAACCCCAAAACAAAAGGTTTATGGAGGGTAGACTCGGATATCCGGTTACTACGAGTTACGAACCTGCCTGCATTCAGAGGGGAGTTCCCTCTATTTGAGAGAAAACACTAATTGAAAGTATTTTTGTATTATATCTCACATAGGTTTTAAGATTTTTGTATTTATTTGGTGCATTTACTATTTAATAAGTACTTCTTTAACAGACTAATTAGGCCTATATCAGCATTTGAATTACAAACTAACTTAATTTTTATAGCACATACAACAAACAGACCCTAGCTATGAATTCATGGCTGTGAATAGGGAAATACCAACTTGAATATTTTTTTTTTCTGTCGTCTTGATATTTGAAGCCAGTAAGTAACCTTAGCTAAGAAGATAGACAGAATAAGACTAGTTGTAGTATATTTGAGGGCGCTCATGTTTTAAATTATGACAGTGAATAAACTATGTATTAGTATCAAATTATTTATAGAAAGTTACTTTCATAAATATTTATTTTTTATTATATAATCAAAAATATTTCAAGGATCCAAGTAAAATAATTTCATAGAAAACTAAAATATGTATAGCAATTTTTGTTGACAATGAGGTCGAGATTAAAATCTCGTTTAAATTCATTGAAAATGGTTTTATAGCTAATTGTAGATAATTGTTTAATAGCCTTTGTGTTAGCATGTATGAGCTAAAAACATATATATTTCAATAAAATTTGTGTGCACCGATTGTTACTTTGTTGTTGAGTTTCAACCTGCTCTCCAAATCAGGAGTGTTTATTTTAATTCTGCAGTTTTTAATTTAAAAAAAATTCTTGGAGCCTCAAAGTAATTTTCAATATTATTTTTTTAGAATCTTTTATAATTATTCCCTATGTATACCATAATAATATCGTAATATATAGAAACCATAAAACTAATATCTGTATCATAATGTGTTGTATCTATTATATCTTATGTATGTATTTTAAATAGACTACCAGATATACTAAAGATGCATATATATATATATATATATATATATATATATATATACAACAGATGTAATATAGATATTAATCAGTTTTTATGGTATATGTTCAAGTGAATAATGAAGATGTTTCTGTCATTACAAATCACACAAAAGCGTCAGTTGAGTTAAGTATACCTGAACTACACTATATTCATCAGGCCTCCCTTTATATAATTATATATTCATAAAATATATGACATATTGAGTTATTTTTAATTTAATGTTTTATTAAATGCTCATACTCTAACATATTAAAGCAAAGATCACTGAACGTAAAAAAAATAGCGCTACAGAACATAGTTGAAAGACGCTTACAGAATTGACACCGTAGAATCTAAATCTTGAAGCAATGGATTAAAAGCTTATCTCTGAAATATTTCTTACTAAGCTCTGACGTAGTGAACTAAGGGGTATTCAACCATAATAAATACAAAGATAATAACCTATAAATAAAAATAATAATCATCGTTTATAACAGTATCACAATAATGGATAAATAAAGTATTAAAAAAAAGATGCCAAGGAAGGCTCTAACTATGATCGTGTTTACAAATCAAGACAATCTGCTGCACGTTAAATATTATAAACAAGGCCATTCTTTTCTATGGCACTAGGTCCTGGCCCAGGATGGCAATCTCTGTCTAAGAAAAATAAGTAAAATAAAGATAATAAATGTGCTGGTAAAGAATAATTAGTAAAATACCTTTTCATTATATATTGATTGATAGAGAATAAAGTTAGAAAAATTAAAAAGCATAGAACTTTTTATGAATATCAACACACATGTTTTTAAAAACTTTATTGCAACATATGAATCCACAAAAAGTGTTTGAATTTGCGAAGAAATTGTTAAGAATGTTATTTATATAAAATAATTATGAATACAAATTAAACATAAATAGACTACTTACTGTAAATAAAAATATACAAATTAAATTAATAAATGTCCAAATACCACTTTTATTTTTTATAGTAATATTTAGATTTTCAAATATTGTGTATAATATAACATTTAAATATTTATACGATTTTCTGTAGTAAGCTATTATGTCACAAAAAATCTTCTACTTACATTTAACAGTTAGGAAACCAAATAAACTAAGTATGTTAGTTAAAACGTTAAACGCTACTAATGCAAATATTAATTTTTAAATATTTTTTCAAATTTAATAAATCGCCAGAAATTACTATTCTTAGTGATTCTATCAAATATTCCACTTAATCATTCCTCTTAAAGCTGACTCCGACAACTACCATATTAAAAACAAAATAAGTTAGAGTTATTTGTGAACAAGGTTTCATTGAAATGTGACTGAAGTATTACTAGGATTAAATGAACACCTATGTGTAGCCTACCTATGTTATATTATCCAAATTGTTAATGGTCCAAGCAAGTAGTGCTTTATGTGTCTAAATAGTTTCACAAAAAACAAATACTGTGGCGAGGTGACTTTACTCACATTGGAAATAAACATTATATACACTAGGTGGTGAACACAGGGTTCTTTGCCAGGTGCACCACACCTGGGGGGTGGTGGGCTGCCCCCACCAATGTCGGTTAAAAGCTTTAAAGTTGGGAATTTTGTGAGATTTGAGATCTGGAGTTGGGAAATTCTAGACTTATTCTGCATCCCCCATTACTTTCTATTATGAAAGTCCTTAACCACAAACTTGTACAGACAAATTTAAAATTTCACAAATGTTGGTCCCTATTCTACAAAAAATCCCAATTTCAAAAATCGTCAAACATTTGAAGGAGAGTCCTTGTTTAGTATATTGTAGAAATCTCAGTTAATCAAGTAGTCTAGTAGCGCCGTTGTCAGTAGACAGAGACAACGGCCGGTGAGTGTATACCGAATGGGGTATAGAAACGAATCGTAACGGAACATGAGCTGCCCAATAGCAAAATTTCACTCAGTCAGCAATGCTCTAAGTGCCAGCATTGTCAGCCAATGTTTTGTTTATGGTTTAGTGTTTTTAGTTGTGACTTTCGTGGCTGCTAGACTGTCACAGTTTTATGATTTAAATTATCATATGTTGTACAGACAGTGTCTTAATTAGAATACCCATTTCAAGATTAACTGAAATTTGTTTTAAGATATTATATTTAACTAACCTAACCTTCCATTATAAAATAAATAAAATTTAAACTAGCTTAAAGATCAAACCCTTTCTTCGCTTGTCCATTTCATGGACCGGCCAGCACAAGCGCTGGACTATTTGTTGCCCAGTTCGTGAATTGGTCAGGAGGAAAGGCCAGTTCACAGAATGGGGTGTAATATATTTATGTTTATGTATTTAATTGTAAGTACTGTACTTTGAGAAAATGGCAGTCAAAACCACATTTTTCTCTCCACCGATTCTCACTTCATATTCGGGCTATGCGCATATATTCTAACTACGCCAACTATATAAGGAGGAGGAAGGTAACATTAGGAATAAACACTCCCAGAACACCCGACTGGGACTTGAACCCATATCTCCCCTTAATCAACAGTACAGTCTATTGAGAGTGAGGCGGGCCAACTACATATATTAGGGGCAGTCAAAAACCCTTATTTTATATTCTACCTGTATGAAGGGAGGTGGGACAGAGAGGCATTGCACTATTAAGAATAATCCGCCCCACCCCCCTCCTGAAATAAATTGGCCCCCTCTATGTGTATTTTATTTCCCTGTTACATTCTCGAATATGAAGTTGAAATTTGGCCTGGCATCAAACTCGGAACAGTTTCTAGAGTAAACCAATTTTTAAAGAAATTTGCCACTGAAGGACCACTAACAATAGCTGCTTATGTAGAGGAGTGTAATGTTAAAACCAATTATAGACAAGGATCCGCCACCTCCATATGGATGAGTAGAAATAACACATTTTAGGAAAACATTGTCGGCTTTAATTTGTTTGACAACATGAAGGGTACACGGGGAAAATGGGGAAAGTCACATTAAACACACTTTCCAGGACAACTACTACTATATCTCAAACCACGTGAAGCCCCCAGTAAATATTTTTTAGGACAACTACTACTATATCTCAAACCCCGTGAGATCCCCAGTAAATACTTTCCAAGACAACTACTACTATATCTCAAACACCGTGAGACCCCCAGTAAATACTTTCCAGGACAACTACTACTATATCTCAAACCCCGTGAGATCCCCAGTAAATACTTTCCAAGACAACTACTACTATATCTCAAACCACGTGAAGCCCCCAGTAAATACTTTCCAGGACAACTACTACTATATCTCAAACACCGTGAGACCCCCAGTAAATACTTTCCAGGACAACTACTACTATATCTCAAACCCCGTGAGACCCCCAGTAAATACTTTCCAGGACAACTACTACTATATCTCAAACCCCGTGAGATCCCCAGTAAATACTTTCCAAGACAACTACTACTATATCTCAAACACCGTGAGACCCCCAGTAAATACTTTCCAGGACAACTACTACTATATCTCAAACACCGTGAGACCCCCAGTAAATACTTTCCAGGACAACTACTACTATATCTCAAACCCCGTGAGACCCCCAGTAAATACTTTCCAGGACAACTACTACTATATCTCAAACCACGTGAAGCCCCCAGTAAATACTTTCCAAGACAACTACTACTATATCTCAAACCACGTGAAGCCCCCAGTAAATACTTTCCAGGACAACTACTACTATATCTCAAACACCGTGAGACCCCCAGTAAATACTTTCCAGGACAACTACTACTATATCTCAAACCCCGTGAGACCCCCAGTAAATACTTTCCAGGACAACTACTACTATATCTCAAACCCGTGAGACCCCAGTAAATACTTTTTTTTAATAATTTCGAAATGACAGAGACCTCTTCTAATCATATTAAAAAGTTTATTAAAAACGGTCTCATAATTGTCTAACAGATGACAGAACTAACATTTGAGTTAAAATTGGGCTTCCCATTCTTTTCCCCGGTACTCTCTATATAATAATTCCAATACATGTAGATAAGTTTTAGATTGATTATTAAATTCTAGAACCTTTTTAAGAAATTATATAAATTCCATCACATTTTAAAGAAAACTGTTAAAAATATTGAATTATTAATGTATTGACCTAATTACTTAATATAAGATTTCATAAATATCCTTAATCGATCAAATTTTGGCAGTGAGTTAGTAGATTTTCCCAACTTATCAATTATATTGACTAATAACTGAGGATTAAAACACTTTCTAGATTGTATGAAAATAAATGTTTGATAGATGTATCATATTTAACAATCAATTCTATATATACATATAGTTATGTTTATTTATGATAAGCATGTTATATAAGTGTGATTAGTAGATTAAATGAACATTAATTAATCAATTGGACTGACACACAACTCTTTGAATTATAATATATTTATGAGGTTGTATTATTATTTACATTATAATTGCTCTTTTAATAATAATAATAAGTCACTCTTAACTGTACAGATAAAATTCAAGCTCTTATTAAGGTGAAGTTATTATTGTAAAGTTTTTGTTTTTCCCCAGAAGGGAACAGAGGATCCTCAATTTTGAAATCTCTCTCTGTTGCGGGAAAAGCAAGCTTTATTGGAAATAAACACCATTACGTGAAACTATAACGGCACCATGCTTGTAAGCAAGGGTGCGGCATACTTGAAGAATACTCCTAGCACAGAGGTATTCGCTGTTGAAAGACAGTTCTGAAGTTTCAAATTAGAACTTTTTTTGGGACCATATTTTAAAATGGCATTGTTTGTTTGGGTAAAATTAGATAAATGTTTTTATCCATCTATTTTTATCTCACAACTTCGACATTTTACATTAAATTTCGTTGAAAATGAGCTAATTTCTCCTATTCCTAAAATTTGATCAAATTATAAAATTGAAAATGATTTTTTAATTGTGTTGTAATTTGTTGATACCTTTCACCTCCATTTTAGTGTGAGCCATATTTAAAAATAACGTAACATTTATTAAATGATGTGTGATTTACGTAATCTACACCGTGTCTTGGTGATATGGAGGTCTGGGGTTCAATCCTCGGTCCCAGCACTGATTGCCAAACCCTTCCTTCATCTCTGACAATACGTGTATTAATTACAACTTGTGAATGTGTGGAATGCCAGGCCTCCACCATGGTTCGGATCCCACGTTAAACTGTAGGTCCTCAATTTCATCTCACAAACACCCTACCATTACACATTAGCGTAAATGCGTGTAACCCGAACGGGTAGTAAGACGCGGTGCTAATAATAATAATAATAATAATAATAATAATAATAATAATAATAATTATTATTATTATTATTATTTATTATTATTATTTAAGGATCAAATAGCCGAAGCTATTATTTATGCATTTTAGTGAGGATTATTCCATCTAGATATTATGTTCTGAAAATTGAAAAATGACACCTGGACACAGGAATCGAACCCAGGACCTTTAGCTCAGTATGCCAATGCTCTAACTGCTAAGTTGTCCAACCCTGTGCGATTCCTAAACATTATAATAACTGAACATGTGGCTGCAATAAGCCAACTAGCGAGTCGCAGATGGCTGCGTTATCTGATAGCAAGTGATATTAGAAATCACACATTTGTAGCCGACGATTTCCCCACGTCCATCATAGACTCTGCCTTAAAATATGAGTGAGGAATGATCCTGGACACGGGACGACTCCTGGATAGCTCAGTGGTTAGAGCAGTGGCGTACAAAACTAAAGGTCCTGGGTTCGATTCCCGTGTCCAAGTGTCATTTTTCAATTTTCAGAAAATACTACTACTCCGTGTCTCAGTGGTACGCCAGGCAGCTCCATTCAATCTTAAAACCACTAAATGGTGCGGTGCACTGTTACAGATTTTCTCGCTCACGAGGGGTGCACTTAGCAGACGTAGGGCCCTGAGCAAACTTCCCAGTTACCTGGATCAACCCTCCTCCCCCTAAATAGTTAAAAACACCATTTTTGCTGATGTTATTACGGTTGTTTGTATCTATATACTAATTTTCAACCATATAAGGTATCAGGAAATGCCCTAAACGGTAAATACATTTAATAATCAATATGATAAGCCGTGCTTTTATATATTTAAGAGTTGATTTCTCCCCAACTCATCATTCGATTTTCTTCTGCTGCGAGTTTGATATAGATACAGTTAAAAAAAACTGTGCCAAGTTTGAACTAAACCAGTGAATGCGTTCTAAAGCCATCATGAGACATACCCACCACAGACAGACAGACAGACACATGCAACTCTAGTTAAAACTGAGACCTCCCTTCACCCGGTCAATAAATCAAACCACATGACAATGTTTTTATTTGTTTTTACACTCTGAGAGTATTTGCTAGATCGCCCAATAAAAAATGTCCACCCCAACTTGAATCTCCCCCTCTGTTATCTAATCATGCACTGGGTCCCCCAATTCATGAGGTCCTGTTTGGGCACACACCCCTAAGGATAGCCCTATCAATTATCTTAAAATGTAGCCACTTACTTAAAACACGTACGATGTATGAAACGAGATAATAGATAATGTCACAGAAACATATTGAAAGGAAAAAAAATATCATATTTCCTCAAGGAGCATAAATGAAATAATACACACTTTTACATAAACATGTTGAGGAAAACGTAACATCTCTTTTCACCAAAGAGCGTAACAATCAACTCCTCATTTCCCAGATCTTAATTTAAAAATATATTTTGGCCAATAGCTCGGAAACTATCAGTTTTATAAAAATATGTTTCACTTAAAAGTTTTTCTATTTTTAATTGGAGATATTCCCGTGTGTGAAATACCCTCTAAGTAATTTTCACAGAAAATGAGATGTACCATGTTGTTTGTAGTGTTAAACATTGTATAGATACGAGTTTTAATCAATATATTTAAAGTGGATTTGGAGAAAATCGCTTTTTTATTCTCTCTTCGCCTGATGTAAAATACCCTCAATATTAGGGTTGGATGGATAGTTACAAAAACTCTTCTGGGAAACCCTATGAAAACCCTAGATAGCACATTTTAGGCGAAGATACAGACAGACAGACAGACGGTATCGTGAAAATCACTTTTTTTGGGATCAGAGGGTCAATAAAACTCAACATCTATCAAAGTATCAAATTAGAGTTTTTATTATTATTATTATTATTATTATTATTAGCAATGCGTCTTACTACCCGTTCGGGTTATACGCACTTACGCTAATGTGTAATAGTAGGATGATTGTGAGATGAAATGAAGGACCTACATTTTAACGTGGAATCCGAACCACGGTGGAGGCCTGGCATTCCTCACATTCACATTTTTATTATTACAATTCTTTCTCTGACACCAGTCGGTATCATGTCTGCCTACTAAGGGTACCGGGTTTAATTTCCGGTATGGTGGAGAAATTATCATCGGTGAAAAGTGGGTTTATCCTTTCACAGTGATGAATTATTGTCTGGGGGACTGGATGTTGTGTCTGTCCTAATCTTAAGTTATATTATAAGACATATGAAGCTAGGACAGGCCTATCAAGCCGTTAGCGCAAAATAAATGACTAGTAAAAAAGTGACCCAGTCTGGAAACAGAAATGGATGTAAAAAACAAAACTTTCTCTCTTCGAAAGGTCGTGATAAAGTAAAAGGTTATATTGAATCTTGTTATGAAGTAAAGCTAATGTGTTTTAATGTATATTAAAATTAAGGGGGGGGGGAAAGGATAAATCATTGGAGGTCCGTATTTTTACAGTTACTATGATAATAAACTTATTTGGCCAAAATCAGATATAGTTTCAGTAGTTACGTTTATTTTTAATTTTTACACATAGTTATATCAACAGCTCTTGAATATCTGCCATGAGCATCGTGGAATTTGATCAGTACTTTCTCTCTTCGTTTAAAAAGTTCTGGTTTGAGTACTGCCCATCACCAATATCCAAGAGCTGTTGAGATAACTATGCCCATCACCAATATCCAAGAGCTGTTGAGATAACTATGTCCATCACCAATATCCAAGAGCTGTTCAAAAAACTAAAATTAAACTAAACGTTTGTACTGAAGCAATATTTTATTTATTTTGGTCAAAAAGTTTTAATCATATGAAAACTGCAAAAATGTTGATCTTCACCCTATCTTAAGGTATTTAAATACATTATTCACACAAACACCCTTAATTTAATTTGCTATATCATAGGGAAAGAGGAAGGAGGAGGATTCAAATATTAGATTGCTTGAAGGAAAGAGGAACATTCTAGGAGCTGAAGGAGGAAGCAGAGGACAGGCCTCATTGGCGGTCTGAGTTCACTGACAAAAGGAATGGACCTGTCGTAAGACAGAACACACAATAATAAATAATAATATCAAGATATATTTTTTATTATATGGAACACATATTATTGGTAAAACTATAACAAAAGTTAAAATATCTAAATATTTAACAAACAAAACATATTAACTGGTGTATATTTGTTCCGGTCAGCTAAAGTTGCTGTGTTACCCACACGTTCATATGAAACAAATGAGTGACACACAGCAACCAACAGAAAATAATGAGTGATGTTAGTTCATATTATATTACCAAGGCAGGCGTGTTAAACTAGTGGTCGGTGGACCTTAACACGGTTAAACCAGATTCTTCATTTTATAAACTTGGTGAAAATACAACATTTCGTAATGGGATTTTTGAGAATTAGGCATAATTTTGATAATTCTGGAATTTGAGGTTGGTGTATCAAATATTTATCCCTTTCTTCAACATGAATCAATCCCCAAAAATGGTTGTATTTGTGCACCCAATATGTGCAGTGTTTGGTAGCAGCTGTATTCTCAGAATAAATGAAACAAAAAACCAGAGAGATAAAAATAACTTGGGAATAAGATTTAAATCACAACGTTAACACCCTTGTCGCAACATTGTTACATTAGTCTTATTGTTTTAAATATGAGGCTTATTCATTTCTTTTAGTAATAATAATAATAATAATAATAATAATAATATTGTTTGAATTATTTTTACCTAAGATGATATTAAAAAAACTCCATGAGCCCGCAATTGAGCTATACCGACCGAGCAACAGCCACCGTTAGCTATGAGAGTGCCAACATTTGTGGATAGAGGGTGTCATGTAGTCAGCACAGTCACTAATCTCAGTTTTCTAACTTGAAGATGCCACTTCTTTACCAAGTATCTCCTCACTTGTCCTCACGAGACTGAGTTGACCCTGTTCCAGATCCACTTCTTCACAGAACATTCTGGAAGCGCCGGGGATCGATCCACGGACCTGTGGATCTGTCGTCGCCTAGAAATGCGGCCACCTCACTGTTTCTATTATTCAACACGGCCTTTATGATGAGACAAGTGTGACACCCTGGTATAAGGCGTCACTCTTGAAATTACTGGATTGCTGATAACGGACAGGTCGGGTTTTGAATCCCGGTCTGGGGTACTGAGGAGAGTTCCACTAAATGTTTTTCCACTCTTCCTTCACGCAAGTGCAGGTACACTTTCTATAAATTAAATCTTCATCTCTTACGTACTAGCGTAATTATACTCCACGTACATATAACCCAAATGTGTAGTCAGATGCGATGATAAAATAAAATAAAATAATATAGATACCCACATGCTTATTTAAATTTAAGTAAAAAACCCGTATATTTTAATTTTTGTGGTATTGGTAGAGGGCTTCATATGAAGGTGGAACGAGATAAATTTGTTTTGAATTTTACAAATGTTATTTATCGACTACTATTTAAATTCAGGAACACTAATTATTCCTGAACATAGGTTAGACGCGTGAAAATCTCTGTTTAACTTGTGTCTACTAATTGAACCTATTAGGAATACCATTTCCTTTGAAGCTTTTACCAGGTCTAAACGAGCAGTTTAGTTTGTTCCTGGTTAGCTAAAAGAGGATAAAAGATGATCAGTTAGCTATGGTGTTTTTTCCTTAAAGGTATGCCTATTGCCTGTAGTTACTTATATGAACTCAGAAAAATTACCTTATTATATCCATAACTTGTCCCTAATTTGGTTATAATATTTTTCACAATAAAGATAATAGGATAAAATCATCATTATATTAAACTAGGATTAGTTACCCTGTTATCTTAGATCTAAAACTATTTAAACTGTTGTGGTAATTGATTTGGTCTTGAAACTCAAATAATTTGGCAATATTTTGGTATTTTTAGAGGACTCTGCCCTTTAATTGATAATTCACATTAATTCATTATGTTTTCTATATAGAGTAAGGTCCCCATATCCTCGGGTAATACGTTCCTAGCTCTACCGCGGTTACGTGAAACCACGGATAGTAATAAACTATTGTGTAACGTGATATGCATGTAACACACATAAATACGGTAAAGTTTAATTGTTACAGTATTAACAACATTAAAGTACATAATAACGTGTACTGTACACTACGGTGTACTGACTACTCTCCATTCTTCTTGTTGCAACGATCACATGATGATGGTAATATGATAGTACTATTCCTACGATGAGGAGATGAAATGGAGTGATGGTATAGGCAATGTGTCTTATAAACTATCTTTTTCTTTAGTTAAACATAAATAAAATTGGGCAACGGTAAACCACGGGTACTGAATCGGTGGATTTTGGGGTTCTATTCTATATTTTTTTTCTTAGTAATAATATTGTATTGTTTAGAACACCGTAGTATATAATTAGCTTTATCCTACCCTTTTATCCTATGTGAACCCAGTTTTCTGATATATGGTTAGCCGTTTCACAACTTAATTTTATATTAACAAGAATTTAGGTGTTTGGAAAGCTTCAAAATGTCGAAGTAAAAGGTAAAATCTCCTTCGCTTTGACTTTGACACCCACATTAACTCTAGCATATTTGAAACATTCCGAAGGAAGACAATAACTTCGGTAAATTAAGATCAGATTTAAATATTTCACCAAATATTACATGTTTCAGTGTATAATAAATTTTAGAACAGCTATTGAACAGAATTTTAACACTGACTAGGGGTTAAATGACATCTTAACGTAAGCATATATAAAGCAGATGAGTTAGTTAAATTAAAATAATATTATATTATATATTATATTAAATATTGACAAGAATATTTTGTTCAAAATTAAAATATTTTCCAAAGTGTCGCACCATGAACTGACGGCCACTGGCATGAAGTAAATAAAATCTAGTTTATAAAGTTTTTTAGTTGAACTATTTTCCTTAAGTGCATTCAATTTATAGTATACTTATCTAATATTTAGTCATTAATATTTTATATCATTGGAATTATCCACGGAGAATTATTTACAGGTGCATTTTACCGGTTGTTCTCTATGGGTGTGAAACGTGGTTTCTTACCTTACATGACGAAAATAAATCTATTGTTTTTGAAAACAAAGTGTTTAGGAATATGTTTGGTTCAAAGAGGGATGAGGCTACTGGGGAGTGAAGGAGTCTAAATAAATATGAGTTAGATACTCTGTACTCATCACAAGACATTGTTAGGTTAATCAAGTCTCGTAGATTACGGTGGGCAGGACATGCAGCGCAAATGGGAGAATCTAGAACCCTGTTCAGGGTACTACTTGACAAACCCAGTGGGAAGAAACCATTAGAATTGACCTTATGAAGATTGGGTCTAATGATATGGACTGGATGGAAATAGCTCAAGATGGCGTACTTTTGTAAGTGCGCCAAGAAATTTCAAGTTTCTAATGCCATACAGTAAGTAAGTAAATAGTGAACAGAAGATATAATAAATATAAATAAATTAAGAATATATGTAATCAACTTATCATAAAATAATATATAGTTCTTTGTTTTTCTTGCTCTACCTTTCTCTTGATATAGATGCACTTAATGGATAAATTATGAATTGTGTTGTGTGACATCAAAAACCGGATTTCCGACTTGGGCTTATACATTTCTTCCCATTTTCAAACCTTCATTTTGAATTAAAAAAGTAATAATAATAATAATAATCATGCACGTCTGAGTTACCTAATTCTTAATAATAATAATAATAATAATATAATAATATTAGCACCGCGTCTTACTACCCGTTCGGATTATACGCTTTAAGTAGGGGCCTACTAATTACGCTAATGGATTAGGAATTGGGAAGGTTGAATTAGAGGAAGTGAACCCGCATTTGCGTGGAGGGAGAGTGGAAAACCATTTAGGAAAAAACACCTTCAGTTCACCCAGCCGAGATTCGAACCTCGATCTCCCCGTCCTCGGTGGTCGAGCTCAACACGACTAGCGCGTTAGCCAACTACGCCACCGAGTTGGGTACCTAATTCTTATCCCAGTTTGTGGAAATCTTAGCCAATACTAACATACCGTTGCACGGGGTATGCTCGTGGTGGTTCCTTCTATGTGCCGATGAGGTTAGGTGAGGTTAGGTGAGGTGAGGTGATGGTGACCGTTGGGCTATTTCCCCTTTCGGGAAAAACACCTACGATACTATCCGGGAGTTGAACCCGGGACCCCTAGGTTTATAGCCAGTTGCACTGACCACTACACCACCGGGCCGGTAATTTAAAAAGTTACCTTCGTACACCCTTTAAAGATCTTCATTGCCTGTAATATGAAGCCAGGGAGTCGTGGCTTGAATTCTAGGCTGGCTCTCAGGGACTTAACGTATTAGGCCGATTTTATAAAACCGTTTAAGTAACCTAGTTTCTAACCATGCATTAACATTTCAGTGAAAGTAAGCAAACCCACTTCTTGACTGTAACTATAATCCAACCCAGAGCTCAGAGCTCTTGAATCAATCTGCACATGTATTGAGTCCAAGGGAACATTTATTCTTCAGCCTCGCTGCTGGAACATCGCCGAGATGTGCGCACGGATGTCTGGCGATGATGAAACAAAGCTATCCACGGCAGGAGAGGTGGTATCTGGCAGCTGGCAGAAGATTGTCTATTGCAAACATTGACTGAAAGTAACTAATATCAACCTATTAGGAAATATTTATTATTATTACTATTACTATATTATCAATAAAACGTACTATTAAACGAGTCTAATAATACTTCCCTGAAGAGTACTGTATAATTTATAACTGAGAATGTTGTTATTTATAGACTTCAAAGGCAATTGAAAATTGTTTGTTTTACTTGTACGGCAGCAAAAGGTAGTAAGTACTAAACGATCGTAGGGGAGCCGGTAACTGCAGGATTCCCACAAGCCAATATACTAGGTACTCATCACTCTTAAGTATCTTCGATGCCTACATTCTTTAAATATCTCTCCTGGAATCAGTTCGTGGATAACACTCAATTTAACGTGTCATTTTCAGCAGTGGATATCGAAGTAGTAAAAAATATGAATGAAGAGTTAAGCATTTTTTCTGACTGGTGTAGGGTGAACTGACTGAAACTTAACGCTAGCAAATGAGCTTACATGATGACGGTATGATATACTACTGCGAAGAATATATATACAGGAGGTTCCCGGGTTAAACGGCAAAACTCTGAGAAATGGTAGTGTATTATAAAACTAACAAAATGTCTTTGGGAGATTTGCTCGTTTTAACTTCCTTTTCACACAATCAGCAAAAAACTAAATAAAAGCACGTTTTTCTGCAGAGGTCCTTATATTAATGTTCCTGTAAGATGGACAGGTTGTGCTGGACCTCTGCCTTCACCTTATTTAATGTCACTATGTTTCTGTGTTGGGATCTCTCTAGCAGAAAGTGTATCAAGTGCCTGTTAATGACCTTCAATCTTTACGACAAAGGATAACACGAAGAAACAACAGTCGCACAATGTCGGTCAGACACTCGTTCTGTCTCTGATTGGTGTAATGCTCGTCTCGGGGCTGGAGGCCATCAATTTGAACTAAATAAATAAAATATACCATTTAATACCTACCTATTTTGTTTTTATTTAGTTTTTTGCTGTTTGCATGAAAAGGAAGCGAAAACAAACAATTTTCCAAAATATATTTTGAGTTAGTATTTTCATCATTTTCCCAAAGTTTAGTCGTCTAACCTGCGAACACCTGTAGATCCAAACATATTAAATAGAGCTACTGGTAGTGTTTCGATACCCAGGGTCAAGCAATATAATAACTTAGTAGTAGTAATTGGCGCTAATCTAACCTGGGACAATCATGTCTCCACTTGAAAACCAAAACGTATAAACGTTTAAAGCTTCTTTATCAATTCATTTGCATACTACTAAGGTACGTAAAATCAATCATTATGCGAGTTATTAGCTATGTCACACCTTGACTACTATTCATAACTTCTCTCTGGCATGATTAAAAGCTTAAAACATAAAATACAAGAAATCTAAAACTCGTACCTAAGGTTTACTTCTTTCTACATCCATTACTGTTTCCAGCCTATGGTCTGGGTCAGTTTATTATTCGAGCCATATATTTCCCTCTACCGACTGGCTAGGCCTGTCGTAGCTCCATATGCCTTATAACTTAACTTACGACTAGGAGTCACAACATCCAGTCCCCGGCCGTTAATTTATCATTGTGAAAGGGTAAACCCACATTTAACCAATGATACATTTTTGGCCATGCCGGGAATCGAACCCGGGACCCTTAGCTCAGTGGGCAAACACGCTACCAACTGAGATAATATGTCGGATTAAGATTTACTTATAACCTAAAAAAATATCACATTAGCAAATACAGTACTTAAATAAACTTAAGTAGCTCAATATGAAAAATCAGTTTCTTTTAAATTTAAATTCACGGATTTATAATATTATCGAAACAAAATGTCCGTGTTATCGCTACTCAAGTGACTGAAAAATATTTTATTCATAGCTAATAAACACGAAATAGAACGTATTTACAAGTAACCTGGCATCGAACTAATCACATCCATAAATATTTACCCTTCTAGCGGTTAGGGTTTGTAGTGTTTCACCGTCAAAAGTTAAAGCTTTAATATCGATATATACTTTGAGGGAAAAGTGGAATTATCATTTCCTGAGCACCCAAAATTAGAAAAAAATCTAGCATCCAATTCTGTAAACAGGCATTTATAGTAATGATAAATATAGACTCTTAAACCTAGGTTCTCAACATCAAGTTCAATCTTTGCATTACTTACCTAATGTAATATCTAGCAAAACATTAACATAAGAAACTTTCAAATTGTAAAAGCAGCCATGAGGTGAGATTTGAAGAGCAGCGATTTACAACCTTTCTCAACTCACGGCACTCTGAACACCCTTAAAAACTAGTAATTGATAAATATTTTACCCAGACTTTTATACTGCAGTGGTACGATAGTGTGATTATTACTGGGCATTTACTAAACAAATGATTGTTCCTCTATGTTGTTACTTTGGTAAGCCTACCCCTAAACAGAACTCCCTGTATTCCAGTCGAGCCAGAACGAACTCTTGTCTTGCTTGCGCTCGCTTTGGACAGGACTGAGGTGACGCCGCAGTAAGAATAACTTCAGTTTCACAGGAAATCAATATTCGAGTCATTTTAAAATTTATGTTCCCCACAAGGTCTTACTACCCGTCAGAACTATATGTATTTTAGTTACGCCTATGTAGCAGGAATGAGTAAGCTAAAATTTAAAGGAAATGTCTCCACTTTCGTTTAGAGGGGGAGTGGGAATCCCTTTAGGAAAAAATCCATCCTCAGTACATTCGGCCGGGATTAGAACCCCGACCTCCCCATCACCAGCAAATCAGGATAGGTGAGCCTGACACTTAATCCACGTGGAACCATGAGGTTCCTTAATAATATTTCAAATTAATGTTGTGTGTAATGTATTATTAAGGTAGTAGTTATATGAGCTTTACTTTAAAGTGTAGTATGATTACAAATTTGTACTATACTAATTAAAAAAATAACTTAATTTTTAATAATATGTAATTATTTTAATATTACCAATAATAATGTAGTGCAGGTCAAATAACTGAACCCAGTAGCCAAAGACGGTGTAAGACTTCACTAAGATAGGTTACAAGATACGTTTGGCTATCTATTTCATCTAGCTTTAAGACTAACCAACATACAAATAATGTTAATTTGAATGCTCCCTGGAATAAACTGATGATATCAGACCCTCTCTCTACACTAAGTAGTGATGATTAAATTACTAATCCTGTTAAAACCATTGCACCAATCTAGCTGGTAATATGACTTTCAGAAAATCGGTAATCAAGTCAAGGTTTGCCGATAAACAATTCATATCAATAACATTTTTGTTTCTAACCTTACTTTATTAATTTTTGTTTCTAACCTTACTTTATTCATTTTTATAGACGTGCCTACAGAGGGGGGAGGGGTAAGGCCATTGTCTCCCCCCCCCCTAATATTGCTTCTAATATGGTATTCATTAAGGAAGGCACACGCCCAACTAATTTAATAAATAGTTATTTTTGGAAGAAGACACATTGAACTTTAATTACAATTAAAAGCACAACTGCCAATAACTTCTATAGGCATCTAATTTAAAAAAATCAGACTAGGATCAATCAAAATAAATGATTGAGACAGGCTGGTCACGAGAGGAGGACTATTGCCACCACAGTACTGGACTAAGGACATCCCAGGGGTCCAAGACCAAGGAGATGTCCCCCGGAGAAACCTACTGGCATTTATCACAATAGCATCATATGTACGATACAGTATTGTCCATCGTTTGGAAGTGATTGGAAGTTTCATTGAGCCTTTTATATCTGTACTGAAATTAAATTTGGCTCGTGAAGAGATTCGAGTTGTGAATCAAGTTGGATTTTAATCTAAGTATTTCAGCATGGGGGTTAATTATCATTATTCAGTTACGGATTCATTTGCGTACATTGATTTTGTTTTGTAAAGGTGACCAACGACTTTTTTTTTAACGTATGAATCTAAATCGAGCAGAAGTGGAATAACAGAAGGGAGGGAGGACTTTCTCCCTTTGAGAAATAATTTGTCACCCATCTCCCGATTGGAATAAACTTGCTCTCTATCCTGTGATAAACTTGCCCTCTCTCCTGTAATAAACTTGCCTTCTCTCCTGTAATAAACTTGCCCTCTCTCCTGTAATAAACTTGCCCTCTCTCCTGTAATAAACTTTCCCTCTCTCCTGTAATAAACTTGCCTTCTCTCCTGTAATAAACTTGCCCTCTCTCCTGTAATAAACTTGCCCTCTCTCCTGTAATAAACTTTCCCTCTCTCCTGTAATAAACTTGCCCTCTCTCCTGTGATAAACTTTCCCTCTCTCCTGTGATAAACTTGCCCTCTCTCCTGTAATAAACTTGCCCTCTCTCCTGTAATAAACTTGCCCTCTCTCCTGTGATAAACTTGCCCTCTCTCCTGTAATAAACTTGCCCTCTCTCCTGTAATAAACTTGCCCCATTCTAGATTTATTTCGCTCTCCTTTGACATTATTGAATATGAAACTGAAAAATTATCTTGTATCAAACTCCAAAGAGCTTGTGGAGGCATCCAATTACAAACAATTCCAGGGGAAGTATAACTCCAAATAACATCTAAGACCCGCTTTGGTGGCTGCCTGGTCTACTGTCGCTGATGGGGAGATCATGGTTTGATTCTGGTCGGGTGTGTCGAGGGTGGTTTTCCCTAAATAGTTTCCCACTATCTCTCCAGGCAAATGCAGGTACACGTCCTCTAAATTCAACCTTATTCATCCTTGACCCATTAGTGTAATTTGTAGATAAGCGTACAATCCAAATGGGTAATAAGACCCAGTGGTTAAAAAAAATCTTAGATCATTCATTTTCCAAAATTTGCGGCCAACTCTAAATATCTTCTGGATACATAAAACTTAAAAAAAAAAAATCAAGCTGAAGAACATTTCAATTAGCTTCTAGAAGCAGCCAATTAAAAAAAAATTGCAACGAGAAGACCACTTCGAATAGCTTATCTAAATTTTCAAAAGATTCCAAGCAAAATTCAATTTATTTTTAAATTATGGAGAAGGACTACTCCAAATAGCCTATGAAGAAGTATTATTTTAAAAATAATTCAGACGATCTCCACACCAAATATCTTCTTGGAGTATCCCATTTTCAAACATCTACCTAGGGAACCCAAGCCCCCCTTTAGCTTTGGGTTCAAAACCCCTCAAAATCCCTTTTTATTTGCTAAGCTAATTTATCCCCACTTTCTTGACAAATAAGACTTCATCACTACTGAAGTCGAGTAGAGCAAAGAGAGAGGGCCCTCGTTAGGTCATTGGTACCAGGCCTGGTTCGAGTACCTGGTGGGCATCGATTTAAAAAAAAAAGAAATACAAACTATGACCACTCTAAATAACTTCAAGAGGTATGAAAATTTCAAGAAAAATTTGGACAGGACCATTTCAAATAGCACCCAGTCCCCAACCTTTTGGTTTGGGTGCCTAAGCCCTTCCTAATATTGTTTTGACTGACCTTGCACCCCTTCTTAACACCAAAATAGTTCTGGTGCCACCACACGTATGTCTACCCAATTGATGATTATCAAAATAGTTCAGCCGGTTTTGGCTAATGATGGACAAACAATGTTAAACATCTTAAAGATAGTAATGGAAAAGTTCCCTTTGATTTGGCAATCTGTGCGGGTACCCGTCATTTGGCCTAAAGTCATTTGGCCTAAAGTGTAGGCTAAATGCCTTTAGGCCAAATATATTTGAGGACAAATGACTTTTAGGCCAAATTAATTTTAGGCCAAACGCCTTTTAGGCAAAATGCCTTTAGGCCAAACGACTTTTTGTAAAGTTAATTCTTAGACCATTTATTAAAATATGTTTTGCTGTCTCCGGAAACATTCGTTAAGATTTGTAGTGATGCTAATAGATGGCGAGGTATGTAGTGTTTAGTTAAATAGTATATACTACCGTTTCAAAAATATATAAGTCTTTTCTCAACTTACTACTTCCCAAGGTATAGCAGCACGTCCATTAACCTGTAGTACCACTTTTGTGTGTTGAACTTTTTACTTTGCCAAGGTTTTGTACTAGTTTTTGTACCGTTTTGTACCCGTACCATTTTTTATTAATTAGCACATACATGTGTGGTCACACCATTTTAATAATTTTGTTTTATTTTGAATTTTGAATTTTTTTTAAGTGCCAAAGTATATTTTATCAGTCTTTCTAAGTATATTTGTTTATTAATTTTGCTAAATGAATTAATAAATCATTCATTTTTTTATAATCATATTAACTTACTCGAGTTTGCCCACGGCTTCGCTCACATTTAAGTTGGGTAAATTATCTTATTTTTAGCAAATCATCTAAACCAGGTTTTCTCAAACTCTATGCTCTTGAGCCTTATATGAACATTAAAAGTAATTGTTAAGACTCTTATTCTTAGAATAAAATAACTTTTTTACTTAAAATACAAAAATGAGACATTTATTATTTAGTTGATTTCTTTATTTTCTGATAAGAGTTTTGTAGAAGTTTATTAAAAATAGTAAAGTTTTGTAAGATATTAGTTAATTTTATTGCTTCATAGGCCAAACAGAATATTAATTTTTTAGTCAATCATAATTTAGCAAGTCGAAGGAAGTGAAAGATTGGTTCACACCTCATCTGAAATCCCTTCGCGCCTCGCAGTTTGAGAAACCCTGATCTAAACTACCAAAAATACAATTTCAGACACGTATGAGGCGAGAACTTTGTATGTTGATGAAGCCACAAATTAACTACTACCTACAAGAAGTACAATCTATTTATATATATATGCAGTCTTTGCATCAATATTTGCTCGCTTACGCGGAGACATTGTTGAAATTAACACCAAAAGAAATAGTTTAAATTTACTAATTAAACATGAATTAATTTGAAAGAATCACTCTAGTAATAAGCACCTCAGCTTATCAAATAAATTGTTCTGTTAGTAATTGTTTCTATTAGTTTTTGACCATTTTCCCTTCTCCTCCCCAATCATAATTTCTCTAACTCCCATTTAAACACATAGTTTTAAGAATAATTTCTTTATCTACAGTTGTACTTCTACCTGCCAGCCAAATTTCAATCAACTATAGATAAAAGGTTTTTTTTATAACTCCCCCTACCCCTCCCTTGATTTCATGGAGTTACATTTTAAAATGCTCAGACTTATTAGTTATTTGGAGTGGTGCATTTACGGGCATGCCAAAATTCAATTTTTAACGACACTGCACTGAGATGTAGTAGTTTCTATTAATTTTGTAGATTTTGAAACCCCCAATCCCCAACCCACTTTGAGAAATTTAGAGTCTAATGTTATTTTGGCTATCTGGGATTTGATTTATCTTTATTTATCTGTCCAAATTTTATTTTTTTCCTCATCTAAAAAAATTTTTTTTTCTCTATTATACTCCATCACCACTATTTCTCAGAATGCAATTTTAAATAATAATAATAAAAAATAATAATTATTAATAATATTATTATGTAAATGTCTATTTGTATTGTTTTCCCGTACCTAATTAAAAATTTTAAATTCTTTACAATACAGAGAAGTAATTAAATATATTAGTTTTGAAAATGTTGACCTCCAAACTCCCCTTCCTCCCGCCATTACTCAACTCACTGAGAAATTTCAAATTTTAAGATTTATTTGGTCATCTACTAAGGCTACTAGAGTTGTAGGGTAGGCTCGTTCACTTTACCGGCCAGCATTCAGCTCTACCCTAACACGCAGCGCTGCTGTAACGTCTGCTCGTGACCTAGCCAAGCTTGCTTCTGTTCAGATCAATGTGAATGTGTAGTGCCACACTTTTTTATTATTATTATTTAGCACCACGTCTTCGGGTTATACACCTAAGTACTAATTACGCTAATGGATTAGGAATTGGGAAGGTTGAATTAGAGGAAGTGAACTCGCATTTGCGTGGAGGGAGAGTGGAAAACAATTGAGGAAAAATCACGTATTTTATTTGCTCAGAACATTTTTCACCTGATGAATATGAACAAGACCTTCAGCCCTAACTGCTATACTTTCCTTAAAAAAAGCAAATTAAAATCGCCCTTATTTGTGATGTCTCCGAAAATGTTATCCAAGGGTAAAATATATAACCCGTGAATCTAGGCATTGTATTAGATTTACGAAACAAATAGTAAGTGATTTCATGGCGGGTAAACATGTCACCCCAAATAGTTTTACTTTATGGAAAAGTCCCCTTCTATAGTGAATTTAATGATTTGTTTAAATAGTTTACTTAACTGCAAGATTTCACATATGCATTTTATAACCTTATTAAACAAATTGATCTTACTTCATTAATGTGGACAGTAGTCTGGAAGAGAAATCTCCCCATGCAAGGTGGATATAGTTTTATGTTATCCGTGCCATCTTAAAACATACTTTAGAAACATTATTTCTAAATTTAATAAATCACGTGGCTGTATGACACACATAAATATGTTTTTTACAAGAACATAGTTTATTGTAGTACATGAACAAATGTATATAGTACGCTAGTTAATGAAAGAATTAAGGTATTTGGTGACATAAATGTTCACTTAAATTATGTGTTAACTTTAAATATAATTTAATAACCCTCTTGTAAGTAGGCCTATTCATAAACCAATTTGTAGTATAGTGCAAATCTTGAATTTATATTAATGTTCAACTGAGTGTGTCAAACTATATATTTAAAGGGTAGTATTAGATTAACTTACAAGAGGGTTATTAAATTTAAAGCACAGTCAACCAATGATAAGTTTTTCGGACATTCCGGGAATCGAACCCGGGACCTTTAGCTCAGTATGCAAACACGCTACCAACTGAAATAAAGTGTCGGACTGTGTATTGAAATCAACATTTAGTACGGTTTATGTGTTGTTAACAAAATATTTCTATATTACGTGATAAAAAAAATTACACCTCTGTACACAAATAAAAAACTGGTACGTTGGTATTAACGCTGTAAGCTACCTGGTCTCATAAGTCATCGCACTCAAAATATAATTTGTTTTTGAGTGACGCGGAGGTCGGGGTGTATTGTAGTTCCTCTTTTATATTCATTCAAGTATTAAATTATAAAA
The DNA here is from genome assembly GCA_039000515.1 of Timema cristinae. Taxonomy (NCBI): domain Eukaryota; kingdom Metazoa; phylum Arthropoda; class Insecta; order Phasmatodea; family Timematidae; genus Timema; species Timema cristinae. The sequence continues at coordinate 14,130,916 of JBCFYV010009882.1, read as the reverse complement.
GACTTGTGAGATTTAAATGTATTTATTGAATGATCATAATACTAGTGTAAATATTTTTATGAGCGTCCGGCCATTCATTTTTTCTGATACAAAGGCTTTTTCGGTCTAAAATGTGAGAGCCCCTGGTCTAAGTCAATATACGTTAATGTGTTGAATAACACGCTCTGGTAGCTTTGTCAGTTCGACGTACTTTAGGATTAATTTTAACAGAAATTGGGTGGGGTGCGAGTGATTCTGAAGTCTCTATAAGCGAGGTCCTCGGTGTAATAACCCATAACTTGTGTTAAGAGACTTAAAAACTAAAACGAACTTAATTACCAGAATGGTGGCTACTAGTTATATACATTTTCTTGTATACAATGTATGGAAGCTACTATGGTTGTGCTTTTTTCAAATGATAATATAAGTGGCACTTTTAATATTGTGTGTGTTTTGAATATAAAGTCTTAAACCAAGTCTTAAAAAGGAGCCTATGTATCCGACTCATCTTCTGTGTCTTATGTTTTAGTTATAAAGTAAATAGTTTATGTTTGTATTGAAATTATTAGGGGTTATGGGGAAGGTGCCCCGTTTACCCCACCCCCTTGGGTGTGCCACTGGTTTTAAGTAAACGCTTAGTGAGAGGTTATCTTATCATAGATATAAATAATTTATAAAATATGATAGTTATTTCAATGGTTTTTATGAACTTATAATGCCCCTTTTTCTCGTCAAGTGAAAAAATCAAAAGTATATTCATTAGCTTTTATTTAATTAAAGGGTACTAAACTTTTAGTTCAAATACCTTTAAAAAAAGGTTTAGATTATATATATATATATAATGTTTATATATATATATATATAATGTTTATATATATATATATATATATATATATATATATATATATATATATATATAATAATGTTTATAATGAATACTTTTTGAGCCAGTGTGTTAAAGGTGTCTCTAATTTTATATTATTAAGTCAATATAGTAAATATAGTATTTATCTTAAAAATGTTAATTCAAGTTTAAAATTAATTATAATTATACAAAATGTACATTTGTTATATTTGAATATGATGTATTTTCACTGTCTAAAATATGTTTTTCAAGTCAATGCTTTCCACATTTAATAGCAATTAGAAGGTAGGTATGAGGAAGATAAAATCATGAGAAGTACCCTCGTTTGCGTGGAAAAACGGGAAACGATTTAGGAAAAATTACCTTAAGTACACCGTGTAATTGAGCAGGCGCGGTATGCACATTTTTGTCCTCGATTCGTTATTTTATAGTAAAAGCCTTTCTTTCAAAAATGAAGATGAAATACATATAAAAAAATTGATATCACTAAACTTTACACAAAAATATACAAATAAATACATTATTTAATCTATATAAAGCAAAGGATGAAGCAAGACAGAGGTGCCCACCTACAACTCGTGAAACTCAAACAAATTATGTTAGTGGGTTTGAAAAAGAACCAAAGGAAAGTTGCCGGGGAACAATGAATTTTAGTTATGGTTTACTTCAAGGTCGTTTGCTATTATTAGGAATGGAGGGAGGAAAGGACTGCTGCCTAATCCCACCCTTCAAAGTCTCTTGTAGAGTGCGACGGAGAGGAGAGAAAGAGAAGATTTAGCCTGTTTGCCACGTAACTCAAGTTGGCCCACCACATTGCTGAAAAAAAACCTTTTTTTGTCTAATCGTTTGTGCTCTATTTGTGCTCATATGTGCCCGAACATGAACATTTGTGCTGTGAAACTGGTCAATTTAGAAAATATTTAATGTGGCGGGCTATGTTGAGCCTTCCCTATACCATAACATGTAGAAAAATTGAGTTCAAGCTGGCCCACCACATTTTTAAATATCAATATAGCAAAATTATGTTTTCCCCATTCGTTTAAGCTTCGTTTGTGCTCATATGTTCCAAAAAATGAGTATTTGTGCTCTAAAATTAGGCTTGCTATATAACATTTAATGTGGCGGGCTAGGTTGAGCCTTTCCTATACCATAACATGTAGAAAAATTGAGTTCAAGCTGGCCCGCCACATTTTTAAATATCAATGTAACAAAATTATGTTTTCACCATTCGTTTTTATTTCGTTTGTGCTCATATTTGCCCGAACATGAACTATAGTGCTGTGAAACTAGGCCTTTTAGATAACATTTAATGAAGGTGATCAAACTAGAGCTCAAGCTAGCTTCTAGTTTTCTAGATTTTGTTTATTTTAAACAGAGTGTAGTCCTTATGACCACACTTGTTTAATGTTTAACTATGTTCATATGACTAGTCTTAAATATTTGTAGGGCAGTTCTATGTGATCATTTCACTCATGCCTTTAGATTGGCAAAAAAGGGAAAGTTAGGTTAATCCATGGCATTACTGAATGAGTTAATTTGGTCTTTGGCTGTTATCAATCTTTAGTTTGGGATTGTTGTTCCACCCTGTGCGGTGATCAACTCGGGGTAGAGGTGTCCCACGTGTTGTTATGCTTAGATTTGTCCGTCTCCCTTGAGGTGCCGCTTGTCTATTTAATGTATAGAAGTTTTCCCATTGTTGTAGTCTGTCTCCAACCTATTGTTTAGTATTAATTATATCATACCATCATAATAAGCAGGAATAGGCCTGCCATAGTTTTCTGATTGCCTGATATCTCTTTTTTTTACTATTTGTAAACTAATAGTTCCAGCATTTGGAACATTTCTTTCGTGTCGTATTACTCTACTTTGGAGTTAACCAACGCTAGCTGATTCAGTTAGCATTTATCGCTATAACTACTTAAATACGGACTTCTAATTTTAAAAGTTGTTCAGCGTCATCATTTGACCATGCTTATCATATTTGAGACTTACTGCCGTAAGGCAGCAGTGTGTTTTTTTATTGTTGCTTAATCATAACTTAATTTAATCCTTCCTATTAGAGATACTGTAGTTAACGGTTTAGTTCACTTTCGTTCTAGAAATTTCGCATGTTCTTCTTTAAGGAGTTACGCATTTTTCAATCTTCCACCCAACCATTGTTGTCTTGGTTGAGAGTCAATTTAAGGTGCCTAACACATCTATCACGGTAATTTGGTGACAATGTTTTTTTTAGATTGTTTACGCCCAATATTAAACAGTGGAAAGTATAGACTGCTATAGTGTGTGTGAATGTAATAATTGTCTATTGTTTTGATACCAATAAACTCATTTCTTAACTTTTATTTCACTTTTTGTTTTGTGTGCCTTTTACCTTTCAATTTCAATTTCTTTGTAATTGTAGTCGTCGCTTATACTGCAAAATAGGAGCAATGCTGCATGTAGAACTTGAGAAATTGATGAATGTCAAAGTTTCATGGACCCTTTTTTTCTCCCAACCAAATTCGAAAAAGTAGTATTTGCAATACCGTCTCTTTGTAACTAGGAGTAGAGCCTAACCTATTTACCTATCGGGCTAAAACTTGGTATCTACTCTTTTCATAGGGTTGCCCCGAGGGGTTTCTGGAATAGAGTATCTAACCCTAAAATTAAGAGTCGTTTCCTTGAGGGCGAAAAGAGAAAGAAGCAATTTTATCAAAATCGGCTCCTAGAAATTTTGATTAAAATTCGTATCAAGGCGTTGATTAAGGTTATAAACAAAATGACTATTAATATTATCCCTTGAAAATAACTTCTAGGGTACGTTACAGAAGCGGAAATTTCCATATCTCCGCAACTATTTGAGATACTAAATAACTTATTAATGCAAATTTATAGTATTATTAAAAATAAAAAACTTTTATTTGAAATATACTTTTATAAAACCAATAATAGTTTTGGAGATATTAGCAAAAACATTGATACAATTTTGTGAGCTTTAGTTGTACAGAGATACTTATCTCCACGCAATAATTCTCTTAATGCCCTAGAGTAAATAAGTCTCTCAAAAAGTTTTTATTCTTTTTCCTTTGACCTCTTAGGGAAAATGTTTGTACAGTAATGATGTATCTCTATCATTTTAGGCTCATTAGTCAATATTTGCCTTTTTTATTGGTCAAAATTTATAAATGTGGAATTTAATAGCAATGCAATGACCTGAAGATGTGCAACACCTAGAAAATTTCAAAAATATTGACTGGAAGTTGAAATTTTAATATAAAGTGTTGACCCTGGTGGACCCAATATCAATCTTTTTTATTGGTCCAAATATACAAATGAGGAGTCTTTAAAAATAAAATTTAAAACTGGGAGTCAAAATATGTGTTGCGCAAGTATAGTGCAATTTGTGCTCGGGTTTGCTAGTATATATTATTTCGTTTCACATATATTACGAGTTTTGAGTAAATATCCCCATCTTCAAACAATAGAGCGAGAAAGTCCGTGCGGATTTCTACACCCTTTATTTGTAATTTGTTTTCTGTGATTTTCTAATAAGTTATGTGAAATATTAATGATTACTTTTCATTTGTTTGTCATGCTCTTTTTTATTTGTTTTAGGGGGGAACTTATCTGGAATTTTACCAATATTTTATTTCAAATGTTAACCATCCATGGGATTATTTTAAAAATATATTAATTGTTGTAGGTGACATTTTTTACAAAGTTGGTAAATAAGATAGATTTATCTAGTGGTTGATTTGTTTTTCAATTATTGCGTTTCATGTGAGAAGCTCTTCAATTCAAGGTTGTAGTTCATTATCATGGTTAGATGAGTTTTGATTATCTGAACAACCAGGACTACTGGAACTCTGCATGGGCGACTCCCCATTAACAGTCTAATAGGCCTACCAGGCTGTGCAGTACAGTTAGAGGGTGTATTTAGGACTGTTTCTCGGTATTGTGTTAAGATACATTTGCTGGGATGGATAATTTAATAAAATACACATTCTATAAGGTTCCAGGTGTAAGTGCATTTCACAGGACGTCTCGGGTTCAGATCCTGACTGGATCCAATATATGCCCTGGCTGTTCTCGATAGGTGTCTTACTTCTTGTTGGACGCTATACTCTACTGTGTTATGTTCAGTAGATACGTCTCTTAACAACGTATATAATTAGTTACGGTTGCACAAGAATTAGAATAAATATGAAATGAGAGTTACAATTATATTAAGTTGATTTATTAGGATACTAATTTGATTAACTGTGAGGAAAAACTCTTGCCTTTACGTCGTTATGCTAAAACAAAATTGGTATGCCTGCTGGAGTGACTAAATAACATTTGTATTGATTGACTGTCTAAACGCGAGTGTAGTGCTTCAAGCACCTCCTTACACCTTGATTGTTATAACAAGAGTGCTTCAAACATCTCCTTACAACTTGAGTGTTGTAACAAGAGTGCTTCAAGCACCTCCTTACACCTTGATTGTTATAACAAGAGTGCTTCAAACATCTCCTTACAACTTGAGTGTTGTAACAAGAGTGCTTCAAGCACCTCCTTACACCTTGATTGTTATAACAAGAGTGCTTCAAACATCTCCTTACACCTTGATTGTTATAACAAGAGTGCTTCAAGCACCTCCTTACACCTTGATTGTTATAACAAGAGTGCTTCAAGCATCTACTTACACCTTGATTGTTGTAACAAGAGTGCTTCAAGCACCTCCTTACAACTTGATTGTTATAACAAGAGTGCTTCAAGCATCTCCTTACAACTTGAGTGTTGTAACAAGAGTGCTTCAAGCACCTCCTTACACCTTGATTGTTATAATAAGAGTGCTTCAAACATCTCCTTACAACTTGAGTGTTGTAACAAGAGTGCTTCAAGCACCTCCTTACACCTTGATTGTTATAACAAGAGTGCTTCAAACATCTCCTTACAACTTGAGTGTTGTAACAAGAGTGCTTCAAGCACCTCCTTACACCTTGATTGTTATAACAAGAGTGCTTCAAACATCTCCTTACAACTTGAGTGTTGTAACAAGAGTGCTTCAAGCACCTCCTTACACCTTGATTGTTATAACAAGAGTGCTTCAAGCATCTCCTTACAACTTGAGTGTTGTAACAAGAGTGCTTCAAGCACCTCCTTACACCTTGATTGTTATAACAAGAGTGCTTCAAACATCTCCTTACAACTTGAGTGTTGTAACAAGAGTGCTTCAAGCACCTCCTTACACCTTGATTGTTATAACAAGAGTGCTTCAAACATCTCCTTACAACTTGAGTGTTGTAACAAGAGTGCTTCAAGCACCTCCTTACACCTTGATTGTTATAACAAGAGTGCTTCAAGCACCTCCTTACACCTTGATTGTTATAACAAGAGTGCTTCAAACATCTCCTTACAACTTGAGTGTTGTAACAAGAGTGCTTCAAGCACCTCCTTACACCTTGATTGTTATAACAAGAGTGCTTCAAGCATCTCCTTACAACTTGAGTGTTGTAACAAGAGTGCTTCAAGCACTTCCTTGCACCTTGAGTGTTGTAACAAGAGTGCTTCAAGCACCTCATTGCACCATGATTGTTGTAACAAGAGTTTTTCTAGCACCTCCTTGCACCTTGAGTGTTGTAACAAGAGTGCTTCAAGCACCTCATTGCACCTTGAGTGTTATAACAAGAGTGCTTCAAGCACCTCCTTACACCTTGATTGTTATAACAAGAGTGCTTCAAACATCTCCTTACAACTTGAGTGTTGTAACAAGAGTGCTTCAAGCACCTCCTTACACCTTGATTGTTTATAACAAGAGTGCTTCAAGCATCTCCTTACAACTTGAGTGTTGTAACAAGAGTGCTTCAAGCACCTCCTTACACCTTGATTGTTATAACAAGAGTGCTTCAAACATCTCCTTACAACTTGAGTGTTGTAACAAGAGTGCTTCAAGCACCTCCTTACACCTTGATTGTTATAACAAGAGTGCTTCAAACATCTCCTTACAACTTGAGTGTTGTAACAAGAGTGTTTCAAGCACCTCCTTACACCTTGATTGTTATAACAAGAGTGCTTCAAGCACCTCCTTACACCTTGATTGTTATAACAAGAGTGCTTCAAGCATCTCCTTACACCTTGATTGTTATAACAAGAGTGCTTCAAGCACCTCCTTACACCTTGATTGTTATAACAAGAGTGCTTCAAACATCTCCTTACAACTTGAGTGTTGTAACAAGAGTGCTTCAAGCACCTCCTTACACCTTGATTGTTATAACAAGAGTGCTTCAAGCACCTCCTTACACCTTGATTGTTATAACAAGAGTGCTTCAAGCACCTCCTTACACCTTGATTGTTATAACAAGAGTGCTTCAAACATCTCCTTACAACTTGAGTGTTGTAACAAGAGTGCTTCAAGCACCTCCTTACACCTTGATTGTTATAACAAGAGTGCTTCAAACATCTCCTTACAACTTGAGTGTTGTAACAAGAGTGCTTCAAGCACCTCCTTACACCTTGATTGTTATAACAAGAGTGCTTCAAACATCTCCTTACAACTTGAGTGTTGTAACAAGAGTGCTTCAAGCACCTCCTTACACCTTGATTGTTATAACAAGAGTGCTTCAAACATCTCCTTACAACTTGAGTGTTGTAACAAGAGTGCTTCAAACATCTCCTTACAACCTGATTATTGTAACAAGAGTGCTTCAAGCACTTCCTTACACCTTGATTGTTGTAACAAGAGTGCTTCAAACATCTCCTTACAACTTGAGTGTTGTAACAAGAGTGCTTCAAGCACCTCCTTACACTCTGACTGTTGTAACAAGAGTGCTTCAAGCACCTCCTTACAACCTGATTATTGTAACAAGAGTGCTTCAAGCACTTCCTTACACCTTGATTGTTGTAACAAGAGTCTTTCAAGCACCTCCTTACAACTGATTATTTTAACAAGAGTGCTTCAATCTTCTCCTTACAACCTGATTATAATAACAAGAGTGCTTCAAACACCTCATTACACCTTGAGTGTTATAACAAGAGTGCTTCAAGCACCTCCTTGAACCTTGAGTGTTGTAACAAGAGTGCTTCAAGCACTTCCTTGCACCTTGAGTGTTGTAACAAGAGTGCTTCAAGCACCTCATTGCACCATGATTGTTGTAACAAGAGTTTTTCTAGCACCTCCTTGCACCTTGAGTGTTGTAACAAGAGTGCTTCAAGCACCTCCTTACACCCTGACTGCTATAACACATGGGCTCTTTCTCAGGTTTCAGCAAGTCTGTCCCAGAATCTTTATATGTAAACAGAAAATAGCCTTTGTTATGTCAAGATCTGCAACCCGGTCGGCGAAGGAGTTTTTTTGATGGCCCTTTCCTTTTAACAATATTTGATCATTTCTAATGTCAGGCAAGTAAACCATCAACTAACATTTACATTATTCCCTGTACAGACAGAAAGTAAGAAAAATGGACAAATATCAGTGACTCTGGGGCAAGTGCTTGGATATTTTGCTATAAAATCTGTTAAATTATTCAGACTCACAAAAAATATATTTCTGGTGACGGGAAAGCCACGGTCCGAATCTCCGCTGGGTTCAATCGTCTGAGTACAATAGGTACTATTATATATCACTGTCCTCTACCATTCCTACTCCACACTAGTGGGGGTATATTCTTTCTAACTACCCTCTACCTACCTAACCCTTATGTTAAGTGTTAAATATTACATAATACTAAAAGGCTCGACCCCGAATATTGGCATTACAAACTTTTCACTATACGGACACTTTTATTATTGACCCTTTTACCTAATTTATAGTACATACTAGTGGGTCGTTGTAGCGATGACTGCAGATTATTGCTCTAAAACGTATTTTAAACTTTTTATTGGGAAAGGATCTATAGAAAAAGCCCTCACTCACTTTTTAGTTAAAAGTTTTATTCGGTAAAGGTATCAACTTTACTTAGATATTTAGTTTTCGGTGTGTAATTTGAATCAAAACGTATATTTTCCCCCTTCACGCCCCAATGAAAACTTTAAAATTACCCCTCTCCCAGATCTCTATTATTCGTTGCACCAATCCACACAAGTAACGATTTAGCTGATTTTATTTTTAAATAAAGACAAATATTTTATTTACCTACATACAGCTATACACAAATCATGGTTTCTATGGTGATGTAAACAAAGAATGACTGTACAGAAGAATCACTGTCCACACAGAAGTAAAAGATAGAAAATTCGCTAGGAAAATTGGGTCTTAGTTTTAGGCCACCATTTTTACTGGCATCCTGATTCCCTAATCATTAAATGAGTGTTCGTTTGTCAAAATCTGTTCAGTCACTTCTTCTTAATTTCTATTACTGGAAACGGGCTTATCAAGTAATATATATTAAGATATACGAGTATAATAGAGAGAGTGATAAAATGTGAAAGTGAAAATGAGAGGGTAAGTGTTTGAGTGAGTGTGAGTATGAGGAAATGAGTATGAGAAAGTGAGTGTAAGAAACTGAGAATGAGCAATTGAGAGAGATCGAGTGAGTATGAGCGAATTAAAGTGAGAGTATATATATATATATATATATATATGTGTGTGTGTGTGTGTGTGTGTGTGTGTGCGAGAAAGAGAGAGAAAGATAGAGTATAAAATTTTAGGAGTGATATTGTGTGAAAGATAGAGAAAATGTGAGGACGTGTGAGAGAGAGTTTGAGAGAGAAAGTTAGAGAGGGAGAGATTAGTTTGGAGAGAGAAAATTAGATTGAAAGAGAGTTAGAGAGATAAATTAACAGAGTGAATTTGAGAGAGGGAGTAGGTTTGAGATATAGAGTGAGTTTGAGTTGGAGAGAGTGAGTTTGATTTAGAGAGTTTGAGATAGAGATAGAGAGAGTGAGGTTGAGATAGAGATAGAGAGAGTGAGGTTGAGATAGAGATAGAGAGAGTGAGGTTGAGATAGAGAGAGTGAGGTTGAGATAGAGATAGAGAGAGTGAGGTTGAGATAGAGAGAGTGAGGTTGAGATAGAGATAGAGAGAGTGAGGTTGAGATAGAGATAGAGAGAGTGAGGTTGAGATAGAGATAGAGAGAGTGAGGTTGAGATAGAGATAGAGAGAGTGAGGTTGAGATAGAGATAGAGAGAGTGAGGTTGAGATAGAGATAGAGAGAGTGAGGTTGAGATAGAGATAGAGAGAGTGAGATAGATAGAGAGAGAGTTTGAGGTAAAGAGAAAGTTTGAGATAGAGAGAGCCTTAGTGAGAGAGCGTTCAAGAGGGAGAACCTTTGAGAGAGCTTAAGAGAGAGAGTATAATAAATATTATGTGAGATTTATTATGTGATAAAAAGTGTATGTGAGGGTAGAGTGTGTGTGAGAGAGAATGAGGAACGATTATATTAGAGAGAGATTTATAGAGTGTGTGTATGTGTGTGTGAGAGAGAGGAGAGAGAGAGAGTGTGAGAGTGTGTGAGAGAGTCTGATAGAGAGAATGCGATAATATAGATGTAGTACTCAAACATTACTGTACTTTGAAATATCATTCCCTCAAAATTAAGTATCAACATGGAAACATAACTGAACTTATACTGTACAGTGTTTGTAAAAATTTGAAACGATATATGAGGTACACAAAACATTAATTTAAATATCATATCCTCAACTTTAAGCGGTAAAATGAAAATGTAGCTTGACTTGTGCATTTGTATTGTGTTACTATTTGCTAAGATGAACCTCAAAATCCATTAGTTGAATAAAATTAACATCAAAACCCTTTATTTAAAAAATATGAATACCAAAACTCATACTTAGGTAGTTATTATGGATATTTCTTAACATTATTCAAGAATATTTTATCTTTTTTGAGCTTATGATATACATATTTAAACATCATTTTATCATGCGCGAAACAATACGTAGACAATATTCTCACGAACTTAACAACTTAACCTTTTAATTTTCGAATTATGCTCAGTATTGTCGATTTAAATGAAAATTAACGATAACATTCCAATAAAAAATAAATGTTTCCCCAATTTAGGCATCTCAATTTAGTTGTGTTATGATCAGCACCCAAAGAGAAATATTCATTCAAAGAGAAAATTGTGATTTGTTCGGACCAACAAATAAAGATTGAGTTATTATTTTGTAGCCAAAGAGACATATTTTATTTAAAGAGATATACAGCCATGCAGCAAATAACGGTTTCCGTGGTGACTAAACAAAGAATGAAAAACTGAAAATTCTCTGTGAAAATCGGGTTTTTGTGGATAACTACTATTTTTCCCCAATTCCTGGACTCCTAACCGTTAAAATGAGTGGTCGTTTGTCAAAATCTGTTCGGTCACTTCTTCGTAATTTCCATTACTGGAAGCGGGCCTATCAAATTATATATAAGATAAACCGCCTCGGTAGCGTAGTTAGCTAGAGACCTAGTTTTGTGTTGAGCCAGACTGCCAAGGATGAGGAGATCGAGGTTTGAATCTCGGTTGGGCGAACTTTTTTTTTTTTCAAACTGTTTTCCAATCTCCCTGCACGCAAATGTGGGTTCGCTTCCTCTAAATTCAACCTTTACAATTCCTAACCCACTAGCGTAATTATTACTTAGGCGTATAACCCGAACGGGTAGTAAGATGTGGTGCTAAATAAAACAGTACATATAGGCTAAACTATTCTAAAGGTGTCAGAGAAGAACTCGTCTCATAAGGAAATCACCGAATTCGTAATCGAGGATTGGCCAGTGAAGGAAAGAGGGGGAGGGTGCATAAATCATTCTGGTTGTCCACCAATATCATCTCATTGTGGTATAACAATAACATGTCAGGTAATTCTCGCCAATCACTGTGCCATGACAAAAAATGTCGCCTCTTATTACGCATTACCAGTGCGTGACTGGCTGTATGACTCGTTTCCTGACAGATGGCCAGCTATGAGGATGCTGATGGAGTTGATTTCCTCAGCCCACTCCAACGCAAGATTCTCTCACTTGAATCCTCCTTCCTGAGGATGTTTAATGGAAGGAGTTTATTCTGTGATCATTTAAAGTCTGCAGTGAACTATTGATGCCCTCGCAGCTGTCAATCTGGGTATGTTTCGTCAAATACAAATAAATGTGGTAATCACTTTGTGAACGCGTATGGAATTTTGGCGGTGATCATGCTGACCAGATTGTATTAAGGAGTGAGTTAAATCAATATGATTCCAAATTTGTCAGGCATCCAGAATTTTAGTCTTACTTTCTAGACGATTCTTTTTGTCACTCTTCTAACGACTGCCCGCTCTTTTGCAACATAATTTTTTATTGGTGGAATTAGTTTCCTGGATCTCTTGGTTGACACGATAAATTGATGACATTTTAAAAGCTTATTGTAATAAAACTGTTGAATCAATTCGTATTAATTTCTCACGCAATGAGTAAAATTTATCAAATATGTTTCATTCATATTAATATATATATATATAACGGGTAAAGTCCTAACCCAGATAAAGTCAATATTATCCAGTCCAGATAATGTTGACGTTATCCAAAATACGTTGATAATGTTGAGTGAGAGGTGATAGAATAATGTTTTTAGAAGTTTATCCAGATAATATTAACATTACCCATCCGCACTTGAATAGTGACAGTTTCTATGGTTGAGGCTAGGTTGGGTTAGGCTAGGTTAAGTTAGGCTATACTAGATTAGTTTAAGTTATGCTAGGTTAAGATAGGTTAGGTAAGGTTATTGGCAAATAAATCATAAAATTAGGTATTTCACATGTTAGTGCAAAAAATGCTCACACGAAAAATTGCTCACACGAAAAATGATCACATGGAAAAATGCCCACACGAAAAAAAAAATATACATCAAGGTTAATTTTTAACGGAATGCAAGTTTGATTAGAGTTTTGCATTACTAACGTCTTAGTTTCCACTTGTAAAGTGCGCGTTTGATTTATTCTTGTGCATTCATAGTGTTTGCATTAACTTTTTGTTTATTATTATTATTATTATTATTATTATTATTATTATTATTATTATTATTATTATTATTATTATTAGCACCGCGTCTTACTACCCGTTCGGGTTACACGCACTTACGCTAATGTGTAATGGTAGTGTGATGATGAGATGAAATGAAGGACCTACAGTTTAACGTGGAATCCGAACCACGGTGTAGGCCTGGCATTCCCCACATTCACAAGTTGTCTTGTCAGAGGTGAAGGAAGGGTTTGGAAATCAGATAAATCTGTGCCGGGACCGAGGATTGAACCCCGGCCACCAGCACAGAAGTCTGACACCTTACCCCTAGACCACCAGGTCACCGGTGTCTTTTTGTTAATTTAAAGTAATTTTTTGGAATTTTTGTTAGTGTCATTTTATGGATACTTTTTTGACACATATTAGGTCATCAAAATCCTATCCCCGGTATAACAACATAACCATTGTTTACAACAAGTGCTTAGGGTTCAAATAAAATACAAAAATATATCAAAATAAAGTCATATTTAATGGTCATTATACATTTAAGTTGGATATACATGCTGGTGTAGCTTGATAAATAGTATACTTATTACATGAAATAAAGATTATTACTCTAAACATTTTTAACTGGAAGTCTACATTTTAATACGAAATGTTGAGTGTTGGTGACCCAATATCAATATTTTTACTTTCTCGCTACCTTACAGGTAGAGCAAGTATTGTGATTATAAAAAAAATAGAACTCAAGATTTTGATGAATGTCGACGTTTCACGATCCTACGAATCCGAAAAAGTTGCTTTCTCAATGCCGTCTGTCCGTCTGTCAGTCTGTAACTAGGGATAGAGCCTAAACTATTTTACCGATTGGGCTAAAACTCGGTATCTAACGTTTTCATACATAGGATTACCCCGAGGAAATCTTGGAATTGGATACCCTACCCTAAAATTAAGGGTAGTTTCCTTAAGGGCGGAAAGAGAAAAAAAATAATAGATTTTATCACAATTGGTTTTAACGTTTTTGAATAAATTTAATTTATAAACTTTGATCGATAATACAAACTAAATGGATAGCCTCAAGTTTTCATCAACATGACTTTAAGAATTCCGGTCTGATGCATAAATTCTAATTGAGAAAAATTCCAATTTCTCAGAATCGGCTTTAACGATTTTGATTAAAGTTCTCACCTAGGCGTTGATTAAGATTATAAACAAAATTTATCTTTTCATTTTCCCATGAACATGACTTTTAGGGTTCTTTACAGAAGCAAAAATGTTTTATATCTCCACAACTATTGGAGATACTAAATAACTTATCACTGTACAATTTTGGTATTATTAAAAGTAAAAACTTTAATTTGAAATATATTTTTATAAAACCAACAGTTTCCTAGATATTGGCAAATATATCAATACAATTTTGTGAGCTTTAGTTGTGAAGAGATACTTAAGTTTTAACGCAATAATTCTCCAATGCCATAGAGTAACTACATATAAGTAGTTCACTCCAGAAGTTGATGTTGTTTTTCCTTTAACCTCTTGGAGTAAGTGTTTGTACAGCACTGGGGTGAATCCAGGATTTTCGTAAGGGGGGGGGGGGGGGACGTGGGTGCTCCCATCGGGATCGAGTCGAGTTGACATAAAAATACTTCAAACTTTGAGAGGAAATCTTTAAGTAATATTTCAGTGTAACGCTAAACTTGAGAATAATCCTCTAATGAAGGGTATAACACGAAATTTGCGATTATTATTGAAATTTATTAAAAGCGAATAATAAGAACATATTTAGTTATTATTAAAAGGGAAATAAGTTTAAACATTATAACTAACACGTTTTGTGTGTGGTATTATTCAAAGATTTTGTTTAAAGCACGTTATTTAAAAATAAATTATTTTAAACATCTTTATTTATTATTAATCATTGAAATAGTATTATTAAAAATGATAAAATAAATTTAAACCTAAACAATGTTTGTGCAACAAGGTGAGAGGCACTCAACGTAAATTTGGATAGTTTCATTAATGCCAATTTTCACCATTTTAATATTTAATGTGATTGTTTTAAGTATTAATAATAATTACTGTATATTAATCATTTAATAATATTACAAAAAATGAAATATTTATCTCTCTAATTTTATACTCAATAGTCAATAATTACCTATTTTAATGGTCAAAATTTATAAAAGAGAAATTTAATAGCAATGCGATAACCATGAGATGTGCATCCCCTAATAAAATGTCGAATATTTTAATCGGAAGTCAGAATTTTAATACAAAGTGTTGACACTTGGAGACCCAATATAGATATTTTTTAATGATCCAGCTGTACAAATGAAGACATTAATTCTTTAAAAATAAAATTATAAAATTTACAACCGTGAGTAAAAAAGTTTATAATTATAGCACAATTTTTTCTCGGGTTCGCTAGTGTATATTATATTACAAATTTTGAGTTAATATTTACATTTTTAAACACTAGAGCAAGAAAGTCTGTGCAGAGTTCTGTACCATTTATTTCTGTAGTGACATTTATAACACAGATACCAATTTGAAACAAAATCGTTAGAGCTGCTTTCAAAATATTTCGATTTTTCTAAAATTACTCATTAGTATATTGCCCTTCAACTTATTTTTATCCTAAAACCAAATATAAGGTGTTATCTCACTTATTTTGGAGGTCAAAAATAGTCTATACATCAACTTCATTCAAAATCGTTTAAGCCCATTTCGAAATTGGAATTCAAAACACGCGCTCATCACCCTTAATTTGAGGGCTAGAGTGAAAATGAAAAAAAAAAAACTCTGGAGGTATAAACTTGTAAAAATTAAATATCAAATTTGAGCACATACATAGACAGACAGACAAGGAGACTGACAGAATTGTAAAATGCAGTTTTTTTTATTGTTTAAATTGTTTATTTCGATTTCAATTTTTCCACGATTACAATACTTTCTCTTTTGATGAGAAAGTAAAAATGAATGGGGCATTTGTCTCTATGGACATTTTTCCGTGTGCGCACTTTTAGTGTGAGCTTTTTTCCGTGAGCAATTTTCATGTGGGCATTTTTCCTTGTGGGTTTTTTTCCGTGTGGGCATTTTTCCGTGTGGGCTTTTTTCCGTGTGGGCTTTTTTCCGTGTGGGCATTTTTCCGTGTGGGCTTTTTTCCGTGTGGGCATTTTTCCGTGTGGGCTTTTTTCCGTGTGGGCATTTTTCCGTGTGGGCATTTTTCCGTGTGGGCTTTTTTCCGTGTGGGCTTTTTTCCGTGTGGGCATTTTTCCGTGTGGGCATTTTTCCGTGTGGGCATTTTTCCGTGTGGGCATTTTTCCGTGTGGGCATTTTTCCGTGTGGGCATTTTTCCGTGTGGGCTTTTTTCCGTGTGGGCTTTTTTCCGTGTGGGCTTTTTTCCGTGTGGGCTTTTTTCCGTGTGGGCATTTTTCCGTGTGGGCATTTTTCCGTGTGGGCATTTTTCCTGTGAGCATTTATGGTTGTGGGGTTTTTTCTGTGCGGAGTTTACGTGTGCACTTCTATCACTTGCGCTTTTCTCCTAGAATCTAAACAAAAAAGTCCTCTACTGACTATTCTACTAAACTTCACAATATTCCATACGATTTTAAATGCATTAGTGGTTAATTCTTGTGACACAAGGCCTATATGAGATCTTGCAATACAAACATAAAATCCAAGTATATCTTTGTGTCCAGATTGGGTAGTACCCATAATATTTGCATAGTCCGCTTCTTGAAAATATTTAATATATGAATATATATTATTGGCAAAATAAAATAATTGGTACGACACATACGCAAAACTTTTTCATGTTGAAGAAAATGTTCAAAAATTAAGTTTTCAGTAAACTAGACTTAAGTAAGTTTTCCTCATAAAGACAAACACATAACCTTGTTAATCACAATATACACTCTTTTTATACAATTTTAAACTAAATTAATCAGATATTTTTAATCATTTTCAAATTTTAAAAAATAAGTTATTTGTAAACCACCATAAAATTATTTTTAATTTGTAGAAATAAAAACGTATTCTTACTTATCACAAAACACTATCCCAGGTACCCATATTAACTTGGTCTTTAAGGAATATTAAAAAAAATCATACTTTCTATAATTCGTCTTAAGTAAACTACCCTTAAATTAATTTATTTAAAAAATAAAGACACATTATCATGTATTATGTAAAATATTCTCCCGATACCAAATAAAAATCAGTCATCAGTTATCTATTATAAAATTATTTTAATTTTATAATAGTTAACTGATGACTCTCATATATATGTATAGATAATTGTTTACTATGTAAATAATTAACGCATATCCATTTTGAAATTAGTCGCTTGAGCAATTATTTTAAATACCCAAATTAAAAAAAAAAAGTCATTAGTAAACTACATATAATTTTAGGGATAGGATCAAATCTAAAAATCCTGAGATATTGCCATACAAAATTTAAATATGTGGTTTGAAAAAAATCCATCAAACCGTTTAGGATCCTTGTTCAAGGACAGACAGACAGAAAGACAGACAGAAAGATAGATAGACAGACAGACAGACATGGAGGCAGACATAATTATAAATATAAATATCACAAACTAAAATTTCCATTAGTTTTTTTAAATATATTCATCTCTAGAAAATAATGTTGTCAAATCATATACAGCAATTTTTAAACATCATAATTACAAGTAGAATTATAAGATTATTATAAATAAATAAATAAATAAATAAATTTAAAAGTACTATTTTAAAACATGCAAGTAGTCTTAAACTTTTGACTCATTTTTTAAAATAGTTTTTCGGTAACATATATATCATATTAAAAAATTAAATCCCACCAGAGTCTTTATTTTGTGTGGAATAACATAAAACTTTTTTTTGTTTGGTGAGACAAAGGTGTAGGCCTACTTTGCTATTTTGACACATAATGCGGGATTGTCCCTTGCATTTTGGCATTTAACCGCGACTTTGGGCATCTTTTTGATCGTGAATGGGAAGATGGTTCACATTGTCTAACTGTATTTCAGTAGCTGGTATAACTTTTCCTTGCCTCCGTTGAACCACACCGACCATCGCTTGGTCGTCCCCCTTTTTTTTGTGATATTTTCTTGCCCCACATGATTAAATCATCAGAAACCCACATGCCAAAATGTAAAAGATCCATTATGTTTTTCTTGGGGCAACAACTTGGATTTCGGCATCTTTCCTGTACTCTAGCCATCCTTGAACAACTCCGAAGTCTACCGCATGAAAAATAAGCCTAAGGGTCAATTTTCTGGATCTCAAAAATATACGATAGTAACTCATAAGCTGATCGAATAGATCAACACCACCCATTGCATGATTGTAGCGTTTCACTATTTCAGGTCTTTCAATCTGAATGTACTTATTTTCCTTTTTGTGCCATCGTCCAACAATGTCCGTTGACCCTTTGACTATAAAATTCAAACCAAGAACAACAGTCTTGATATCATCCCACTTTACAAGACAGATATCACCATCAACACTCGAAACTTCAACAGAAAATCCCCTCTCCTTCTTCATAACTTCTTTGTCCAAATAGTGGAGGGTTCGAAAATCGATTAACTCTCACAGTACCCGCAGCACAAATTCTTTTTCTTTTTAGAATTTGGAACAAATGATATGAGGAGAACTAGTCAAAAAATAGTTTGTGTCCCTCACTTTTAATTCGATCTGTCAATTTTAGGACAACAGCAGGACTTAGACAAAATTTATTGTAGATATTCTTATCTATTTCTGTTGATGCACCTTGGTAGATTAGGAAATCGTAGGCCTGCCTACTTTTGCCGTACAGCAGGAATATTTTTATCCCCCATGGTGAAGGCTTTCCCTTGACATATTGTTTGATATACAATTTTCCAGTAAATGGAACTATCTGCTCATCAACGCAAATTTCTTCTTCCACTAGTAGTTGGGCACACCTTTCACGAATTGCATTGTATATTGGACGAACTTTATATAGTTTATCACAACAATAATTAGGTCTTTCTAAATTGTTCACCAAATGTAAGTTTGTGCGAAGTTCAAAAAATCGTTCCCTGGCCATATTATCTAAAAACATATTCATTTTCAAAGTAGTATCCCAAAAAATTCTCAGACGAGGAAACGTGAGTGTTCCTACAACAATATGTAATGCAATCAATGTATATATTTCACACGCATTTGTTGGTTTGAATTTTGTTTTGTTCGACTGTAATGCGTAAATGTTGGTCATCTCAGCCGTCACAGAAGATAGGTCCTCGGGTATGTATTTTCGGAAATAAGCAACAGGAGAAAGAATTTCATTGTCATCAGAATCATTATTTGTATAGTTCCATATTTCAGTAAAAACAGAAAGGGCCTCTGCCAACATTGATATCTTTCATTTGTGTAATATCACTATTTTCAGGAACATAAAAATCATCCAGTTGGATTACTTCATCACTCACCTCATTAGAGTCTTGAACAGCAACAAAGCCATCAAACTTTTCATTTATACCTACAGCATCTGTTTTCATCCCCTTATCAGCACCAACTCGCCTCATGCTTCTGGTTTGGACACACCCAACTACTTGATCATTGTCATCTTCATCACTAGAAATCCAGAAGTCGGAAATATCCCCATCCTCGAGCATTGTTAGTATATCGGCTGCAGACTTACCTGTTGGATTCATTATTATATCTTCAGCAGTACAAATTTGATTAGGTCAAGAGGTTGACGCATTAATTTTGAGACAAACACGCTATATGAACTTTCAAAATAGATTTTGCAAGTGAGAACAAAAATTATGTTAAGATAAAACCTTCAAAACGTCAAAAATAGCTCAAAACATTTAACAATGTATTGGTGAATTCAAGGATTAGTCTATGTAGCTTGGAACCTGATTTGTACAAATGTGTACATAAACTTTAAACGCTGATAAACATAAAACTGAATGTTAATTCTTAGAGTTCTTTCAAACAAATCCACTGTGTATTGCACTGACAATCTTTTAGAAATAAAAGTGGCATTTAATAACGACAATTAACTATTGTAAATAAAACAAAACAAAACAAACAACAAACACGTGCAAGTCAAAACCACTCTTTAGCGCACGTTGGCATTGCTAAGAATATAGTTTAAAGTTTTACAAAGAGGTGGCAGCATAAATCAATGAGATAAATTAATGTAGACGGCTGTGAACAGTAAGACTCAACCACAAAAGCAATGGATTTATTTTATTAGAATATAAAAAAAAAATTAATGGAGAGTAATTAATGGGCACGTTTGAGTACACATGGTCTGTAAGGGTTAAGCAAAGTAATTTTATTTTTGCCATTACATGAACGTCATTGTTCAACACTCAATTTATTTATCTGACTATAACATAATATCTGTTAGGATAACTAGACATTCTTTTGTGACTAAATCTTATATTGTGTGTACTGGGGAGGGGGCTAGAGAAGATACTTATTTCAAATAATGGCTTAGGGTGAAATCATCTCACATGTATAATTTACTAGCAGGCTGATACCTTCTTTGTACTATATCAAACTATTCAAATTAGGACGTTCAACATCCGGCTGCTAGCATTTATATAATTCCTCCTTGCACAATACCAAGCTAACTATGGCAATCATAAATTAAATTTAACGCTCAGCTTTCACTCATAAAGTTGAAATTTTAACACTGATTTGATTCTCTGGAGTGTTCCCCCGACCATCTTCCCAAAGTTCAATTTTCTACCTAAGTTAAAACGTCTTTCTTATTTTAACCCCCTACCCAAAGTCTTGGAACCCAATTTTGAAATTCCTAATTTGGTAAATTTTCCTCGTTAAATGAGGTGGTCCATCTAAAGATCTTCGAAATTTCAATTTTTCATATTATCTCAAAGGGGCTTAGATTTTTCTGAAAACACACCTAAACTTACTTTATTTTTTTTATATATTATTAGCATGAAGTACAGCTTTGCCCGGGAGAATAGTTTAGGGTAGCTAAAAAGATTAAAAAAGGTGAAAATTAAATCAAATTAATTTTTAAAGGTTATGTAATAAGTTAAAAAAAGGTTTGAGAATATAAAAGGGGTACTAAGGGAAAAGTGACGGACAGACAGACGGCATTGCAAAAACCATGTTTTTTGTTTCAGGGGGTCATGAAACGTTGACATTTATCGAAATCTCGAGTTAGATTTTTTTGACAATCACCATACAAGTAGATATAGATCGTTCCTTGTATTTATTTTTGTTATTTTTAAACAGTAAATAAGTTAGTTTTAATTCAATATTTCCTCCTGCGGGACGGGGATTAGAATTGCCCCGCAGTAACCCCTGCTTCTCGTAAAAGGCGATTGAAAGGGGATGCTTCTCTGAAGGACGTACCTCGTGCAGGACAAAACTATCCTATATCTTTCCTTTCACATCATATTCTTCTTACTTCACTCTCCTTCTTTTTTTCACTCTTCCCCCTTCGCTTTATCTTTCCTTGCCTCTTTCTTCCCCTCCCTTGCCGTTTGGTCCTGCACAGAGACTTTTGGCCCCTTCGTTGACGACCATCGCAGCGAACACGGCTCTCCTCGGTTTATTATTGGATACCACTGCTTTGAGCTCCTGAATGAAAGTGCGGCGGTTGCAATACCTTAGTAGAAGGGCCTTAGGGATGACAATAACCGGGTACCCTAATTTGAGAAAAGATTGGTTGCATTCATAAGGGCCCGGACGTAAAATTGGCACTTTCCTACACCCACTTGCTAGGATGACCTCTCTCTCGGCGATGCTCTATGTGAAGGTTGTCATGTCTAGCGTCGTATAGGGCCTCTCGTAAGTACAGTTAACAGGGCCATATGTGGTAGTACCAACTTGGGTCACCCTGGGTCTACGATCCGAGTACTGTGTAGGTTTTCCCCAATCACGGCATGGCCGATAACATTGTCGCCGCTGGCACCGTACTGCCAAACACTGCTGGCAACTCACTGCCCGGTCCCTCTCAGGGCCGTAATATTGACAAGAGGCGGGAAACGGGTAAGGCCTTCCAGCCCTATATTAGGAAAAATCCAGGAAGTGGTGAGGCCCCAGCCCCACTTCCTGGTAATGTCTCGAGTAGAAGACAATGAAGACCTGAAACGTGTTAGCCCATTTATCCTCGAAAGAGTGATAAATGGAGCAGCGAAATTGGAAGTCTCAATAAGGAAACTGCGTGTTGGCACCATCATGATTCAGACCAACACTGACACACAAGTCTTCAAATATAATGGCGATCTATGAAATACCGTTGAGCAATACGACTCATATACGGGTGAAGGTGGAACCTCACAGGTTACTCAATGTTTAGAAGGGAGTGGTCACTTGCTATGACCTCGACTGCGTGAACATTGAGGAAACTTGTGAGGAGCTTTCCCCTCAGCAAATAACTGAAGTGTACCGCATTGTCACCAAAAAGAACGGACAAGAGAAAAAAAACGGACACATATATCCTCACTTTTGCGACACCTATCCTTCCATAGAAGGTCCAAGCAGGTCTCCACGTGCTCAGGGTCCGGCCGTATGTCCCTAACCCTTGGCGCTGTTTTCAGTATCAGGAATTTGGGCATACGAAGCTGCGATGCTGTGGTAAGCCAACCTGTGCGGATTGTAGACAAGAGGCTCACGAAACACCATGTGAGTCTCCGAAGTTCTGCATAAACTGCTAGGGTCCACACTCTGCATGGTCTCGGGCCTGTCCGAAATGGAAGGTAGAAAAAAAGTCCTGGAGATTCAATCCGAAAAAAAGATCTCATATTCCCAGGCACGCAAGGAATACGCATCTAATCAGGCTCCGGTATTTAAAACATCATACAGCCAGATTGTCAGTCAGAACATCAACTGTCCCAACTGCCATTGTGCAGTTAATCTCGCTAAGACGCCATCTCGACCTGTGCCATTGGTCTCTGCTCGAGACATCCGTATTGAAAACGCGCCTACTAAGGTGTCGCCGATATTTTCACTGGGAGCAAAACTGCCACCTAAGTCGTCTCCCCCACCCGTCCCACCGAGGAGCCCTCCTCGGGAAACACCCCCGAGCCCTTCTCGGGGAACCACCCCAAGCCCTCCTCGGGGAAATAAATTACGTGCAGACGCTGTTGAGTCGCTCATTCTCGCCTCTGGGCCTCCAGGGGCCGGGATGAGTGGCGAAACAGGTGAGGCCGTAAAGGCGAGCCCCACTGGTGCCTTGAAGAAGGACCAGCGAGAGACCGCCGAAAAAAATAATATAAAAAAAGCGTCGAAGGCCCTAACAAAGCCTCCGTGCAAGGATCCGACTACCCAGTCTCTCCAAAATAAACCCAAGCCTCTCCTGAAGCGGGATGTCCAGGAGAGACTGGGGAAGGTAAGAGGACCTAAAGAGGCTATCAACCAATTTTTATTTTTAAGAGATAGCGTCATGGGTTGCGAGTATAATTAATTCTTATATAAATAAAGTATGTCGCTACTACAATGGAATTGTAGGAGTTTCTTTGCTCGTGTAGAGGAAATTAAACAACACATTTCTTCCCTGCATCCTTCCATCTTGTGTTTGCAGGAGACCCACTTCCGCCCAAATTACAGCCCGATGCTTCGTGGGTACGATGTGTATCGTACCGACAAGCCTTTCTTTGATCGGGCTAGCGAAGGTGTGGCTATATTCGCACGAAGCAATATATATCACAAAAATATTAATATCGTTTCTGATCTCCAAGTGATCGCTGTCTGAGTCTCCCTTGCTTTGGAGATGACAGTATGCTGCATATACCTCCCGCCAGGTGAATGTATTTCTAAGAGGAGCCTATAGGCCCTCTTTATGCAAATTCCCACCCCCTATATCATCTTGGGGGATTTTAATGCGCATAACCTAGTGTGGGGATCTAATTATACAGACGCCTGTGGGAGGATGGTAGAGGATATTATTGTCTCGGGAAACCTGGTGTTAATGAACACCGGGACCCAGACACACTTCTCCACCTTTATTGGTGTATCCTTTGCCATCGAACTAACTTTATGTAGACCAGGGGTCGCTGCTCTCTTCCTTTGGGATGTCCATGCGGACCTATGTGGGAGCGATCACTTTCCCATTCTGATTTCCCCACTCCAAGATCGCCCAAATACAGCACGGGTACCCCAATGGGTGATTAAACATGCCGACTGGGATGAATTCCATGAGCTCGCCGTATTTCATGATTCCCCTTCTCCTGGCGTCGATGTTAAGATTGGGTATTTTACTTCGACGGTCATCGCGGTGGCGAGGGCTTCCATCCCTAAATCCTCGACAAATCCGCGCCACCGTCCCGTTCCCTGGTGGAGCGAGGAGTGTCGGTTGGCTATTTTTGACCATCGAAGGGCCCTACGTCTCTTTCATCGACGTCATACCTTGGAGAATCTGGAGTTCGTTCCGGATTCTAAGTGCTCGAGCTCGCTGTGTTATTCGTGAAAGTATAAGAGAGTCTTGGAGAAAGTTTATTTCAACCCTTACAATATCCACTCCCACAACTAAGGTTTGGGACAATATCCGTAAATTACGTAATAGCAACAATTCCAATAACAATATACCTGCCCTAATGTCTAACGGTTCACGTGTCTCCTCCCCTGTGTAGGTCGTTAATGTATTGAGATCGATGTTCGCCACTATTTATAGCACTGCGAGCTACACTAACGAGTTCGCAGTTCATAAGCGGAACATCGAGCGCCATGCTATTGATTTTGGCCAAAGTCGGGAGGAGGATTATAACTCCCCCTTTACCAAATATGAACTGACCTACGCCCTGTCCCAAGCCGGCAGCACAGCCTCTGGTCTAGACGACATTCATTATGAAATGTTGCGTCAGCTGCCCCCTGCCGGACAGGCACTTCTTTTAGACCTCTATAATAGTGTTTGAGAATCTCATCAGTTCCCCTCACTATGGAGGCAAGCAACCGTTATACCTATATATAAAAATGGCAAAGATAAATTAGAGCCAACTAGCTATAGACCGATAGCTTTAACTAGTTGCATATGTAACATATTGGAAAAAATAATTAATAAGCGAGTTATATGGTATTTAGAATCCCGCAATCTGCTATCTAATATTCAATGTGGTTTTCGCCGGAACCGATCTACGGTGGATCATCTTGTCCGTCTAGAGATGGCTGTTCGTGACGCTTTTCTCCATAAGCAGCATCTTCTGGCTGTTTTCTTCGATCCGGAGAAAGCGTACGACACCAACTGGTGGTACGGCATTTTGAAAACACTTTTAATTGGGGGTTTCGAGGGAACCTCCCAATTTTTATTTCTAATTTTATGTCGGATGGACACTTCCGGGTAAGGTTGAATAACACCTTATCCGATGATTTTATTCAAGAAAATGGTGTGCCTCAGGGTAGTATTCTGAGCTGTACGTTGTTCGCTATCGCGATAAATAGCATTGTTGACAACGTGCGTTTGCCAGTACGTTCATGCCTCTTTGTGGATGACTACGCAATTTATTGCAGTTCGTCGCGTCTCCACAGGGCTGAACGGCAGATACAGCGCTCTGTCAACAATCTTTGGTCGTGGGCATCGCGTAATGGCTTTCGCTTTTCTGCAACCAAGACTATGGTTGTCCAATTCCAAGATTACGCGGAGTACAACCAGCCCCCAGTATTTTAATGAACCACGTTGTTTTACCAGTCTCAAAAAGCGTAAGGTTTCTGAAACTTTGATTTTATTTTAAATTAACTTGGATCCCCCACATCAAAGACCTGAAAGCGAGGTGTATAAAAGCTCTGAACCTGCTCAAAGTGATTAGCGGTTGGTCCTGGGGTGCAGATAGAGAAACCTTGATGCGCCTGTATAGGGCCTTGGTAGATCTAAACTAGACTATGGCAGTTTTGTCTATTGATCAGCGAGACCCTCGGCGTTAAAGATGCTAGATAGTGTCCACCATGCTGGCATACGACTGGCTACTGGTGCCTTTCGTACCGGTCCAGTCGTCAGCCTCTGTGCCGACTCTGGTGAGCCCCCTCTTCATACCGGCGGTCTTATCTTCTGGCATCTTACGAGTTGAAACTACATTGCACGTCAGAGTATGTCACCTACTGCCCTGTGTTTCATCCCCCTAACCGTGTCTTGTATGAAACCAAATGGCGTAGTACAAGGCCGGTTGGGATCCGGATGCTACAGGTTTTCGACACGTGTGGGATAGTCCTGCCAAAGGCTATCCCCACATCACCAGGTCAAGTTTCTCCCTGGAAGATATGCCTTCCGAAATGCCATTTTGATCTTGCCAAGTTCCCTAAAGCGACCTCCTCAAACTTTGTATATGAGAGGACCTTCTATGAGCTCCTCTCCACTCGCTTTCACGGATTCAAGCGCAACTACACTGATGGTTCTAAATCTGGAGCCTCCATGGGATGGGCTTTTGTTGTGGAAGAATCCAATTTTAAACCAGTGTTTTTACGGCTGAATTTTATGCCATTTTTAAATCTCTGTGTTGTGTATACCGAAATAGTCACCGTTCTGTTCTCATCTGCACGGATTCCATGAGTGCTATGTTGGCATTGTCCACTCTCTACTCTTGGAATCCCCTCGTGCAGATAATACATGAACAAATTTTAAAAATTGATTCATTAAGCACCCGGCTCGCCTTTTGCTGGATTCCTGGTCACGCTAGTCTTTCAGAAAATGAACTGGTGGACCAGGCAGTCAAGGAGGCAGCACGCCTGCCTCCGGAGGTGAGTCTGGGGGCCATGTTTTTAGATCTAAAGAGTTATGTTCGGCGTGGGGTCTTACGCACCTGGCACGAGCAGTGGGTCTCGACCCCTGCTCAGAACAAGCTGCGGTCCATCAGGGACGGTGTGTCGCGATGGCCCTCTTCTATACGAAAGTCTAGAAGAGAGGAGGTCATTGTGACGAGACTCCGCATCGGGCATACATTTCTAACCCACGGATTTTTACTAAGAGGGGATCCCCCTCCAGTGTGTGAATTTTGCGATGCTCCCCTTAGTGTGTACCACAATTTGGTGGAGTGTCGCAAGTATGCCCCTATTCACCTGGCCCTTGATTTTAAAGGTGACATTCGTTTTTTATCACGTGACATCGCTGAAGGAGTTATTTGTTTACTCCATTTTATACGCCAGGCGAATCTTTTTAGTGCCATTTGAGTCACTTTTATAAAGTGACTCATCTGGATTTATCTCATATTGAGACCTCTTTAACATTTTAGTATACTTTAATGCGTTGTTTTGTTTTTTTAACCATTTTAGTACACTTTAACATGTTTTTTTAAATCAGCCTATTATATTAACATGTTAATCTTGTATTTTTAGCTAATATGTTGTTTTAATATGTTTGTTTTGTCTTTTTATTGGCGTGATACACCTGTGGTTTTTTTAGAACGTGTTTCACTCCATTTTTACTCTGAGCCCATTTGAGTACCCCTATAGAGTGTCCCAAATGGGTATTTTTCTCATATTGAGATCTATTCTTTTTATATTTTATTTTTACATTGTGTCTTTACCTTTCTATAGAAACAGGTGAATATTTTGACTCTTTCCTATGGAGATTTTTATATAATACTCAAGGGAGAACAAAGAGAGAATTTCCGCACTAGTCTTTTTTTGGTGGTATAGCTTCAATTTGAGGAAACACTTAAATTTTCAATGCTAATAGGCTGTCATTTATAAATTATCATAACTATATTATATCTACTAAAATAACTGAATATTTTATTTTGTTTAGAAACATTTTTGATAGTATTTTATTTTGTGATAGATTAATGGAAAACTCTCACTTCATAAACATTTTCACGTGAGTTTAAATGTATAGTACGACACAATCTTACATACAGTAGCCCCGTGACTTCTTTGGTTCTGACTGACAGAAGTGAAAACTGCTAAACACATGTTTTATGTAGATTATCTGGTTCGGCGTAGGGATACGTAATTTGGTCTGGTAACTTTTCAAAGCTTTTAGCTCCGAGCTATCAGTCAGCACCAAAGAAGCCATGGGGCTACTGTACTTTCTCACATAGTAACTAGAGAAGATTTGGTTTACTTTCATTGTATATTATTACGGTTAGGAATCAAATTTTCATAATTTGTCGTCAGTAACCCATAAGGGAATGTCTGTGTGATACACTGTACCATTTATTTATTTTTTCAAACCTCTAAACACTTTAAGCAAGATTGATCCTGCTAATTTTAAAGTATGGTGTTGCAAGTAAAGAAATGCCTACTTTGATGAGTTTTGTTTAAATCTTTATATCAATTGTATAAAGCCTAATATGACCGAACTCGATTGAGTATATACATTAATTTGGACACCCTTCGCTTATAAATTGTAGGCAGGAGGAAGATCACAAACCAAACATGTTTGTGTCCTTGTATATTTGTGCGTGTGTGTGTGTGTTCAAATACCATACACACACACACACACACAAGTACGATTCTAGAATTGTTATTTTTAATTGTTAAACTTTGTAGAAATTCAAACCATTCTATTCTCAATGAATATCTCTTAGCTCAGGCATGAAAACAACCCGGTCTATTTAAAAAAATAAGTTGGGCTATATTAGGTTTTATTTGGTTTGTTGTGGTGTGATTAAAGATATTATGTATGTTATCTGATTAAATCAATCATTCTAACATATTAATTAGTGCCCCGACTGTTACTTTACAAAGAAAATCACTTCTAGGCCTAACAATAATATTATATATATAATATATATATATATATATATATATATATATATATATATATATTTGTAAGGAATTACAAACAATACACTGGTTAACAAAATTAAAAATAAAACTTTCGTGCAATCATGTTAGTAAAATTTAGTTCTTAGAAAAGAACGTTTTAAATTTAAATTGTATGTGTATTCTTTAAAATATTCAATAACATTAGTTTGATCTAGTCCTATGTTAGTATGTTTAATTCCATTTCCAACCTATCTATTACATTTATATCTAATGTAATTAATCATATTTTAAATATTAAAAGGGAAATAGATTAACTACTTTCAAAAATTAACTAGACAATTGCTTTGTATTCAATATATAATAAGTGTTTTTTTGTTGTTTTTTTAAGTGAGTATTTTTAATAAAACCCATGTGGTTTTTTTTTAGGCTGGATAGAATTATAACAACCCTTGTCTTAGCTAACTCTACTTGCTTTAATTATATGTGATTGTGACAAATATCTATTGCATCTATATTATTTAAGTTTACATTTTAATCTTTATTGTTAACTTATATGGTTGACGTGACTGGTTCTAAAAATGTATTTCATTTTATTATAAAACTACTTTTTAAATTACACTTTTGCATACCGTTGTTTGAAACTTGTAAACAATAGGAAACCCCAAAAACAACATTACTCAATCATTTAAGGAAATCTTATATTGTTATATTTCATTTCAACATTAGTTAATCACTAACTTCCAAAACTTAATTTAAATATTTTTTAAAGATTAGACACTTTACAAAGATTTTTGTTTATTAATAAATAAAGAAGTGTTTAGTTTGTCATTGGTTTTATTTATAGTTCTTTCCCTAACGCTAAATGACTGGACTTTGTAAATACTATAGGAATTAAACACACATGGAAATGTATTAACATTTTTACTATTGTTTTGTAAGGTATTGTAAAATTTTACTATATATAATTTTCTTTTTCTGTAGGTTGAGTATACTCTAATTTTGATCGTAAGAAGAGTAAATGACTGTCACAAACGTTAGTAAAACTTCATTGATTTATTCATATCTCAAGTAATGTGATTTACATCTTTAACTTTCGAGAAATATTATAAATAGGCCTACCTTTAAAATAATAATTAAGTAAAATGCCATCAACTTTGACCACCATTTTTTGTTATGTATTTATTTGTATTTTCTAAACCTGTTCTTCCTACAAGAATTAGAGTATACCTGGCCAAACGCATTTGATGTTGGTTTTCCACTTTATAATTTTCACATTGAATTTTTTTCATCCTTGTCAGAAGAATGTCGTTGCATTTCTATAAACAAGCCTTCTTAATTTTAAATTATTAAAAGTAAAATCCTTGTATATAATGTTAATGTAAAAATAAATTGTTTTCATCCAAAGTAGTTTTAATTTGGTCTATTATGAATTATTATTAAAACAATTTAAAAGATTTACCCACATTTTAATTTATTGGATCTTTTATTTTAATGATTAACTTTCAATTAGATTTATTTATTGTATTAATTAATGCAGAATATCAAGGTTTTAGGCCTACACCTTGATTAGAAATACAAATCTAATATACTATTTTTGATGATTAATAATATACAAGTGTACAAACTGAAAGAATGTTGAATAAGAACTACTACAGCTATGTATCATTTTGAAATAGAACCCAAACCCGGACTTCCAAACATGAGCCGAGTAAAAAAGGAGAAATCAACCCTCTCCTTTCTTTGTCTTGGTATTTTATTGTTCACGCGAGATTGGCTGTGTTGAGGGAATCTATTTTTGGAAAGACTGTCAGTCAGTCAACCCTACAGGCAATGAATTGAAGTTCTCTACAGTAGCCCCATGGCTTCTTTGGTGCTGACTGACAGCTCACAGCTGACTTCTGACAGTCAACATTTAGGTAAATACCTAAATGTTGACTATCAGAAGGGAAAACTGCTAAACACATGTTTTTACGGATCACATAGTTTGGCGTAGGGATACATAATTTGTTCTAGTAGCTTTTCAAAGCCGTCAGAAGTCAGCTATGAGCTGTACAAGCACAAAGTGTAGCGGATTTGAAACAAAATAAAATGTATGAGGGCTCTCCCTTATGGAGAAGGTTCTTCTCTAGTAGAAGCCAACACAAACAATCATCTTCAGAGTCACTCATGGTACCCCCACAACACCACTGCAACTGCTTCCAGATCGGGTGTAACTGAGGCCGGTCTAGGCACTCACGACGGACGACATCGGATCACATAATCGCCCTACATCTGATCGGGAGAAATACGGACCCAATATAGTTGCGGCCTTACTCTACATATATATATTAAAAATACAAATATTGGAGAGTTTTAAACCATATTATAGTGTGCAACACAAAACTTTTGTAGTTTAAGGACTTAGAATGAAAAACTGGAACTATAAAAAAGGTAATATAAAGTCTGCTCAGGGTAGGAATTGTTTTCTGAAAGGCCTTTTTCCCTACCAGAAATCTATTATATAGTAGGATATTGGTAGGAGAAAAAAACCTTTCAGAGAGTAATTCCTATCGTGAATGGAGTATAGTTGCACTCGCAGTTATTAAATTGTCACTTCACGCCAATTTTAATAGAGGTCTCATAAAAAACAATATAACATCTAATAAAATATTTATTTTATTTTAGCCAGACCTCCGTCGTGGTTCGGATTCCACGTTAAACTGTAGGTCCTCCATTCCATCTCACAATCACCCTACCGTTACACATTAGTGTAAGTGCGTATAACCCGAACAGGTAGTAAGACGCGGTGCTAATAATAATAATAATAATATTTTATTTTATTATTGTTAAGGGTATAAAGAGTATTGTAAATATTCTAAAAAATTGTTAAGAAATAAATACGCAAATTATGGGTGACCTCTTTGATTCTTTTAAAAATAGATAAAATATTATTGCAGAGTTTATGGGAGATTAGGACTCTCAATTAGCAATACTCTCAACTAACTGGCTTTAATTCAAATATTATTTTTAATAAAACATAAATAGTTAATGGTCAATGACTCGCCTTATTTTAAATTATATCAAAAATCTATACTTTTTTACCCTCATACCAAGATCATATAGTTTGCCGATGACTGGTGTACTGAAGGTGGTTTTTCCTTAATGATCGCCACACTCCCTCAATGAAAATGTGAGTACATTTTCATTAAATTATGCCTTCCTATTACATACACTCTTTGTGTGATTAAAATGCTGTAGCCTGAAAAGTATATATGATGGCGTAGAATAGATTCGGAGGTGTGAGCCACCCCTTGAAAGCCCCTGCCCGCACAACACTAGACTCGTGGCCTCATTATTTCATTGGTACGACTTTCTTATACAAATATTTACCAAAGAAGTTATGGAGCTCATTGCAATTATTGCAGATTTTTGTTTATTTTTACGTACCAGTAAGTAGTAAAGCAAATATTAGCTCGTGTAGTTACAGATAAACAATATAAACACGATCTTGAGCTTTTTAACCTTGGTAAAATAGGTGCCACCAGGACAGGCCAAAACCAAATGATTTCTTTAAAACGACCTCTTTCAACTTATTTTCTGGAAAGTTCCACATTTAATTCAAATACATTTTGTGCCCCTAAAGTTTTATTTGTCAGGATGGCTACTTT
Source organism: Timema cristinae (assembly GCA_039000515.1). Classification (NCBI taxonomy): domain Eukaryota; kingdom Metazoa; phylum Arthropoda; class Insecta; order Phasmatodea; family Timematidae; genus Timema; species Timema cristinae. The sequence continues at coordinate 14,098,873 of JBCFYV010009882.1, read as the reverse complement.
AAAAGTATTTATAAAATGTCGGGACATAAATAGTATACACCCATTAATAGTTAGATACAAAGGTTTGAATGATCGTTGGAAATTAAAAGGATAATTTCTTAAACCCTTACGAGGCTTATCACAAATAGTAGCAAGTTTTAAAGTCCAACTCACCCGCATCGGGTGTAGCATGGTCTAAGGCATCACTAATGCAATCGACTAGCTTGTTGATGGTAGAACTGTTGTGTTTATAATTCCGCCCGGGTGTAATGAAGGTGTTTTTTCCTATATATATATCACTACTATCCCTTTTTGAAAATGCGAGTATATTTAATTGCAATTATATCTTTCTGATGCTTACCCAGACGGGTAGTAAGAAATAATGTCCAACTTGACAATATTTTAACATTAAGAAATTGTCCGTTGGCATCTTAATTTCAATTCAAAGCTCATTATATCCAAGCGTGTTAACATCTAAACCTTATTTTAAATAAATTGCAGCATTCATTTGAACTAAAGCTATACTAGCACATTTCTCTTTTGATATAAGATAATGGTGACCTGGCGGTCTAGGGGTAAGGTTTTGGACTTCTGGGCTGGTGGTCCTGGGTTCAATCCTCGGTCCCGGCACAGATTTATCTGATTGCCAAACCCTTCCTTCACCTCTGACAAGACGTGTATTAATCACAACTTGTGAATGTGTGGAATTCCAGGTATAAGGATTATTCTGGAGATGTTGTTCTTCGAGGCGTACAGGATCTCGAAGGAGGTCTCACAAAAGGTACATGTGCAAATCGTGGGATTTGGTCTTGGAGTTTGGAGTGGTTCGAGACACCAGAACGAGCTATTTTATAAAGAAGTAAGGGAATGCCTACTTGATGCTTATGGGAAGTATGGTGCAGGTGCGGGTGCTGTTGCGGTGTTAGAGCTGCTGTGGATGGATGGGGTTATGGAGCACTTTGAGGATCGGCAGAAGATTCTAGCGGATACAGGTATACGGGTAATATCGACCCGGCGAGCTCCCTATGAGATCTTCGGGGAGGGTGAATATTACCTAGTTACTACATATCCATGGGATGGAAATAGTTGGCCCGGCAACGAATTTTGGAATGGGAGGTTTGCGTCAACTGGGGACTCGGCGGCGGCATCCTCCACCCTGATATCACAACTGCACAATGCGGTAATAAATCCGCAGGTGGTGGAGAACATATGTATCATATGTGAAGGCATGAATAGGGAATGGGTGGAAAGCACCAATGGAGTCAAGTGTGAGGAAAAGGAGGAGGGGACGCCAGAGAAAGCTGGAGCGGGGACTTGCGGAAAAGCAGATCTGGGGGCGAAACATAAACAAAATTGGAAGCTCTGGGGATTTGGATATGGCAAGAAAAAGAAAGAAAAGGGTATGGATCACAACACAAACAGCAGGGGGAGCCAGACAGCAGAAGTGAATATGGAGATGGAGGGGCAGCTGAAAGGAGAGAGGGATGTACCCTCTCAGGCGTACGGAACCCTCGAGGAGACGATGCGGTTATCCAGGTTAGAAGAAGAGAGAGTGCTGCACATGGCGCTGAGGCACGTGGTGAGACTGGGTCATGAAAAGGGGGACAGTATCACTTTTCCCTCTCCCGAGTCGTTGGATAGAATTCAACTAAGATCTATGAATCTACCAACGGACGTGGACAGTTTGCGGGGACTAATTGATAAGGTCTTCAAGAGGAGAGAGGAAACTTTTGATATGGAAAATACTTATAGGCAATTTGTGACGGCACACGGTCGCAAGACGTTTAACCCCAGCGTGGCATGGCCTGCGTGCTACGTGCACACATACTATCCGTAATGGGGGATAGCACCATTAGAATAGGACAGATTAATGAAATGAGGAGCGTGACCGTGTTGCATGAAGTCCGCAAGCTTGCTGAGGAGATGGGACTTGATGTTGTGTGTCTTCAGGAACCCTATACCTTGAGAGGGAAAGTTCCGCATATGCCGGTGGTCACTAGAATTGTTGTTAGTGGAGAAGCTCCAATGAGCGCAATAGTGGTGTTTAACAAGGAAATTGCCGTAACTAAGATTGAACAGCTCTGTAACCAGTGGGTAACATGCGTAGAACTGGGAACTAGCTCAGGCAGGTGTATAGTGGCAAACCTATATTTTCAATTTAGGCATCCAATTGAGCCATATCTTGATCAGTTGGAGATAATATGTAGGACATACGCAGGTGTGCCACTCATAATTACCGCTGATGCTAATGCTAAGTCTCCCATGTGGCATAGTAATAGGGTGATTGGGAGAGATAGAAGGGGTCGTGCTTTGGAGGAGTTCATCTATGGTCATGGGCTTGAGGTTGCGAGCCAACCGAATAATCCCCCTACATATCAGGGGAGAGCTGGGGCTTCTTCCAACATTGACGTCACTTTGTGTAACGCCGAGTCCATGGACATGGTGGAAGGTTGGAGGGTTGTGGACAACGTCACGGTCAGTGACCATAACCTGATCGTCTTTGAATTTGTCGCGGGGAGGCTGGTGGATGGAAATGGGGAAGGGAAAAGAAGGAGATACAACATGAGCAAAGCTAACTGGGAGAAGCTGAGGGCTGAACTGATACTGCCCAGTCCAGTGGCACAAGGCGACAATGTCAACATGAAGGCCAAACAGCTGACGTGGGCTCTGCAGGATGCAATGAGGAAGTCGATACCTGTGGTGAAAGGTGATACCAAGGTTGGTAATAAGCCATGGAATGACAGACTGCAGAGTCTTCGAGCAAGGGCAAGGAGAACGCGTAGGAGATATCAGAGGTGTCGAGACCCGGCTGGTCGTGTGGTGCTGTTAAATATCTACAGGGAGAGCAAGAGAGAGTTTGAGGATGGGTTGTATCAGGAGAAGAGGAAAAGTTGGGAGAAGTATGTACAGGAGGAGTTACAGAGGGGACCTTGGGGGGTGCCGTTTAAGATAGCCTCCGGGAAATTACGCCCCCCAGCCATGATAACCACGCTATCTAAGGATGATGGGAGTACCACGACCAGCTGGGAAGAGTCTGCGGTTCTTTTAATGGAGACATTGTTGCCAGATGACGACGTGACAGAAGATACTGAAGAGCACCAAATGTTGAGGGAGAGGATGGAGAATGACGAGTATGTAAATGAGGAAGAGGTAGAACCTGTTAGTCGGGCGGAGGTGATCAGGAACATTGCTCTGATGGGTAAGAAAAGGGCGCCTGGTCCGGACGGGATAAAGGTCGAGGTGCTGGAGAAGACGGCTGACCTTATTGCTCCTTTCCTTGCAGGGCTGTTAAACGAATGCCTCGCTCAAGGCAGAATCCCGAACATCTGGAAGCAGAGCGAGGTAATCGTGCTAAGCAAGGGGGAGGATAAAAATCCGCTTATTCCGAAGTCATACAGACCCATCTGCCTGTTGAACACAGTAGGGAAGTTGCAGGAGAAGATATTGTGTGAAAGATTACTGAGACACAGGACAGTCATGGGCATGCATCAGCAGCAGTATGGCTTCCGAAGAGGCAGGTCGACAGAGGACGCAATCTGCAGAGCAATGGAACTGATTGACTCGGCAAATGGTAAATACGTCGTAGGAATATTTGTGGACATCTCAGGCGCTTTTGACAACCTCTGGTGGCCGGCGATGTTTGACAGATTAAGAGAGATTCAGTGTCCGGGGCAGCTGTATAGGAGTCTTAAGGACTACTGTCGTAATAGATACTCCACCCTGAGATGTCCAGGAAATAAGGTTCAGAAGCTACTGACGAAGGGATGTCCCCAGGGATCGGTATGTGGCCCGATATTTTGGGATGTCAGCCTGGAACCAGTGTTGTACTTGTTGGAGGGGATGCCAGAGACGCAGGGTGTGGTTGCCTTCGAAGACGACCTTCTAATAGTAATAGAAGGGTACTCGAGAAGGAACTTAGAGGAAAAAAGTAACCAGGTGCTTGAAGAACTTGACACCTGGTGTAAAAGTGTCAAGTTAAAAATGGCACCGGCGAAGACGACCTTCATGCTGTTTAAGGGTAGATTGGCTAGGGATCCGACCATAAAGTTAGGTACGAAATCTATAAGAAGAAGCCATACGGTCAGATACCTGGGAGTTACCCTAGATGAAAAGAGGAACTTCACAGCGCACATGGAGGGAGTGATGGGGAAAACTCTGTCGGTGATGAATAAAATTATAAGCATGGGACAGAGGCGGTTTTATCTGCCTATGCGGATAATAAGGACATACCATCAGATGATCCTTCTCTCCATTGTGAGCTATGGGGCGTGCATCTGGGCTCACAGACTAACCAATGTCGCTCCGGCTAAGGCGATTCAGGGTCTGCAGAGGAACATCTTATTGAGGCTGACGGGAGCCTACCGGACTGTTGCAACGGATGCATTGAGTGTGGCCCTAGGTGTATGGCCGTTGGACCTCCTCATAAGGAAGAAAGCTGTGGCGTACTGGCTAAAAAAGAGAAACTTGGAGAAGGTGAGACTCCTCACCACACACGATGTGAGAACTTTTGGAGAGGCGGAAATAGTCCTGTTGGAGGAGTGGCAGAGACGTTGGGAGAGAAGTGGGACAGGTAGGAGGACTTATCAATTGTTCCCAAATGTGGTTGAGAGACTAGAGAATAAGCACCTCCAGCCATCTCGGGGTCTTGTCCACTTCATCACGGGGAAGGGACCGTACCCGGCATCTCTAAGGAAGCTGGGATTGATAGAGTCGGGGAATTGTCAATGTGGTGAGGAGGGAACCCCTGAACATGTGGTGCTTGAGTGTGTCATTACACTAGAAGCAAGAAGGAACTACCAGAGAGAGATCCAGGGAAGATTAGTAGGCGAAGTACTGAGGGACCCAGTCTATTGGAAATTCTTAGACCAGATTGCACTGGAAGCGTCAGATAGAGCAAAGACAGCCTACATAGACAGACTTAAAGAGGCACAGGGACGAATAAGACGGGACGTTGACACTGACAATGACGAAGAAGATGACAGCGACACGGAGGGCGGGACTGACACGGACACTAGTGCGGTCTCAGCGGGGAGTGAGTAGGGAAAAAAGGATTGTTAAAAGGGGATAAGTGGTAACAATCCTTGCCGGGAAAAAAAAAAAAAATGTGTATGTGCTGGGAGGAGCAAGCGCGAGCCCTGGGAACTGGATTCCAGTACGACTGAGTGTCTGAAGGAACACGGGGGATGCCCTTGAGATCCAGAAGACAGTTTTCCAGTCGTATGAACAAAAGTTAGTGGAATGATTATGAACTCTGAGGGGTTCCCTGCACCGTATGACCCACCACCTTGGAAACAAGAGAGGTGGGTTGTGGTTGATGGGCCCTCAGAGTCAAGATGGAGAAAGGCGGCTGCCCTGCAGCCCTCTGGGTGATGGTGTTCCCCGGCAGTAATGGGAATAGAATAGTTTAGTATTTTAGCTTAGCTTAGTTAGTAGTTAATATATATAATTAGGGACGGGGGAACTAGATAGGGGGTAGATTAGGAAATTCAGCTGCCAAGGGTAGAAAGTAGGCGGGGCACCAACTCTGATAGGGCGCCTCCCAGGTGGTTATTATGGGGATGCCCACCTCTGCTGAGCGCTTGGCGGACTCGGGAGTGAAATCCCGAGCATTGTGAAGGGCCTAGCGGGGGAGGGTACCGGAGGCGTAATATACCCGGGGTGGATCAAATTGAGCTAAGGGTAGTTGAATTTCATTTAAGTTAAGAGCCAAAATATGTGTTGTAATGATAAAAAGGAAATTCATATTAAAATTGTGTAAATTAAGTAAAAGTTGTGGAAAAAACGGCCCGGATTTAAAGATTGTAAGATACCGGGCCTGTAAACACTGAATAAATAAATAAAAATAAAAATAAAAATAAAAATATCCACCGTGGTTCGTATCCCACGTTAAACTGTAGGTCCTCCATTTCATCTCACAACCACCCTACCATTACACGTTAGCGTACGTGCGTATAGCCTGAACGGGTAGTAAGACGCGGTGCTAATAGTAATAATAGTAATAATGATAATGATATAAGATAATAATTCTTTTATTAATGTTTACAAGGGTTGATTTAAGTGAATATAATATAGAAATGGATGCTTCTTACCGTATTGCCAATTATTTTTATAATGATTTCTTAATGTTTTAAATGAAAATAATCATTTTATACGATGAGATATAAAAGCGTTGAAGGAAGCTATTAAAGTGGTCCACTACATAAGTCTTAATATGACCAGATGGGAAGACATGAGGCCACTACAAAGGCTATAAAGTGATATGTCATGTAAAAAGAATGTTGTGTAAACTGGACAAAAAGAAGCGATACTGAAGAATACTTTGGTGAGCAGGTTGGTCTGAGCGTGAGACCGTTGCATCCTCGGAGGGCGTAGTAAGCCTGTCCTGGTCGTTCAGTTCGCTTTATCATTTAAGAAGGGCAAAGCCTCTGTAACTTATAGCTAATCAACCATGTAGTGTAGTGTGACCTATACATCTAATTATATTTAATTTAACAATCTACTTACGCCTTCCAACAGGGTATCAGTATTACTATTTGTCCTTCAATATAAATTTGTTTTTGAGGCACATGGGTTCGATTCCTGGTTACTGTTAGAGGGAGGTAGGTTTGTTTCTAGGTTTTTAACACTAGATATACGCAAGTTACGAGACACTATGCATTTTATAGCTGGGCCATATCACCAGGTACTTACAATACAGTAATGTAGTGATGCACGTTACTCGGACCACTAAGATTCTCACCGGCAAGTTGATACACACTGAATGACAGAAATTTCACAAAGTAGGTCTTTGAATTCAATGTGGAATTCTACACCGTGCCTACAGTTCTCGTGACAGAACGGACTATACTCTCGCAGAACAAAATATATTAACGATGCAGGGGCCCAAGAATCAAACAAATATTGGAAGAATACTTGCTTGGAAACAACGTGATGTTGAGCAATTACTGGTCGAATTGAAAATAAGACAATTCTAGTAAACTTAAATACAAAGGGTGGTCATTGGTTCGTGTCACATTAATATGGAAAAATCTGGTCTCCATAATAATTTGGCGACTAAATTAAATGATCATTTTAAATAAAATTAATATTATTTAAAATAAAGTCATAGCCAAAATTAATTATTTTCACACAACGCAATTAAAAACCACAAAGCGATCTAATTCAATGTAGTGAGTCTTTAACGATAGTTTAAATATAAAGTAGCACAGGTTCTTCGGGGTGAGGCGATTGACACGGATACTTACATAATAACTTTTACAAAATATCTAGATAAGGACTAGCTTCAAAGTTAAAAAAAAAATTCTCAACTAGTCACTATAAGTATATGATATTGTTGATAACAGTTTCTACACACAGTGTGTCAGACTATTTATACCCTTCTAGTCAGAGCCGCATGCAAAGGGGGGGGGGGGGGGGGGGGCAATAATATATGTTATGACTAGGTCTAATTAACTGACTAACAATACAATAACCTAATATGTGATTTGTTCATGGTGACACATGCATTATTATTGAAATGTTTCCTTAATTAATCAAAAATAATGCAATTATTTGTATATTATTGGGACGATAAAATATGTAAGCACCAAAAATAATCACAGTCACTCACCCCCTTTAACCATAAATGACGCATCGATACCAACAGCTTGTCCAAGATATACATTAAACATCAGGGGAAAAATTATTATTATTATTATTATTATTATTATTAGCATCGCGTCTTACTACCCCTTCGGGCTATACGCACTTAAACTAATATGTAATGGTAGGGTGATTGTGAGATGAAATGGAGGACCTACAGTTTAACGTGGAATCTGAACCACGGTGAAGGCCTGGCAATCCCCACATTCATATAGAAATTATTAAGTATGAGTCTTACATATATCTTTTCTCGCTGGAATCGACTACTGGAATCGTTTTTGTTCTCGTCTCACTATGTTGATATAGTATTATCTAGTCTAAATTTAGTTCTCAATGGGTGGGGTTGAACCCCCAAACCTCCTCCCATCCGTCCTCCCCATGTGTACGGCCCTGCTTCTAATTAACTGTTAAAATTCACGCAATATCACATTTTACACTCGATTACAAAGAAACAGATAAGATTCGTTAAACTGTTGGTAGCCGTGTTTATACCCAGATGATAACCATTTGTCTGCGCCGTCCTCTGGACTGCTTTACTCTAATCATGTTTATCAAACTGGTTGAATACATAAGTCGGTCCATCAATTGGTTTATATAACGAGAGTTGAACATACAAGTACAATCTTAAAGCATGTGTCAATTTTCATTCAAAATATATTTAATGACTTCCGTGGACTGTGATGTTTTGGTTCTAGTTAGGTCCAGTAAACTTGGGTATTCTTTCAAATAGATTTACCACTCTCCCTCCAAGCTTCACATAAATTCTACATTTATACTCCATCTTTTATTAGTTTGATAATAATAAGCCCTTTAGGAAACAACCAAGGGCGTAGAAAAGAAATTTTTCCAGGAGTGGGGGGGGGGGGTCACTTGAGAGTAAACTTATTAGCGTACATTATTTTTGATACTTTTTTTAGTGATGGTTCTTACTACTCGTTTGTGTTATACGCTTATTTACTAATTACGCTAAGGTACTTGGGATGAGGAAGGATGATTTTATAGGAAGTGTAACCGTATGTTCGTGGAGGGAGGATGGAAACCATTCAGGAAATACCACCCTTAGAACAAATTACCATGTCAACATAAATTATTTTAGAACTTCGTTTGAAACTTTTGAGCTATTATAATTTTATTTAGAGTATATTATTTAATTATTAATTAGTTGTTAAGGGGGAAAAGTTATATGTATTCACCATGGAGAGAAAAATAACATTACAGGTTGAAGTGGAATTATGTCCATATACGTGTTATTGTGATTATATATTATGTACAGTACATTGTATTCGTACATAATATACATAATCACAAACGTGATATATAAAGACACACACTCACTCATATTCAATTCTATTCTGAAAATTTAAAAATGACACCTAGACACGGGAATCGAACCCGGGACCTTTGGCTTAGTACGTCAATGCTCTAACCACTGAGCTATCCAGGATTCATCTGATGCCCAGGGTCATTCTTCACTCATATTTTAAGGCAGAGTCTATGATGGACGTGCGGAAATCGTCGGTTACAAATGTGTGATTTCTAATATCACGAGCTATCAGATAACGCAGCCATCCTCGACTGGGTAGTTGGCTTAATGCTGTCATTTATACAATTATTATAACTGTACGGGATTGCATATTAACGAATGACTCCTCTCTCATTTACTTTAGCATATAGTAGAAGAAAGGAGTGGTTAAAAGAAGAGCAAATGAAGCTCATGAAGCTCTCTATAAGCCACACTAGGTAATCTAGATCTATAAGGCTCCAGATCACTATAAGAAAATAAGAAAACAGGATTAATGTAGGAGATTGAGCCGTGATGGACAGGGATGTGAATGAGTGTAGGAAACAAATGGAAAGCTTGTTATCTGCCCTTAGAAAGGAAAAAAAAAAAAAAAGATACCATTGGTATGGGAAACGTTAAGAAATTATATACACACTATTATATTAACCAACAAAAAATGTATATATATATATATATATATATATATATATATATATATATATATATATATATATATATATATATATATATATATAAACATTTTTTGTTGGTTAAATGTTTGCTTGACCACAGTGAGCAAAATACGCCCTAAGTACTTAGGGACAACTATGGGAGGATTTTTTTTTGGCACTGCTTCTTACTACCCGTTCAGGTTATACGCCTATGTACTAATCACACTAATGGGTTAAATATGAGATTGGTGTAATGTATAGGAAGTGCGCCCACATTCGCGTGTAGAGAGCATGGGAAACTATTTAGGAAAAAACTCTTCACTGAACCCGACTGGGCTCAAACTCTGATCTTGTTCTCAGCAGTCTAGTCTAACATTAGAATGATGCCTTAAACCTTTCGACCACTGAGGCGGGTAGGAGGAGGGCTAATTTTTCTGTTAATGATGCTGCATCGCTTTTGCCTGATGCTATTTTACCATTAGGCATACCTAGTTTTACTAAAACGACTTAATAGAGGGATTGTTCCCAAATTTTTATTTCCAGAAACATTACTATTTTTTTTTTACCATATAAGAGACGTAGTTTGTGAAATTAAGATAAATAAAGTTAATAGCTTTAATATATCACAATAAACACATACACACGAACGTTTTTTGTTATCCAGTTGTTTAATTTAATATCTGTTTTATTCGTTAATGAAAATAATTATAAAAACCAACCAAATATGGGAACACTTTGTGAGTACATTCACGAACATGTTCTGTTCTAGTCTGGACACTCGACAGCAAACCGCACAACATACACCACATGTTCGTGGAAATGTTCGTGTTCGTTGTTCTGTTCTAGTCTGGATGGAGCTTAATAGACTCGTCACCTGGATACAATTTAGATTTCGTTTACAGCTTTACTCATTAACACTACAAAAATACTACATCATTGTAATTATTTAAGTTAATTAGAATAAAGAGGTTGAGTCACTAATACCGAAGTTATTCATGCCATAGATTTATCTTGGCAATGTTGTTACATAATGTAAAATGCTAAACCTACAGATTAACATTGATGGAGGAGCTATACTCGCTAATTCTTTTCAGCTTTGGTTTGCGATGAGAAAACTATTGTTTTAATGGGTTTGTTCTAAACTAACTTCCAAGGTAGATTACATATTATTATATAATTTTATCTTAACAGTTTTCACCGGTTTTCAGTTTAAAAAAATTGAAAACAAACAATATTTTGTTAAAACAAAATTGGGACTTGAAATTTTGAAGAATATAAAGTGATTAAAATCAAAACTTAAAAAAAAAATTCAGCGATTGGATTTCTTTTTGGTCGATATTTAGAAAAGAAAAAAAAAATGACACAAGAAATGAGAATAATCTTAAATGAATCGTACTGTAAAAATAATTATATTTATGATTCAATTATAATATTCCTAAATCAATTATAGCTCAAATGTTTATGATTATTCGTTGTATTACCATAACATTGAAAGTTAGTGAGTGAGAAGGAAACAGAACATAGTAAGAAATGATGATGAACCACGCTTGTTTCGAGAAAGAGACCCTTATAGTTTGTATTCTAGAGTACGGTTGGCACCCGATTCAAGTTGCCTAGTGCGATTCATTGGGTGTCTTTCAAATTCTAGTCTGTTGAACAACATGTCTTGCCCTGAAAATGGCAAAATGCTATCATATTAAACTGATATCATAATTATAATTTACCTCCCTCACATTTATTTTAATTAATACCGTACAGTACTTTGGTAACGTGTTATGTAAATAATAATACAAATAGGAACCGTAATAAAAGTTATCGTTGTATTTGTTGACTTAACCCTAATGTGAAGAGGCCATGTACATCACAAATATCGCTTTTAAAATCACATTTTTGAAATGTTCTCTTTTACATAGCATAATAAATGGTGATGTTTTTCTAATTTATTTCTACTCCCTCCCTTGACCATAACCTGTCCATGATAACGTATTTTCTCTTTATGAGTGTGTAAACAAGCAAGCCACGTGAATGGGTCACGTACATCGGCGTTTGGTCACTGCTCAAATGTCGGAGCAGTTACATAATGGTACGTGAAGTTTTAAGATTCAGTCAGTCGTACCTCAGACAAAAGCATTTTACCTTGTATTCAACTAGTGAGTTATCAGATAATGCACGACGCCTCATGTTTATTCCAACACTTTATTGTTGTAGAGACGAGCAATGAGAGAGATAAAGCGCACGCGCGCTTTACCGAGTAGCAAGTAACAGTGTTATGTGCGAGACCAGCATCATTTAGTGTTTGATGCAACCATATGGGTCATTAGTCACATGGTGATAGCCCGCAACGGGGGATACGCGGTCTAAGGCGTCCAACTCACAATATATTAAATAGCACGTGACGGGGAGGTTGAGTATTGGATCTTGTCCCGGTGCGAACTTGGAGCGGGTGGTATACCTGTGTATCGACGCTATTATATCTATAATTTTTTATAGCTTAGAATTTTAGTGGTAAGGTACTTTTAATGCGTAAAATATTTCATCTTTTAAGTCTTAGCTTAAAATTTAGCCTATATATTAGACACATCCACATAGCTCCAATATATATTATAGTTTTACTTAAAATTCTTTAAGCTTTAATTAAAATTATTATAGATTTTGGTGACGTAAGCTATCTGCTTTCCACGCCTTAGAAAGCGCCACTGTTTCTATGACTATTAGATTTATCACACACTGGCTTTCCCATGCCCTTTCCTCCACGCCAATTTGTGTGCACTATCTACAAACTGCCCTCCTCATTTCCATCCCTTGGATTAATTCTTGACAACCTTGGTGTTAGACGTAATCATGACCAAAAAAATTGTGATATTTAAGCTATGCAAATACAACCTTGCAGTTTATATTTTCACGATTTAAAAAATATTGGCCTTAATCTCGGTCAAGAGAGTTAAAATGTTAAGCTACTAACTCAGACTAGCTAACCCACATTTGATGGACCGTTCGAATCCTGGATGGATTGGATTGTAGTCTTCAACTAGGCGTTAAGACTCGCACATCATTTAAATGACACTGACACAGATGACGATGACATCATTTACAGAGCGGAAATTAAGCATGCAAACGATCTAAATTTCAATTTCTCGATCATTTTTAGGATTTTAAATATTGCCTAACTAGAGGTTCAATAATTACTATAATTGTAGAAAATGTTTGGCCTCAATATTTTATGTACATCAAACTCAAAAAGAGAGTTTTACAGTTCTGTATTCAACTACAGCCAAAAAGGTTTAATGACTTTCGTTCAAACTTAATATTGTATGTTACTGTCATGTCTCGAGGCAAAATTGTGATTTGAATTTGAGCTCTAAAATTAAAGGTAGTTTAATCATGACCGATTCTTGACAATTCGAAGTATTTCGAAAATGGATATAATTATTGTGCCTAAAATGGGTATTTGGGTAGTATTTTTCATAATAAAAGACACTATCTTATTATTTTTTGGGAGACCAATCATTTAAAGTTAGTTGACTCATTAATGATTGTTGAAAATGTTACTACAAATTATAATAAGCCATTGATGTTATGAAACAAGTACGACGCCCAACCTGGGACCCGTTTTATTCTGTTTGCTAGTCTCAACGCGATTTTAAATAAATAATAGAGAAAGTCGTAACTAGGAGTTATACTATCGAAACTTTCTCCACAAAAAAAAAAAACAAAAAAAAAACAGCTTGTCATTTTATCTAATACATTGGACAATATTAGTTCCAAGTATAATTTAAAAAAATAAATGGTACGGCACACCGCACAGACTTTCTCTCTCTCTCTTTCTATAAACTCGTAAGATTTCTGAACGGAATAATGTACATTGTATCATCACCACTCCACATAAGAACAAGAATAAAATAATATACACTGATATAGAATCAATGAGAAAAGAGGCGCATCTTTGTCCACCAAAGGAAAAATAACATACTTTTTTTAGATACTTACTTATATTTAATTACTCTATGGCATTGGAGAATTATTGAGTTAAGACTTAAGTAGTATATGTTAACAACTAAAGCTCACAAAATTGTATTAATATATTTGCCAATATCTCAGAAACTGTTGCTTTTATAAAAATATATGTCAAATAAAAGTTTTTTATTTCTAATAGTCCTACAATTTTGCAATGATAAGTTGTTTAGTATCTCAAATAGTTGTGGCGATACGGAAATTAACGCTTCTGTAAAGTACCCTAAAAATAATTTTCATGGGAAAATGAAAGTAGCCAGTTTATTTATAATCTTAATCAATGCCTAGATACGAATTTTAATCAAAATCGTTGGAGCATATTTTGAGAAAACCTATTTTTTCTCTTTTCACCCCTTATAAAACTACTCTTAATTTTAAGTTTTAATAGACACAGAGACAGACGGCATTGCAAAGACTATTTTTTTAAGGTTCAGGGGGTCATCAGACGTCGACATCCATCAACATTTCAGGTTAGATTTTTTTTTACGGTCGCAATACTTAAACTTTAATGTCCAAAAAGTAAAAAAAAATATATATATATAATTGGGTATAGATTGAAAGTTATTGATTTTATAAAAATATGTTTCGAATAAAATATTTGTATTAAAAATATATATACATATTTGTAATGCTAAGTAATTTAATATCTCAAATAGTTTCGGAGATATTATAAAAAATGTTAATTTACGCATCAGACCGGAGACCTTAAAGCCATTTTGACGAAATATTTAGAGTAGCCATTTTGTTTGAAATATTAATTAATGTTTATAAATGAAATTTAATTAAAATCGTTAGAGCCGATTTTGAGAAAATCTACTTTTTCTCTTTTTACCCTTTAGTAAACTACCCTTAATTCTAGGGTTAGATATCCAATTCCATAAACCCCTCGGGGAAACACAATGAAAACTCTAGATACCAAGTTTTAACCTGTTCAGTAAAATAGTTTAGGCTCTAGTTGGAGGTACAGACAGACAGACAGACAGACGGAAATTCAAAAACCACTTTTTCGGATTCAGGGAGTCATGAAACGTCAAGATTCATCAAAATCTTGAGTTCAATTTTTTTGACGATCACCATACTTTCTCTACCTGTAAGATAAAGAGAAAGTAAAAAAGTGTCGGTTCATTTATTATCAGTAGCATTAGCATTAGCATTAGCATTAGCATTTCCCCCCCTTGTGGCCCGCTATATTTTTTGCGTTATGCCTACGAGTCATGGTAGGTTTGACCACACTGGTTTAAATTATATAGAATATACTATTATGTCGAAGGAAACCATATGTTTGTTTAATATTGTCAAATAATACCTACACGCAAACAAAAGACAAACACCTAGACTGTCCATATTTGATGGAAACAGCAGACCATTTCATTAAAATCCCCTGATGGGATCGGCTGAGTGATGGCAGGGGCAGGTTATATGTAAATGTATACATATCATATTTTTAAACTGTAATGCATGACTTATAGGCCCAGGAAAAATAAATTGATTATAATAGTTTAAAATTTATGAATCAAGAGTTTTGATTGTGTTGTTTATTGTGATGTGTTTGTTTTTTTGATTAAAACTTACTCAAGGGTAGTTTACTGAAACCCTTTTTTTTAAACATTTTATTAACAGTTATAATACACTATTTAAAAAAAAGTTGTGCGATTGTGTCCTACCATTTATTTAGATTTTAGACGCCCCCTATCTGTTTCCTGCTCTTTAAAACTCTTTTTGGACAAAATAAATCAAATACTGCTCCAGCAGAAACATAGAGTTTAACGTTCTTCACATGGTGATATCAATATCCTGAATATCTGCCATGGGCATAGCGGCGTTAGATGAGAAACTTTTTCCAGAATACCCCTTATAGATATTCAAGAAATTTTGGCACCACCATGTTAAGAAATTTCAATTCTATATTTGTACTGGAGCAATATTTTATTTATTTTGGCCAAAAAATGTTTTGAGATAAAATATGCAAAAACACTGGCCTTTTCTCGCGTCCCCTACCATCGCACCTTAAGGGAACAACACAAGCTAGCTAGCATAGCAACAACAGAATGTTATGAACGTAGTGATGTAATTACATTTACAGATGAGTTTATGGATGAAAAAGATATAATCATTCATTTGATAAGACTTTAATATTTAAATTAAGAACTAACAATAAATCACATGCATTTTACGAATGCATCGCATTCTAATCCCACATCTAGGATCCTCATTTCTAAACGTGTGGGTTGTGAGCTGCTAGTAGATTGCTCTCTTCTTGCGAAAATTCTCGGAAACACCAATCACATCTGAGCTGTGAAAACTGACCTCGCAGGAGTGGCTGGCGAGAGGATTCAAATTCTCCAGACACTAAGGGCGATAAAGTTTGTCTATCGAGTAGATCAACATAAAAAAATGGATGTGCCTCTCCTTCGATTGCAACCCTCTGAGAATGATTGTGTTTAAATAAATACGCCATTATATATATATAAGTAAGGGAGAATGCGGCATACGTGGACTCATTTACATAATCCTGGGATGACTGAGATGAGTGAGGGGGGTTCGGGAGGGTTCCTGAGATGTTATGATGTGAGGTGTGGAGGAGGGGGGGATGGGGGGTTGGGGGGTTGGAGCACCTGGCTGACTGAAAGAAGTGAGGGGGAGACTATATTTTTTTGGTGCGGCATACGGGGACTCATTTGCCTAATTGAAGGGTTGGAGCGCGTGCTGATGCAGTTACGAGGACACAGGTTGTCTAGCAAGTTTCTCGGAGCACGTGGATGACGGAGAGGTGATGAGTCAGGGTTCTCCCTCTCTCTCTCATCAGATTGAGAAGGGTGACAGAGAGAGGTGAGGGGTCAGGGTTCTCTCTCATCAGATGAGGCAGGGTTGAGTCATCTCTCTCCCGACGAGCCAGCGAGTTTTTTTCTCCCTCTCTCCCGGCGAGTTTTTTTCTCTCTCTCTCTTTCATCGGCGTGATGTAGTAGAGTTTGGGAGGGCAGCTTATGGACCTCGAACCCTCAGTCCTTGGGATATGACAAGTATTATCCTCCCCTAAATAAATAGTACAGAGTATATTCTCTCTCTCTCAAACCCTGATGGTCTGACCTCAATCCTCAGTCCTAGCAAAGATTGGGAATTAAGGATATGACAAGTATTATTCATCCCTAAATAAATAGTACAAACCTAGTATATTCTTAATATTACATTGATACATATATTCAGTACAAAATTCTCTCTCTCAAAGATTCTTTCATGCATAGTCTTAGCCTTTCAACATACACACGAAGTCTTTCTAAGTTCCTTAGCGTAGAAACCGCCCGTGATAGGGTTACCTTTCATATCTTCGAGTAGGAAGGTCCTGGGATTAGTCTCGACCACCTTGCGTATTTTAAACAGTGATGGTCTGACTTCAATCCTCAGTCCTGACAAAAGATTAGGAATTAAGGTTAAATATCTTCTGTATGTTTTCAATCCTTAGTCCTGCTCAAGATGATTGCCAAAACACCCTGATGGTCTGACTTCAATCCTCACTCCTGACAAAGATTAGGAAATAAGGTTAAATATCTTATGTATGTTTTCAATCCTTAGTCCTGCTCAAGATGATTAGCAAATGAGGTGTAGGACTGGAGGCGGCGAGCCTCGAACCCTGAGGGATCGGGTTTCAATCCCTCTCTCTCTTTCTCTCAAGGGCGGATAGTCTGACTTCAATCCTCACTCCTGGCGAAAGATTAGGAATTAAGGTTAAATATCTTCTGTATGTTTTCAATCCTTACTCCTGACAAGTATTATTCTCTCTCTCCCTCTCTCTCTCTCTCAAGATGATTGCCAAAACACCCTGATGGTCCGACTTCAATCCTCAGTCCTGACAAAGATCGGGAATTAAGGTTAAATATCTTCTGTATGTTGAGATAAGGGATGGTGACGGCGAGGCTCGAACCCTGAGGGATCAGGTTTCAATCCCTCTCTCTCAAACCCTGATGGCCTGACTTCAATCCTCAGTCCTGACAAAAGATTAGGAATTAAGGTTAAATATCTTCTGTATGTTTTCAATCCTTAGTCCTGACAAGTATTATTATCTCTCTCTCTCTCTCAAGATGATTGCCAAAACACCCTGATGGTCCGACTTCAATCCTCAGTCCTGACAAAGATCGGGAATTAAGGTTAAATATCTTCTGTATGTTGAGACGGAGGATGGTGACGGCGAGGCTCGAACCCTGAGGGATCAGGTTTCAATCCCTCTCTAAAACCCTGATGGTCTGACTTCAATCCTCAGTCCTGACAAAAGATTAGGAATTAAGGTTAAATATCTTCTGTATGTTTTCAATCCTTAGTCCTGACAAGTATTATTAACTCTCTCTCAAGATGATTGCCAAAACACTCTGATGGTCTGACTTCAATCCTCAGTCCCGACAAAGATCGGGAATTAAGGTTAAATATCTTCTGTATGTTGAGATGGAGGATGGTGACGGCGAGGCTCGAACCCTGAGGGATCAGGTTTCAATCCCTCTCTCGCAAACCCTGATGGTCTGAATTCAATCCTCAGTCCTAGCAAAAGATTAGGAATTAAGGTTTAATATCTTCCGCATGTTTTCAATCCTTAGTCCTGACAAGTATTATTATCTCTCTCTCTCTCTCTCTCTCAAGATGATTGCCAAAACACTCTGATGGTCTGACTTCAATCCTCAGTCCTGGCAAATGATTAGGAATTAAGGTTAAATATCTTCTGCTCAAGATGATTGCCAAACATCCTGATGGTCTGACTTCAATCCTCACTCCTAGCGAAAGATTAGGAATTAAGGTTAAATATCTTCTGTATGTTTTCAATCCTTAGTCCTGCTCAAGATGATTTATTAGGCACAAAGTACAGTTTAAATCAATTAGAACTTTCTTCTACGATATCTAAACATTATATATTTTACTATACTCACTAGACTATTATTTATCATCATGCTCATCAAAGTTTAAAGGCGTTTGCTTAGTTAATATTAATTACCTTAGTTCAGTCATTTATTATTTTAAAAAAAACACAAACAAAGTTCAGTCATTTATTACCTTTAAAAATTAGCTTAGTACGGCAAAGTTTGACCATTAATTACCTTAAAAAAACACAGTCCATTAATTACATTGGCTAAATTGCTTGGTTAGTGACTGGATTACTAATATTTTTTAGAATTAAACATAGAACTATATCAAACTAAATATTTCACGAAAGACCCTCTACATTCATCCCGACAACCAGTAGCTTTTTTTTACATCAGAGCGGTTCATATAATTAAAGCAAAAAAAACTTTTTTATTTGAATACAAAGCAATTGTACAATTTTTTAATGAAGCTTATCGCTTAATTATCTTTAAATGAAGCTGGATTATGAAGAAGTTAACAATATTTTTTTAAAAAAATCAGTTACTTCTTTCGAATATTGAATTAGCCAAAGTTCAAACAATCTTAATTACCTTTAATGAGAATGGATTATGACAAAGTTAACAATATTTTTTTTTTAAATCAGTTACTGCATTTGAATATTGAATTAGGCAAATTTCAAACAATCTTAATTACCTTTAGATGAGGTTGGATTATGACAAAGTTAACAATATTTTTCTAAAAAAACAGTTACTTCATTTGAATATTGAATTAGCCAAAGTTCAAACGATCTTAATTGCCTTTTCATTAATTCTTTTACAAGATTCATACATTTAAAGTTAATTACATTAAACATTTATTTCCTACTCAAACAATCTTAATTACCTTTAAATAAATTACCTTTAAATGAGGCTGGATTATTAATTACCTTTAAATGAATTACCTTTAAATGAGGTAGGATTATTAAGAAGTTAACAATATTTTTTCTAAAAAAATCAGTTAATTCATTTGAATATTGAATTAGATAAAGTTCAAACAATCTTCCTTAAAATAAAGTTCGACCATTAATTATCTTAAAAACACAAAGTCCATTAATTACCTTTTTAACCAAAGTTCAAACAATCTTAATTACCTTTAAATGAATTACCTTTAAATGTGGCAGGATTATTAATTACCTTTAAATGAATTGCCTTTAAATGAGGTAGGATTATGAAGAAGTTAACAATATTTTTCTAAAAAATCAGTTACTTCATTCGAATATTGAATTAGCCAAAGTTCAAACAATCTTAATTACCTTTTCATTAATTCTTTTACAAGATTCATACATTTAAATAGTTAATTACATTAAACATTTATTTCCTACGGATGCATAGAACTTTCATCTACGATATCTAAACATTATATCTTCCACTATACTCACTAGACTATTATTTACCATCATCCTCATCAAAGTTTAAAGACGTTTGCTTAGTTAATATTAATTACCTTAAAAACAAAGTCCATTAATTACCTTTAAAAATTAGCTTAGTACAGCAAAGTTCGGTCATCCAAAGTTCAAACAATCTTAATTACCTTTAAATGAGGCTGGATTATGAAGAAGTTAACAATATTTTTTCTAAAAAAACAGTTACTTCATTTGAATATTGAATCAACCAAAGTTCAAACAATCTTAATTACCATTAAATGAATTACCTTTAAATGAGGATGTAACAAGGAGATTGGTTAAATACACTCTCTTCAACTCCTTCCCTAGTAGGATCGTAAAAGTTCTGCATGTGTAGATTTAAACCATTCCTAAATCAGTTACTTCATTTGAATATTGAATTAGCCAAAGTTCAAACAATCTTAATTACCTTAAAATGAGGCTGGATTAAGAAGAAGTTAACAATATTTTTCTAAAAAATCAGTTACTTCATTAGAATATTGAATTAGCCAAAGTTCAAACAATCTTAGTTACCTTTAAATGAATTACCTTTAAATGAGGCTGTAACAAGGAGATTGGTTAAATACACTCTCTTCAACTCCTCCCCTAGTCGGATCGTAAAAGTTCTGCATGGGTAGATTTAAAACATTCCTTAAGTAGTAGAACATTTTCCGTATCACAAGAATAAAAGCTAGCGTAATGAGTAGTGCACTTGTTTGCGTTGTATAGTTTTTTTTAGCTTTCTCAAGGAAGGACATCCAAGTTCGCCTAACTCGAAAAACTCATACTTGTCAGTATCGGAACCTATGAGTTTCTCTACCCAAGTTAACTTCTCCGCTCCTTTGATATAGATCGATACTCGTGACCCGTACCGTTCTAGATGGGGGATTATGGTGGAACGTAGATTCACATATGGTATTTCACCCTCACTTCAAGATAGTCCATGATGACGATTTCTTACCCACTCTATATTTTCCATTAGGAATTAAGGTTAAATATCTTCTGTATGTTTTCAATCCTTAGTCCTGCTCAAGATGATTGCCAAACATCCTGACTCACTCCCAGTATAATTGTGCTTAATCTACTCCTCGTAAGACCTAAGCCAATAATCATTGAATTGTTTTCAGGTTAAATGTGAATATTTTCTGAAATGAGTTAAAAAAGATTTGTTTACATCATTAACTAACAATACAAGGTTCGAACCTCACTCCCAGGATAATTGTGCTTAATATACGCCTCGTAAGATCTAAGTTAATAATCGTTAAAATCATTAGAATCCTATTACAAGATTCATACATTTAAAAGTTAATTACATTAAACATTTATTTTTTCCAACAAAGAAATTCATTTTAAATATCAATTAATGTTTGTAACAATATTTTGATTAAATAATATATAGCTTTTACCTAAATTCATAAGTTGTTTTATTTATAAATTCATAAGTTGTTACGCTTTAAATATCTATGGAAAATCACCAAGTTTATATTATATATTGATGAAATAATTTATAAGTTTTACTTAAGTTAAATACCTAGGGAAAAATCACACAGCGGCTTTATATTTGGATGAAATAATTTATAACTTTTATATATGTTCATAATTTAAATATCTAGGGAGAATTCACGGCGTCTATATAACTTTAACATAAATTCATAAGTTGTTACGCTTTAAATGTCTAAGGAAAGTGTGTTTATTAAATCCCTTAACGCAATTAAAAATAAATGAACCTATTTTATATTTCCTTCAAACCATTAATATAATTTTATAAAATTTGATAACTGTCTCAAATTAGGGTTTTGTAATGCCGCAGAGAATATCAATTTGTTTATTTGTATTATTTAATAAATTCACTAAAAAAATAGTTCT
Organism: Timema cristinae; assembly: GCA_039000515.1. Taxonomy (NCBI): domain Eukaryota; kingdom Metazoa; phylum Arthropoda; class Insecta; order Phasmatodea; family Timematidae; genus Timema; species Timema cristinae. The sequence goes on along the minus strand of JBCFYV010009882.1, from coordinate 14,077,158 downwards.
ACAAAATGTTAAAGTATTTAAATATCGAGTTACTATCACACATCTTAATTTTAATAGTTCATGTTTGTAAGGGTTGAGCGCGACCACTGGAGGGACCGTGACCGCAATTTTAAGAACCTATGTCTTAGGGCATTCAATTAAATCATTTTAACAAATATTACATAATATACCCACTCTGAAATCTTCCCCTTGTGTTTGGTTTGACGTCACACAAAGGTATATTGGGACGGCTTCTTATAGGAACGGGCCAGGGTGTTTTTTGAAGGGTCCAATAGCTTGGTTGTTGTTGGGTTTTGAGGAAAAGTGAATGCTTTCCTCGGTGGCCAGAAGAGTATAATGCTAGGATAATGTTTTCGTTGTC
>JBCFYV010009882.1:13957755-14076697 GCA_039000515.1 Timema cristinae | reverse complement strand
CTTTTACCGGAAACCTTTTTTTCTTGGTCTTGTCGTTAATTTTTTATGGATTGTATTGATATTAGAATTGTAATTGGGGCGAAATTTTACGCCCATTTCAAATGGTTAATATTTGATATTTTTTTTTCATATTGAAATACGCTAATTCTTGAGGGATACTTTTTTCCCCTGTGATTTAAAGTGGTTTGTTGTCTTTTGCTAAGCTCCTTTTATTCTGACGAACTTTTAATATTTAAAAATAGGAAACAAATATTTGTTTAAAAATATAAAATTTTTAAAATTTTTTATTTGTTTAAAAGGGGCGCCTCTTTAATTTTAGATTTTTTGGTTAACTTCATCGAGTTACTTTTTTAGAAATACCATATGACTAGTTTATAAAGTCTTTATTGTTTTCGCGTACACTATACGCATGTTAAGGAAACAAATGTTAATTTTTCTATGGAATATTTTTTAGGTTGAGTATAATGTTGTTTACCTATATTATATTGTTACTCTGAATCAAACTGTTAGCAACTATTGAGCGGGCTAATAAATACGCCTTACTTACTTGTTTTGTATTTTTCGAATATCCCCCATCACCCCCAAAAGGAAAGTCATCTAATATTTTGATTTATTTATGAACTTAGGGAGGCTGGCAGTCTCTTGCTGTCTGGTTGGGAAATAGAGGGTTACATTTTATAATATCCACAACGGGTTCGAGGGTTGCAAGTTGTGGGGACTGTAATGTTTTGTGTTAAACATTTGCAACCTAGAAACTCCTCGGCACTCGCTCTGGGTTTAACCCCCCCCCCCCCCCCCCCCCCCCCCCCATTTTTTTTTTGTTTTTTATATTATTCTATGTGTTTTGTTGGCATCTCCCCTTTTGGATGCTACAAAATTTAATGCCCTAAGCCATAGGTTCTTAAAATGCCCGGGCATTTTCCCTCTAGTGGTCGCGTCAACCCTTACAAACATGTGAAACTATCGAAATTAAGATGTTGTGTTAGTAACTTAATATTTAAATAATTTAACGGTTTTGTAGGATTACGTTGTTAGGGAATTTATTATATAATACAAATACAAAACCCTTTAAATTTTAGACAGATATATTTTATAAAACCATATTAATGGTTTGAAAGAAATCTAAAACCGGTTCATTTACATTTTTAATTTTGTTAAGGGATTTTTAATTAAACACACTATCTTCTAGATATTTAAAGCTTTCCAATTATGAATTTATGTAAAAGTTTTATAGGCCTATTATTTCATCAAAATATAGACGCCGTGATTTTTCCCTATATTTTTAACTTATGAACTTATGTAAAAATTATAAATTATTTCATCAAAATATATAGAAGCTGTGATTTTTCCCTAGATATTTAAAGCGCAACAGCTTATGCATTTATGTAAAAGTTATTTATATTATTTGACATATTTGGATGATAAAGTAAAATATACTATTGAAAAATAACAGGTAAATCGTACAAAAGCGTCACGTCATATTGTGAAGACCATTAGACACATATACCGCTGCAAATGTTGCAACAAGGGTTCCAGTGGGAACAATCCCATCCAGAAAACCATCATAAGCTCAGGAGGAGCTAAGCCCGAGCTGCATGGCTCTTAACAGGGTTGCAATGCCCCCCTGTACCAGTGATGGCAACAAGACCCCCTCCACAGACATGGGTCTGAAAGCCTGTATAATTCACCCCCCCCCCCCCCCGGAAATGATGACGAAATACCTTACGTAAATTTAATAACGCCAACTTAAATGTAGAACCAGCTGTGAATATATTGAGAAGGTATAGTTTTGCAGTGAACAAGTGTTATGAGTGTCTAAATAACAGTGTAAGAAAATAAATTTGAAAACATGTAAACAACACATATATAATATTGATGATGTATTAATAGAACAATTTCATATAAAGTTAATTGGTATTCTATTGAAATCGATGAAATCGTTCATTTATGAGTTGAGTTGGCGAAGGCCAAATCCCTTATTTCCAGGCAAGTGGAATACATAGGACTCAGCCATCACCCATCGCATGAAGGTCCTCCTTCGACCACAACGTCAATACAAATAAACAAATAATGATACTCCCTGAGGCATTACAAAACCATAATTTGAGACAGTTTTCAAATTTTATAAAAATATATGAATGGTTTAAAGGAAATATATAACAGGTTCATTTATTTTTTAATTGTATTAAGGGGTTTAATAAACACACTATTCCTAGATATTTAAAGCGTAACAATTTATGAATTTATGTAAAGTTATTTATTATTTCATAAAAATATTGTTACGAACATTAAATTATATTTAAAATAAATTTATTATTTGTTTAAATGGTATTTTGTTTTGTTTGGCATTTCTAATATTGATTCAAGTTCCTCATAATTGTATTTGATATTACTTATGAATTTATGTAAAAGTTATATATTATTTTGCCAAAATATAGTTGCGAACATTAAATGATATTTAAAATAAATTCATGATCCTCATAATTTTGTTCAATATTACTTATGAATTAATGTAAGTTCTCGCAGAGTGACGTTGAATTAACACACACACAATCAAAAAACTGTTACTTGTGTAGATTATGATTGTAAATAAATATCCTTAAGCTGTTATGTTTGTGTTTTAACGTCTACATCCAAACATCCCCCCCCCCTTCTATCCTATAAGTACAATTACCTTAAACCCATATTAGCTAAAATTATAAACCAATATTTAAGCATTAACCCTATTCCTAACCCAAAACATAACAAGCATGGTCCAAAATTTTTTTAAAAAAACTAATAAAAACGGCAATAGGAGTGAGTTGTGTGAATTTTAAAAAATATTTAAAATCTGTGTGCAACAACTGTACCCAGAACACGCAACTCAATCCGGTTGCGGACTATACCCAACGGTCAGCCTCAACAATGGTTAAATGTACAGCTGAACCACCCACCAAAAACAAAAACCTCTTAAAAGTTGGGAAGTTGTAAAACCTAAGGATATATAAGTAATAGGAAAGTAGCATAAATCGTCGAGAAGTCAACAGAATTGATTATTTATCAAAAGAATGAATTAAATATTTGAAACATGTCCACAACATGACAATAACAGAGGGTAGTGACCGAGTACCAAAGCTCAATTAGTAGAATTTTCTCGGTCAGCGAGGTGACCATTTAGTGACGTATTGGTATTACGATATTTCAGGGAAATGTACAGTGCATAGTGATAACAAAAGGGTACAATGTCATAAATGGCTAATATGTCTAATCGTATATCCGAAATTTAATTTTGGCTAGATATTAAGTTTATCGCCTTTCAAACTTTTTAAATTACACTGATATGATTCATTTATAAATATTACCATTTTTCAAGCGTTGCTTGATACTTTGTACTGTCGTTTGAGCGTCTAAAGCTAGTATTCAACTTGTTTTCAAAATTGTGGACATAAAGGTCTACTTTTTAAGCGTAATGTTTTCCTCATAAACTAAATTATCATGCTATATTCAAGGTGGCAAGGGATTATTATACGTGTAAGTATTTTGGCTGATCTAAATATGTATATATATTTTTTTACTTTTGACAGTATTAACACACTATAAGTCCGATCCTGTGAAGCCATTAAGGCTGGCTATACGAACCTAGCTGCAACGAAACTATATAATGTGTGTACAGAGTTGTGTCAGGTTTTTCCTCAACAGGCGATTGGATCCGATGCATTTTCCAATCGTCATTGGGCTGGATTCAAGCGTGCGTGGACTCAATAATAGTTACAGAGATGCAGATGCAATTCAATACTCACCTGCAGGCTTATTGTTTACAAGTGATTTAATAATAATAATAATAATATATAATAATAATAATAATAATAATAAATATATGTTTATGTTCAGTTTCTTTGATTTATAACCGTACTTATTGCTTATTTTATTTATTGTTAACTACACCTTGCAAGGTCAAACGTTGAAAGGCAAATTATTTAAAGTGCATGTACAAATAGTTTATAATACGCTTCATTTAAGAGTAGCCGGACTATATCATCAGAGCGAGGTATAAATTGACATTAGGTATTAATGCATCTAAATGAACCAAGAACCTTATCATGTTATTTCTTTAAAATGTTGAACAGTTTCTAAATATTGCAGAGTTGCCACTAGTCTTTTACTCATTACTGTCCTTTTGTTTTCGGATGTAAGGAGTAATTCTCCTACATGAGTACATAATGCTTTAAATAAGTTTGATTGTTTCAATTAAATTACTTGGACACATATAAACACAGCTACACTACGCAACTAAAACACATTAAACATGGTATAGTGACAGTATTACAAACACTGGGGAACATTAAACAACAGTTTCTAGCCACAACTAATGGCCAAGGGTTTATTAGCTTTGTGACTTCTAGTGTGTATGCAACGTCTAGCGCACTTTGGCTTGCCATCGAGTACGCCTTATCGACTTAAACAGACCGGACGTGAATGTGTATGTAATATAATGTGACGAGATAAAGATGATATTCGTGTGTACCAAATTTGCTTGAAATTGATAACAGTTAGTTAGTTATTCTAAGATGTAAAAACAAACTCTAAAGCAGGGGTCTCCAAATTTAATGAGTGCAGGGCCTACATTAGAGTATTGAATTGCTAGGTGGGCCGGATCGAAAAAGAGATATACAATGTATATATACATACATTAGTATACATTATGTATAATGTATATAATATGCATATATATCCTACATTTATATACTGTATACACAACTTATAACCATAGTTAAACATGAATAGATGTAAGTTTACTTTCTCAGGTAATGCAGAAAAAACAAGTTAGGGATATATACATAACAATTAATCAATAAATGTATGAATTTTTTCCGTTAAGAAATATTAGAACACACTATGTTGTATGTATGCAGGTAGGTATTTTGCGTCCTTAATACAGGCAAACCATTATTTAGGTATTTATAAAAAAAAATTCGTCAAAGCGTTCGTGGGCCGGACAAACTCATTCCACGGGCCAGATCCAACCCGTGGGGCCGTAGTTTGAGGACCCCTGCTCTAAAGCGATTAATTTTTAACAAAGAGCGTTGCATAACATATACTAACCAAATATATATGAATTCATCGCAGCATATTAGGACTTTGCCACGAAATTCAATCACATCTTATGACAAGAACTCTAATTAAAACACACACACACACACGAACGATTCACTAGCAAGTAATATAATTGATACCTCTTTACCAAGCGGCATCCCGCTACCGAGTGTTGCCGTCAGACCCAAAACTTTAGCCACTAAAGTACGAAACGTGAGATATTCTTTCAAGGCTACACCCCGGAGAATTGTTTTCATCTCAGGAATACCAGAACCTACAACATAAAATTTCAACTGTTTTAGATGAAGAGCTATAAATAAGTTTATATGTGTACATAATCATTTGATAAGTAAAGTTTCCAAAATATACGGCGATAAAACTTACACTATCTGTTAACAAACATTATAAAATGTATTATTTTATATTTATTGAGATAAATTGATGAAAATCTATCATAGCCCGGCCTGGTTTCCTATTGCTGGAGTAATGACCGTGTTTAGTCTGTACTGATCACGTTTAGCCATTGTAATAAACGGTTGTCTATAGCTCCGGGGTCGAGCACTAATTAAATCGGTATAATGAATAAATGTAAGAAAGAGAACTGTTGATGGCTGTTTATTCACACACGGTTTATTTAAAATACATCTGTTAATTACTTATACATACTCCAATTAAATGATTTATATAAATGCACACTTGTGGTATTAATGTAAATTATTGTATTTTGTGTTAGACTGTGACTGCGAGAGCCAGTGAGTCCCTGACTGCGTTACTTGTGTGAGCGTGGGTGTTAGAGCAACTTGTGTGACGTTGTTTGTGCGACTTGTGCGTCTGCGGGGATGCCTTAAACATACGCACAACGGCTTATATATGACATGCCCCTTGCCTTTTGATCCCTTCGTCAACAGTGTAAAAACTAACTAATAGAAAGAGTCCTGGCGACAGGTTCTGTGAAAGCTAGCTTCTTATTGGTATAGGGAATTGGCGTCTTTGCCAATACTGCGTAGTTGTTCCTCTAACAGGAAAAATGGTATAAAAACATATTTTACTGGTAAAATCCTTTTCACGTTATTTCTGAGAAGCGCATGTTTATTTATGGATGAATCATATAAAGATAATCTACATATATTACTTTAAAGAAAAATTACCATCATACATGACTTTTTATATATTTTAGATTGATTTGAATCAATATCATTACATCATGTATGGATTAAAGTGTTTGGATGAGGCAGTATTTAATTCATATTGAATCATAGGGATTTGATGTGAAATGCTACCTATATTTGTTTATCGTCATTGCATGCCACTAACACTTTTTACAGTTTCCGCTAAGATGCTTTGCAAAAGTCCATAAAGCCCAACTTTAAAAAGTGGTTTACTATTTCAACATAATGTTCACGCCAGAATTTATTTTAAAGATATCAACATGTCCTTACGGGATGAAAACGCTTTAATTATAAGTTGTAAAATTGAAAAACAAAACAATGAAAAGATAAAATCATTTCATTTTCAACGATGTTTCACGTGAAATATCGCAGTTCTGAGATCAAGGTAAAGGGTTAAAAGCATACATCTAACTTTCCTAGAACAAAGTCATGTGTTGATAGGCTGGCCAAAGAATATTTTTAGATATCGAAGATTGCTCTAGTAGTTATTCAACTTTATAACTGCCATTCCTATAAGAAATAACTCAGTGTGAGGATATTTTCTTTCAAGAAGGTGGTACCTGTAGGTATGTAATGTCAAGGGAACATAATAGGTGGGATATCAATTTTCAAGTTGGATCATTGAGAATGGTCACAAGAAATTCAGGTGCTATTCTAGTTCGGAGCGTCTTACTTCAAGGCCTACAACATTTTGTCCCCTTTCGGCTCCTGCTCTCACATCGAATTTGAGGAATCCCACCTCAGCGCCTAGCTTGAGGGTTAAGGTAGAAAAGCAAATAATATAAATAAAACATATGAAATATAATATATTTACTATGGCATCGCCATCCTTTATAGTTTTTTTAAACTTTGCCATGAATTGCCATAGAAATGAATCTTTAATTTATATAAATAAAAACATGTCATATTGTAACAATATTTAAAAAATGTTACTATCCAGGAATTCATATTTCGTAAGTTGTCACTTGGGTTCCACTTTATATTGAAGTCAAATTTTTGTTGTTCTAACAGCAAGTGCTCCCTCTATTAAAATGTTTATTAAGTTTCCTAAATTTGGCCTCACTTTTGAGTGTTTTTTTTTTGCGCAGTTTAGAATTCCAGTCTTTCAAACAATTATTTGTGCGGTGTTTCTCTCTGTAGCAATTTCAGTGCCTATGATCACCATTCATCCAGTTCTCCACGAAATAATCGTTAGAATTTAAGTCCACGTCACCAGGGTATTCAGAATGTATCGCCAAACATCGATTGTCTACACAGGGAAGAGGTAGCTTGGGCCAGGAAGGAGTACTTTCACACATGAACAAGAAAAGTTTCATCCCTAGCATACTGGTCTGTCAAATGTAGCTTATGAATAGCATGACAAATACATTGATAAAATGGAAGTAGTACAGCAATATTTGAGAGTCAGTATGTTTGTGATACATTTGACTATTGTAACTTCACAGTCAACATTACATTTTTTGGGACTGAATGGAGGATTTTTTTCTTTTTATTAATGGAAGCATCCAAGCGTACGATCCATTTATTTTGCTTAGGAGTAGTTTGAAGGTTGCTGGCTCTACATTCGTCGAGACCAGTATTTATAGATCTACATGAGTTGTGTGGAGTTGATAAAAATGATAGGAGCTCGCTTTTAAATTTCCATCTCCGAAAGAAGTTGAAAATTAACAGAATTCTATGCATTTAAATGCAGCAAAAATCAGGATTCTTTCATTAGATTCGTCGTCCGCAAGTAAAAGTTAGAACCATCGTGCATTAAAACAGCGGCTTCAGGAATGCTAAAATTGGATCGATTGTCAAATATTTAACTACTAGCCGTTACTTTGGTTTTCTCACTGTACAAATTATTCTTAAAATTAGAATACGACGGCACACTTGTAGCAAAGTCAATCCCTTTGTCAATGATTCATGAAAATTGATTTTCATGTAGTTCAGGAATAGGAATATCATCCTCCTATGCATGGTCCTTAGACGCTATCATTGACCTTTTCACATCAAGGCAGGTGAAACCTGGTGTAAAGAATGGGTTGATGGTGACTGAATGACTGTAGGATATATACAGTATGTTGTAATCCTTCCCTTGCATCCCCTGTGGAATGCTGTTATGAGCGCCCAGTTTATGGTATTCTTGTTAACTCTTTTCTTTTATATTCAAAATCGTCGTAGTCGAGGGTAGGTAACACTTTTGTAGTCTTGAGGAAGCTAATCACCCGGCCACCTATTCTTTCAAGCGATCACCTTCGATGTGGAATAAGAAGGGTTTACTTTTACCTTTGTAAATGTTTGTAATATCGTCAAATGTTTTGATGGGTACCAAAATGGAACTAAAAATATCATACGCCGGTAAATATTTACTGAGGTACCGAAATGCGTCTAAACCGAAATTCAGGGTGGAAACTGGCGCATTTAATGTACAGGCTGGTGGTGGTTCAATCTTTATGGTGGAAAGAAGAACCGAGAAAGGCGATCCAAGAAAACAAGACAACGCCGAGGAGTAAAGAAGGGTTAGGTCTAGAATGTTTGTAGGAACAATGGGAAATAAGTAATTTGAAAAAGTGTGTACATTACCGAAGTTGCCAACGTGCTACGGGGCCTAGTGATCCATGAAATTTATGGAGAAGGCTTTAATAGGGCGTGGTAGAATCAGTTTTATTTACCCCATTATAGTGTACAATTCCAATGGGTTTGTTGATATTAAGCTTTGTCATTTCTCATGAGCTGTGAGAAAGGATATTGCAGGAGAGTCTGATAAAGGTAAGGGAATTATATCGATAGTGTACTGTAGTTGGTGTGATTGGATATATCGTAATGACGCCGACAAAAGTGCTGACAAAGGCACCACCTGTCAACTGATTGGGGCAGTTTCAATATTTTAATCAATCGCACAGATATATTTTCTTTTTTGTTGGATTAGTGTTATTGTTGGAATTTTTCTTGGCCTCATTTGATTTTGTCCAAGCATGTATTTAGGTTTGTGGGCATCCCCATTTGCATTTTTTTTAAACTCCTATTTCACTCTTTTTTGTGGGTACATCCTTATTTAGATTAAAAAAATATTTATTTAAATACTAAGTGAGAAGAATGGAGAGAGAAAGGATGCCCAGGAGAATGTTGGATATGGAGGTGGGGGTAGGAGTCCGAGAGGAAGACCAAGGGACAGATGGCTGAAGGAAGTAAGAAGGAGTGTAGAGGAGAGAGGAGAGGACCGGGCCAAGGTGGAGGAAGAGAAGTGGGGGGAGGAAGAGAAGTGGGGGGAGGAAGAGAAGTGTGGGGAGGAAAGGAAGCGGTGGAGAAGCTCATGATCCAAACAGACCCAGCCAGTGGCTGGAAGCTGTTCATGCTCATTATGACTAAGTAAACACTTACCTATAGATTGTGGGGCGACTATGTGGACGAAGCCAGAAGAGAATAAAATTAGAAACACTGGCAGACTGATCCAAGCTAGGTACTGTAGTAGAATATTTGAACCAGCAAGATCATTGTAGAGCCATATTCGAGCTGAAAAAAACCATCATATGCATCCAAGAAAACAAATAATTAAAATTTTACATGACACAAAATCAATTATTATTGCAGAGCTATAATTTCTAAAATGTTAGCTTTTATGAATATTGTTTGGACAACACGTATTTATAAACATTTCCCAACTTGAGAATTTATGCTCCAGAAGCTATTTAGATGCGTAAACTCTGACTAACATAAGGGAGATTATCTCAGACTATTAATACTCTATCGCTACGTCATTGGTTTATTGCTAAGATATTTACACATATCTTTTTCTATAAGCAGTGGTGCACCCAAGGGGGAGAGGGGTAAACATGGTATTTGACCCCCCCCCCCCCTCTTTCCCCAACACCACAAATAATGTTAATAGACATTTAAATACTATTAAGTATAACTAAAATATTTAACATTGAAGATGTGTCGAATGTATTTGCCACATTTTAAGACCAGGCTTCAGACTTAAGCCTAATATTCAAAATGTTTACTGTTACACACAAAATTAACAATTGAAAAAACATACAAATAATAGCTTCGATACTATTTGTATTATTTAAATTACTTAATTACTATAAAAATATTCAAAATGATTTATAAAAGCATTTAATATTAAAAAATATTCTCGGCCTTCAGGGGTTAGGGGGCTGTGCAACCCCAAACCCGCTCTCTCCATCAAAATGTGATTCTTGCTACAACCTTGATTGAATGCCTCCCCCCAAAGTAAATGGCTGGGTGCGCCCCTGATTAAGTAAATTATAAGAAAATATATTTTATTGTACCTTTTAAATCATCTTGAAATGGTGAACTCACACTCCTGACTTTTGGGATTCTTTAATGTACATTTATATAAAATCACAATGACCAATAAGTCGTTAATATAAAACAAAAACTAAAAGAACACTATTAAAACTACACAATCCTATCTACTAAAGAAAAACAAGAATTATCGTCACCCCACCTACCCTCCCTCCTCACTCTATCAGTGCTGAAATGCCTCAATTTGAAAGAGTGGTTAAATTTGTTTGCCACATACATGATAATACATGTGACTAGAATACCTAAACATAAATCAATGTATTTAATTAGAGTATAATTTAAAGCTTGTTACGTATACCAACTATTATTTTACAATTAATTATATATTTATTTTATGTAATTTTAATTAAACTATACTAAATTAGCTTAATAAATAAACATTGTGATCTTGAATCCTTTTTCAATAGTTGGCACAATGCTTAGCTTGCTTCACAGGAACAGTATGACCTAGGTTGTTAAAACCTGAGCTCATTGGCCCATTACTTATGGGCGAGTGGAAAGGAATGTTTTGCCACCCCTAGACCAGTAGTTCCCAACCTGGGGGCGATCGCCCCCAAGTGGGTGATTTGGTTTATCAGGGGGGCAATAAATAAGTGGGGGGCGATTTGGGGGCAATGAGTATTCAAAGGGGGAAAAATTAAAATAGTACTGTACAGTAGAAGTTGCCGGGTAGCACGAGTCACTGGCTATTCTCAGCCGGTGAGTTCACTGCACTCACCCCTCTCCACAGTCCCCACCTGTTGTTGCTCGTCGCGGCCAACTGGTGACTCAACCCCCTCCCCCTCCTGCCATCACAACACAATTGCCATTGACCTACAATCGTCTTCAGTCTTCACTAGCCTTTGTGTGCCTCACCATCAGTTTTTGTGCGTTTGTTTTAAAGTGTAGAAGTTCATGCACAATGGATTCAAAAAAGAAGAAGTGTCGTCAATACTCAGCTGAGTATTTAAAATTCGGTTTTATCGCGTCACCGCAAAATGTGCAGTTTCCACATTGTCTTTTGTGCGATAAAACATTTACTAGTAATGAAGCCATGAAGCCTTCGCGAATGAAGGATCATTTATCAAGAGTCCACAGTGATAAAGTGTGTAAAGAACTTAGTTATTTTCAAAACCTCAAAGCTAAAGCTGATAAATGGCCTAGTGTGAGTGAATTATTTAAAAAACTAGCAACCGATCTTGACAAAGGTCGTCTTGCTTCTTACGAGGTGTCTTTATTGATCACTAAATGTGGTAAGCCTCACACAATTGGCGAAAATCTTGTTTTACCGGCTACCAAAAATTGTTGAAATCATGCTAGGCTAATAAGATAAGTCAATCGGTTCCTTTGAGCAACAATACTGTTTCCAGGTGAATTGACGAAATGGCCACGGACGTTGAATTCAAATTCTCCAATTTGTTGAAAAAAAGTAAATTTGCATTGCATATTGATGAATCAACTGTGATTGATAACAAAGCAATTTTATTAGCTTATGTGAGGTTTATCAATGAACAAAAGGAAATTACCGAGTAAATGTTGTTTGCTATAACTTTGATCACTGATACGAAGGGATCGTCGATTTTTAAAGGGGTGCAAGATTATTTTGAGGAAAAAGAGATTCCCTAACAAACGTGAGGACTTGTGCAACAGACGGTGCTCCTGCCATGTCAGGTCGTCATGCTGGGTTTCTAGCCCACCTTAAGAAAGAAGTGCCAGAGGACATCACTATTCACTGTGTCATTCATCGTCAACACCTAGCTGCGAAAAAATTGAGTGGTGTCCTGCATGAAACCCTACAACTGGTTATTACTGGTGTCAACAAGATCAAAAATAATTCCTTCAATAACCGTTTGTTCCGACAACTTTGCCATGAAAATGATGAAGAATTCGAACGCTTGCTTCTACACACGGCCGTGAGGTGGCTTTCCAAAGGAAACTGTTTGCGCCGTTTCTTCGAATTATTTAACACGGTTACTGAGTTTCTCGACACGTGTGATCCTGTTTTAAGTGCGAATTTGAAGCAACGCTAGTTGGAACTTGCATAACTTACAGATATTTTTGAAAAAATGAATGAAGTCAATATAAGGCTTCAAGAAAACAAGATGAGGGACCTTATCAAGACCAAAGAAATTATTTCATCATTCATCGCCAAGTTTGATATGCACAAAGTGAATATTGGCCGTAAAGAGCTGATTCAGTTTCCAACCCTTAAAAGGTGTTCAGTGTCAGATAACGAGACTCCTGAACTCCCAGAAGAAAAAAATCCTAATTTCTACTGATCACCTTGACCAGTTAAAAACTGACATGGAATCAAGATTTGAAGATTTGACTAAGTTACAAATTCCAGATTGGATTCTAGATCCATTCTCATTTGAAGCTGTGGATAAGCTTGATAACTCTTTGCATACAGAGTTTCTAGATCTGAAGTATTACTGTGAGGTGAAAATCATTTTCAAGCAGAGCGGTTACGAGTTAGTCTGGGTGAAGCTTATGGACACTTATCCACAACTGTGGGGAAAATCTGAACCACTTCTCATCTCGTTCCCATCAACATATTTAGTTGAAAAAGGATTTAGTTCCGTTGTCCAGCTCCTCACAAAACAAAGAAATAAGTTGGACATTTGCCTCAAAGGAGACTTGCGCCTGAACTTGACAAACATAAAGCCGGATATTCAAGCTTTAACTGAAATCTACCAAGCACAAGGCAGCCACTGAAAAGGTAAAATAAAATAATAACAAAGTTTTCAAAATTTCATTTATTTTTTCAAATTTTAACTGTAAACTTTCTTAATTTTTCCAGATTCCAATTTAAAAATGAAAACATGTACTCCTGTTTTTTAAATGTACGTCAATGATCTTAGTTAATTATTTCACTTTGTTCTTAAAAAAATCTGTAAAAAATGTACATTTTATTTTATTTATTTTCTATTTTATTTAAGAGTGACCGGATAAAACTGCTTTGGCTGTTTTTATATACGGTAATAAAATTGTTTAAAATAATAAAACTGCTTTATTATTTACACTTTACTTCAAATTAAAATTAGGCATACAATGAAAATGAAAAGGGTGCGATAGGCGTTAGTCAACCTCCAGAAAGGGGAGATGGGCCACAAAAGGTTGGGAGCCACTGTCCTAGACATTGGACAAGGTCATTAGAGCCTCTCTAGCTTGCCTGGATTTTTTCAAGTAGCAAGCCCTGGGTTTCCTATTGTGCAAAGTAGAACGTTTTGGAAAAAGAATGAGTAAAAACACAGTATTCTTGGAATATGAACCAATATTAGGTTTAAAATTAATAATTCATTACATGTATATTTAATAACAATTTAAACATTAGTGTTTACACAGTTTACACAAACAGCATTGAATTAAACAAAAAACTAGTCCATATCATGTTGGGTATGCGGCGCAGGACTAGCATACCCTGAGAATACGCCAATGAATACCAATAATTGCTAAAGAGAAAATTACTACCATTTATTCCGTAGGTAATGTGTTTGGTATAGGATGGATTCTAGTTTGAAGACCAAAACAACTAGCAAAGGAACAGACAAGTGTGATTTTAAAAGGCTGTGAAAAAACACGTTTTAACAAAACACGCAAATTATCAGTGTTTTCTTTTCCAGTTTGTGATAAATCTAGGCAGAAAGTTTTTAGTTATTTTATAATTGTTTAGTAAACATAAAATAAATATTGTAACTGTTAAATACTCCTACACAAGATCACCTTACCGGACTAGTTTGATAGCATTTATCATATTTAAAAATAATCTCAATACCAAGACTGATCAATAATTTTAGCAAATTTTGTTAATTTAATCTTTTAATTTGTCTGATCTTTATTACTCCTGAAATGTTCTGTATATATGTATATTTATTTATTTATTTAATGGCTTGGTATCCATAAATATTAACAAAAAAATAGTGTTTTTTATTAAACCTACGAGCTATTTACAGATTAATTTAATGGGGTAGTGATGAGAAACCTAAAGCCTCTCGGAAATGTGATCGCTCTTGCTTTGAGAAGATGGAAGCCCGTTATGGAAGAGCCATCCCTAGTGTACATGGATCTGATTCATCTCAAAGCTTCCGCCACTTGCAGCTGATTAAATTACTGCTTTAATGAGTCTCACTGTAAGTGAGGAGAACATAATGTATCAGTGCATGCTGGTTTATTGTAATCGTTAAATTAATATATATTTCTAAATTCTATTCCCCATGATACTTTGCGGGTTCACCATACCATAGATACAATATAAAAATGTAAAAGACTATTATTGACAGTTCCACTCCCGATCACAATATAAAAGTCCTTCAAGTTTCAACTAACTTTGTAATTATCCGATCATATCCAACTACGTCAGGTATGGCCACAGCTTATGAAGGCATTCAATGCTAAAGTGTTTATGGAAGAAAGCCTTCCTAACCTCCAGAGGCTCACCTTACAACCAATATTTTATTTAGTCTCCCCTATCATCCAAATTTAAATTCTGAACATGCTACTGAATTAACATAACAGTATATAACATGATACACACACAAGTGATTTTATTGTATATTAGAAATTCCTGATTTATTTTATTTTTGGTAATTTTAATTAAAGTAAATATTTGATAAATTAATTCTTATTTAGAATTATAAAAATAAAATTTATTTGGAATTATGTGGGTTCTTCTTGAATGTGACTAGATTAATATGGACTATTTGTTTATAATTTAAAATTATTTGCTTCAATTTTATCTTTTGATATTATATTTGCTATGGTAGATATTAGTATTTTTGCTTTCATTTAAGACTTACGTCATATTTGAAAATAAAATTACCGGATAAGTGGGCACTTTGAATAAATATCAAGCTTGTCTAGTCTGGTTTGTCAGTAACGAAGAACTCGGAATTCGACCCGCAGTTTGGTGTAGGGCGGGGCCCCTACTTAAGGTGTTATTTCCTAAATTATCGTAGATATGGGTGAATTTTCTTAAAACCTCTGGAAAAACAATTTCACAATCCATATAAATATTAAACATTCAAAAATATTTGGTTCGATAAAATTGGTTGGTTTTATATAAATAAACGATTTTGGTCATCTTTCACGCTTCATAAGTAATAAAAATAATGCCATCACACTTTTCAGAGTTAGCCTTTCATGATTGGGTCAGCATATTAAAATATTAGTTGAAACTTTAATCAAATATAGGCCCATTGAATTATTGAAAAATGGTAACCAGAGTTATCCAAACACCTCCAAGCGTTCAAATTCTATTTTATAGATTAATCTTTTCACTACATCTTACTACCCGTCCGGCATATCTACATTTAATTACACTAGTGGGTTAGGTAGGATTAAAAAATGAAATGTACATTTTCATAGAGGGAGATGAGAAATTAATTTAGGAAAATCACCCCTAGTACATTCGGCTGGGATTAGAATCCTGACCACCCCATAACCAACAAACCAAACAAAACCAGCGTAATGTTTCTCAACAATACTTGTTTTAATTATATTAAATTTCTTAACAAATGTGATATGAATGGGACTAAAAGGTCACGAAAGAGAAACAATTAGCCTGATCAATATTTTGGAAAATGAGCAAGCAGCACCATTCAACCAAACACAAGAAAGCTTATAGCCAGAGCTGGATAACTAAAAGAAACTTAGGTAGTAGCTTAAAAGTTTTTATAATTTTAACTGCTTACATTTCTATTTTAATTTTGAACTTACCTAAAATCGTTATAATCACTATAAAGCTAAAACCTCAAAAAACATTGCTATTCCACCCTATTCACGTCGACCTCAAGGTTGGAAACCACTGCGTTACAAATATTTTTTTAGGCCATATGACTTTATACCTATTAATAAAATAAGCCAGGTCAGGGGCATCTAAAATTAAAATAAAAAACAAAATGTAATCAAAATGTAGGCCTATAGTCATTAATAAAATTATTAACAAATTTATATTTTACTAGCCCCTACTTTGACCTATGTCATTTTGACCAGTATTAACGGACCAGTGTTGTTCAGATATATTTTTAATAGTAATAATTTTATCCAATTTCGATATAATACAGTTCTTTTTAAAATTATCGTTATAATTTTTCTTTTTCACATTTATGATCTATATTAATTGTACCAAATTTATCGAATTTTCCGATAAATAAAAACATTTGAACTAAAAATACATTTGAGTAAAACATTTTAAGTGTCCACCTATTTACAGGATGATGTCGATGATGAAGTTGAAATTCAAACCTGGACGAGTGCACTGGGGTAGTTTTTAATATAAGTCCATTTTACGTCTTTGTTTTATGGGTTTTTTATTTTAAAAATTTGGTTTGCACATTTTACACTCCCTTTAGATCCATGCCGAATGACAGAAAACTATATCAAAGTATTAGGCTTTAGTGAAAGTCTTTCTTCGAAAGGCATTCACTGCCTCTTTGTTAAGTGGCAGCAGCTTTGTTCTTATTTGTATTGCAAAAGCTATATTTTATTAATCCTATTTGTTCCTCATATTATAATTTATATCCAATCTTACTGACACACACATACATATATTTATACTTTATTGGTTTCGTCAATGTCTGGGTGTTCGGAGTACATTGGATCTATGCAAAAATGACAAGTACCTCCCAATGTACAAGTAAGTAGCATAAAGAAATTGATGTATATAACAAGCAAGACTCTTCTAACATAGAAGAGATGGTGAAGAAATACTTGAGCTTCTTCAGCACTTCTCACCATTCAGTCCCGATCCATAACTTAGATATACAGTCACTGTGGTAACATTTGATGAAAATAGAGGCAATGTTCATGAGGTTTTCCCAATAGGCAATCAGGTGGTTGACAAACTTTCTGGGAATTATGTATTTACATATTCATGCAAGAGAAGTGATAAAGTGAAAACACTTGCATCGAAGGAAAAGGTGAACTTTTGTGACAAAGAGCATATCAGTTTTACCTCGTACTTTTGTTTCAGCGCCTGAATTTGCAACAAGCCATGGGCAAGTAAACCTTCAAGATGCACTGCAGTATGAAGTTTGTGCCTAGCCAGATTAATTTTTTTATCCTCCAACCTCAATCGCAGATAGCACACACTCACTGAACATTGTAAGATGCACCAACAAGAAGCACAAAGACATGTATTAGAAGATAAACAGAAACAGTAAAACTGAATAACTATGTATTGATGGTGAGTCATTATTGCATTGGTTGGAACAATGAATCCATAGCAAATCACGCCAACTTCACCAACTTGAAATTCGGTAAAGGTACTTTTTGTTTTTGATGGCTATGATGATAATATCCTTCAATAAAGACTGAAACATTCGAAGCAGGGGTAGAACTCAAACCTACACCGACAGTGAACTTCTCACCACAAACCACTTTCGTTGGCAAGAAGAAAGTTTCTCCTAAACGCTTCCAATAAATCTAGAATGATCCATCTCATTGATGATCGTTTGAGTACAAGGCTGCAAAGTGGTGTACTGCAAAAGGTGATGATTTTGAAATTTACAAGGAGGTATCATTTCCTAAAAAATAATGTTCACAGTAGTGGTGGGAGGAGACTCAAAATTGTTAATGCCTTTGTTGAATCATTCTTCAGCCTTATTTTCTCTATTTCGAATGGCATTCAACATCGAAATTCACTGCTTCAAACATATGCTATAGCCTACATTGATTCAACACATATTACTCAACAACTCTGCAAGTTTCTACTTTTTCTTCACGCTTTCACAGAGATTTTTTATCTCATAAGCAGAAAGCAAGAATATTGAACAACTGAGAAAAAAAACCCAGCACTTCTACTAGTAATGGGAGCGGAAAATAAGAAACACTTCAATCATTTAGTCATCGAGCTTCCAAGGAAAGTTTTGCCTACTTCCAAGACCTTTGTAATACCAGAGCAACTGCCACCAACAGAATCACAATTAAGTTATATACTTTTCTAAGCTATTTACAAATTCATCAGTGAATGGAGAAGATGAACACAGAAAATGCTATCTTTGGGGATGGCTGGTTAAAAGTAACGAGTGCTTTGTGATTCGCCCCCAGCACCAATTTTTTACGTTCACTCACTCGATGTAAGTGTCTAAAGGGCATAACAACATCCCTTGCTGCGTAGGAAATGTTGTTGCCATGTACTGATTATGTGGACAGTGCCAACAAACCGAATGTGAGAACGTTTGACCAAGATTTCTGAGCGAGAAATTAAAAAAACTCTGACATTGATTAAAAGACTAGATTGAGCATTGATAGAGAACCTGGTAATATATTATGCACTTTTAGTAGTATTCAATCGTTTTTTTAACATTGTTGTATTACTTTTCATTTTCTTTTTTATATTAGCAACCGTTAATTTATTTGTTAAAGTTTACAGTTAGCAAATATATATCTTTATAATTTCCGTTAATTCCCCCCCCCCCCCATACCATTAATTTATACTCTTAATGTAAGATTATTGAATGAAAATTTAGGCCAAATACAATAATAAAATATAATCAGCCTAAAATATAGTATAAAACATGTGCCACACTTGTATTTAAATCATTTTTAAACGTCAAACTCTGGCGTCTATGCCGACCATTTTGTAAATATATGATTTTCACAACTTTCCTGCTATGGAAATTCGTCAAATTTGATTTATTGTATTAAACATATTTCCAAACCATAAATCTTAAGAAACTGTTTGTGTTGCAATTTCATCTGGGCTACATATACCCCCCCCCCCCCCCTTTTTACCCGTGACTATTTACTATTCTTGGACTTACGATGTGATGTCTGTGCCAACTATATTCCAACCTCTTACAAGGTTTTTTTTGTCACGATATTGTGTTTATTTTAATTCAATCTTAATTTGGGGAAGTGATTTTTTTTTTAATCTCGATCTTTTAGAGGTACAAATAATTACATAATTAATATTTCATGAAATATTTAGAATTCAAACTTGTGCCCGGATTGAATTTTTTAAGTTCACTGCTCTAAAATTGGGTGTATTAAAATTAGCTATATTAATATTATATATCATAAAATTATGCTTATTTTAACTACTTTAAGTTTCATTTAATTAAAGCTTAGTATAAAAATAGCATTTGATTGTTTCGTTGAAAATGTGTTGAGATAATGTATTGAATTATTATTTTCTAATGTTGTTTTAAAAATGTTCATTCTCATGATTGATTTGGAAAAGAATCAAACGAATAATAAAGAGAATTTTTTTAACAACATAAGAAAATATTACTCTAACCTACCTCCAATATAAAAATTTCAACAAAGAGTGATAAATGTCTGTAACTTTATACTAATCTTTAATTATCTATTTTATAACATAAATAACATGTTTAAATTTTATTAAATGATATTTTTTAAATATATTTAACAAATTTGTTAAGTATAGTTTATAAAAACATACTAATATTAATATTAGTTCCAATTATTATCAAAATAATATATTTGTCAAATGTATCATTCATAACTATATAATTAATATAGAAATGTTTTATTTAAATTTAATTTATTAAAGAAAAAATTTCACATTATAAATTTACCCTTTTTACAACTATCATTTTCATTGGGCTATATATGTATAATTTTTTGAAAATATTGTATTTATTCTTTTATTTATAAAGTGTAAATATTTCTATTATAATGCCCCAACAAAACATGATAATTTAATTTTTACTTTAATGGAAATGTAAGACCGAAAAAAGTTAAATTTATTGCAGTTTTTATAGAAAAAATTTTTTCGAAAAAATAAATTTTTTTTAATAAAAAACCCATAGGTTTAATTTTTTCCACATGTATTTTATATTCTTGAATACTGCATGTTTTTTGGAATTTAATGAAAACTTTTCTCTTCATTTAATTTTTTTTTAATTATTTGAGCCTTAAAAAAAATTAAACTCTATTTTCTATTGAAGCAAATTTTATTTATTTACCAGAAAAAAGTTTTTTTTATAACATGGGAAAAAAATGGACTTAGTACTTTTTTAAGTTCTTTACGTATTAAGATAAAAAAAAATGTAACAGGGTTTCTTTTAATTTTTGGGGAAAAATTTTATATATTTCAAAAAATTTTAAAAATTTTGGCACCCAAAGGGGAAAAAAATTTTGATTTTATCTAATTTTTCTATTTTTTTGGGGGTAAAAATGTCCAAAATAAAAAAAAAACTATTTTTCCCCCCTAGGGCATAAATTAATTCAAGTTAAATTTTTTTTATCAAAATTGCATGTTTTTTTTGGCCCCACGTAAATAAATTATTAAATTTTTTAAAATTTTTTAAATTAAAAAAACCATTCCCCCCCGGTACCCCAACATTTAACCCGAAACTGAAAAGCCGGCCCCAACATAAAAACCTCGGTTTGTGGGGTTTTCAAAAAAATTTAAAAAAATAAAATACCCCCCCCTATACAATTTTGCCGGCCTGCGTTTTTTCCCAATGACGAAAAAAAAAAAGAAGGGTGGTTAAAATTCAAAATCCTTTGAGGTTTTTACTCCCAACTTTGCTGGTGGCCCGGACCACCAATAAGGACATTTTTAAAAAATCACTTTAAACCAAATTTTTACTAGAACAATAAAAAATTAGCCCTTCGGTCGGGCCCGGAAAGCTTGGTGCACCCTCCCCCGCCCCTAACCCCCCCCCCCAAACCCCGTAAAATACCCCAACCCCCGAAAAGATTTATCTTCTGACATACAAGAAAATTAAAAAAAACCTTTTCTTTAAAAAAACAAAAAAGGACGGGTGCCCTTCAATTTTTTTTTAAGGATACGGAAAAATTGGACGTTTAAAATCCAATTTTTAAAGAAGGGGTTAGATATTTTTTAATTTTTTTCCCAAAATGAGGGGGGAAAATTAACCATTTTGAATTTAAATTTTGTTATAAAGTGCTTTTAAAGGTGATACTTTTTTAAAAGAAAATCAAACAACAAAATTTTCCTTAAAAAAAACTTTAAAGGAAGGAAAACCTACCGCGGGCCCAAAGGGGTTAAATATTTTTTGAGCATGTTTTTTAAAACAAATTTTTTAAAATTTAAAAAAAAAGGTTTTTTCCGGGGAAAATAAAAAATTCCCCCCAACCCAAAATTAAAAAAAACAAAAAAAATTTTTAAAAAGTTAAGGGTTTTGTTTTTTAAAATTGATAAAAAAAAGTTAAATTTTTTTATTTTTGGGTACAGGGGTTAGGGCCAAAAAAATATTTTCAACAAACCCTCACTTTTTCGCGGTTTTTGAATACGCCTTACATTTAACCTGAAAGGGGGTTCTCTCTTTAAAAAATTAAATCAGTAAATTTTAATTTAACGAAAAGGGCCCATAGATAGAAAAATTTTTCAGTTTTTTGAACAATTTTTCAAATATTATATACAAAAACCCTTACACTTTTTTCTTTAAAAATTCAAGCTTTTTTTTAGAAACTGCAACCGCCGGGTTGTCCGGGGCCCTTGTGGGCTACATAGATATTTTTTTCTACAGAAAAAATAAAATAAATGGGTTTCCAAAATTGCTTTCCTTTTTTACAACATATTTTGTTTTTAAATGAAGGGTTTTTTAAATAGGAGCTAACGAGTTTGAAACCATCACAAACAATTTTAAGTTTTTTTATCATCCAAATTAAGATTATATACCTATTGGTTTTAACGTTAGTTTTTTTTTTAAAATTGTTGTGGCGTTTTTTTGCATCAAGATAGAACGGAAATTTCACGAAAACTCTGCTGTAACATTAAAAAGTGTGTGCCAACTGGATTCATGGCAGATTAAAAAATTTTTTCATAGAGCATATTCAATAAAACTGATGACTTAAGGAACCCCAAATCCCCTACAAATTCACACCTACCTAGAACATGTATTGAGCCATTTCCTTTGTCAAAACAAAAAAGGGGTATTGTACATATAATGTTAGGAGAGGCTTTGAAAAAAATAGGGAAAATATGTCTAATTGGTTAAAAACAAGCAAAACCCTAACTATTTTGCACAAAGCCATCCCAAAAGTTTAATTCACAAACAAATTTTGGGGACTGCAAAGGGAAAATTTAAATTTAGGGAAAACCGACCAGAAAATAGGGAACGTTTTACACCAAGAGCCTCACTCGTTGAAGTGAATTTGGGATTGAATTGTATTTAACTGATTTTGATCCCAAATTAAATTAATAAATTAACTTTTTTTTGACATTTTTTTTATGAATCTAGACGTTTGCCCCCCAAAAATAAAATTTGTGGTTTTTCCATTTTGAAACTTTTGAAATTGAAAGCTTTATAAGATTTTTAATTTGAATATTGTGATTGTTTTACAAACAAAACCACTTTTTTGGCAAAGCTTTAGGTAAAACCCCTTTTGGTTTTTAAAAATAGCGGTTTTGGATGGGGAAAAAGTTTCGATAAACCTTTAATTGTTAAAGTGTAAAAACCCAAAATATGCATTGGTTTCTAACTAAACCCTTTTCATAATTGTATAACTATACTTGATGGGCAAAGAAAAATACAATTTTCAAAATTGGGAATTATGATGTATAACCTCAAAAATTACAAAGTGGAAAAATTAAATTTAACTTTTTGCTTTTTAAAAATTGTGTTTATTACCTCCATATAAATTTGGGCCTTTAGTTAAAGTATTTTTAAGAATGTATGAAATGTTTTGCCCCACTAAAAGGGTATAAGCTATGATTTTGTATCTTACGAAAATACACACTTTTTATTTTCTCTCGCACCTTGAAAAAAAAAAGTACTTTGCTTGTAAAAAAAAGTCCCATTTTTTAATTGTAAACCTTCCGAAAAAAAAAAAGAGGTTTTTTTGCGATGCCGTCTGCCGGGTGTGTCAATATCTAGGCCCTAGACCGACACCTTTTTTACTGATCAGGCAAAACCAGTATATCTGTTTTTTATAAGGTTCCCCCCGAGGATTTTTTGGAGTAGATTTTTACCCTAGAATTGAGGGTAGTTTACTAAAGGTAAAAAAAGAGAAAAAACAATTATCTCAATATCCACTGAAACGATTTTTTATTAAATTTCGTATCGGGGGCATTGTTTAATCTTATAAAAAAACATCCCATTAACTAATTTTAGGGAAAATTTTAATAAGGAGATATTGCCATTTTAATCTAAAATTGCAAGATTTGAGACACAAAATTAACTCTTATGAAAGGGTTTGGGAAACAAAATCAAAAAAAAAACCCTTTACTTAAAATTTTTTTTTTTAAAAACCAATAGGGGTGCCCATAAATTACGTAAGGATTTTTTTTCATTTTTTTTGACTCCCTTTTACTCCCAAATCTCCCTATTAAAGGGAGAGAAGATTTCTCGTTCCCTCCACTACCCCTTTTCCCGATTTTACGTAATTTTTTACGATAAACATTGAAAAACCCCTTTAGTTAAGATGGATATGCCCCCCCCCACGAAAACGTAAAAATTTTCTGATCTCCCCCCCCCAAAAAATCCTTAAAATTTCTTGAAAAGCCCCTAGCTCCGATCATTAAAAAATTATTTTTTATTTAAAATTTTTTTCTCGGAAAACGGGAGTTTATTATTATCTTTTTTGATGAAGAACAGGTTTCTGTAAAATATGAATTATGATCATAGGTTTCTTTGATTTATGCCCCCTTTTGGGGGAATGCGACTATTTTTTCCATCATGTTTTTTGAAAAAAAGTATATTATCGGTTTCACAAATTTACAGTTTTAAGTAAATTTTTTCCAATTTTAAACAAAGTAGAGAGAAATTATTAGGTGCACCACCCCCTTTTTATTTTTTGAGGTAGGCTGTTATTACCTTAATTAACACAATTTTAATATTTACAACTTGTAAACTTGTTTGAGTTTCGTCTTTATTTAAAACTTATTTCTCCTTAATAATACCAAAACTAATTCATAGAAAAATCAATTTATTGAAAAACATTTACCAAAATTTATTTGGGCCCAAATACCCCAATTTCAATTTCTTTTTAAAAATAATATATCTAAATTTAGAAGTAAAGCACAAATAGAGGTTTTTATTTTTTTTTCCTTTATTTTAAAACTAAATATTATTTAATAATTTAACAGAGTCGGATATACTGGGATGAACATTATTGTTGATTCCAAATACAGGGCCAATTATGCCCGAGAGACAAAAAATTAGGTGGGGTTTGGGGTTTTTTTGTTAAAAAGGCTTAAGGTTTTCAAACATGGACATTTGAAACTTTTAGTAAAGGTTCCTTTTGTTTAAAACCCAAATAAGCCCAAATTTTGTAAAAATTCATCAACCTGAAGAGATAAAAAAGGGGGTTAAAAAAGTTTTCAAATTCACTGACATGATTTTTTTGTGGGACATAAGCCTTAAAATTTTTAAAATGAATGTTTCTATATAGAAATGGGGAAATATTTTTTGGGTTTTAAAATTTAATAAACCTAAAGGGGGGTAAAAGGGGGAACAAGGGCAGTAAATTCTATGTCCTCCAAAAAAGATAAATTTTTTGAATATGGAGGGTTATCGGTGCAGAATCTAATAAAATTAAAATTTAGTAGGGCAACCCCCCGATATTCCCCGAGGTGCGGGGTAAAAATTGGTTCAAGAAAAACAAAACTAATAAAAAAATACTTTACAAGGTAAAAAAGATAAAATTTTTTGCAGACAACAAATGGAACCACCCCAAATATTAAAAAAAGTATGAACATTTTTTTTAAAAGCGCGCCCCTGGGACATATGGAAGGGGATATAAAACAGAGAAAACCCTTTTATGGTGCTACAAAATTTAATTTGACACACTTTAGGGGACAACCCAAATAATCTATTAAAATTTTAAAAAAAGGGACATTTCTAAATGATATTAGAAAATGAGGAAATATTACAAAACTAAAAAACAAATAATTCCCCTGTGGCAGAAAATTGAAATGTTAAATAATTTAAAAGGGACATGTAAAATTACATAATTCTTATTTATAGCATTATGGGTACTCCCACTGGTTGGGGGTCATTTATAACATTATTAATTTAATTAGCTGTAATTGCCCAGTGGGGACACAATTAAAGCGGTAGGGTCCCTTGATGATAAAATTTGGGTTTTAACCCCCGTGACGAGCGCCAATTGTTGAAACTTTTTTTTGAATTAATCCCCCCTGGTGGGCCCCCCTTGTATAAAATCCTTTTAGCCTCTATTTTGTGCGCCTTTTTAACATTATAAATTAGTTGATATAATTCCCTCGTTTTGGGAGATATTAAATAACCTTAAAAAATACACAATTATTATTTTAGATTGATTTTTTTTTAAAATTTACTATTGTTTTTTCTAAAACTGTCATGTCGTTAATTTTTTCGAGAAAAAGATAAAAAACCGCCATACGTACGAAAGGCTGGAGTGACAGAAACAGTCACAGTGGGGGTGCTAGTGTCATGGCTAGGACCATGCTCTTTATTTCACCACCCCCTAGTATATAACCGTTTCGAAAAGAACTTCTAGAAGAAGGGTTATAAAAATTTTTAAAAAACAAAATTTTTTGGGGGCAGTAGAAGGTCCGAACCCCGGAAGCTGCCTCAAAACCTTTTTAAAAAAATTTATTTTCGATTTTTCCCAAACGGGGAAGTTTTTATTTTTAAAAACCTTAAATTGTCAAAATTCTCAACCAAACTCACGCGCCTGCGTCACGCAATGGAAATTGCCTTCTTAAAAGAAGAAGTGCTTTAAGCGCCACAAAATTTTTTAAATAAAGTTTAATAAAAAAATTAAATACTTTATAAAATTTAGGACGATATTTTTTGTCAAACTCTCACAAAAACTTTTGGGGCAAATAAAACATTACAGTCTTTTACTTTTTAATTTTAAATGGGAACCCCCAAAAAAGGGCGGGGGTATAAGGGGTTATAAAATAAAAACAACTTTTAGCTGGATAGAGTATTTAAATTTGGCAAGTAGGTAAATGACCTTCAAAATACCAAAAATTTTAAAATTTTTGAAATTTAAAAGGGGGAATTAAAAAATGGTGGGGAAAGGGGGGCCAAAAATTTACAAAAACAAATCTTCAACACTTTTGTGTGATAGAAAAATTTAAAAATCTGATAGGCAAAGATACCACCCAAATAATTTAAAAAAACCCAAAAATTTTTAAAACTTTTTTAAATAGGAAAGTCCAAAAAAAAAGGGGGTTTTAAAACATAGTTTAAGTATTAAAAAAGCAAATTTGGCATGCGGTAAGGTAGGGGCTTCAGAAAACCCATAAGTTTAAAATTTTTTAACTTTGAAGTTGGTTTATAAAAATTGGGGGGGGGGGGGAAAAAATTTAAAAAACCAAAGGGGATAAACTATTTTTATGTGGATATAAAACGGGAATTGCAAGAGAGATAGGGCCCACCCAAAAAACTAAAAAAGTAGAACTTTTAAAAATTTCAAAATTAGACACGGAACCCAAGGGAAGGGGTTGAAAAGGGTTACAAGGGAAACTTTGATTGACATAAACATTAAAAGCATAAGTATATACTTAGCGAAGAACCTATTTCAAAAAAACCCAAAGAAAAACAAAAATTACCACCAAAAGTCCCCGTTTCCGGTGGGGTTCTCGTCTCGTTAAACAACATCCCTTTCGCGAGCACTTTTTTGCCCCGGTGTAAAAAACAAACTAAACGATAAAAAGGTGTGGAAATTGAGCGCGAGGTCCCCCCTTGCATCATGGAATAACCCGTGATAGACACTGTTTTCTACGCGCCCCCCCCAAAAATTGTTTTTTCCCTTTTGGTGATTTTACGGCCCCTTCCCTCTTTTCCCGTTGATTTTCTTTGATGTTCTTTTTTTTCCCCTATTTTCCCCCCCCCCCCTCAGAAAAATAACGCTTTATAACGGGTTCTGTTTGTGTTGTAACCATTCTTGAATCAACCGTGTCCTAACACTTGTCTGGGATGGATTTTTCCCAAGGAAATACAAATTAATTGGGGGCTTTTTTTTCTGTTTTTTTGGTTAAATTTCACAAATTTTTTTAAACAACGAATTATTTTAGCCCCGGCGAATATTTTTAAAAATTACGGGTTTAAAAATGATTTTTTGGGAGTTTTTCCCTTCCGGCGTGGTAAACAAGGGTTAAAACCATGGGGATATTCTCTTTGTTTTTTTTTTTTGATTTACACTTTTAAGGCGTAATGCCTGGATAATAGGGAAATGTTTATAGCCCAAAAGGGCAAAATATTGTTTTTTATTATTTTTTTAGGCTAAGTATATATTTACTATCTTCTTTAAAAGATAGTTTTTTGGTTGCCGTAATTTTGTTTTTGAAATTAAAATTTTAAGTCATATGATTCAACCCGGTTTTGAAACGCGGGGGGGTTGGCCTGTGGCAGCTATTTTATTTTTGTCAAAAACGCGGGTTGCACGAACCCCTTTGGGAAAAAGTTTATATTAATTTGAAAATAATTTGTTAGGACAAATGTTGTTTGGCAAGGGTACAACAGTATTACATGGGCCTAACCCGTTCTTGATATATCATATAAATATAATATTTTTTTTTAAATTTTCCCTAAAATATAATTGTTATTTTTTCAAATAAATATAACATGCGTTTTTAATTTTCTTTTGCGGAAAAAACCAGTCATTGTCTTTATTTAAGGATCTCCCCTTTTTCCCCCCCCCCCCCCCCTGGGACTGATAGAAAAAAATAAGGGGTGATGGTTGGGAAGGCTTCTGACAGAAAAATTTGTTGTATAGTCGACTGAAACTATTCGCATTTTGGGGGCCCTACTGCTCTTTAAATTTTAACATTTGCTATTTTTTTAAAGGCCCTCTTTTTTTATGTATATTGCGCCTGCCCTTTGTCCTTTAAAGGGAGAAGGGGGGCGGTACACAAGAAGGGGGGAAAATTTTAAAAATTTTAAAGGAATGTAGGGGAAACTTCAAAAAACCCAAAAAAATTTTTTTAAATATTAGTTATTTCAAAGGAACGGGTGAAAGGGGTCTCAAATTTTTTAAAACATAAAAAACTAAATTACTTCTCCAAGGTTAATGATTGACATAATCAGGGGGGTTTCCCGTGACCAACTCAAACAGTATCAAGCCCTGAATTTACATTTCAAAATTAAGCTCAAAAAAAAGTAGTAAAGGTCCCCTTAAAATTTAAAAAGCTATATAAAATCAATTGTTGTAAGTTAAAAAGCTTGAAACGTTCCAGTAATCTAATAAAAAAAAGGGTTTGAGTCCCCAAGACAGTGATAAAAGTTACGAATTCCCCTTAAAAAAATCTCATCGATGCCGCTATGCTCATGAAGATTTTCCCAAATAACTGTTTATTTACCAAGTGAAAAAATTTAAAACTAATATTTCTACTGGAGCGATTTTTATTTGTTTGGGGCCAAAAAAATTTTTAAAAAAAACGGAAAAACAGTGGATATTCGCGTTTCCTACATCTTGAAAAAGTGGTTTTTTCAAAATTAAACCCCCATAAATGGTACCCGTTTAAAAAAATGATGCAACCAAAATATAACATTCCCTTTACGTATTGTTGGGTTGACATTTGGGACCCACGTAAATCATTAAAAAACCCAAATAAGTCTTAAATTTTAAAATTTGGGAATTGTGGAAGCAAGGAGGGGGGGTAAGGAGGTGGGGGGGACAGGGGGGTTTTGGGAAATAAGAGAAATTCCATCTTTTCAAAGAAAAATACTTTAATGCATGAAAAAAATTTTTAAATGGCCATTTGATAAAACCATAACCATTTATTTTAGAAATTTGGAATTCAAAAATTTTTCCCTGCGGGAAGTGGGAGAGGCCTCTAAAATTTTCCTAATTAAAAAAACCGATAGTTCCAAATGCGGGTACACTTTATAAATTTAAACCCCCCAACCCAAACACAATAGCGTAATTATACTACATAAGGATAACTCGAAAAAATATTAAGGCAAAATAAATAACAAAAAAAACAAAAATAGAACTTTTATTGATTTTTTGACCACAAAAAAAACTTTCAAAAGGCTTTTTTTTAAAAAAATTGGGGCTGTTTAAAATTTGGAACATTAAATTTGTAAGACAAAGGGAAAAAGTTTATACAAAAGTAAATAAACAGAAAAAATAAAACTATTTTAAAGTGGATACATTAGTTTACAATACACAGCTTTTTATGGCATACCTGGAAAGCGCCCGAACAATTAAAAAAAAACTTTCAAGTGACAAAACTTTGGTCCCCATGATTTCTTTGGATAAAAATTTTCTTCATACTAAATGTTTCTGAAAAGAGTTATTATTTAAATTTCATGCTCTTGGTGAAATGTGATGCTTTTTTTTAAAACCCTTTTCCGATCGTGCTTGGGTAAAGATTGTATTGTCCAGGGAGTACGAGGCCCCCCTGCATTGCGCTCTTTTGGCACTCGGTAAACGGGGTTTTTTTTTTCCCTTCTAAGTTTTATATTTATTAATTGAAAATAACTGAGTTGGATTGCCAGGTTAGCTTAGGATTGTACACAAAGGGAATTTTCAAAATTAGACAGTTGGAGTTCACCAATAAAGTAAGGGTTATAGCTAAAAACGTCAAAGCTCATTTTTACATCAGAAATAAAGTGACCAAAATTAATGAAATAATCAATTTCCAAATTATTTTTTGACACAATTTTTATCAGATTTCTCTTAATTCCTTATTTCTGTATTTTCTGTATTGATTTTTTGATGGTATGGTTTAAAATTTTTTAGTTTCAAATTTACCCAAAACTTATAATCAAAATTTTTTTCTATACTTTGTAATATTTTTTACCAACACTTAATAATATAGCTGTGAGGGCAAAAATTTAAAGGGTATATTTTTCATTTTACTTTGTATTGTCAACTTTTTTACTACTTACCAACCTTTTTTTTTGTGATAAAAATATTTTTTTTTAAAAAATCTGAAATTATTAATTGTATAAAATATTGTTAAATTATAGTAAAAAAATGCATACGAAAGAGTTTTCAGTGTAAATTTTTTATATTTTTTCTATTCCACTTTATTAAAATTAAGAGATATTTTTTTTTCCATACGACACGAACGGGGTGTT
Organism: Timema cristinae; assembly: GCA_039000515.1. Classification (NCBI taxonomy): domain Eukaryota; kingdom Metazoa; phylum Arthropoda; class Insecta; order Phasmatodea; family Timematidae; genus Timema; species Timema cristinae. The sequence continues at coordinate 14,046,201 of JBCFYV010009882.1, read as the reverse complement.
AGACAAGTGTATTTGGACAAAACATTATAGCTTTTTGTTTTTTAATCCTAACGCGCGTTTATGGAGAAAAAGTTCATTTTTCAGCGTTTTTTTATATAAACTGTTTTAAAACCGATTTTTAATTTTCATTGCACATTAATTTTAAATAAAAAAAAGATATTAGTACCCCACTTACACCTTTTTGGTTTTCTTTAAGTACAAAATACGTTAGGGTTAGGATTTGAAATGTTGGATATAAGGACGTAAACCCCACTTTTTGCGGGGAGGGATGGGGAAAACCATTTAGGAAAACCACCCTAGTTCAACCGAGCAGATTCAAACCTGGTCTCCCTGCCCTCGGCATTAGCTCAACATAAAACTAAGCGTTAGCTAAAAAACCCCAAAGGTGGGATTAGTAAAAGAAAAAGGAAAATTAATCATTCCGTTTTTTAAAATAAGGGGGTATTACTTACAAATACATATTAGGGAAACTCTTTCCTTGTTTTTCCCTCTTTTTAAACTTTTTTTTTTATTAAAAAGTACAATATTTTTTATTTTTTTTTATTTTAAATTTTGACAACAAAATGTAAAAGTAAATGCAACCTTTACAACTTAAGTTTTAAAATTTAATTACTATAAATTTTTTTGGCTGTGTTTTACTTCCCTTTAAGATATCCGCGTATTTACCCCCAAGGGAAAAAGTTTTGAAGGCAAATTTTTTGGGAAATGTGCCGTATTTACGTTGAAATATAATTATAATTTTTTAAGAAAAAAACATTACTACCCCCCGATGGGGGAAATTCGAAACTGAATCCCAGTTTTTTAAAAAGTTCATTTAAAATGAAAGTGAATTGCAAAGAATTTTGCCCGCAGAGGGTGGTCACAAAATTTTTAATAATTCCTTTTACAAGGATTTCCAAGACAGCGCGCATTATTTTAAAAAGTTTTGGTCAAAAAGGGGGTGGGGCAGGAAAACCCGCAGCCTTTATTCTCACCAGGGGGTCTTTCCCAAGAGGAAAAATTTTGTAGAGGTCTTTCCGGGGTCTGGGGGTACCCATACCCCCAGGGAAAGGGAGGGGGTGGGGGGTTTTTCCCCAAATTTTTTTTTAAAAAATTAGGCACTGAAACCTACGTTTTTATATCCTGATTGAAAAATGGTTTATCAAACTTAAACTTTTGATTTAAAAACTTTTTAAAATTACAAAAAAATAAATAAGGGGTTAATACATTAAAAATTAACCCTTTTTAAATCACAACATTAAAATTCCCATTAAAATATCTAAGAGATCATTAAGGTTTTTAATTATTCTGAACTTTTCAAGTACTTTATTCATGCCCCAACTTTTATTACAATGTCTGGGCCCCAGGGAAGGGTTTTTGGGTAATTTTCCCTTGTTTTCTATTTTTTCAAATTTACTCCTTCCCGAAAGGGGTTTTTATTTTCCTGAAGGGCCATTTTTGCTTTATATTTAAAGAATATCTCTTTACAAATGACAGGTTAATCTCCTCTTTCAGCCATCTAAAGCCCCCAACATTGAAAAAAAACCTCAGCTGGAGCAAAAGTACCAGGCAGACACAGGCGAATTCTTCTATTTTAAAAAAAATTTTTAACAAAGGAACATGTTTCTAGAAAATGCTTCAAATACTTTTTTCCCATTTCCTTGAGTTTTTGGGGGTTTCATCTTTTGGTAGTGAATCACATTCAGGTTTCAGATTTTTCGAATCGGATTGTGACGACGCTCACAAAAGCCCCTTTTTTATGGGAACCCCAATAACGCTGGCTACAGTTAAACCTGTTTTCCATCTCACCCAGGGGGGGGATTTTTACGTTAACCATTTAAGGGGGGAACTCCCACCAATATCAAATTTTTACTACAAACACCCTTTAAAAATCTGATTTATTATTATTTATAATTTGTAAATTTTTCTCCTTTTAAAAATAAGGTTGTTTTTTACAACAAAAGTTTTTTTGGGTTTTTGTAAATCCAACCATTAAAAAAGAATAAATATTGAACTTCAACGTTTTAAAATAATTTTTAATGATTTTTCTTCATGATTTGCCCAAAATACCTTTTAAAAAATTTTTATTCCTTTTCAAAAAGATTTTCTCTTTGGCTTTTTCCCTTTGAAAAAATTTAAATTTTTTTTAAAAAATAAAAAAGTTTTAAAATAATTCGAACAAGGTCGTTTTTAAAAAAAACAAAATTTTATTAATTAAAAAAAAATTTAAAAAAAATATGAAACAATTTATTATTTCCCCCCTGTAAATTGAAAAACCTTTTCACCTGAAAAGTTTTTCTGCCCCAGCACATCAAGTTTTTAAATTTTTTAAAGACAATAAATTGTTTTTAAATATGATCTACAACCGGTTGCTGTGTGGTTCGTGAAGCCATTTCCTCCACCCTCAACGCCCTTACTCCCCTCACAGTTACGGGGGGTTTTTGCAACTGACCCCCAAAACGGTTTTTCCAAATAGAATTCTTCGTGAGAAAGTTTTAAATGTTTTTGTTTGTTTTTTTGTTAAAAAGAAATTTACATTTTTAATTTTAAATTTATTTTTTTAGTCCATGTGGATTTTTTTGGTTTAAATGTATTTGTGAATTTTTCAAACAAATTTTAAAGTTTCCCTAAGTAAAACATTTTAACTTATCTGCTATGGGTCCGGGTTCAATCCTTCACCTTTAAGACGTGATTAATCACAACTTGTAATGTGGGAGTGCCAGGCCTCCACAGGGTTCGGACCCCACGTTAAACGTAGGTCCTCTATTTTGTCTCACAATCCCCCCACCATTGTCCTTAGCGTAAAGGGGTTAAACAAAACGGATGTTAATAATAATAATAATAATAATAATAATAAAAAAAATAAAAAAAATAATAATAAAAAATTAAAACACCCCAGGGGAAAAAAAAAACCTCACCCTTAAATAAAAAACTCCAAACAAAAAATTAAATACATTCCTCGGTAAGGGGTTAGAATTTAAAATTGTATCAAATTTTTTCAAAAAAAACAGGTATTTAGATTAGCTAACTAAACCCCATTTTCCCCCCCAATTAGTTTAATAATAGTAAAAATAAAACACATTTTTTTTCTCAATAACTGTTCATTAAAAATATTAATAGTTTTTTTTTTAATGAAAACGGGAACAAAATAAAAAGTTCAAGAAAATGTTTTCATAAATCACAAACTAAAAAAAATTTTTTTAAATGAATATTTTCGAACAATTATTAAATTTAATTAAAACTTTTTGGGTCGTGAGGTAATTTCAGGATCTGTTTGGTTTGTCGAACTGAATTCTGGGTTCAAATCTATCCACGTGGACCGGGGCTGTTTTTTCCCTAAGTGTTTATCCACACTTCACGCAAGTCGGATACCTATTTTAAATTATTTCCTTATTTATTCCGTTATTAAAATTAAAAAATGTGTATAACACAGCTGGATAGAAGGGGCCTATTAATGAAAATAATTTGTTTGGAAATTAAACGTTTAATTTATTATTTGAATTTTTATTGTGGGGGAAAGGGGGGTCCAAACTAGTTTTAATTTATTTGTTGTATTTAACGTGCGCTTTAACCAAAAATTTAAAAAAGCCACAAAAATTTCTTGAGAGAAAAAAAAGGGGCCTAAAAAATTTTGCCGGGAAAGTTTTTCCCCAAAACATGGTTATTTTAAATTCCCCACAATCAAATGGGACCAATGGCTTTACTTTCCCTCCAAAAGAAGTTATGCTTGAATTGTTTCACTCGAAAAAACCCCTTTGCCCCCGGCGAGGTTTTAACCCCCGAACCCCCGGTTTTGAACCCTTTTTAAAACCCCAAAACCAGTGAGTCAACCAAAACCCCTGCTAGCATAAAGATAGCGCAACAAACACAAAAAAAAAATATTGTTCGAGAATAGAAAAAAAATCTAAAATAAAAATTCATATATTGCTGCCAGTAGCACGTAAACAAATGCAAGCTCATTTATCTTTGCCACGGGAAACGGGGAATCGGGGTTCATTCGCAGCCGGTCACTCTGAGATATTTTTTTTCTAAATGTTATTATTTTATTTCTTATGCGTAAGTCATTTACCTAATTCAAACATCCCCCTATCCTATTTAACGGGAGTAAATTTTGGATAGTTTGGGGAACGTTGTAAGGAATGACTAAAAACAAAGTCAAAACGTCAGCAGGACCTTGTCTGGGTGTTGTGCTAAAAGGAGCCGGGGAAAACCTTACAAATCCCAAATAACTATTTGGCTAATTGTATATTTTTTTTAATCTGAAATTTTTGTTTTTTCTTAAAAAAATTTACAGAACAACAAAATGGGGGGCTTTGAGGTAAAATCCCCCACTCCCTTTTGTTAGAAAAGATGTAAATATAAAATGTCATAGTTTTTGTTTTGTTTATTCTAAGAAATTTTTTTAAAAAATTTTATTCCTATAAATCATTAGGTAAATAAAAATATTTATGGGTTAATTAAAAAAGTAAAAAAAAGATTGGGCCAATGTTAAAAAAGGGGTTTAAATTTTTTGAAAAAACATTTTTTTAAAAACAGCTCTTTTTAAAAAAAACCCGGGGTTTTTTTAAAAGTATTTGACTTTGTGTTAAACCCTTTTTGCTAAATTTTCCCTTTTTAATTTATTGTCTTACAAAAATTGTGGCATTTTTTGTATTGAAATATCAAATTTTGTGTGACAAATAAAAAGTTTTTTATGTTACCTAAGTTTTTGGTTTTGGGAAATCTTGCTTTTTTTTATTTATTTAAAAAATATTATTTAAGCAATTTTTTTTTTCACTACATGAACGCATTTTTCACGCTCGATTTATTTATCTCTATAACATAATACTTCCAGAAAACTAGACTTCTTTTTGGACTAAATATTATATTTGGGTTACTGGAGAAGAGATTATTTTAATAATGGGTTTTGGGTAAATCATCTAATGTATAATTTACTGCCGATACATTTCTTTGTACTATTCAAACTATTCAAATTAGGAAAGTTCAACAACGGTGCTACATTTATATAACCCCCCTTGCACAATACCAAACTAACATGGCAAAAATAATTTAATTTTAACGCTCAGCGTTCCTCTTAAATTTTAAAATTTAACACTTCTTTTTTTCTGGATGGGCCTTTTCCTTTCCCCAAAATTCCAATTTTTACCAAGTTAAAAATCTTTCTTTTTTTTGACTCCCCCCTCCAATTCCCCCGGGCCAATTTTAATTCCTTTTTTGTAAATTTCCTTTGGGGTTTAAAAGATTTTGGTCCTTTAAAATTTCAAATTTCAATTTTTTGTCCTATTTCGAAGGGCTTAATTTTTCTTTAACACAACCTAAAAATCACTTTTTGTTTTATATATTTTAGCAAAAAAGTACGTTTCCCCGGGAAAAATGTTTAGGGTACTAAAAAGATTAAAATGGGTTTAAAAAAAAAAACCAAATAAATTTTTAAGGGTTTGTAAAAGTAAAATTAAAGGGTTTTAATATTATAAAGAGGTAAAAGGGGAAAATGACGGACAAAAAGACGGCATTGCGGAAACATGTTTATGGTTTCAGGGGGGCTGAACGTTGACATTTATCGAATTTCGAGTTAGTTGTTTGACAATCACAAAAATAGAAAATAAAATCGTTCCTTGATTTTTTTTTTTATTTTTAAAAAAAGTTTAAATAAGGTGTTTTTTTTCAATATTTATTGGCTTTGGGCCTTTTCATAAAAGTCTAGTAGATTTTGCTTTTTTTTCATTAGGAAAAATTTAGGGGGTATTTTAAAGTTAAGCATTTATCCCTTTTAAATATAAATTTTAACCTGGTTTCAAAAGGGATTTTATGCACTCGACACTTTTAAAGCTTTTTATTTTAAAAAATCAATAATTAATGAATTATTAAACTGTATGAGTTTTTGATCTGGGGGAACCAATTCCCCTTTTTCCTCTATTTGGTGTGCCCTGAGCTATAATAATATATTGGGTTTTTTTTAAAAATATATATTTACCCCCTTATATATATATAATATACCGGTATATATATTATATCAACGGGGAATAATATCCCAAGGGAAAAATAAACAGAGAAAATTATCCAGTCTTTTTTCGGTGGTATAGCTTTAATTAGGAAAAAAATCAAATTTTATTTAATAGGGCGCCATTTATAAAAAAAACAAATAATTATATCTATTAAAATAAAGGGGTTTTTTTTTTTTGCTTAGAAACATTTTTTCAGTATTTTTTAAATTTTTGTGATAAATTAATGGAAAAAATTTTACTTTATAAACATTTTCACGTAAATTAAAAAATTTTTACGACACCAAAAATTTTTAATACTCTCTCATTTATAAAATAACCAAGAGTTTGGTTTACTTCCATATTATATTACAATTTAAAAAGGGAAATTTTCATAAATTTTTCGCCGGGAGGGGACGCGGGGTTGGGCCCAAAAGGCTTTTTCCCAAAAATAAAACCCAAAAGTCTTTGGGCTAAAAATCATTTGGCCTAAAAGGCGTTTTGCCCAAAGGGTTTGGCCTAAAGGCATTTGGGCCAAAAGGATTTGGGCCCAAAGGGGTTGCCTAAAGTCATTTTGGGCCCAAAAAGAAATTTAAAACCTTTGGTTATCTTCGAAAGTAAAAGGAAAAGGGGAGTTTTATCTGGATATGAACAAACTGTGCAAGTATTTCAATTTTTCTAAAAACATAGACAAAACCTACATAAAAAGATCATATTCACAAAACACAACACCTTTTTATATATAGATTTCGATAATTTTTTCCTTGTTAATTATCTACGGTCATAAAGTTAAAAGAAAAACAAAAGAAAATCCCATTCCAACATCGTTTACGCGCGGTAAAAAATTTTATGCGTACATTAAATTTTTGGGGGCTTTTGACAACTTATTCCCAAAGGCAAAATGAAGTGGAAACCCAAAATTCAAAACCCCCCACTTTAAATTTGTCTTTAAAATACGCCCCATTTTCGCTACGCACTGAATAATATGAAAATTTTTTTTTTATCTATTGATTAATAATAATAATTTAAAAATATGACGCATTAAATAAATTTTGACGTAATATTACAATAGTTATATAAATTTTTATATATTTTAATATATATATTATAAAAAACTTTAAAATTATGGGTTTTGGGCTAATCCTAATCTTTTATTATTGTTAGAATTATTATAAAAAAAATTTTTTATTAAAAATTTGTACGTATTTTTTTCAACAGTGTAACATTTTATTTCGGTGATATTTATTTAAACATGGGCTTGTTAACACAATAGGGCCTTTGTTTAAAAACTATATACAATTTCCCCTATATTAGCAAAGCATTTCAGGGAAATTTTTTTTTAAATAAAACTTAGTATAATTTAATATATATATATATATAATATATATATAATATATATTATATATATTAAAAAGAGCAATTTAAAAAGTTGTAAAAAAATACAAAAGATTTTAGGGAAATTGTGTTTGGGCTTTTTTGTTTCATAAAAATAAAAATACAAAATTTGGAAACCTTTACAGGGTAAACTTCCTAGGCAAGAAAAAAACAAAAAAAAGGGAAGCAAATGGACCCCGAAAGCCAATGGCTGCAGCAGAGAGGGCCCGAGGGATAAATCGACGAGCTTTTGGGTTGGTAAAAAAAATCCACTAACGTTGTGTTTCCCATTCCCAAAAAGGACAACCTTTAGCCTAGAGGCAAACAACGGACTCAGTTAGCCCGCCCCAACGAAAAAAAAAAACTTTTTTTTGTCTAATCGTTTTGCCTTTTTTCCCCATATGTGTCGAACAGGGAAAATTTTTCTGTGAAACTGGCCAATTTTGAAAATATGAAGGGTGGGGCCCAACTTTTAACTCAACTAGCCCACCCTATTTAAAAAAAAACAACAAACAAAAATTTTTTTAAGAAACCCTTTGCCCATTTGTGCTCAATGTCCCGAAAATGAACATTTGTGCTTAAAAATAGAAAATCTAGAGAACATTTAATATGGGGGGGCTAACTTGAACCCTTCCCTATATCAAAACTGTAGAAAAATATTTTCAAGCGGCCACACATTTTTTTAAAAATTTAATGTAAAAAAATTTTTTTATTCACTATTGTTGCCTTATTTGGTCATATGGCCCGAACATTAAGTTAGGGGGGGTGTGAATTTTGGCCTTTTAGATAACATTTAATGAAGGGGATCCAACTAAGTTTAAAAGCCCGTCCATATTAACACAAAATTTAAAAAAATTTTGTTTTCCCAATTTGTTTGGGTTCGTTTGTGCTCATATGTGCCGGGAAATGAAATTTCCTAAAAATTAAAAACTAGAGAAAAATTAATGTGCGGGGTAACTTGAGTCTTCCCTATACAAAAACATTGAAAAATCGAGTTCAGGGGGCCCACCACATTTTTAAAAACAATGTAACAAAATTCTGTTTTTACCACTCGTTTTTATTTCGTTTGTGCTCATATGTGCTGAACATGAACGTTGTTCTGTGAAAAATAGGCCTTTATATAACTTTATTGAAGGCATAGCTAGGCTCAAGATAGCCCCAACACATAAGAAAAAAAAACATAACACATTCTGTTTTTTTCGCCATTATTTTGTTTTTGTTTTTGCCATATTTCCCGAAAATAACATTTTTCTCTAAAAAATTAGGAATGCAATAACATTTAATGTGGCGGGCCAATTGGCCTTTCCCATATCATAACCGAAAAATAGAGTACAAGTTGGCTGCCACTATTTGGGTATCAATGTAAAAAAATTTGTTTCAACCCTTCGTTTTTATTTTCGTTTGTGTCTATGGCCCCCAACATGAACTATAGTGCGTGAACTAGGCCTTTTAGAAACATTAATGAAGGGTCCAACTAATTTAAGATAGCCCACCCCATTAACTGTTTTCTAATTTTCTAATTTTTGATCCCAAAACCCTTTTTTGGGGGAATATGAGCACAAAAAAAAAACAAACGAATGGTGGGGAAAAAGAATTTTGTTAATTTTTTAAAAATGTGGCGGGCCAGCTTGAATCAATTTTTTTACGGTTTGGAAGGGAAAAGGGGGGGGGCAAAAGTTGCCCCCACTAAATTTGGTTTTAGATTTTCTAATTTTTAAAAAGACAAATGTTCATTTTCGGGCAAAAATAGCAAAAATAAGCACAAAGGATTGACTTAAATAAAATTTTTAGTTTTGTTTTTTAATATGGGTGGGGTAGCTTGACTCAAGTTAGCCCACAATACATAAAATTTCTAAATTGACCAGTTTTCACAGCACAAATGTTTAGCTCGGGCACATAGACACAAAATAGAGCACAAACGATTAGACAAAAAAAAAAAGTTTTTTTCGCAATGTGGGGGCCAACTTGAGTTACGGGCAAACAGGAAATCTTTTCTTTTTCTCTTTCTCCGTCGCCTCTACAAGATACTTTTAAGGGTGGGGGTAAGCCGTTCCCTTTCCTCCCCCCCTTCTTAAAAAGCAAACGACCTGAAGTAAAACCATAACAAAAATTTATTGTTCCCCCGGCAACTTTCCTTTTTTGGGTTTTTTTTAAAACCCCCCCAACTAATTTGTTTTGAGTTTCCGATTTGTTGTGGGCACCCCTGTCTTGCTTCTCTTTGCTTTTTAAGATTAAATAATGTTTTATTTATATTTTTGTTAAAATTTAGTGTATCTAATTTTTTTAAATTTGTATTTTATCTTCTTTTTGAAAGAAAGATTTTTACTAAAAAATAATAATCGAGGACAAAAAGTGCAACCGGCCTGTCAATTACACGGGTCTCATGGGTAAAATTTTTTCCCAAATGGTTTCCCGTTTTTCCACGCAAACGAGGTTACTCTCAAATTCAATCTTCCTCCACCTACCTTATAATTGAAAAAAATGCGGAAAGCATTTTATGGGGGAAGATACAAAGAAAAAAACAAACTACTAGAGCTTACTTATTTTCTTGAAAAAACAATTTTAGACATGAAAATACATCTATTCAAATATAAAAAATTAAATTTTTGTATAATTTTTAATTTCATTTAACTTTAAATTAAAAATTTTTAAGATAAATACAACTTTTCAAAATTGACTTAGTAATATAAAATGAAGACTCTTTAACCCTGTCCCAAAAGTATTCATTTTTAACATTATATTAAATTTTAATCTAAAAACCCTTTTTTTTGGGGTTTTTAACAAAAAATTTGTACCCTTTAATTAAATAAAAGCTAATGGATATACTTTTTTTTTTTTCACTTGACGAGAAAAAGGGGCATTTGTTCATAAAAACCTTAAATAAACATATTTTATAAAATTAATTATACATATGATAAAAAAGACTATCCTACGCGTTTAATTAAAACCAGTTCGCACCCAATGGGGGGGGGGGGGAGTAAACGAGGCCCCCCCCCATGACCCCTAAAAATTTTTAAAACAAAAAAAATTATTTATTTAAAACTAAAAATTTGGGCCAGAAAATGAGTTTAACCATAGGGTCCTTTTTTAAGACTTGGTTTAAGACTTTTTATTCAAAACACACAACCCTATTAAAAGTGCCACTTATATTCTCATTTTAAAAAAGCAAGCCTAGAGCTTTCCCTAATTGTATACAAGAAAAGTTAAAACTGTAACCCCCATTTTTGTAATTAAGGTTCTTTTTTGTTTTTAAAATCTCTTAAACAAGTAATGGGTTATTTCCCGAGACCTTCCCATAAACTTACTCGCACCCCCCCATTTCGGTTAAAATTAATACAAAGTACTTAAACTGACAAAAATACCGAGTGTTATTCACCATTAACTATATTGACTTAGACCAGGGGTTCTCACATTTTAGACCGAAGGGGGCCTTTTACCGAAAAATGAAAAATGGGGCCCCCAACTCTCAAAAAAATATTTTACACAGTATTATGAAAAATTCAATAATACTTTAAAAACACTCTTTTAAATTTAAATACTTGAAGAAAATAAAGAGAACACACTACACCCCGACCCCCCGCGCATCAAAAAACAAATTATATTTTGAGTGCGATGACTTATGAGACCAGGGAGCTTTCAGGTTAATTCCAACGTTCCATTTTTTTTTTGTGTAAGAGTGTAATTTTTTTTTTTCACGTAATACGAATTATTTTGATAACAACAATAAACCTACTAAGTTTTATTTCAATACACAGCCCGAACTTTTCTCAGTTGGTAGCGTGTTTTTTTACGACTAAAATCCCCGGTTCGAAAGCCGGAAAGCCAAAAATTCTTACATTTTGGGTTTACTTGCTTTTCCCCTTTCACAAAGATGAATTTAAATTCAGGGGGGGGGTTTTTTATTTGTTTAGATTTAAGTTGTTTGTCAGACTCCCGAGGAAATAATCTACATTTTAAGGTGTGTCCCGTCGTAGTTTTATATCAGTGTCACCAATGAGGGTGAACTGGTAAAGAGGGGAAGGGTTGTAGGGGGGGGTATTACCAAAATTTTTCCCCCCGTCCTTTTTTTTTTTCTTTCTTTTTTTTAAATTTTTTCTCCCTTCTTTCTTCCTTTTTTTTTTTTAAAACCCCTCTTTTTGGGCTTCCTTTTTAAATATTTTCCCCCCTTTATCTTCCCCCCTTTTTTTTTTTTTACAAATCTCCCCTTTCTTTCCTTTTTTTCCCTTTTTTTTTTTTCTTGTCTCTCCTTTTTTACCCTTTTTTTTTTCCTTTTAAAATCTTTTAATGTTTCTTTTTTTTTTTCCTTTTGGGCCCCTTTCCCCTTTTTTCTTTCCCTTTTTTCCCATTTAAAAAATTTTTTTCCCTTTTTGGGGGCTTTTTTTCCCTTTTAATTGTTCTTTCTTTTTTTTTAAAACCCCTTTTTTTTCTTTCCTTTTTCTTTTTTTTCCTTTCTCCTTTTTTTTTCTCTTTTTTTTTTTCCTTTCTTTTTTCTTTTTCTTCTTTTTTTTTTTTTTTTTTCTTTCTTCCAAAAAACCCTAATTTTTTTTCGGTTTTCTTTTTCCTTCTCTTTTTCTTTCTTTTTTTCTTTTTTTTTTAATTTTCAAATTTTTTTTTTAAAACCGGTCTCTTTCCCTTCTTTTCTCTTCCCGCCCCACAAATGAAACCCCAATTTGTTAAATTTTATAAAAACTTAGTTTTTGGTTGAAAATTTCTAATTAAAATACTAAACAAAGGGGGTTTTATTTTAAAATCTTGGGGGGCACCCCCAAAAAAACTTTAGTTTTTAAAAAATTCCAATTTTTAAATATTTTCCCTGGCTTTTGGAGCATCCCCAAAAACCTTTTAATTTGTTTTTTAAAAATACCAACCATTTTTTGGCATACACAAAAAAAAGTTCGGGGAAAAAAATCAAAAACCCTACTTTTTTTTTCAAAGGGGAATTTCTCCCGTTTGAAAAATTTTTGGGGGCAATAACATCAAATAAAAACTTTTTTTAAACGGAAGAAAGTTTGCATTTTTTTTGATTTGGGGAATTTTTTAAAACCTTACCCCTTTGCCTCTTTAAAATTAACCATTTTTTTAAAGGGAAAATTACCCTTTTGTTAAACCCCCGCCCCTGGGGGTTTTTTAACCCCTTTTTTAAATCTTGGGGACAACTTTTTTCCCCGGGGGGGTTTGGGGGTGTTTTCCCAATTTTTTTCCACTTTTAGGGGGGCAATAATTAATTCCAACCCCAAAAAACAATTTTATTAGATAAACCAAAACTGCCCTTAAAAATTAAAAAAAATTTGGCACACCATTAAATTTAAACAAAGATTTTCACCCAAACCAAAAAGGTTTTAGGGGTTTTTAAAAAATTTGGGGTAAAGTGAAACGAATTTTGTATTAAATCCAAAAAAATTTAAAAATTTAAATTTTCCCCTAATTAGTAATTCAAAGGAAAAGGGTTATAAATTTTTAAAAAAAACATAATTTAATCTTTCGGTAAAAATTAAATTTATTAATTGGCGGGAAAAATACAAATATCATTTTTTTAAATAAAATATTTTTTAAAAATTTTTATTTTTTTAAATTTTAAAAGCAGAGAAAAATTTATTAAATAAAAAAAAAATTTTTAAAGAAAAAAATTTTTATTTAAAAGGGGTAAATAAAACAAAACCAAAAAAAATTGCATAAATTTCTTTAATAGGGTCCCCCCAAAAAATTTAAAGGGAAAAAAAAATTTTAACTGTTTAAAAAATTAAGGTTTTAAAAAAAAATGCAATAAATTTAAATTTTAAAAATTTAAAAACTATTTAAAAAAATTTTTTTTTTAAAATTTTATAGGCAAAGGGGAAAATTTTTTTTTTTTAAAAAGTTTAAAAATATTGGGGGGAAAAAATGGGAAAAAACCAAAAGAAAAAAAACAAAAAATTTTTTTTTAATGGGGGGTTTGTTAAATTTTTTAAAAAATCCCCGTTTTTATAAATTTAAAAAACCCTTTGGGATTTTAACAATTTCCCGGAAAACAACAATAAGATTTTAAAATTTTTTTTTTAAAGAGACCGTAGGAGATTTTTGGGGGTTTCATCAAAAAAAAGTTCCCCGCCCAAAAAAATCGAATTGATTTTTTATTTAAACGGGGTTTTCTCAAAAACCAGGGAAATTTTAAAAGGGGGTAAAACTTTTATTCCTTCCTTTTAAATTTATTGCAAAAAAAAACTGGCAAAGTAAAAGTTAACTCAAATTTTTTTTTTAATAAAATTTACAAAATTTCAAAATTAAAAAAAATAAAAAAAAAGCCTTTTTTTTTTATTTTAAAAAAAAATTTTTTTCTAAAATAAAATTTAAAAAATAAATTTTTCATATAAGAAGAGAAGAGGAGCCGGTTTGTGATTTTTTTAAAAAGAAATTTTTTAATTAAATGTGAGGAACCCGGGGGAATCGATTTAATTTTTAATGTTTAATTTTTTTTGTTTAAAAAATTCCCCCAGAAAATGTAAAAAATTCCACTAAAAAAAATTTTAAAAACCAAAAAAAAACAAAAATTATTTTGTGTTTCCCAAGATGTGCTAATTAATAAAAAAGGGGGGCAAAAAACAAAAATACAAACCTGGAAAGAAAATTTTGTGGTACTACAGGTTAAGAGGCTGCTTTTTGGGTAGAAAATGGAAAAACTTTTTTTCCGGTAAAATTTTTTAAAAAAAAACCTACCACCCGCCCCTATTTGCCATAAATTTAAAAAATTTTAACCCCAAAAAATTTAAAAATTTTTTAAAAAAATTTTCAAAAAAATTTGAAAATAATGGCCAGAAGGAGCTAAAAAGGCATTTCCAAAACCCCAAAATTTAAAAAAAAATTCCTAAACTTGTAATTTAAAAGTTTAAAAAAATTTTAATAAGGGGAACCCCGGGAACAATTTTTTTTTCAAATTAAAAATTTAAAATTTTAAATTTTAATATTTTAATAAAATTATTTATTTTTGTTTTTATTTAAAATTGATAAACCCAAAATAGTGATGGTTAAAAAATTTGGAAAAAAATTTTGGAGGGGGAAAAAAAATAAATTTTTGCCCAATTTTTTTTTAAAAAAATTTCCCAAACCCAATAGCCAAAATTTTTAAACAAAAATTAACCTCTATTTCTCAAAATGTTTTTGGTTGAAAAAGGGGGCCAAAAAAAAATTTATATTTGGTTTTTTTTTTTTTGTTTGGGTTTTTAAAATTGATTTTTGCCAAAATTTTTTAAAATGCCAAAACTTTCAAAAAAAAAATAATCAGCCTTTTAAAATTAACTATTTTTTTAAAATCAATTTTTTTGGGGTTAAAAAAAAAATTTTAACCAAAAATTAAATGCCCCGCCCGTTTGAAAATTTTTTTTAAAAAATTATTTTTAAAACTATGGTTTAATTTTGGGTTTTAAAAAAAGAATTAATGGAGGGGAGGAAAGAAAAGGGGGTCATTTTAAAATAAAAATTTTTTAAACAGGGAAACCCTTTTAATTTAAAAGCTTTGAGGTGCTTAAAAGAATTTTTTAAATTTTAAAAATTTATGTTTATTATTTAAAAATTTTAAACTTTTTTTTTAGTTATTTCAAAATTGTTTCCCTTTCCTTTTTTTTAAAAAAAAATATTTTTAAAAATTTAAAGAAAATTTGTAAAAATTTTTAAGGACAATTTGTTTTAAAATTAAAGTTTTTTTGTTTTAAGGGGGTTTTTTTTAAAAAATTTTTTGGTTTTTTTTGGGGGGTAAAGGGTTTTAAACCCGCGAAAATTTCCAAAATGAATGTAACAAAAAAAATTCATCCTTTTATTTAAATTTTTTTTTATTGTTTAAAAATTTATTTTTTGTTGACCAATAAAAAGAAATTTTTTTAAAAACTTTTTTTAATTACTTTTCTACCCGGGGTCTTTAAAAATAAAAAAAAACAAAAATTTTAAAAAAAAATCCATTTTTTATTTAAAAATTGTTTTAAAATTAAAATTAAATTTAAAATTTTAAAAAAAATTTCTTTACAAAAATTTTTGTTATTAAAAAAATAAATAAATTTTAGGCTTGGTTTTAATGATTTTCCCCAAGAAAATAGAAAAAAATTAAAAACCCCATAAATGTAAAACTTTTCCCAAATTTTTTAAAATAGTTAAAAATGTTTTAAAAAAAATTTTTAATTTAAATTAATTTTTTAGAAAAAATAAAACAAAAACTTAAAAGACTTTATTTTTTTAAAAATAAAATTGACTTTTAAAAAATATTTAAAATCCAAAAAAAAAAATTTTAATTTACCACCCCTTTTTTTTTATGTTTTTTTTTTCTAATTTTTTTAAAAAATTTTTGGGTTTCCGGCCAAACCCCCTTGGGGGTGGGTTTTTACCTTAAAAGTATACTTTTTTTTTTTTTTACTCCTTTTCAAAAATTTTTGGAAATAAAAAGTTTTAAAAAATTTTTTATAAAAAAACTTTGATAAATTTTAATTTAAAAAAAAATCCCCTTTTTTTAAAGCATTATAAAATTCTAAAAAATTTTGAACCGCAAAAGGGCCTTTTTTTTTAAATTTTAATTTCTTTTTAAAATTTATTTTTTAATAAAAAATTTAATTTTGGCCCCTTTTAAAAAACAAATTTTAAAACATTTGGTTTTAAAAAACAAAATTTTTGGCCCCTAAAAATTTGGCCTAAAGGGAAAAATTTGGGCCTTTAAAAAAATTGGCCAAAAAAAAAAGGAAAACCGCCCCCCTTTTTTGCCAATCTTTTTTGGAAAATGAACCCGGGTAAACCCCCGGGGCCCAAGCCCAAAGGAATTCGAGGGGGAAAAAGAATTAAAATTTTAAACCAAAAACTAGGAATTTTGAACTAAAGGGATGGGGGGGGTTGGGGCCCTTTTAAAAAATGGTTTCTTTGAAAAAAGGTTTTTTGTTTTAAAACTTAATTTTGTAAAAAACCTTTTAATTTTCCGAACTTTTTTTTTATATACCTTATTTTTTACTTCCTTTAAATTTTTTGCAAAGGGATAAATTAGTTGTTTCCTTTTTTTATTTGGGCAACATTCCCCAAAACGTTTCGTTCTAAGATTTTAAAATTTTAATTTTTAATTTTTTAAAATTTAAACTTCATTCCAATGAAAAAATTTTTTACTGGCTTTTGAAAACTCGGGCATTTTAAAAAGAAAGAATGGGGCCAAAAAAATAAGTTTTTTTTGAGGATTTAAAATAAAAATTTTTGTTTTTGAAAAAAACCACTTCTAGACAAAATTTTAATGGGGCCTTGACGTTTCTTTAAAAAAAAAAAAAAGCCCCAAAGGGGGCCCTACAACATTATTTTTAAAATATAAGGAAACCAAAAAATTTTTCAAGTTTTCTTTTCAAAAAAACCTTCCATGCCCCCCAACAGGTTGTATTTTGGGTTTCCCAAAAAAAAGATTTATTAAAAATTTTTATAATTTTAAAAATTGCCTTAAAAACGGGTTTTCCCCCGGGTTATAAAAAAAAGCACTTAACCAAAATTTTGGTTAAAATGGGAAAAAAAGAGCAAATTTAACCCTTTTTCCTTTTAACAGGTTTTTTTAGGTAAAAAATTTCATCCAAAAAATTTTTTTGAGTTTATAAAAAAAGGGTTTTTAAAAAAAAATTTTTTTTTTATTAAAAAATTTTCAAAAATTTTTTAAAAAGTTTGGGCCATTCAGATTTTTAAAAAATCCCTCCCATTTTTATGGACAAATACTTTTTAAATTTAAAAGAATTTAATCATTTTTTAAAAAAATTTTTTTAATTTGGGGCCCCTTTTTTTTAAATTGCAAATTTTTTTTTGGTTTATTTTTCCCCCAAAAAAAAGATTAAGTTTTATTTTTTTTTTTTAAAATTTTTTTTTTTTTTTTAAAAAACCCCCTTGTTTTATTTTGAAAGATTAACACCTTTAATCCAGACACATTTCATATTATTCTCTAGGTCAGTTCTCCTGGCCACACCAGAAATAGAATCAATGACAGAAATGAGAACACCACCACCCCTTGAAATAGTAGCTTCATCATATAATATATTGGCTCTATAAACACCATAGTTAGGGGGAAAGTAGTTTTCATTAACAAACTCACTAGAGAGCCAAGTTTCAACTAAACAAATAATAGATAATTCATTCAAACAAACATTTGTAAATAATTCTCTTGATTTGGTTCATAGACTCCGAAAATTTTGATAATATAATATAATACCACTATTATTCACTGGGAGCTGGGTTGGGAGGTATCCTCCAGACCTCTTTCGATGGTCACGAGTGGGGTTCGAGTTGAATCTTCTTGATAGCAAAGGTCAGATGAAACAGCAGCCTTTATAGGGTCATACACACAGGGGGACTCCCCACAGATTATCTGCTCAGACATAAATTTCCCATAGTAAGGTGCAATGAGACAGCCAGACGGCCAAATGTCACCATTGTTTATCATGGGAGAATTATTTTATTTGACAGAAATATGGAAGGAGGAATATGAGTTAAAGTTAGTTTTCAAATTTGAACAGACAAGGTAATCAAGATTGAGTTCTTTAGTCAAATAAGATTAAATGACCAGGGAAGATACTTCAGGAGAGAAACAAGTAACGAATAGATATTTCTAAAAAAACTTTGTTCACTGTTTGTAGGTCGGTGGATGTCTTATTACCAGTCAGCAACTATCCGGCACGCGGGCGCTGAACCGATGTATCCTCGCGCACGTTGAAATAATAATAATAATGATAATTTAAATTTATTCTATTGTAATGCTGGCCAACAGTCACAAGATCTATAAAAGGCCAGCACTGAAAAGTACACAAGTACCTGCCATGTGAGCATAAATACATAATAAAATAAAGTAAACAATCATGGATAAGTAATGATACATACTAATAGTTACTAAAATATAATAATAATAATTTCAATTTCCTTTAATATAGTGCTGGTCGAGGGGTTTACATGGCTCGTCCCAAATAATAAGATTAGTAGAACTAGACAACACGGCTCGTCCTGAAGTTGCAAATATTTACCATTTCCGAGAACACGGCTAGTCCCAGTCTTTTCATATCACTTCAGTGGAATTGTGTAGTGTCGACATGAATGAAGTAGTTCGCCACCTTGGCAAAATCGTTAATTTTTAAGTTTTATGAATATCGCGATTTAGCGAGTGCTGAAAGTAAGTAGCGGTATGCAAACAGAACGTGTGGAGCATATTGAAACACAATAGGTGAGTTTGGGTCTTGCTTTTTTTTTAAATCCAATCTTGGTTTAATGGTTGAATATATGTCTCTTAGTTTTTTAAGCAAGTCCGATGGTAGTATAATAACAGATAATAATGACTAATAATGAATAATCATGGGCCTTATGATGATCCTTCATTAGAATGACAGAAAGCTGCCAAACGTAAAGCCACAGAAAACATTAGCGAACAGCCACTAAAAAATCATTAGATTGTGTGTTGAAGAAACGTTAGATATAGGGTTGAACGATGTAAAAAACATTATATAACGTATGTATAACGTGAGAAGAAAGGTTATGCCAAAACTTCCAACTACATCAGTCAAGTTCACACCACAGTTAGTCAAATGTATCCAATAACCAAGAGAGGTGAGAGTTTTGTTCTTATGAATAGTTCAGTGGATCATTTGTTGATTTGTGGCACTTCTTATAAGCGTCAATTTTTAAGGGATTTACAAACTATTTATATTGATAGAACATGTGAATATTGTCCAACACAATTTTTCCAATTATTCACTCTTCATGGATATTTTAATGGATCGTATATCCCCTTGGTCTTTTCCTTTTTGAAAAACAAAGATGAATAAACGTACACAAGATTTTTAAAACAATTAAATTAACTTTCCCAAAATTTGATCAGCCCTAACAACCTCGTGAGATCTTTGTGGACTTTGAGCCATTCACAATTCTTTGGGGAAAGGTCCAAATCTTAGGCTTTTCTACATATTACGAGGCTACAAACCAGGTTGGCCAATGGGAGAAATGGTGTTCTAGTCCACTTTCCTTAGATCTTCTTAAGTAGAAGATTGTTTTGTCTTTGACCTGATATCTGCGGCACCGACTGATGGAGCCTTAACAAAGTTCATGGACTAGTTAATCTCTTCTGAAGCTTCCTTTCCACCAACCGTATGGGCTGATCTTCTGCTACGCTGACAGGAACCAACATCGCATGCGAAGACTTCCACTTGCAACTAAGAGAATCATTTTATTTTTCTCTCACTTCAATTGCAATTTTCATCCTAGCCTTAATGCATCTTCAGATTGACACGAATATTAAGTGCAATAGCACAAATCATATACCTCCCAACCAATCCAGTATATTTAAGAAAAATATGGTGTTTCTTGAAAGTTTGTTGTATGACTATAAGAACGGAGAGTTTTCCCGCCTTCAATTTATTATGATTGTGTCAGGTTACTATGTTAAAGAGATCTAGATGTGAGCTTTACTTTTGACTTTTCCTTCTAATTGAAGTTATTTCAACATCATCAAATTTGTCTGTTACTTTTACAATCTTGTAAATAAATCTTGGTCATTGCTGGTTGGGGCCAAGTTGTATTCTTTATGTTTCCCTGATTTGAAACCATGGGGACGAGATCAGCTATGATCCCCGTTGTACCTGAAAGATTTCCCTGAGAGGTATTAAATTGGGGACGAGCCATGCCATCAACCTGGCCAACAGTCTTGAGACCTGTGACAGGTCAGCACTGAAAGGACCTTTCAAACACTAATATTAACATGAGAAATAAGATAAACAATCACAGCTAAATAATTATATGTACTGATGAATAGTTACAAAAATGAAAATAAAATAATAATGACAAGAGTAAAAAAATAACAATAAAAATTAACCAAAATGTATTAAATCATAATTATTTAAAAGCAGTAACAATAAGCAAAAAAAAAAAAGCAGAATTATGTATGGGGCACACCTTGTAAGATCTATTGAGAAAAAATAATTTTGGATTAAGAGAGGCCCGGGAAGGGACATGATAAGTGCAAATTTACAAGAAATATTGCTATCAAAAATATTAAAAACAAAAAGGGCTTCACAATAAAATTCACTCTAATAGAGAGTTTGGAAGCCCTAAGAGGTTTCGAATTCTGTCATAATCTTAATAAGCCTGATTAGTAAGGAATTAATCAATGCACGCAGCGACCAATTTTCTTGTAACCTTTTCCAACCTGAGAAAGTCGGTTAAGTTCATGGAATTTCAAACAATATTAACATAATCAGGTTTAGATCTGGTCAAGGCATTGTACTGTGTTAAAATCAATCGACTTTATTAAACTAAGAATTAATAAATTTATATTGAACGAGGAAGCAATAAATTTAATAAGTCCAAATAATTTCAATAAATGATATATTATATGGTCAACATGATAGTTAAAATAGAGTTTGTTGTCTAAGAGAACACCTAGATGATTAATATAGAGGGTGCGAACTATGCTACCGTTCACAAGTTTATAAGTGAAAAATCTATAATTAGTTTTCCTAGTAAACGATA
Organism: Timema cristinae; assembly: GCA_039000515.1. Lineage (NCBI taxonomy): Eukaryota > Metazoa > Arthropoda > Insecta > Phasmatodea > Timematidae > Timema > Timema cristinae. The sequence continues at coordinate 14,025,388 of JBCFYV010009882.1, read as the reverse complement.
CGGATGGTAAAATAATAATAATAATAATAATAATAATAATAATAATAATAATATGAAGATCTGGAGGAGTTAAACTTTGTCGTGGAACACCCTCAGGGCGCACCCCTGTGGGGGCTTTGGGGGCTGAAGCTCCCCTCAGCTGATTGCCCTCCCCCAGAAAATTAAGAATATTACAAAAACATGATTAGCACTATGTTGTGTAAATTAGGCCTAATAAATTATATTTTGTTTAATTATATTTAATATAAAACAAATAATTTTGTGTGATAATTAGAAGCTTTCAAAGGAATACATTTTTCTGTTGATTTTTAATTTTACTGTAAATTTACAGTTAAATCAAATTATTATTTTGAACAATTATGTAAACACTATTGTATCAGGAAGAGGGGAAGGGGCAGTTAATATTATTATATGCCCCAAGCCCCAACAACTGCAAATCCTGGCTGTGAAGAAGAGTGTGTAAACATAGACCTGTTAACCAGTGACGTACACACACAGTGACAGAGGGTAGGCCGAGGATCCGATTTTGCTACAAATTGGCTTAAATATTACGATTTACATTCTTTGAAATCAAAATTTTTCCCAAAACCCCACTTTTTAGGGGCCATCACTAATTCTCTATCTTTCATATCCCTGACTTCGAATCAAATTTCCAAGTATTACAGTAATTGAGATATATAATGGTGCAATTATGAAAATTACCATGTAATAACCCCCCCCCCCCCAGCTCAAATTCCTCGGTGTGGCCCTGAACACCATGGTTTAAATCCATCTGGAAGAACTGGAAACATTTTCTCATCAATAGCCTACAATGGGCTGGAAAAAAATGTTTTTGTACATAGTATATATAGATTTTATACTAGATTATTCAAATATTTTTTAAAATTTTGAGATTTTTTAATAATTTATATGTAAGCTATCCTAAAATTATTTTTTATTAGTAAAAATAAAAACGTATTCTTGATTACCATGAAAAAAAATCCCAGATACCCATTCTGAGCAAAATCTTCAAGGTCAATTTCGGGAATTTTCAGATTTTCTATAATTTTTCGTGAGTGAACTACCCTTGAGTCTAGCTTATTTATTTTAGAAAAATAAATACACAGTATTATTGATCATGTAAAATAGACCTCGACACCAAATTTGAGCTAAATCATTCGAGCTATTTAAAAAAACAATCATTCATCAATAAACTACTATAAAATGCATTTTTAAACAAATATATATATATATATATATATATAAAAATTATGTATTCAATAAAAACTTAACATATAACCATGCTGAAAGAAATCACTAGAACCATATAAAATATTCAAATTTTAAAAAAATCATAAAATTCCGTTAAACAAATTGTGCTCCAAAAAACACGTACAGTTTTATTTGGCATGTGAACACCCCCACATATAGATTTTAAACAAAATACTTTGAGTAATTTTAAAAATACTTTGAATTTTAGAAAATTACTCATCATTAAACTACCCTATAACGAATTTTAACCCAAAAACTCGGTATCCAGTGCTATTTGGGAGGTCAAACACTCCATACATACATCCATTTTAAACAAAATCAATAAAGGCGTTTTAGAAAAATGTAGAGTTAAAATATCACTCATTATTAAACTACTCTTTATTTGAGGGCTAGGGTCAAAATAAAAAATAATATCCCAAGCTATTGCCCTATAACATCCAAATATCAAGTTTAACAGAATCTATTAAAACATTTCAGATCTGTGCCAGGGATATAAAGACAGACATACATAGAGACATACAGATATACAGACAGAAAGCCATAATTGTAAATACCACCTGTTTTTGTTCGGACACACATAAAACGTAATTATTCATCATGATCATCATCTTGAGGTTGAAAATGTTCATAATAATACTTTGGGCCAGTTTCATAGTCAAATTTAGTACGACTCAAGTGCGGCGCTACACTAAGTACATGACGACACCTAGCTGAACCAGAATGGAATGGGCCGTTCTCGCATAGGAAACTGGCCCATTCCATTCTGGTTTAGGTAGGTGTCGTCATGTACTTAGTATAGCGCCGCACTTGAGGCGTACTAAATTTGACTATGAAACTGGCCCTCTATCTTGATGTAAGAAAGTAAAAATATGTAATTAGTTATGGAGGTACATTTTTAGTTCTTATATGTATACATTTGTCTAGCTGGACTAATTTTGACGAGTCAGGGAGAGAATAATTTTGGTTCAAATTAAACAAATGGCAATGTGTGACATTGACGACTCGTTTTTCAACTCTTTTTTAGTTCCGTAAATAGCGCTATCAATCATGGATGTAACAGCTTCAGATTAAGAAGAAAATTACTCGACAATTATGCTATTAATTCTTCTATTAAATTGTAGGGCAATCTATAGCTCAAAAAACATTTTTTTATTGCAACAATTTGTGAACGCCCTGGGGCACTAGTCCTTATCGCCCTCCCATAAATTTAGGTATGGCATATCTATTATTCGTGATCCAATGTCAGATATTTAAAAAAAAAACAATACGCAATGTGCATATTTATTTCGGCCACTGGGAATTTGAATTTGCTCAATAGCCGTAATTGTATTGTTATTTGCTTTATGGGTATTAAAAAATACTCACAACGTGTTGTGGTCATTACAACGCGTTCCAAGTATGTTGCTTTTACCCACAACAAGAAATATTAATTCTCTCGCTTGATGTATTGATGAATAATGCAATCACAGGCATCTATGAGTCATCTCTGCAATCACAAGTCACAACTTGTGGTGTGATAAGGCTAGTAGATCACTTTTAATGAGTGATTGATACATAGAGGTTGTGCAGGAGACGAAGGAAGCGAGAGAGAAAAAAACGGAATGAAATCTCTTTATCGACTAAAAACTACCATCACCTTAAACATTTTCACGTTATTTCTATAGGGGAAAATGAGGTGTTGATTCAAGCAACGGAAGATGCTCACTCAGAAATAAAATATTTTGGCCCAATCTGTGAGATTTTTGATATAATTGAGTCTGAATGTAGCACGCGTGGCATATTACACAGGAATAAAACATACGTTTAAACCGAACGGGTAGTAAGACGTGGAGATGATGATAATATTAATACTCTGGTTTGTTGGTGACGAAGGTACCAGGGTTCGAATCTCATTTAGGTGTACTGAGGGTGGTATTCCCTAGATAGTTTCCCACCTTCCTCCACACGAGTGTGATTTCATTTCCTCTAAATTCTACTTACCTAATCCCTACTCCTATAGTGTAATTAAAGATAGCCCGGGCGGTTAGTAAGGAGTGGTATGAAAAAAATCCCTAAGCCAAGATGAAAATAATGACCTTGCGAATGCTATTATAATTTTTGTAATAGCTTCTTTGCTGGTTAATTCATGATAATTCCGCAGAAAAGCTTGTACTAAGTACGAAAGCATTGACCATGAGCATGGGCATACTATTGCTTAGTTAACACGCAAATAACGTGTGTTTGCTTAACTTTGTTTACAAACGATAAACGTCATTTATCAGTGTTTTTCAAATTGTGCTCTGTGGAGTCCAGTTATGTCAGGCTCCGTGAGGCCATTTTATAAGATTCTTTATTGGTTTTTCACACTGTAAAATACCATCAGATTAGGATTTACAATTTTTTCAAATATGAACTAAGGGCATCTCCCAGATGCGCAACCTGAATATGTGATATTTTCCTTTCATTTTATACTTGTAAAATTTAACTTTCTTTATTGAATGTTCATAATATTAGTGTGGAAAAAATTATGAGAGCTCCTCCATCGTAAAATGTTTGGAAACCCCTGTCATAGATAATAGAAAAGACCTACCTTTGTTGCACATACTAATGCCCCTGTCCATGAAGAAACTGAGGAAAGCCATGATGATCCCCAATAAGGCGAGGAACACCCAGTCTTCCCCTAACTTTGCAAACGTGTGTTTCCATATGTAGGCAACAGAAGTTAACAATTTATTAGCGCACTTTCCACGGTATTTTTGAAGTTCCTTGTTGCGTTGCCGGTCCTCTTTTTCTCGTTTTTTTTCTAGTACTTTAAGTTTTCTTGCTTCTTCTTTTGCGTACTCTCCTAGGTCTTTTGTGTAGCGGCCATACATCTGAAACGTGATAATAGTTGTTTTAATTTCAATTATTTAATTAAATTGCTGCCCAATACTCTCGTGTCTATTTAATAATACGACTACATCAATTTAAAAATACATTCTCCACATCGAGTAAATAAGGCAGTATATATTTACGAATATTTATAGGATCTGCGTTTTTGGATAGCTTTAGAACTAGGGACTTACACCGGTGGGTGCGTGGAAAGGCGTCAGTCTCATATAATCATATTTCACAATGACAGGGATGCTGAATATCAAATCCCAGCTGTGTGTCTCGAGTTAAGCCTTTCTTAATGGCTTCTCACTCTCTCTCTCAATGCAAGTGTAGGTACGTTTCCTCCAAACTCTACTTATTAGCCCCTAGCCCATAATTGTAAATATACGAATGGTCTGTAAGGGTAGTAAAACGTGATGCATACAAATTATAGCTAGGTGCATTGAAACCAATGACAATCCAAAGATACATGGCCTAATAGTTAGGGTGTAATTAAAACAAATTTATCATAACATCATATTAATCGTTTTAAAGAATAGTTCATTAACTTGAGATGCATTTTAACTATTTTAATCTCTATTTTCTACTCTGAAAATAAAAGTGATTATTTATTGATGTGCTTCATAGAAAACTTTTTTGTGCTCAAAATTGTGAATGTATGTAAATTTTTTAAAGTCCTAAAATTATTTCTTACTACCTTTAGATACCTTTAAATAAATAGTATATCATTTAATTTGGTGGATGTGTACTGCATAGTCGAGTTCGATTTACGGTATAGTTAGAAAAGCTCCTAAGATTTGTTAAAAAGACTTGGTTTTAATTTCTTTTTCTTTTCTGTGAAAGTTGTAAGACATGAAATAAATTAAAAGTTCAAAATTTCCAAAATTTAAAGTACCGTACCGGATTATTTTTTAAAATTTAAGCTTCAAAAGATGTGTTTTTAAGCCATCATTTTCTTCTATGAAAACAAAGAAAATGTTTTAAATTTATCATAATATGTTTGTGTTTGAATGTTTTTCATTTAAATTTAATGCAAATGCATGGAAGGGGAAGATGTAGGATGAGTCATAGGAATTCGCGCCAACAGACATCAACTTTCATCCATCCCTAACCAACCAAACTACCCCCCCCCCCCTCCTAAAAAAACTCTCTCAAGGTCGCTTCTCTGCCCCTGATACACGTTGTGATGAAAGAAAACAAGACTGTGTGTTAGGGTTAGGGAACATATCGGTCATTGTTGGACACATACACTATTGTTCACTTGAACGTATCGGTCATTGTTGGACACGTACACTATTGTTCACATGAACGTATCGGTCATTGTTGGACACATACACTATTGTTCACATGAACGTATCGGTCATTGTTGGACACGTACACTATTGTTCACATGAACGTATCGGTCATTGTTGGACACGTACACTATTGTTCACTTGAACGTATCGGTCATTGTTGGACACATACACTATTGTTCACATGAACATATCGGTCATTGTTGGATACACAAAATATTGTTCACATAAGTAGCTAATTTTTAAATAAAACACCGCACTTGTGTATGTAAATGATTTGCTAATCATGTATTTCTAAAGCGGTTTATTCTGAATTTCGTGTTTGCCTTAATAGAGGTACCAGAACGCCGTTCCGCCGCATTTCGTCAAAAGTTAAGCAATGAATATAATTATATTTTAAATATTTTGTAAATGAAATAAAAAGTTAAGTTTTTCTGAAATTATTACATTTCTTGTTATTTTATTTCTCTTATTTGTTTTCGCACCCATCTTAATACACACTAAGACTATCAATTGGTGTAGGAATGAAAAAGGTATCATTTGGAGGAAACAAATCCGCATTTGCGGAGAGGAAGAGTGGAAAACAAACAGCAGGGTTCCCAAATATGTTTGTCTGAGGCCCGCTTTAAAAATTCAACATACTTCCGCGGTCCGGCAAAACTTTAATAGTTACTCAATCCCTATAGGACTAAACTAATTCAAGAAACGTGATTTTCCTTCCATTTAGTTATCTTACTTATTTATTATTGCTGGCCTTCCATATCTACTATCCACCCACTACTGAAATTGAATCATTTCTTCTGTTTATCACTTTTTCTTCAAGGTATTTAAAAATGTCTGTGCGGTCCGGATGTGGACCGCAGTCCGTCATTTGGTGACCTTGACCTACAGTATCCTCAATACACCCAGCCGTGATTCAAACACGGACCTCCCCGTCATCATCAAATCAAACCATTCAATGTTGATCTCTTAGCTCACAAACATTTTTTTTTTTGCCTAATTTAAATAAAGTAAAAATTATCTGCAAATTTCTTCCAAGATTTGGGACTAGCACTTCAAATAAGACATAAAATAAGTTATTCTATTAATGATGCGAATATATTGAAACAACCATCATAAATAAATGCGTTCACTCTTTCAATAGCTCAACAAGAAACAAAGGAGCGTCTTTGGTTTGCGCGATACAAGTGTAAAATTATTCCTGAAATAATTATATTAATTGATGAGCCCTTCTTCGTAAGAAGGAGTGGTCTGGGGTACCTCCGTCAGTACATTTTAAATGTACACACATATATCAAATAGTTCACCTTCAAGCTATCTCTAAACCTAGGTGGGCACAAATAACATGTGTCAATCAAGGTTTTGGTGGTCACCGTGTACCCATGTACCCCCCTGCTCCTGCAATGTTGTGGTTTGTTCATATCAGATCTTCACTGTAGCCTTTCATTCCATTACACACTGACACAGCTGTGAAATGAAAAAAATATACCTTTTATTTATTTCCGGTAAATTTTTCAACTAGTTAAAGGGAACGAGTGCCTCAGATATATTCCAAATTTTAAAGTTCCCTCTCAAATTAAATTTATTCTAAGGGCGTTAGTACCAGAAACATTATCAATTGAGTTATTCAAACAGCGATTCCATTTCTTTTTGTCATAATAATAAATCGATTTCAGCGCTTGGTTACACTAACGTTAGTATGTATATATATATATTTGTATGCTGTAGAGCAGATAATGTTAATACCTCAATAATATTATCAAGAAATTTGTGTCTACATCCTATTCTCCTGGGATTCAAAGATATTGGCGGAAAGTTTTCCGGTTGAAAATGTGTCCACATATTAGTTTGTGCACGCTGAAGATATTGTGCTTCATTCTCGAGCAGTCGCTATTTTAATAGGGTGAGTATTCCCAAATACATTTTTCTATGTTAGAAAAGTTTGATTACTGTCATTTGTGTTAAAAATCTCAAAAACCATTAATAACATTTTTGGCACGATGACATTTATGAATTCACAATGGTATCATCAGAGAAAAGTATTTAATGCATACTTCAAAATAAATAAAGAAAATAAGCTATTAAGTATTTTAACTAATGCATTGAAATTATAAATTAGTAATACTACAGTCTATCTCAGTGGTCTTGGGGTAAAGTGCTTGCCTCAGTACCCAATGTTCGTAGGTTCAAACCCAACTGAGGTCAGTGGATTTTTCTTGAGCGATAAAAACACGTTGCGCAGCTTCCTTCAGAGAAGAAGTAAAGCCGTCAGTCCCAAGTCGATTGTGGCTTGTAAAAGACTTGAAAGGTATGTGAACATACCTTTAACGGCAAAATTGGTAGGCGCTTTTAATCTTGCTCAAAGAAATTAGTTATCATGTGCTGATATAATCAGTCAGTTCAGAAAGTGCACGATAAATAACTTTAATAAATAAATACTAATATTACAGATACGACAGTTAATGAAACAGGAAAAATATCTCTAATCTACTGGAACGTGCCATTTCGAACCAAATCAACGGAGTGTTTTATTCTATGAGCATAATCCATGCTGAGATTTTTGTATGAAGTGATCCACGGCCAAAATCTGTATGAATGGTATTTCTTTTAAAATCTTGTTTCCAACGGGGGCCCACACCTATAGTAGGATTCTGGTATGAAGAACCGTTTAGAAGATACAACATGTCTTTTACCTCTCAGCAATGGTAGCATTTTATTATATTGTTATTATTTTATAGGTTTTGATACTACCTATTTGCGGCCGGAGTTCAATCCTCGGTCCCGGCACTGATTTATCTGATTACCAAACCCTTCCTTCACCTCTGACAAGACATCTTGTGAATGTGGGGAATGCCAGGCCTCCACCGTGGTTCGGATTCCACGTTAAACTGTAGGTCCTTCATTTCATCTCACAATCACCCTACCATTACACATTAGCGTAAGTGCGTATAACCCGAACGGGTAGTATGACGCGGTGCTAATAATAATAATAATACCTATTTAAAGTGATATAGATTTATAGAGCACATGATTAGACCTATGGTTACATGAACATAGTTTTGATAAAATTATTACTATCATATAATGTTATTCCTACCAGAATCCTACTATAGAGCGATGTTACGGTTTGTCCAAAGCTACGCTTCGATTGAACTTCTTAGGGTCAGTTTACAACTTTATCAAAGGTAGACATGATCGAATATTTACCGAATGTTCTGCAATCTTCCAGACATAAAACAGTTGTAAGTTATATTGGTTTAAATTGAACAAGTCAGCTGCAACATTTCTTAAAAGAGCAGTCGAATCTGAAGTTGAGCGCTACTAGAGAAGGCCTACTGTCTTGAGTCAACATAAGTTGTACGCTGCGTGCTAATATAATATTTGTGTATAATAAGATCACGCTATTTAACTAGCAGCTTATGTTAATGGTATTCGATCATTTTTCAAACGACGGTGTTTGAACAATCATGTATGTAGCTTATGGACTTAAGAGTGTTAACAAATCTAGATAAGGGCCTTTATTTTTCTTCACATGCTGTAAGGCTACTTTTATAAAATATATATAGAAATAACGACTATGGCTGCCATACTCAAATTAACATTTTATATATAATCAAATAGCTCATACAACCAATTTGTGGAACATTTTTGCAGCTACTCAAGGCATAATATGTTCATATAAATTGATAAAGTAGCCTCGTGGTAAAGTGCATATATTGATGGTTGTTGAAAGTGAGGGGTTATTCTATGATTCTCCCTCCTCTCCCCAACAATAGCCTGAGTGGGCTGTGTATACATTTGAACGTGTATAATTGATGTCTTTTGAAGGTCCCACGAGGGTTCAACAGAGCTGGTGTGGGCTAAGTTATATATTTCTATCGTATTGTATGTTTACTATCATATAATAAAGGAGATTTGCTAAAAATCACCAATTTAATACTAATTTGGATATACATTGTCTAATTAAATACAGATTACCAATACAGACCTATTAGAGCCTTTCTTTGTTATCACCGTGTCTTACTACCTGTTCACGCTATACGCACATATGATAATTACTCTAAGGAGTAGGTATGAGGACGGAATCATTTTGAAGATAATCTACCCGCATTTGCGTGGAAGGAGAATGGTAAACCATTTAGGAGACACCACCCTCAGTAGACTCAACCAAGATTCGAACCATGATCTCCCCGTCACCAGCCGGCCAGTCTTAGGGTACCTAACATGAGAGTGACGCCTTAGACCATTCGACCACCGAATCGGGTGAAGCCTAATTCACCACTCATAGTTAAGTTAAAACAATGTTGGTTTTAAAAGCATAAACAAATGACTCACTAACGTTTTATTGCCACAAGTGAACAAGGATGTTATAAATATAGCACTTGGAACATCACTTGGACTAGGCACTATAATGTTAGCTGGTAAATGTTATATCAATCTTTTAAAATTAAAAAAAAAACATTATAATGAATGCAATCAAGACCTCCCAAATTCTAATGGCGTTACTGCTGGAAACATTATCAAATAGTTACAATGAATCGTTACCGGTGATCACAGTTATCTCCTCACATTCAAGTATCGACTATAGCGCTTGGTGGTTGATTACAAAGGTGTAAAATAGGGCCTTTCTGCTCTGCTGTGGACCAGCTTCGTTAAAAAATGTAATACTATGATCACCTGCTTCAGTGAACGATAGTCTAAGGGGTACGTCACTCGTAATAGACAGGACTGCGATAGACTGGGAGATCTAGATCAAAACCCATGTCGGGTGAACTGAGGATGACTCTACCTACCCGCCTCGGTGGCGTAGTTGACTAACGCGCTAGACGTATTGAGCTCGACTTCTGAGGACGGGGAGATCGAGGTTCGAATCTCGGTCGGGTGAACTGGGGGTGATTTTTCCTAAATGGTTTTCCACTCTCCCTCCACGTAAATATGGGTACACTTCCTCTAAATTCAATCTCCCTTAACCCTAACACATTAGCATAATTAGTACTTATGCATATAGCCCTAGCGGGTAGTAGGATGCGGTGGCAAAAACATAAAATATATATATTTGTATGTATATATTTATTACTGTAAAAGTCCGAAGACCGATAAATGTTAGAATTTACCAGTAGATCCTAACATTTATAGTATCAGTTGGTAAAAGTCCGAGATATCTTGGAAAATATTTACAATTTTAGTTTTAACCATTTCAAGCTTTACCGGTATTCGGACTTTTACATTAATATACACACACACACATATATATACATTTATACATATATAAAATCAAAGTGTTTACTAATACAACTCCTCCCCTGGGACTGAAGGTAGATCGTCGTGTTTGGTAGACTCACCACAGTTTGAACATAGTCAAAGTCCTGGATGTTGTCGCTGCTCTGTGGCGGTGGACAAGGATAAAAGGCTTCTTGTTGGTGGTAGTGACGAGTGCTCAACAGAGGGGATGGTGGCAGATTGCGACGTCGGACTTTATACTCTTCTACAAGACGGTCAAAATCCTCCCATTCCGAATCCAAATCGTCCTCATTCAAGTATTCGCGGACGGGTGTCAGTTGAGCCATTTTCATTTCTTTGATTACGATCGCCTTATATACGAATACTTTATAATTCAGAAACTGTTTGTATTAGAGATTCTATAATAGTATCTAGGTTATAAAAAAATTGCACATTTTTTGAACTAAATATCCCAATTCAAAAACTTTTATTTTCGATAATTTCCTATAATTTTATTTTTAGACAATGTTGTTTTTACATATAGTTGGCATGTGGAAACAATAATATTTGAAACTTTCTTTCAAATACCTATGGAGGACTCTGGTAAAAACACGTAAAATAAATAAATCCAATATATTTATATGTCTGTTTGTAGCCTCTCTTTTAACTGCCAACCACTTTAAAATATAAAAACCAAGTTCAGACTCAAATTTTACTCCAATGACGTAATACACAAAATTACTTGATAAAACACTGAATCAAAAGTTGTCAAAATCCAGGAAGTAATAAAACATTTTCGACCATTATTATTAAATCAAAAAACAAACTCTACTGACTATGATAATGTATAGGAATTTGTCACAACTATTTTTATTTAAAATGGTACATTAAAACAAAATCAAGTACGTTGTGCTAACACTATACCACAATTTAAGGAACCCTATGGATTAAAATTCAGTTAGTTCCTAATTATTAACTAGAATACTTGATAGCTCTATTATAACTGGCATTATTTATTTGTTTTTTAAATGTAAAACATTCCATTTTAAAAGTTTGTTTGAGCTTATATAATAATTTAGAAAACAAGAGAAGAAATTACCAAGAATTCTGAAAATAAGCGGCTCACAAAAGCAGCTAGTTTTAGAATTACTTTTTTGTTTTAAATTTAATACGAAATATTATACTGAAATGTCACCAATAACGCGTTGTTATTAATTGCACATCACTTTATAAAACAATTTAAATGATTAAAGTATACATAAAATTCCTCAAACGAAGTTCTACGTACAGTCTCATTCAAATATTTTTTACAATTGATTTCAATCGACCTACATACGCACTCGTGTTGTATCATTTGTAAAGTATGATACCGCTATATATCAATAGATTTTTGAAGTAAGTCAGTGAACAATTCATCATTATTTCAAGTTGACCGTTAACAGTATTGTGATATATTCTGATACAAGGATAAATGTTAAATTTAGTTGGTAAAAAGTTATTTTGAACCGTGGATAACACGGTTTTTGTCATTTAATAATAGATTTCTTTGACACACGCCTAACGTCTATCGTGGAATAGAAATGTTTGATCGCGGCACTGTAGCAAGAACCAACAAAGCGTTGGATTGGACTGAAGAAGGACCATATACTGAGCTCATCTCTCAATGAACTCCTCATTAGAGGTTAGTGTTCTTAACTCTCAATCAAATGCAATAGAAAATAATGAGTCAGTCTGGTCAAGGCACTTCAATGGAAAGATATGACAACTGCTACTTTCTTTGTCCACGTTACCCCGCCAGACTGGTTCATTGCCGTCATCAGGACCATTCAGGGGCGTGGGGCAGTGATATTTCAGGAGTAAGCTCCACACTAAACAATTACCTTAATGTCTGTGATTTACTCATTTTTATTAACATCATATCTGCATTGTGTACATGAAATAATAAGAGAGTTTACTTCCGTTAAGCTACATCATGCTTATATTTACAGTAGCCAAGTTTGAAAAATAAGCAAAACAAGCCCAGTGTGTTATGACTGTGACAAGACTGTTTGATGTGAAAGAGAGATTTTTGGGTGTTTGAGGGTTCCCAAAAGGTGTGGGCCAGGGAAAAAGGGCCCTCCCTGGCTGAACTACACTCGTAACACTCGTAAACCTCTTGTCGAGCGGATATTTCGATAAATGATTGTTTTTAATGGAATTTTACACAGGTGGGTTCGCGATGTCTCATATCGGTCGGTAGTGTGTGTGTGTGTGTGTGTGTGTCTACCTACTGATTTAAGGGGCCCGAGTTCGATTAATGGCACAGCCAAAAATTTATTATTATTATTGGCTTACTCTTTTACAGTGATGGCCAGGGGGCTGTTCTAGAATTATTAAGTTAGTTTATAAGTTGTGTGATAATATATTCAGTCGGTTTAGAAAAAGTATTTAAAAAAACTGCTACCTTTGAAACCGGAATTGGAGTGAACTTCAAATCAAATGTGCCTCCCCCTCCCCCCCATTATCCCCTGATTTTGAACCTCACGAATGCTAAACGTCATTTAGACTTTAAATCGAACCACGCTCTAAGGAGGTAGAGTTGTCAACTTAAGAGTTCAATCTTGACAGGCTTCAATGAGGTATTTTTGCTCACCTCATCTTACTACGATTTTCGGTTAGCCACGTATGATATTAATGGGCTATGAATGAGGAAGGTAAAATTTAGGGGACATACAGGGTGTTTTTTTTAAGTTGGCACAACTATATATCTTTAAAAAACGTAATTAAGAAAAAACCGTTTAGCACAAAGTTTATTGGTTTAGAGACGCTGACAAAATTAATGACATGATTAATTTTTTATTTATTGGACGTCTTCAAGGTCATCTCAAGGTCAACTATTGTATTTCAAATAGGACCCTGTATTTTTATTGCAGAATCTTACTCTCCGGAAAAAACAAGCAACTTTTGTCTGAAACACTTTTTTTTTACCTTAAGTCTATTTTTGAAAATATTCATTGAACTAAAGAAATACGTTTGATGTTTTTGGAACTGTTTTATTTCATTTTATTCCTTAGTTGAATCTTTAGAGTGTAAATAATACGAGCAAAACGCTCACACAAACAAAAAACAAACGTTCGTTAATTAGGGTCAAAATGTTAAATTACAACAATTGCTCGAAATTATGACCACCTACTTAGATACACGTTCCATTTCACTTTGTAAAATTATTGTGAGTATTTAATAGAGTGTCTCGATCAATATCTCTGCAAGCAATTTTATGCGTTCCTTCATATTTTCTCAAGTTGTCAGTATATCATAGTATACTCTTTCTTCCAGGTATCCCGTAAGAAAAAATCTAATATTGCTAAATCTGTTAATCCAGCAGGCCAACTAATTGGAGCATTTCTACCGGTCCAGAGGCCATTGTAATTACGATCCAATCATTGTCGTGCAACTCTGGAATAATGAGCAGGGAGGGTCACCATCATGCTGAAACCACATTCTCTGCCTTTCTTGTAGCTCTGAGTTTGCTAGCAGCAATGGTAATCCTTGATATAGAAAAGTTCTGTATTTGTCTCCATTAAATGTACCGTCAATAAAAAAAAGGGGCCAGGCCAGTCAATTTGTCTTTGATAAGTCCGCAACAAAGATTCACAGTCAGAGAGTACTGTCTTTCAACTTGTAGCACCCACTGTGGTTTTTCTGCACTCCAATAATGCGTGTTGTGTCGGTTAACTTCCCCATGATCCATTAAGCTCAATTTACCAGAGAATAATACTCGAAGAAAAATATTTCCTATTTATTGTTACTTATTAAAGTGCCCATTGTCAGATTTCCACTCATTTGAGAAAATATTTTCTGTGAAGCTCTTGATGCAATGACACGTGGCAAGACTGAAATTTATTGTGCTTTAATGTTTTGAACACATTACTATTGGATATTCCCAAATAACTAGAAGTCGCACAAAAACTTACATGAGGATTATTAGCTAGTGCGGCTATGACAGTGATTTCATTATTTTCAAACCGTTGACAGTTGTTTGACGGCTCCTTTTCTTCGCTTGATCACATCCATTTTCCACAAAATCTTTAACTACACGATAAAAAGATCTACAGGGCGGTGTATTTCTCTCAGGAAAACGATCAGCATACAGGAGAATAGCATTATTAACTTTTCTTCTAAATTTACCATAAATTAAAAACATTTAGATTTTTTCAGCAATAGAATAATTCTCCGTAGCTCACAATATGTAGGTTTATAATAAACGAAAATACCAAACATTATGAAGAACCGTGTATGCTGTTTAGTGTGAACATATTTTATTCATAATTATTAAAATGTGAAATTGGTCTACTTATTATGCAAACATATCAGGTAGACCAATTAAACATTTCGATCATTATGAACGAATATTTGTTTTTTGTTTGTGAGAGCGTTTTGCTCGTATTTGTTTACAATCTACAGATTCTAGTAGGCAATGAATTGAAATAAAAACAGTTCCAAAAACATCATACGTATTTATTTAATTCATTATCATAAAAAATAAACCTCTGATAATAAAATGTTTCATACAAAAGTTGCTTGTTCTTTTTCATAGTATACGATTTTGCAATAAAAAAATACAGGGTCTCACTTGAAAAACAATAGTTGACCTTGAGATGACCTTGAAAACATCCACTGAATAAAAATTTAACTAAGTCATTTTGTCAGCGTCTCAAAAACATGCATCTTTGTATGAAGCACTTTTTTCTTAAGTGTTTTTTTTAAGAGATTTAACTATGCCAACTCTAAAAACAACTCTGTATACTCTATTTGCTTGAAGGGAAAAAAAAGTAAATCCACCTTTATTTCACTAGACAGGGATTATATAACCAATATCCTCATATTTGGAAGTCGAGGCTATTGTGAGAGTAACGCCTTAGACCTTGCGACCACCAGAGTGGGTGGGTTTTTTGTTGATGTCCCTGTGTTCATAACAGGTAAACAAATGCATCTCCTGTGAGCCAGAAATCAAAGTTTTTCTTGGGAAACCAATGAAATCTTGTTACCTAGGTTTGCTCAGGGATGGATAGAGTATTGTCCCAATCAGTTCTAAAAGTACAGAAATGTATAAAAGTTTTAAGTAAAATAAACACAACTACAGTATATTACCATGCATTGGTTTTGTATCACTATATGAGTAGTTATTAACAAACGATCAGCAGATATAAATGTTCATTAACCAGTCAGTGGTGGGTAGATAAATATAAATAAATCATAATTTAGAATTTAAAAAGTTTGAGGATTTTGTTCTTAGTACAGCTTCTCAATCTGGGGGTTGCAAGGTTATTAAATTATTATTATGAGGGATCTGAAAAACCACAAAGCTCATAACTCTTTAAAACTAAATATTCTCAAAGAAACGCTCAATACCAAACAGATATATTGAAAATCTTAAATAAGAACTATGAAAAAGGATAGATATAATAAAAAGAAAGTAAGTTGAAGATAAAAAATGAAGATGAAAAATTGACGAAGACAACAGGGAATATTTATTCACTAAAAAATGCTATTAATAGGTGGTTAATACTTGAATGACCTTTAATACAACCAATTAGATGAAATACAGGCAGTAAGGAGTCAAATAAGAATAATGGTTAAACATTAAACATAAGGAGAAATTAAATTGGTACATGGATAATAAATAGAATTGTCAGAATAATCCGAAAACTTTTGGTGAACATTAAAAAATTAATGAAATTTAAGTGACACAGTAAAGTCAAATATTAAAAGAATAAAAATACATTAAACACATTAAAATTAAGACAGGATATTTTACAATGAATAACTAATATAATTTAAGGTTAAAGGTAAAAAACACATTAAAATTAAGACAGGATATTTTACAATGAATAACTAATATAATTTAAGGTTAAAGGTAAAAAACACATTAAAATTAAGACAGGATGTATGACAATGAATTGTCTTATATAAATTTAAAGGTTAAAGGTCGAAAAAATGTTAATAAATTAACTTGCTGTCTCCGAGTAGAAGTTAAGTCATAAACCAGAGGAAAGTAAACAGGGGAAAAAAATTATGTCGGCCATAATTTGAATAACTTAAGTTAAAAAAAGATACTCATAAAAGCTCAAATTTAAAAAAAAACACTTATTAATAGCATTTTTAGTGAATAAATATTCCCTGTTGTCTTCATCAATTTTTCATATTAATTTTTATCTCCAACTTACTTTCTTTTTATTATATCTATCCTTTTTCATAGTTCTTATTTAAGATTTTCAATATATCTGTTTGGTATCGAGTGTTCCTTTCAGAATATTTATTATACTCCTCCTTACTAACTTAATATGAATATAATTAATATCTTTAGAACTAGTCTTCCCACAAAATGTTTGTATGAAAGTGAATTTTCTGTGAATGCTACAGTGACATAAGTTTACTGAAACAAGCTGAATGTGAACCCAGATCTAAAGTCGAAACTGTCACCGTTTCAACCTGACATGTATATTTGGAACGCTGTAATGGGTACCCGTCATTTGGCCTAAAAGGCATTTGGCCTAAAGTGTAGGCTAAACGCCTTTAGGCCAAATGCCTTTTAGGCCAAATGCCTTTAGGCCAAATGCCTTTTAGGCCAAATGCCTTTTAGGCCAAATGCCTTTAGGCCAAATGACTTTAGGCCAAACGCCTTTTAGGCCAAATGCCTTTTAGGCCAAACGACTTTTTGTAAAGTTAATTTTTAGACCATTTATTAAAATATGTTTTGCTGTCTCCGGAAACATTCGTTAAGATTTGTAGTGATGCTAATAGATGGCGAGGTGTGTAGTGTTTAGTTAAATAGTATATACTACCGTTTCAAAATATATTAGTCTTTTCTCAATTTACTACTTCCCAAGGTATAGCAGCACGTCCATTAACCTGTAGTACCACTTTTGTATGTTGAACTTTTTACATTGCCAAGGTTTTGTACTAATTTTTGACAAGCCATCTTGTTAATGTGGGGAGTGCCAGGCCACCACCGTGGTTCGGATTCCACGTTAAACTGTAGGTCCTTCATTTCATCTCACAATCACCCTACCACTACACATTAGCGTAAGTGCGTATAACCCAAACGGGTAGTAAGACGTGGTGCTAATAATAATAATAATTTTTGTACCGTTTTGTACCAGAAATAAAAAGTTTTGTACCCGTACCGTTTTTTATTAATTAGCACATACATGTGGTTACACCATTTTAATAATTTTGTTTTATTTTGAATTTTGAATATATTTTTTTTAAGTGCCAAAGTATATTTTATCAGTCTTTCTAAGTATATTTGTTTATTAATTTTGCTAAATGAATTAATCAATCATTCATTTTTTTATAATCATATTAACTTACTCGAGTTTGCCCACGGCTTCGCTCACATTTTAATTGGGTAAATTATCTTATTTTTAGCAAATCATCTAAACCAGGTTTTCTCAAACTCTATACTCTTGAGCCTTATATGAACATAAAATTAATTGTTAAGACTCTTATTCTTAGAATAAAAAAACTTGTTTACGTTAAAATACAAAAATGAGACATTTATTATTTAATAGATTTAGTTATTTTCTGATAAGAGCTTTGTAGAAGTTTATAAAAATAGTAAGGTTTTGTAAGATATTAATTAATTTTATTGCTTCATAGGCCAAACAGAATATTAATTTTTTAGTCAATCATAATTTAGGCAAGTCGAAAGAAGTGAGAAATTGGTTCACACCTCATCTGAAATCCCTTCGCGCCTCGCAGTTTGAGAAACCCTGATCTAAACTACCAAAAATACAATTTCAGACACGTATGAGGTGAAAACTTTGTATGTTTATGAAGCCACAAATTAACTACTACCTATAAGAAGTAAAATCTATTTTATAAATATATATATAATCTATTTTATATATATATGCAGTCTTTGCATCAATATTTGCTCGCTTAGGCAGATACATTGTTGAAATGAACACAAAAAAAAATAGTTTAAATTTACTAACTAAACATGAATTAATTTGAAAGAATCACTCTAGTACTAAGCACCTCAGCTTATCAAATAAATTGTTCTGTTAGTAATTGTTTCTATTGGTTTTTGAAAATTTTCCCTTCTCCTCCCCAATCATAATTTCTCTAACTCCCATTTAAACAGATAGTTTTAAGAATACTTTCTTTATCTATAGTTGTTCTTCTAACTGCCAGCCAAATTTCGATTTTAAACTATAGATAAAAGGTTTTTTATAACTCCCCCCGCCCCTCCCTTGATTTCATGGAGTTACATTTTAAAATGCTCAGACTTATTAGTTATTTGGAGTGGTGCATTTACGGTCATGCCAAAATTCAATTTTTAACGACACTGCACTGAGATGTAGTAGTTTCTATTAATTTTGTAGATTTTGGACCCCTTATTCCCCAACCCACTTTGAGAAATTTATAGTCTAATGTTATTTTGGCTATCTGGGATTTGATTTATCTTTATTTATCTGTCAAAATTTTATTTTTTTCCTAATCTCAAAAAGTTTTTTTCTTTATTATACTCCATCACCACTATTTCTCAGAATGCAATATTAAATAATAATAATAATTATTATTATTATTATTATTATTATTATTATTATCATTATTATTATGTAAATGTATATTTGTGTTGTTTCCCGTACCTAATTAATAAATTTAAATTCTTTACAATACAGAGAAGTAATTAAATATATTAGTTTTTGAAAATGTTGACCTCCAAGCTCCCCTTCCTCCTGCAATTACTCAACTCACTGAGAAATTTCAAATTTTAAGGTTTATTTGGTCATCTTGATGGGTCCTTCCTTATACTAAGGCTACTAGAGTTGTAGGGAAGGCTCGTTCACTTTACCGGCCAGCATTCAGCTCTACCCTAACACGCAGCGCTGCTGTAACGTCTGCTCGTGAACTAGCCAAGCTTGCTTCTGTTCAGATCATCTGACTGTGTAGTGCAGCACTTTTTTAAAATTATTATTCAGCACCACGTCTTACTACCCGTTCGGGTTATACGCCTAAGTACTAATTACGCTAATGGATTAGGAATTGGGAAGGTTGAATTAGTGGAAGTGAACCCGCATTTGCGTGGAGGGAGAGTGGAAAACCATTGAGGAAACACCCCCCCCCCCAGTTCAGAGATATGGTGTTATACACCATGACTTCCCTAAAGATTCTGATGTCAGATGAAGATGTATTCCCTTCTGAACGAGATGGAAAATGGAGTCATGATTCATATTTTATTTGCTCATAACATTTTTTCACCTAATGAATATGAACAAGACCTTCAGTCCTAACTGCTGTAATTTCCTTAAAAAAGCAAATTAAAATCGCCCTTATTTGTGATGTCTCCGAAAATGTTATCCAAGGGTAAAATATATAACCCGTGAATCTAGGCATTGTATTAGATTTACGAAACAAATAGTAAGTGATTTCATGGCGGGTAAACATGTCACCCCCAATAGTTTTACTTTATGGAAAAGTCCCCTTCTATAGTGAATTTAATTATTTGTTTAAATAGTTTACTTAACTGCAAGATTTCACATATGCATTTTATAACCTTATTAAACAAATCGATCTTGCTTCATTAATATGGACAGTAGTCTATAAGAAAAATCTCCCCATGCAAGGTGGATATAGTTTTATGTTATCCGTGCCATCTTAAAACATACTTTAGAAACATTATTTCTAAATTTAATAAATCACGTGGCTGTATGACACACATGAATATGTTTTTGTACAAGAACATAGTTTATTGTAGTACATGAACAAATGTATATAGTACGCAAGTTAATGAAAGCATTAAGGTATTTGGTGACGAAAATGTTCACTTAAATTATGTGTTAACTTTTCAATATAAATTTAATAACCCTCTTGTAAGTAGGCCTATTCATAAACCAATTTGTAGTATAGTGAAAATCGTGAATTTATATTAATGTTCAACTGAGTGTGTCAAACTATATATTTAAAGGGTAATATTAGATTCAGCTATATTTGTGTTATATAAGTTGGTAATAATATATGCCCCCCTCAAAGTTGGAGATAATATGTGTGTCCTCCACCTATATCCCCCACCCGCCACCCCTCAGTTGGAAATAAAGTTGTCCTCTAAGATTGAAGTTCAAATCCCAGCCGGGTGTAACAAGGGTATTTTTCCCTAAAATGGTACCCCACTCTCAATATACGCAAATGTAGGTACATTCAATCTAAAATGTAACATTCCTCATTCCTGGTTCATTAGGGTAAATTGATGTATGTGTACAACTCAAACGGGTAGTAAGTCACAATGAAAAAAAAACCTATTGTGATGACTATCAAGAGTATCGGCGAAGCTTTATAAGTGTTGGGCGAGGTAGTTTGTAAAAAACTATTTTTAAGGAGTTTTTAGGTGCTTGACTCCAAGCCAGTGGAAAATATTTGAAAATGGAATGCCACTAAAAGCTATTTGGGGTATTCCTTAAGCATTTAGAAATAATAATAGATTGTTATATAATCTTTTTGAAGTTTGATGCAAACCATCTTTCAGCTTCAAATTCAAGTATATCAGTGGGAAGTTTAACAAAATGGAGGGAGGCACATTTCGATGGGGGGAGAAAAATTTGGTAATACCCCACCCTATCAACCCTTCTCTCTTTCCCAGTTCACGCTCAATGAGTGACACTCGATATAAAACTAGTGACAGACAAACCGTAGAATGTAGATTATTTCCTCAGAGTCTGACAAACTAACTTAAATCTAGAACAAATACAACATCCAGCCCCCTGACAGTTAATTCATCATTGTGAAAGGGAAAAGCACAGTCAACCAATGATACGTTTTTCGGACATTCCGGGAATCGAACCCGGGACCTTTAGCTCAGTATACAAACACGCTACCAACTGAGATAAAGTGTCGGACTGTGTATTGAGATCAACATTTAGTACGGTTTATGTGTTGTTAGCAAAATAATTCTATATTACGTGATAAAAAAATTACACCTCTGTACACAAATAAACACTGGTACGTTGGTATTAACGCTATAAACTACCTGATCTCATAAGTCATCGCACTCAAAATATAACTTGTTTTTAAGTGACGCGGAGGTCAGTGTGTAGTGTAGTTCTCTTTTATATTCATTCAAGTATTAAATTATAAAAGACTTGTGAGATTTAAATGTATTTATTGAATGATCATAATACTAGTGTAAATATTTTTATGAGAGTTCGGCCATTCATTTTTTCTGGTACAAAGGCTCCTTCGGTCTAAAATGTGAGAACCCCTGTTCTAAGTCAATATATGTTAATGTATTGAATAACACGCTCTGGTAGCTTTGTCAGTTCGAAGTACTTTAGTATTAATTTTAACCGAAATTGGGTGGGGTGCGAGTGATTCTGAAGTCTCTATATAAGCGAGGTCCTCGATGTAATAACCCATATCTTGTGTTAAGATACTTAAAAACTAAAACGAACTTAACTACCAGAATGGTGGCTACTAGTAATATACATTTTCTTGTATACAATGTATGGAAGCTACTATGGTTGTGCTTTTTTCAAATGAGAATATAAGTGGCACTTTTAATATGTGTGTGTTTTGAATATAAAGTCTTAAACCAAGTCTTAAAAAGGAGCCTATGTATACGACTCATCTTCTGTGTCTAATGTTTTAGTTATAAAATAAATCATTTATGTTTGTATTGAAATTATTAGGGGTTATGGGGGAAGGTGCCCCGTTTACTCCACCCCAATGAGTGCGCCACTGGTTCTAAGTAAACGCTTAGTTAGAGGTCATTTTATCATAGATATAATTAATTTATAAAATATGATCGTTATTAAAATGGTTTTTATGAACTTATAACGCCCCTTTTTCTCGTCAAATGAAAAAATCAAAAGTATATCCATTAGCTTTTATTTAACTAAAGGGTAACAAACTTTTAGTTCAAAACCCTTTAAAAAAGGTTTAGATTATATATATATATATAGTTAATAATGAATACTTTTTGAGCCAGTGTGTTAAAGGAGTCTCTCATTTTATATTATTAAGTCAACATAGTAAGTATAGTATTTATCTTAAAAATGTTAAATAAAGTTTAAATGTAATTATAATTATACAAAAATTTACATTTGTTATATTTGAATATGATGTATTTTCACTGTCTAAAATATGTTTTTCAAGTAAATAGAGTAAGCTCTAGTAGTGTTGTTTTTTCATTGTATCTTCACGCCAGTCAATGCTTTCCACATTTAATAGCAATTAGAAGGTAGGTATGAGGAAGATAGAATTATGAGAAGTACCCTCGTTTGCGTGGAAAAACGGGAAACCATTTAGGAAAAATTACCTTAAGTACATCGTGTAATTGAGCAGGCGCGGTATGCACATTTTTGTCCTCGATTCATTATTTTATAGTAAAAATCTTTCTTTCAAAAATGAAGATGAAATACATATTTAAAAAAATTAGATATCACTAAACTTTACACAAAAATATACAAATCAATACATTATTTAATCTATATAAAGCAAAGGATGAAGCAAGACAGAGGTACCCGCCAACAACTCGTGAAACTCAAAACAAATTATGTTAGTGGGTTCGAAAAAGAACAAAAGGAAAGTTGCCGGGGAACAATGAATTTTTGTTATGGTTTACTTCAAGGTCGTTTGCTATTATTAGGAATGGAGGGAGGAAAGGACTGCTGCCTAATCCCACCCTTCAAAGTATCTTGTAGAGTGCGACGGAGAAGAGAGAAAGAGAAGATTTAGCCTGTTTGCCACGTAACTCAAGTTGGCCCGCCACATTGCTGAAAAAAAACCTTTTTTGTCTAATCGTTTGTGCTCTATTTGTGCTCATATGTGCCCGAACATGAACATTTGTGCTGTGAAACTGGCCAATTTAGAAAATATTTAATGTGGTGGGCCAACTTGAGCTCAAGCTAGCCCACCACATATTGAAAAACACAACATAACAAAATTTATTTAAGTCAATCCATTGTGCTCCATTTGTGCTCATATGTGCCCGAAAATGAACATTTGTGCTTTAAAATTAGAAAATCTAAAGAACAATTAATGTGGCGGGCTAACTTGAGTCTTCCTTATACCATAACCTGTAGAAAAATTGAATTCAAGCAGGCCCGCCACATTTTTAAATACCAATGTAACAAAATTCTGTTTTCACCATTCGTTTGTTTTTCGTTTGTGCTCATATGTGCCCAAAAATGAGTATTTGTGCTCTATAATTAGAAAATCTAGAAAACAGTTAATATGGTGGGCTAGCTTGAGCTCTAGTTGGATCGCCTTCATTAAATGTTATCTAAAAGGCCTAGATTCACAACCCTAACGTTAATTTTCGGACACATATGAGCACAAACTAAGAACAAACGAATGGTGAATACAGAATTTTGTTAAATTGATATTTAAAAATGTGGCTGGCCAGCTTGAACTATATTTTTCTACAGTTTATGATATAGGGAAGGTTCAAGTTAGCCCGCCACATTAAATGTTCTCTTGATTTTCTAATTTTAAAGCACAAATGTTCATTTTCGGGCACATATGAGCACAAATGGAACACAATGGATTGACTTAAATAAATTTGGTTATGTTGTGTTTTTCAATATGTGGCGGGCTAGCTTGAGCTCAAGTTGGCCCACCACATTAAATATTTTCTAAAATGGCCAGTTTAACAGCACAAATGTTCATGTTCGGGCACACATGAGCATAAATAGAGCACAAACGATTAGACAAAAAAAGATTTTTTTTCGGCAATGTGGCGGGCCAACTTGAGTCACGTCTGTTTGCATCTAGGCTATAAGAGTGTCACTTTTTGGAATGGGAGAACACAAGCGATCCTAGCGGTGAGATATTTTTACCAACCAAAGCTCATCAGATTTATCCCTCTGGCCTCTGCTGCAGCCATTGGCATTTCGGAGGTCCACTTGCTTACATCGTACGTTTTTCTTGCCCTAGGAAGTTATCATCCTGTAAAGGCTACCACATTTTGTATTTTTACGTTTTATGAAGACTTAAAAAAAGACCAACGACAATTCCATAAAATCTTTTGTATTTTTTTCACAAGTTGAAATAATTCCTGAGAATGCTTTGCAAATTACTAGGAGGGAAATTAGTATATAGTTTTTAAACAAAGGACCTATTGTGTTAACATAGCCCATGTTGTTAATAATATCACCGTAATAAAAATAGTTGCACTGTTTGAAAAAAAATAACTGTACTAATTTTATATAATAATAGTTATAATAATTCTAACAATAATAATAATAGAGTTAAGGATCTAGTCAAAACCATAATTTAAGTTTATATATATATATATATGACCATTGTAATATTTACTGGCAAAATTTATTTAATACGTCACTATTATTTATATATTAATTATTAATACAACAGATAAAAAAAAAAATATGTTCATATATATCTCAGTAGCGCTAAACGAAAATCGGCTGTCATTTCAGACAAATTTAAAGTGGGTGGGTTGAATATTGGTTTCCACTTTCATTTTGCCTTTCGGAATAAGTTGTCAAAAGTCCCCATAATTTGAATGTACGCATATAATTTTACCGAGCGTAAACGATGCTGAGAATGGGATTTTCTTATTGTTTTTCGTTAACTTTATGACCGTGAGATATATTAACAAGGAAATAATATCGGAAATCTATATATAAAAAAGGTGATATAGTGTTTTGTGAACTAATGATCTAGTTGTATGTAGGATATTGTCAATGTTTTTAGAAATATTGTAACTACCTTGCATCAGTTGTGCTATCTATATTCAGATGAAACAACTAATAGTACCTTTTACTTTCCGAAGATAACCGAAGGTTTTAAATTTACATTTTAGGCCAAATGACTTTAGGCCAACTGCCTTTTAGGCCAAATGCCTTTTAGGCTAACTGCCTTTAGGCCAAATGCCTTTAGGCCAAACGCCTTTTAGGCCAAATGCCTTTAGGCCAAACGCCTTTAGGCCAAACGCCTTTTAGGCCAAATGCCTTTTAGGCCAAATGACTTTTGGTTTCATTTTTAGGCCACATGCCTTTAGGCCAAATGCCTTTTAGGCCAACTGCCGCGTCCCCCGCTGTAATCTGCACCAGCCATATCATTATGAAGCGAGCAGTTTTTATAGCAAAACAATTTTGGTTAAAATAAATATGTTCCAGTTGTTTAATTTTCTCCACATGGTGATATCAACAGTTGTTGAGTATCAGTCAAGAGTGTCCTGGAATTTAGTGACAACGTTTTATCTTCATTTAAAAAGTTTCTCATCTAATAATAATAATAATAATAATAATAATATACTCGTGACGGATATTCAACAACTGTTGAGATCACCACGTGAAGAAAGTTAAACTTTTATGTTTCTACTGGGGAAATATTTTATTTATTTGAGGAAAATAATGCTTTAGGATAAAAAAATATGCAAGTCTACATATTAACTAATTATATCCCTACCACCCTTGAAACATATTTATTTTGTTGGTAAATAAAGTGTGGAATTCCAAGGCAAACTATTGTATATTAATGTTTTTCCAAATTTTGTGAAACTTTCCCTTCTCCCTCCCTGTCAATCTTCCTAATCTTTCCAACACGAGCTCTAGACGCAGAAACGTCTCGATCACAACGTCCAAGACATCATGTCCTCCCCTTTATTCATAGTACCATGAATAACAAGGCTTACGCCAGGGGTAATCAGGTGGCCTGTACACGTGTTTTGATCGGCCCGAATAGTGTTTTAATTTTTCCTTCAATTGCTAGTCTAGGTTAGCTAGCATCCATCGGTGAAGTAATTCAGAGTGGATCTTTCATTGGATGGTTTTAATTTCTTTCTCAAAAAAATAATCAAACGTTCTGACTAATATAACATGTGCCAAGTTCACAATCTTGGGGAAAAAGGCGGATCAATGAGTACCTTTCTCCGGCTTTTCACAATTATCCTGTTTACGGTTGATCTTAGGTAAAAAAAAAACGCAAAGGACCAAATAAAAATTGCATATACTCTCCCAAATGATAGCTACTTTGATTTTCCTTGGTGTCTTTTCATTGTCAGGGGAAAAAAATGACCTTCTTCAAAACAAAACAAAATCATACCAAGAACGAATTATTTTTGCCTGAGGTATTGGTATTTATATTATGATAAGCTAATTATCACATTATTGTTCATGTTTTTATAATGAGGGTCGAAATTTTGCATATGTAAGCTCATGGCCATAGATGGGAGACCTCCCCCAAAATTTATTTCTCAATGAAAAGGGAACATAGTGATTTCCTGCATTGAATCAATTGTTCCGAGAAAATCTTCCAACAACACCCATAGATAAGCCACCACCTTTTAGCCACCCAGTGTGAAATGTGTTCACTTCTGCTTGGAGAGGTGGAGCGGGTTTTTAACGTGATATACCCAGTAGGTCATCCACATAGTAAAAGGACTTGAGTCATTAAGAATAGCACACATCAAATTTCTGTATTTACATTTTCACTATTAATAATACACCTGTAACAGTATGTACTGTATACAATTTTACATTTTGAAAAATCCAAATACTTTTTACTGTCTAATCACATTCACCTCTGTCATAGAATTTTTCAGGGTCTACTACTACGATTGGTTTTGTGTAATTTTTGCATCCATGGCCGTAGCTGTAGTGTGGGTGAAAGGGGAATGTTTGGGTGCTCAAAAGTTAACAAAGTTTTGGAACCAAATCGTAAAAAATTTCAAATTTTTGAGAAATCAATCTTCTGTAAGCTATCCATAAATGAGTTTTTACCCAAAAATAAGTAAACGGTGTTATTTATCATACCACATAATCCCCAGATAAACATTTTAAACAAAATTGTGATGGACATTTTTGAAGTAGTTTGATTTTCCAAAAATATTCCATTTGTTAACTGCCCTTCAACGAATTTTTGCCCAAAAACTGAAACAGTGCTATTTGACCACGCCAAACAAAACTTAGATATGCATTTTAATAAAAATCGTTGAGTCTTTTTTGAAAATTTTGAATTAAAAAATCACTCATGTGTAAACTACCCTTAATTTGAGGAAAAGGGTAAAAAAAAAAACTTCCTGGGGTATCCCTATAAAGTCTAAATAACAAGTTTGAATAAAATCTAGCCAACAGTTTCGGATCCGTGGCCAGGGACAGACATACAGACACACATTCAGACAGACAGACAAAGAGAAAGACATGGGGATGGGCAGAATTATAAAACCCACTTTTTGGTGTTATGATTCAAATAAAAAGAAAATATTCCTCATAATCTTAAGGTTAATTTTTTCACTATTAAAATACTTTATCTTGGCATGAAAAAGTGAAAAGTACGTCTGAGGGCTTAGTCTGAGGTTTGACTATAAAAGTGTGCAAAGTTTCCATTTTATGTTTCTTGGTTTTGGAGATCCACACAGGCTATCACGTGATTGAAGGTGTCAATCTCACAGTAACTGAATATGACTATATAATATTAAAAAATACACCTGAGGTGCACAGATTTATTCTTCCTTAGATAAGTAATCAGTTATCTAGGTTTCTTGGTTATTAAGTTACCCCACCACTGATCAAGCAGCACAAGGTGTTAGGCTTTGAATAACTTAAGTCAAATTAAAAATACGTTAAATAATACCCGTTAGAAGTAGGTCGACCGATATACATTTTATTAGGCCGTAAGTTTCGGCGTTTTCACACAAATATGCATTTTATTTGTAGATCATTATGTCCTTCCCTACTACGAAATTTTATCTGCCTTTTAAAAGGGAGGAATCATATGTTTGAATAATTACCTATAGGGTCAAATCAATTTAAAGTTAAATGTAGGAATTATTTGTAGAAGAAACACTTTTACTTACAATATGTTAATAGAAGTACGAAACAATCAACTGAACTATAAAACCCGCTGGTTATATAATTTATGATAATTTCTCTTTGGATTTATAACTAAAACATCTTCTTTAATTCCACCTTCGGTTCTAAGTTGGTAGTTTTCCTTGGTGAGCAAGTCAGACAGGGGAAAATCAAAACTATATTCAAGAACACATTATATTAATAGAGAATAACCGCTGCTTACGTAGCTCAAGACGTCAATCTCCCAATAGATGTAAACAACATTTAAAAAATACACTTGAGGTGCACACCCCCAGATTCCACAAAATACGCATTTCTTGATTTCAGAGTTCTAGCGTCTACAGACACACAAACACACAACAGCACATTATATATAATGTAATAACTTGCTGTAGTTTAATTAATGAAGGAAATGATTTCAAGTCGTTTGTTACACACTGAGCTGTAACAGTCAGTGAACATTTTACACTATTTATAATACAAATAAATTTATTGGTTCTATACAATAAAGTATTATTTAGTGTAATGTGTAAAGTTATAATATTGTAATTTAAACAATTCTATGTTGTGATACACTAAATACAAAATTAAATTATTTGAATATAAGAAAACTAATTTATTAATACATTAGATCAAAAACATTTGGTGTAAAATGACAATCTAAATAAGATAAATAACAAACCTAGAACATGTTAAACTTATTATAAGTTGCATAGTATGTTTTATTAAAAAAGCTTCTGACGTTGATATTTTGTAGTTCTCATTAAAATTAGCAAAAAAGTCTTTAAACCTAGGTCCACAAACCAACTTACACAATAGTTCAGGCATTTAGTGAAATATTATGAATATACCTTACACAAATTGCAACAGAAAATCTAACAACTGTTTACTGTGCATAAACATGTCCTCTATAACATATAAAATGTCCTAAGGAATACTGGTAGTGGAAACCTTAACATCGTTTGACTACATTTATAAAGTGACACTGTAACGAGACATATTTTCACAGGAAGATAATGTGATGACCAGTAAAATAAGAAATACCTATTGACGATTTAAATTATTTAAAATGGCCTTTAATAATTATAGGGAATTTTACAACGTATAATAAGAACTCATCTGGTTCTATGTTTTAAAGTAATACAAATAACAAATAATGAAATATAGTTCTATATTTAAAGTAATGCAAATGACAATAAGTCATATAGTTCTATATTTTAAAATAATATAACATTAACATACTATATTAGAGAACATGATTTGTTTAGTTTTCTGATTGACCAGCCACTAATTCATCAATAATAATAATCATCATCATCATCGTCATCATCACATTGAGCTTGAGAAGTATTTGTACACGCTTATCCTTTGCAGTTGCTACATGCAACAGAGCATTCAATGTCATGATTTTTACATGTGCACCTAAGTCTGCTGCGATCTGATTTACAGATGCATCTGATGATCTGTAGAGTTCCTCTGGATCTGGTGGTAAGTCAGTTTGGACTGGGATAAGGCCCCCATCACTCCCTTTTCATCCCCAGTCCGATGGTAGGAGTTCATCTGCGGTTCCATTCCACTGCTGCATCTGGTAGTACACGCGGAGACTGTGGTATTTTGCTGATACAGAGGTAGGACTAAATTATGTTTGACAACCTTGTTGTGTCGTATACGTGGGTTCTTTGTGCTCTTCTTTGGCTCAGGTATGAAGAAAAGGCTGTTTGACTCGATGTTGGTATGGTAGATGAGAAGGATGAGGAGATCTATGTCATCACAAATTAGCACAGTGTCTCTCTTGTGTTGGAAGACTCCGTTGCTTTCTGCACTATGAGAAGATCAACATCACCTTGTGAATGATACGTTTGACTGTTTTACTTCTACAAGTGATCACTCGTGATGTCAATGAACTGTTGCTTGTTTCTATTGTTTGCGAGGAGCTCTTATTTCTTCATTGTGAGAACAATTTGCTCATCAAAAGTCATGGTTGGTCCAGTCCTACTGCTCGTCTCTTGTATGTCATGTTCTTGATGAATATGCTATTATAACCATCAAACACGACAATTTCCTCACCATACTGCCATGTGACGTACTCGGTGTACATCCTACAGATGTCTTTGTATGCGGTTTCACGTTTCCATGAGATGCGTTGAACAAGTGCTCCACCATTCAGTTCAAACTGAACTTAGCCTGTAATCCCTTCCGAGGTCAGGTGTTAGTATGTCCCAGATGGCATCTGCTAGTATTGGCTTCTATGGTTGTCAAAGAAGCAGGGAGGTGTCAAACAATGCTGCTGGATTACTGTACAGCTCACACTTGAATACTGGGGGTAGATCCTCTTATGATTTTGCAACAACTATGAGTCACCGGAAAGTAGTAGATGATTAACCTGCACTGCCTCGCCATTAATCTGTACTAATGATTGCATACTCATTGTGATTAGCTTAGACTTTTTCTTGAATGTCTACTCAGCAATGGTTTGTCTATCAATGCTAGCCAAATTATTCTGGGCAATGATCTTTGCTTTGCCAACATTTACAGTAGTGTGTGAATAGATCCCAGTCTAGAAAATGCTCAAGCTCTGAGTTCTTACTTTGAGATAGTCTAAAATTGTTTGCGTTTCCTTCCAATCACGTGCTTGTCTTGAATATGTCACACACTTGTTCTGCTCTCCATTGTTGTAGTTGACTACAGTTAGTTCTTGCATGGCATTGTTAACTTAAGCTCAATATGGCATAGAGAGGATCCATGTTAGACGCTGTTGGTCTACCATTTCACGCCCTCTTGTGAGGCCACCAGTGTTATTCATGCTTCTCATAAGCACCTGCGCGATTATTATATCTACGGTAAGGCCATAAACGATCCCTTCTTCTGATCACATGGCATCCTTCTTCCAATCTCTGGAAGACAAGTGAATGTTCAACCTGGAGCTCCAGCCTCCCTGCACATACACCAGAACAGTTTTTGTGTAGAAATTATGTCCAGAGGCTAAAATGAAAGAAAGCATTTCTAATATTGATTCAAGGTGAAGTTGTCAGTTTCCCATACGTTTGGCTCTCAGAAACTTGCGAAGCATGTTCATCATATCCATGTACTGTAGCCATAGGGCAGCAGTCCTACTAGAGAATGTTAGGGTTCCTTTATTCTGAGCACCACATCAGCATGATAAGCTTCTTCTGAAGAAACTGATCTATTCATAACATGTGCATCGAAGACAGCAACTTCATTGAGATCACAGTTTCCTGTATCATCTCTTGCTAGAATATGTGGTGGGGAAAAATGCCATGACTAATTTTCAATGCTTTCCACCACTTGGATTACTTAGGACTTTTGATATGTTATACAGCACATATTTACGAGAGTAAATCAGTTGAAAAAGTTTCTGTTGCAATTTGTGTGAAGTGATATTTACAAAATGCCTGTACTACAACTAGCCAGACTTTTTTTTTTCAGAAATAAAAAAATTAGAATGAAAAATTAGATTATTTGGGTTTAATGTGGCACAAATCAAATCTTATCACCACAAAAGGTACTCTACGTATTGTCCTTCCATTTACATACAAACTTCACATCCTAGAATAAAAGTGTTGCATGCTCTTTGAAATATCTCTAATTTTATTTCTATCGTCTGACAACGATTTCCAACTCGCTGTTGTGTGTTAAATCATTCACGGAGACGAATACACTAATCCATTGCTTTTCAAACTTCTTAAACACGCGGGAACATATGATTCTCGGGCACCTTCATGTAGGATAAGTATTCACAAGATAATGATGATCATTAATTAGCACCTCGTTTTACTACTTATTCGAGTACGCTTATGTACTAATTACACTAATGTGTTAGGGATTATGAAGGTCTAATATAGAGGAATTTTACCTGAATTTGCGTGGAGGGAGAGTGGAAAACCATTTAGGAAAAACCACCCTCAGTGCAACTGACCGGGGTCGAACCATTACCCCTCCATCTTCGGTAGTCTAGTCTATTGCGAGCGTATCGCCTTAGACATGTATTTAATTCCAGAAGGTATGGTGTATTATTTACTTTACATGATTAACGTTTTTAATTTTCCTTTGAATTAAATCATAAACATGATCTACAAGGTCTTAGCTGGGGGGAGGGGGGTAAACCACTCCTCAACTCCTTTCACCGAAATAATAAATATATTTATTATTTATGGTTTAAACACTATCAAACTAAAGGTAAAGAAAATATGTAAAACTAGTCCCTGCCCCAAATCTTATGTTAAAATACATTTATACAAATATTTTGTGATTATAGTAAAACCTCGTTTGACCGAATGCTGGTAGTCCCAAATTCCAGATAATTCTATCACACAGTTAGTAAAAGTGGGAAAAAAATTAAGTGAAATAAAATACGCTTTATTGGTTGATAAGCTCAAGGTCAAAAGAGAATTGTAAGAAACAGTGATACTGATAATACATGCTTAGTATTTACATGTCGTGGTCAACACACTTTGTTTTCCTGTAATTATAAATAGAGTACGGTAGTACATGCTATATATCAGTTAAATAAATGAGGATGAGATTAAACTCATTTAACTATAATTTAAAATTCGTGAAAACCCTGTATCCCTGTATTCTCCCACTTAATCCGAATTTTCGCTGATCCAAATCAGTTGGAGAACAGCGAACCTGGAGACAAGTGCATCTTATAATAAAATATGAAGATGTAAATTCAAAGTTTTGTTAGTTTAGTGTGTAGTGCTGACTAGTGATGATTAGTTAATATCTGTATACTTATCCCAAATGCTACATTTTGATTGCTAGGCTATAATTATGAATTCTAATAGCCAAACAAAACCATCTAGTTTATATTCCTTTTTGGAATAAAATACCTTTTTAGCAAACACAAACATATTTTATTATGGTTACAATGGATGATTTTTACTCTATTATTATTTTAATTATTTTATTAGTATTGATAGTATCCATCAAAAGTGATATCTACAGATCATATGACTTGACGTATGAATATATGAAAATAGTTTTAATAATTTTTGTGGCCGTAAAGAAAGTTTCTTCCTATCTGAATCTGACAATATACAGGATTGTTGAAAGAGCTGGTCAACTACTGAAGGTACTGTACAAACAACCCTTGCTCACCTCATCAAGGCCATTGGCCACCATTTGCAATATACACTCTCTGACTATCATATATTACTTGGTCTTCAATAAATTTGGTTGCAATAGACTAGACTGCCGATGAAGAGGAAATCGAGTATCGTATGTTGATCGGGTGTGCTGAGGTTTCTTACAAAATAATTTTACACTCTCCCTCCACGAAAATGTGAGTACACTTCTTATGAATATAGCATTCCTAATCTCTATGACCATTTGCGTAATTAGTATATAAGCATATAACACGAATTGGTAGTAAGACACGTTGCTAACAAAAATTGTTTTGTCCAGGTTGAAAATGCATTTTTGACTATGTAGTCTGGGGTGGTCTTAATTTTTTAACCTCCAGCTCTATTGGAGATATACTAAGTCACCTTTAGAATCAACCCGACTAGACGTACCTTAACTATACATTAGATGTGCTCAATTCAAATGTTACCACTTTAAGGGAGAGGGCGCTATGTACATTTCTAAATTATAGAGGGTGGCTGCGTTATCTCATAGCTCGTGTTCTTAACTGATCACACATATTTGCTAACGAGTTCCGCACGTCCATCATAGACTCTGCCTTAATAGGACTATTCCTGGATAGCTCAGTGGTTAGAGCATTGACTTACTAAGACAAAGGTCCCGGGGTTGATTCCTGTGTCTAGGTGTCATTTTTCAATTCAAAGAATGTATATACCTTAAGCTACCATAAGAAAACATGCCAAACAGCTTCTATAGGCATTTATTGTTTTGATTTTTCCTATCCCCCTTTAGTTGGGTGTCTGTGTGTGTGTGTGTGTGTCTCCCCCCCCCCCCCCCCCCCGAAATGTCCGGCTGGCTACGGCCTTGTCAACGAACATCAATGATCATAAGTGCTAAGTATCCATAGATATCGTGAACATCCATCCACATACGTTCATCATTTGTGCTATCAATTTTTAAAAACGGAACCGAAAGGTGTAGAAACGATTTGGCGTTGCCTCAAAGAAAACCGGATAGGCCTATATTTTGATCAGTACTGAACCCTCTCCAGGCTATTTTTATCATTGGTAAATATTGCTGAATAGTCAACGCAAACGTAGCTATTACAGTCAACTCTGGTTATAATGAACCTCTACGAACTCAGATATTTTGTTCACTATTTCGAAGTTCACTAAAACAGATGTTTTTAAATCTGAAGGTAGTGAGTTAGTGACAAACAAAATAATAGTTCAAATTCAATCGATCTTTATTGAAATCTATTAATTAATCCTTAAAAAATCTGTTATATTCTGTTGTTTACACAATACTGTTTAATTAATATTTTTCTCAAATCCTCCTCTAGCTTCCTTTATTGCCGCTGACCAAGGTATGATAACTAGGCCGGTTAAATGAGTACAATAACTGTTTAAGCTCAATCCTAACCTTCTTCATCGCCCTCCACATTCCGTACTTTTAGTAAAGCTTTGTGCTTCCTAAACAAGAACTCGGGCAGAGAATTGGTGTCTTCAAGTTTAAACAAACAAAAAGTTATGTATTTCAAAGAGTCATGTTGTTAGAATGACATTTCTTATTAAAAGTTTAAATTATTCTGTTTACTAAAACCGAAGTTAAGGGTTCATTATAAACGAATATTTTAACACACATTGAAAGGTATGTAGGTTGGGACCAATGAAGTAGGTTCACTGTATCCGAATGTTCACTACAACCAGAGGTGACTGTATAATGTACTATTTTGTTACAATATGACACTGCGCATAGCTATGGATTTATATATAATGGATTTTGGTACCCCTCAAAATGGTTTCACTAATAACAGGAACAAAAATGGGCTATAATAATTATCATCCTAAGGATTATGTGTATATAAAGTTTGATAGAAATATAGATAAATGGCTTTTTATAAAGATGGAATACATTCTATACACTATAAATAAAAATACCAACAGTTTGAGTTTGTGTTAATAGTGTGACACCTCTAGTATAAGTTTCCAAATTTTGATGAACATTCTAAAATATTTTATGCTTTTTTTATAATTTATCACCAAGTCTTACTACCCGTTTGGGTTATACGCCTATGTACTAATTACACTAATGGACTAGGGATTAGGAAGGTTTTAGTTAAAGAAAATGCATCTGAATTTGTGTGGAGGACAGGTGGAAAACCATTTAGTAAACCAACCTCAGTACACCCGACTGGGACCAAAGCCCATCTCCCCGTCCTCGACAGTCTAGTCCAACACGAGATTAGCGCGCTAGACAACGTGGCCACCGATGCGGGTATTTGATTATGATGTTTAGTTCAAAAAATAATGAAATAAAATTTTAAACATCTTTATTTTGTCCTTGTCTTATGAAATAAGACTACAGGAACAAATTCGTTTACTAAGAAGATACAACTGTAAGTTGACTCAATCTTGTCAAAATCCATTACTTTATCGTTTTATTAAAATTGTTGCTTACTCTGAAAATTCTTATAAAAATGATCCAGTTTTACATTTGATTGAATTGATGGGGTGCATTTATATATAAATACATATGATGCTGTGAAGATATTGGACATGTGGAAAACATATATCAAAAATTTTAACAAGTCCAAATTTGTAGAGAAATTAAGTTTTGGGGATAGTAAAAACTATTATAGATACTATTGTTTTTACAATTATTAATGCATGTAGTAGCCTTGCTAAGTTCTAATTTATTTCTAAATGTGTGTACCAAAGTAATACATTTTAAACAATCTGTTCAATTTAAACCACGATAAAAAATGAGAGAAGAAATAGAGCAAAACTTACCATAAAATAAATTACCATAAAAATGTTCCATGGCCATCACACATCTTACAGAGTAGGCCTACATTCGATTTTCCGATGAATAAATTTGCCCCCGAAAGAAAATATGGTGTGGTGTGAATCAAAGGGTAAAGACAACTAAATTATTATTATTATTATTATTATTATTATTATTATTATTATTATTATTAGCACCGCGTCTTACTACCCATTCGGGCTGTACGCACTTACGCTAATAAGTAATGGTAGGGTGATTGTGAGATGAAATGAAGGACCTACAGTTTAACGTGGAATCCAAACCACGGTGGAGGCCTGGCATTCCTCACATTCACAAGATGTCTTGTCAGAGGTGAAGGAAGGGTTTGGTAATCAGATAAATCTGTGCCGGGACCGAGGATTGAACCCCGGACCCCAGTATAGAAGTCTGACACCTTACCTATAGACCCCCAGGTCACCTGACAACTAAATGATCACGGGATTGGTGTGTGGAGAAGGGTAGTTTTCAAGCACCAGAATAATTATGTGACTTTGGTATTCAAATAAAACATAGAACATGTTGGACAGTAAAGAATAAAAAATATATAGTAATTATTGAATATACATTTTCAACAAATGCATATATTTAGATGTTTGGCCAAAAATGTTTATTTAGTAACTTTTATCTGCACTGTGTTAAATTTTTTTTTTTTGTTAAAGTAAATGATTTAAGGTCAAAAAGTTTAGGAAACATAAATTGTTCATAATTGTTTCTCTTCAGAATAGTAAAATAACTAAATTAATTTATAACGTTAGTTTAAAATCGATAGAATTTTTTAATAAATTTAAATTTATCATTTAATAAAATATACAAATTTTAATGTGTGAATTGAAAGAATAAAACTGAATATTTTAACATAACAATACCACATACATTCATATATGAAGTAGCATACTCAATCATCATATGTAAGTAAAAATGTGACAATGTATGTTATTTATTAATCTTTAATGAGGATATGTTCCGAGCTACTTCACAAGTCAGATGTGTTTCCCCAAACATTCTCTAATATTATCTTGGACTAACGTGTTTTGGGTGATTGTTTAACCACTCCTACTAAAACCTATCCGTGTAGAAAGCGCTCATAATAAAACATGAATATTCCTTTAATTTTAACGAAGCTACGAGTATTTATTTCATAAGCAGTATTAAAACCAGTGGGGTAATCCTAAAATAAATAGTGCCCTAATTATTGAGGAATGATAAATTATGATTTGGGGGACGAATCACCCCAACCACCAGAGGCTAAAAATAGTTCAATATTTCAGTAATTGTCGTAAAGATCACAATATGACAAACGTTAAGTTGACTATACTTAATTAAGACTTATTAAGACTTTGTTAACGAATAAATCATATTAAACAATAGAATAATATTTTCATTCATTTATTGAACGAATTCTCAACTTAAAATTAGCTCAGGAGGTTCAGGCTTGGTAAAAGAAAGAAAGTATCTTTGTGACGGTAAGTCCCAATTAGCCCTTACATCACTGATTGAAAGCTCTAACGCCAACGTTCTTATTTGTAAATTAAACCAAATTAGAATAGTACCTGAATAGTTTCATATTTGGTGTCGTAAAGGTGGGAATCTCCGACACTTAATTTAATGAGATGCTTCTCACCCAGCAGTAGATCCATGCTTTAAACAGACTGCAGTCTTCTCGTCGTAGAAATATTTCCCTTCCCCTTTCATAGCGTCTCTCTCTCACCTTCTCCACGAGGTTTATGAAAAGTCAATATTTTATTTCTGATATATTGAAATAAGGAGCTCAACATGAAGATAAATGTTTATTGTTGATATGCACACTAGATTAGGCTTAATCTTTGAAAAGATGCTTGCAACCTCCACCCAACGCGTCATTGCGCTTTAATCCACTGGTATAAATAGGTAAAGGGATGAGAACAACATTGGTCTAACACTCACTGGTGGACACACGGACAAGATGTCAAACTCATCTTGTCTGCTTTGGTAGTGATGGAGAGATTGGGGCTCTAATCTAGGCTGGGTGTACTGGTGGTGTATTCTACTAAATGGTTTTCCACTCTTTTTTTTCGGGCAAATGTGCGTACAATTCCTTTAAAATTTACCTTTCTCATTCACACCCCGTAAGCGTAATTAAATGCAAATGGCATGGGCATATGTTACTTGTTTGGAGGATAATTTTGAGAGTGGGGATAACTGGTGTTTCTAGACTTCATAAGGGTTGCATTTTTTTGGCTTAGTTTTTTCTGCACCGCATCTTAACACCCGTACGGGTTATCCGTATATCTACGCTAATGAGGTATGGAAAAGGAAGATGTTATTTAGAGGAAATCTATTCGCATTTACGTGGAAGGAAGGTGGGAAAACATTCAGTAAAAACACCCATAGCAGATCTACAGCCAACCAGTATTTGAACCCCTACCTCCATGTCACTAGTGCTACAATCCATTGCGAGTGTGACATATTATACCATGTGACCACAGCGGATGGTTCAAGATTCTGTTAAGAAATTAATAAAACCAAGCTTTATTTAACTAAAAATTAAAATAAATCCTAGCTTCATTCATGTTTTCAAAATCTAATACAGAAATTTAGATTCAAGAAGAATCTTATGGGTACATCCAAAATACCATTTTTTTATTTTAATATCTTTAGTAAAACTGTTAACTGAGAGTATGTGTATATTTTACAATATACTAGCATGTTTTACAGAAATACATGTTGGGACAAAAATCTCCTTTTGATTAAATTAATCAACGTTTTAGTAGTAAAGTGATAAATATCGGCTTTTCTTTTGGTCTCCGAAAGATTATGGTACATTGTGGCCTTTCCTTTTAAAGATTTGAAATGGAATTTTTTAAAGTATGAGTTTGAAATCATAAATCTTCAATTTATTTATCAGTACATTTAATTTTAGAATTAATAAAAATATAATATTATGGTATTGAGATGAAGTGAATATTCAGGAGAGGCTGCACCATAATTCATCGTTCAGGAAGGATGGAAAAACAATTTACAAGGAAACGCTGGTTTATTCTAACCAGTCTGGATTCGAGCTCTACATCCACGACCTTTCAGGTCATATTCTTGTACGTTACTCAAATAAGACAAATCGTCTACTAAGCCACAAATTCTAAAATAAACTATCATTTTTTAAGATAAATTACAACCTTGAAGATATTGTATGTGGAGAAATACCGTCTGTGTTTGTAATCTGATTGAAGCGGGCCTAGCAATTGACGAGTGTACATTAAGCCATCTTATGGAGGTTTCCACATCATTACAGCCTGTTGTGCTAACAGTGGCGCAGGAATAGGGCTCCGCGGGGAGAGGGGTAACATTGCCACATTGTACTCACCCAAATTTTGAGAATCGGTACATACAGTCAAATAAACTAGGCTGAATTCAAAGATACAATATTTGCCCTTAAGTTAAAGGTAAATAATTTTATATAAACTATATTGGCTATATGTGTAGCAAAATTTTTTTGGATCATAAAGTATATTCTAATCAGCTTCTTGAGACACACAATGCTAACATATTTTGCTTATGCCTGAGGACTCACCTTTCTCTTCACGAAACACCCGTGTATTTTGGTAAC
Source organism: Timema cristinae (assembly GCA_039000515.1). Lineage (NCBI taxonomy): Eukaryota > Metazoa > Arthropoda > Insecta > Phasmatodea > Timematidae > Timema > Timema cristinae. Next base: position 13,985,459 of record JBCFYV010009882.1, on the reverse strand, counting down.
TATTTAACACTTGTAACCCTTTTACTCCCCCATTAGAACAAAAACGATCCTTGCGCCACGGTAATTCTCAGATGACAGATGACAGAAATGGTGTAATACTTGAAGTCAAGTGTTCAAAGGCTTAAAGGGCCAATTTCTTGGTCAGAATTAGTACGCCTCAAGTGCGGCGCTATACTAAACACAAGATGACACCCAAACTCGAATGGAATGGACCAGTTTTATTTGCGAAACTCGTCTATTCCATTCGAGCTTAGGTAGGTGTCTTCCTATATTTAGAATAGCGCCGCACTAGAGGCGCACTAATTCTGACCAAGAAATTGGCCCTAGACTTACAACAAACTTACTGACAAACTTACTGACAAACTTACTGACAAATGTTCTCTCTTTGTCCGTGTATGCATCCCAGTATTGTTTCTTTCCTATACAAATGTATATTGATTCTAATCTATCGCTTCTCCCTCATTTCTAAATATTTGAGACTAAACTCAATTTTCAAAGCTCATCTATACAGTTAGATGAACAATTTAAATATTTAACGAATTCTATAGCTCTTAATTTGAGGTATGATTTTATATAGGCAAAAACGCAATAAAACTATGAAAATTAGCGAATTATGAAAGAGAACTATTTCGAATTTCATTTATGGTAATTTTTATAAATGCTACTAAATTAAATGAAAAGCTGCTGAGCATAATAATAAATTGTATTTAGTTAGTACCTGTACATCCATTAAAGTTATGAGTTTCGCAAATGTTAGAGCTGTTTTTAATGCTAATTAAGAGAGGAGATAAATGCCTATTGTTCTAAGAAGTGACGCTGTATCTCCTCTATTTTGCAGTGATTTATATTAACTCTGCAAATAATTTTCTACGGAACAAGCTGCCATTGACGTCATCAGCATCAGTTGATAAAATACTCATTACAGAGATTGAAATGTTCTTTAACTTGTTGACATTCCACATTACAGAAGTTTATTCCATCCTTTTTTTAATCTAAACTTATAATATTAAAAAGCAGCTGTAAAAAAACTGAAACAGGCCACCATAAATCAAAAATATTTCATTCAAATCCTTGGTACAGGCGGTACATGGTGAAAATGGTCACTCACAACCATGACTTGTGAACATTTCAAAGTAAGCATGTAAAATTATGAAAATAGATATAATTTGAGGAATATATATTTAAATAAACCATTACTAGTATTAACAGACTATTTGATTACTAGAATGAATGAGGAGCTAAGATGGGCCCAAGATCTGTAATGGCACGTAGAGCCAAAGATTGGGCAGTGTGCTAGAACAGATAGGACGTAGCCATAAATGCAGTGACATAGGAAAATTATAATTAAAATGTTTGTCCTATATATTAGCACTAGCCAGCCATTCTTTCTTTTGGTGAATACACTAATCACTGCTTTTTGCGAGACTAGGAACGTTTCTAAATGGTTCAATCTCCAAAATATGAACTGTTTCAATTTAAAGTTTTATAAAAATGAAATGAGTCTCATTAATGTAAGTTTACCTAAAATTGACTGATTTAATTTATTAGTTCCTTTTTTATTTATTTATTTATTCATCCATGTAAGAGCAATTTTTTTAAAGTAAGTCTAAGCTCTATGTATATACATATTATATATCACAATCATAATTATTTGAATATATTTTACAGTAATAACTACAAAGTAACAATAATAAATAAACCAAACAATAGTTATAATTACAAAATGCAAAATAAATTTAAATTCATTTTAAACTAAACCATAGCACCACTACCCATCTTACTACCCATTCGGTTTATATGCTTGAGCACTAATTACGTTAGTGGATTAGGAATTGGAAAGGTTGAATTTATAAGACGTGAACCCACATTTGTGGGGAAGGATAGTGGAAAACCATTAAGGAAAAACCACCCCTAGTTCACCTGACCAAGATTCGAACCTCAATCTCCCCGTCCTCGGTAGTCTAGCTCAATACTAAACTAAGGCGTTAGCTGACTACGCCACCGAGGCGGGTAAAAACAAATAAATGCATAAAGTATAATAGACATTTCAGCAAACCGCTTCAGTGGCCGCATGGTCTAAAGCGTTGCTCTCGCAGTAGACTAAACTGCCATTGACGGAGACATTGAGGTTCGAGTCTTTGTCGGGTTTACTGAGAATGGTTTTTCCAAAAAGGTTTTCCACTCTCCTTCCGCGCAAATGCGTCTTTTTTGGAGCTAGGTCTTGTATGCCTAGGTATTATGAAACTTAGCTTTGATAACTTAAGGCAAAATGATCGTTTGAACAGCTATGCAAATGTTTAATACATCTGTGAGAATAATGGCGCCCAGTCCTATGAAAGGGATCAGTGACAACAACAAATAAGATTAAAATAAGGTTTTAGAATTGAGAATTGTAGTTTTATATTTACTGACGCGTGCAATTGATATTTATTATTACAATTCATTTTTACATTAGAAGAATGAACTTTAAGACATTGAGTAGTCGTTGCAGGCTATTAATATAGTTTTATTTGTCTACTCATATTCATAAATCTTGAAATGTATATTGAGTAAATATCTAGGATTGCAAATTAAAATTGGGTGCATATACATAATGATGTCAGACAATATGAATTGCCGACACTATCGAATACATTATTATTATTATTATTATTATTATTATTAACTTTTCATCAAAGCCATTAAATAATATTAGCCTATACATAGTACAAATGCAATGTAAAGGGATTATATATAAAACCTTAATGTAAATTAAAAATAATAATAGCAAGAACGTTGCAAGAATACTCGTGGCAAGGTGTAATAATAATAATAATAATAATAATAATAATAATAATAATAATAATAATAATAATAATAATAATAATATTTAGCACCGCGTCTTACTTCCCGTTCGGGTTATACGCTTTAAGTACTAATTACGCTAATGGATTAGGAATTGGGAAGGTTGTATTAGAGGAAGTGAACCCACATTTGCGTGGAGGAAGAGTGGAAAACCATTTAGGAAAAACCACTCCCAGTTCACCCGACCGATACTCGAACCTCGATCTCCCCGTCCTCAGCAGTCGAGCTCAACACGACAAGCGCGTTAGCCAACTACGCCACCGAGGCGGGTGGCAAGGTGTAACATCTTTAAAAGGGTTAACAGATCTCTTGATCTTAAAACACCCACTAAGCCCAAATTTTAAACACATATATTCAATTTTTCATTTTAAAACACTGTACAAATTCCCTGTATAGGTTACATCTAAAAAGGGATAGACATTTCCTTAAACAAAAACATAATAAGGTATGGTAATTACTTTTCAATCATGAAATACAAATTTTGTAAATAAGTATAATATAAAAACAAAAATAATTATAACCTACTAACAGGTAGGTTTTAAAACTACCCCTATTCTGGAGACAAAGGTTTATGAAGTAGTGATTAAATGACTCTAATGTGTTCGGTGGCTTAGTCATGCTATTACCTACCCTAGACAATGTAACCATTTGCCAGTGTGGTTGGTAACTTTGTCTGTTCTCAATTTAATTTGTGAAATATCTTCATGCGCAGTTAAGAGTTTCCAGCAAGCTTTGTATCTAGTATCGTTTGTTTAAACACTTTACTTTACACTTGACAATCTCGAAATGTAACGCATGAGTCCAGAGAACAATATTATCTTTAGAACCGTGGTTATAAATAGGATGTCTGTCTGACCCGAGGTAAATAACTAAACTGGACAGTTTTGTGTAATTTACAGGTTAAATTTTTAACTAAATATACAAATTGTAAGAAATTTGCCATTATATGTTTTACTATGTTTGGATCTACCAGAAGGAACAATATAAAAATAGTTACCGGAACAAGTTAACAGGTGCTTGTGTTGAAAACGTCCTAAAATTAGCAAATAAATCCTATACTATAGATTTTAAACAAATTGCTTATGAAAATCACCCTCAATTTTATCATTATTTTCTTGATAGATAAAGTTTGGTAAGGTTTATTTTATAATTTAGGGGAGACCGGGCTTGTTGCAACATTTTTCCCTTTCACTTTTTTATTTTTCAATACATCTTTTTTATTTTTTTACAGGTATAAAATATAGCATTTCCTCAGTGTTTGTAAAGTGTAGGTTTAATGATACGTTTTTATTTAGCTTTGCAAAATTATTTTGAATCAAAGATTGCATAATGTGGCAAGCTGCCTGTCTAAGAAGACATGTTGCAACCCCTGTAGGGGTATATTGCAACAATTGTTTTAAATCGTCAAACTCATCATATTCATAAGATACATAGTTGATGCACGTGAATCTTATATTTATTGGACCGACCTTTTAAAAAGCCAGCACTCCAAGTCCCTCATCATATTCCTTGTTGCAGAACAAACGATACTATGTGTTTGACCATTCTCTGTTGAGCCATCTTCAAAGATCTCGTTACTCTTCTTTATTCTTTACTGAATCTAATTTATTTTGCGAATTAGTTGAAAGCTGTTTTTAAAACTTTAGATTTTATTCTTGGTAAGCTATTTCTTTCTTCTTATTCTTCTTCTAATGCGGCTTTTTCTGGGTGTCTGAGATTAAAACAAATTAAAATGTGTATTCTAATTTTTAATTACAACGTGTACTAATACAGTTTCGAGCTGTTGGTTACGCAAGGCAACGTAAGAGAGTGTATTTTAATAAAATAGAGCCTACGGTATGTATTGATATAAAAACATAGAGCCTACACTATGTACAGGTTTGAAAACATATGATCTATGGAACAAAAATACATTATTATTAATGACAAATGCATTGTTGCGTTATTTATTTATATCTGGTTTCTTTTTTAGTATTCATGTGAGCTAGCAATTAGGTATTTCTAATTCCGTAAATCAGTAAGTTGTTAATACTTATATTTATTTTATTTAATATTAATTAATATACATGATGTTTAGCTATTCTCACCTCTGCGGAGTAAGTTGCAACACTCGTAATTATTTATTTTTCACAGATAAACTCTAGTGTCTAACAAATGGCAAAATAATGTGTACGTAAACACTTACACAGCACACACAAAAACAGAAGAATCAACTCTAAGCTACGAATAAAAGATACACGTGTCCCCCAGTTGCTTCATTTAACTTACTACAGTAGAGCGATAATCTGTCGTAGGGGTACGCTCTTTTTATAATACTTTAATAGAAAAATGCTTTGTTTCAACTAGCCCTAGTCCCCCCCTATATATCAACTTTTATTATTATTATTAGCACCGCGTCTTACTACCCGTTCGGGTTATACGCTCTTACGCTAATGTGTAATGGTAGGGTGATTGTGAGATGAAATGGAGGACCTACAGTTTAACGTGGAATCCGAACCACGGTGGAGGCCTGGCATTCCCCACATTCACAAGCAACTTTTATTAAATCTTAAAATAAATATAGTGTTTATAATCTTACGAGATCGCCTACTTGGTTTTCGTTTTTAGTTTATGTAAATTTACAACATTAAGTTTTAACACGCTCCCTCTGGTTTGGTCCATGAAAAAGAATATTATGGTGATAAGTAAGTGAGAACCATTGTCATAGTATGACTTGACTGTCTCTGACCTATAATAAAATATTTACTCCCATTTTAAACCGTTAACAATGGTAACACTTGGTTATATACCATGATTCTCTTGAAATAAAATTTGGTGCACCTTTTAGAAAATACAAACACACTTTTTATGGTAAACATTGATAAAATTTTACTATTTTTGTGTAATTTTATGGATATTGATGATGTATATTAAAAGTGACAGCTTCAGATCACATGGATTGACGTATGAATGTGAAAGCTCTAGTAAATTTTGTAATCCCTAAGCTCCAAACTAGAGGAATTCAATACATAAATATAAACAAAACCTACAGTTAAAGAAAAATAAAATAGAATATAGAGGAGCGCGTAGAGTGAATATCCTAAAATTGTGAGTTATAAAATGCTGGACATTTAGCATGTCCCCAGCGCACGCAACTCACTCTTGTGAGTAGCGGGAAACTACGGTCCACCTTCACAGGTTGCCTAACATATTAATATATAAAAAGGTTGAAGGCTAATCCCTCACACCTTTTCTAGACATAGGGATAATATGGCGTAATTATGTAATAGAATAATTCAAGTCTTAGAATCTTTTAGATTTAATTTATGCCAAACTTTATTAAATAATAAGCATATTATTTGAAGAGCATTTAATAGGTCAGTTATATATATATATATATATATATAATAGTCGTGAGTGAGCAAGCATTCTCAACATAAATATATACTATCCAATAAAAACATTGTTCCATAAATATTTACTTTTTTCCTTCTGATCATTACGTTATTAATTATGTAACCTAAACATATTACGTAAATACAAATATTGATGCATAACATTAATTTAATATGATCATACGTAGTACAGTAAATGATCTCTCCTAACTAACACATTTTTGAACCTGTTGCGAAAATGCCACATGTTACTAAAAGTTTTAGTTCCATCAAAAATACTTAATGTCAATACCATTTAACTTTAACGCTAATAACCTACTATCATAACTCAAAATAGCCTTCGCCTATGTCCTAAACAAGGATTATAGTACTATTATAAATATCGAGGATATTTCCTAACATTACCCCTTTAAGTTTTTTTTTGTTACAATTTTGGCACAAAATAGATATTAACAACACTATCCTAAAAATAACAATCGAGAAACTAATAAAAAAATATAAAGTTTAGTTGATATATATAATAATCTAGTGCAATACTCCATTCTACTAATATTGAAAATCTCGGCACCATATTTCAAACACTTTCCCACCTTAATGTTTACCAAACCCAAAATGCCACATTTGCAATTGAGACGAAATAAAGTTAATTTTGAAATGTTTGACTTTCAATCATTATGGATAATATTGAAAAGTTCTGATCTAACAACACTCTCAAATTTTCATATTTACTACACTCATCTAACCTAAATACTACTGAGAAACAAATAAAGTTAATCGGTTGAGTATAAAGTTCGCGCATAATGCCTAATATCAATAACACAGAAAATGTCTGACTTTACAATACTCTCATTATAAAGTAAATCAAAGACGAAGATTTACGCAAATACTTTATAATTAAATTTGAAAAAAAGATCTAAAAAGAATTTTGACTAGTTCCCATAATCTACATTTAAACCGAAATTGGATTTTATTCTTACATTAACGTAATATGTCCGTTACGCCGACGCTTAGTCCTACATGGTCGCAGCCAAGTCCAAGAGTGACGTCTTCCTCGACGGATGGTCTTTTATATGGCACACTCATCGAACAGGATAGGCACAAAGGAAGGGGGCGCGCCGGCAGAAGAACATTCTATATTATTCTGGCAAAGCCTGGCAGTTACCATCTTCTTCTCGTTTCTTGAAGTTGGGCGGATTGATCATGGTAGTGGTGGTGCCGGTCTCTAGTGGCGAGATGCGGAACTTGGCTCAGTCTTGGCAGTTGTTCGCTTGTGGTTTGTGTAGTCGGATGTTTGTTGCGCGAGGTGCTCGGCGAGATTAGTGGTATTGGGTAAGTGATGTTTATACTTGACTGTCCCCATTCTGTTGACTTGGAGCAATAATTGCTACAATTTTTCTAGCTGTCGAATGTTCATTTGTAAGAAAATCTGGGCATATGACCATGAATATTATACACAGCTTATATTTCAATGGTAGGTAGGATATATTCCAATTTAAATGTAATTGTGGCTTCTTTCAACAACGACTCAATCTTATATTTGTTAAAATGTCGATTGTTAATATATGCTTATGAAAAAATATTTTAACATCTCAAATTATATAAGAAATAAATCCACCGAATTTTTAATAACAAATGCACAGAAATAATTGATGAATTGAATTTATTTTAATCATCAATATGGTATGTTAAATATTTGTTAAAGTTAAAGGTATCAAAACTAAAAATATTGATACACTGTAGTATACTTTATAAAAAATATGACCTTCACACATTGAAATACACTAGTCAGGCATATATAAAATAATAACATTTACAAATAATATTTTAAATCTTGATATGTTGAAAATAAATCGATATGTTTTTACTCTTACCATGAGCATGTTTATCTACTTAATAAATCTTTCTTATAAATAGTTCTGATAGTCATTGTTTAACTTTGATTAAAATAATACTTAGAAATTCTCATTTTAAATGTCACTTCCATAGATAATTATGTTCTTCAAATATAGTTTCTTTCATTGGGACATAATGTTTCTAAAAGTTTCTTTATATAACGAGATGTACTCCAGCTGAAACATAAAGTTTGAATAAGTCGTTGATAAACTAATTTTTAATAAAGAGCAAAAAAATCCATTATTTCTGGTCAATCAAAAAAAAATTAACTATTCTCTCCCCAAAGGAATTTATGAATTATATCCTATTTTGTTAGTTTTTGCCTTGGATAAAATATCCTAATTTTGGTCTGGCTGGCAAATTATGTCACAATGGTGAGTGGGTTAGGGAATGGGCTTGGTAAGAAAGACTTGGAGGAAAAAGGAATGCGGTGGAATGGACCGGTGGTCAATTTGCTTCTCGGGTAGTATTTTAAACAAGGGCAAGAAAACTGGAGGAAGGAACATTCCAAGCTCTCGGATTCTGTTCAGCCGAACACTTTTTAAATATCATTTGGTTAGAGGGCTCCACTTATTTTAGTGAGTGTTATTTTGAAAACTCGTATATTTATTTTCTAAATGCAGTTTAGGATGGGGTTGTGGAATTGTCAGCTTAATGGCTCACTTCATCAAGATCCCTGCTAAATACTTGATCAAGGGAAGGGGATGAGTGGAGATCATATGTGCAAACACTCACACTCTGCCTGTGCTCGAGTAAATAATAAACTAAGAAATTATAATAGGCCTATTTAAAATATATATACAATACTGGAAGCATTTATTCAGAAATTGGGTGAATAGTTAAACCCTAACCTATATACTTTCAGATTCATGTGATGATTTCTCCACGAGGAAGGCATTTGAATTCAGTTTCCCTAAGTCAGAGCTAGCGATTTATTTGGCACTTGCGTCGAAAGTGCCATACAGGTAGATTTTCTTGCACGCAACTTTCACTGTGTTCCAGTTTATATCCCGATCAATCTTGGTATAGCATATACAATTGTATTTGAAGTCATATAAATAGCTACTATCCAATAATCATGAACTAAACAAATTTTATTTCAGACAAACCGGGATATGAGTGTAAAGTTATAACACCGAGATTCCTAGGGATAAGCCAAGTGGGTGAGGTCTGGCCAAATAAATGACTTTGAAAAAAACAACTAAAAATTACCTTTCCCTATAGTGTAGAAATGAATGTCAATGAAAAGGTTTAACCAGTCATCTTCACGAACATGTACAGTACGTTTTCTTAGTTGTCTCCACAAACTTGCGAGAAAATACGGTAAAAATATATTCGGACGTATTTTCAGTCTGAAAGTTTAATATGCGACCCTAAACAAAAAATGCCTTATGGTTGCTGATACGTGCGATATTTCTGAGATAAAACTTAGTCAGAACTGATTAATTATCAATCAATATTCTCGTTTATGGTGAACATCTTTCATATCATGTTTATAAGCATCTGATTAAAACTATGTAAAATGCTGGAATTTAACACTTCTTTGCATTAGTTGATCGATACATTCTATTCGCACGAGATCCTCGAAATATACATGTGAAGCGAGATACCGCGAGATATTTTCGAATGACATACTAGAGGTAGCCCGTGAACCTGTTAAATATGGTACTTGTTTTAAATTTAAAGTAATTAACTACTAACACAAATCAGACTGTAATAAATCTTTAATTACAATATCTGACACTGAATCTTACATCCTATCTCGTAGTTGGCAGACATATTTATGTTAAGGCCAAGTTCGTAGTCTTTGATAACATTATGGCTTCATCGTGCAATTCCTCTATATACTGTAGAAATGATTTAGTTGTCTTGCACCAAACAACTCACCCCAGCTAAAAGGTGTAGGAAACGCAGGATCAGTTTCATAGTCAGACTTAGTGCACCTCAAGTGTGGCGCTATACTAAATAAAAGACAACACCTACCTAGATCAGAAAGGCATGGACCAGATTCATATGCGAAACTATCCCATTCCATTAAGGTCTAGTTAGGTGTCTTCCTGTTTTTAGTATCGAGCCACACTTGAGGTGCATTACGTCTGATTATAATCTGGCTCGTAGTCAATTCATGAACTCGTTATGGCTGTCCCAATAAGCCTAATTGATACTTTTCTTTACTCCTTCACTCCCCTCCTCTTATTTACCAAATATTAGTCTGATGATATGTACACACATTGGTCTGACGCATCTCTTGAAATTCGCGCAAGGCTAGTTCCTTAAACGAAGGGCGTTCATTTCCTTGAGCAAGAAACTTCAATTTTAAGATAATTGTTAGAGTAACGAGCTGGCAAAGGAAGTATGCTTGTGTAAGGAATCATGAAATTCTTGAAAAGTAAGTTGCTATCATTTTCATCGTAGTGAATGCACGCAGTATATTATATCAACTCTATTGCAAGGTATGTAGGGATACGAATTGAGGAGAGGAATCAAAGGAAATACAACTTTAACAAGAACCTTATTCTCCCTCAGATGACTTGATTCAGGACTATATCGTAAAGAGATAGTTTTGTCATTTGGTTTGCCGGTTGTGTGATAAATATACTTGGATAACAATCACTCTAATACCTCCAACTTGTGACGAGCATCACGCAATTGTTTGCGTTTTAATTTAATGATGTTACTCAATTTTATGACAACCTACATGATCTCCGTTGACATGATATTACCTTTGAACTATATATTTTATTCAGATGTAGATTAGCCCTATCTAAACGTGTAGTGTCTAAAACATCGGTCGGTGAATTTAATTTTGATATTGAACTTTGTGTAGTCAAGTTGAGGTTCGTTAGGTATATTTGTTAAAATATATGATAATGGTGAAAATGCTACCCATTACCCAGTTTGAGGATTTGTATCTAATTCCCCTGTTGAAACCATTTTGAAAAATTTGAGGTTTCTCACGCTGGAAAGGAAAACGAGGAGCTATAAAGTAAACCTCATAAAGCCAATGAAATCACGCAAACTTTTAGCACTCCGACCCAGGGTAATTTGGTCGGTCCTATGTTTCACATGGTCATGCCTTTTATATTGTAAATCCTATAGTTTGTGGTTATTTTACTGATAAGATTCCTATCTCACCATAAGATCGTATAAAATGTAGATAATTAGTATTATTACGGTGAAAGACTTGTCTATTTTCTTTATATTTAAGAATCCGGCACTTGAGTTCTTGGTTTCATCTTTATCGAGGTTCTAGATCATATTCTAGTTTATGATGAGACCGAGTTCGATACTAGGCATACTATATATCTTAACGACAAAATCTTTGTTACAGGAATATTTTAAACCAAATGTTCTTTCACAACAAATAAGGATCTAGCATCACAATTTGTTGTGCCTCACTATTCAGCCCATGCACCTTTTCTCCGCACTTGCACCGACCACTCCAACCACCCTCTCTACTGCCTGGGCCGCTCCATAATGCATGTTCTCAAGCCATCTGCGACGAATTGCCCACTGTACTCAGTGTGTGACATTGCAAAGCTCAAAAATTGCGTTGAGCTTCTCAAGGGCATTCCGGGACTGGATTAATGGGACTTTTCATCGAGTCTCTTGAGGAAGGTCCAGGAATCTCCCAGGAGTAACCGTGATCACCTGGTCATGACGAACATCATCCTCTGCCTGGTATCTCATGGCAGTACACCCAAATATAGGACCACCAGTGCTGAAAGATATCACGGTCACATTCTTGAACGCTAACGGACTTACGTGGAAGAAGACTGAGATTGAAAGTTTCCTGGCAAAGCATTGTGTCGATGTAATGGTGTTGTGTGAAACCCACTTGCGCTCCACATTTGAGGTCCTCACTATCAGAGTTCATCTGCCATCTGAGAGAGCGAGCAGGGGCTGTAGGAAGGAGTGGAACGGCGGTCCTGGTCCGAAGGGGTCTTGACCATCACGTCATATCCCTTCCTCCCCTCCAATACATTGAAGCAATGGCTAACCAGCCCAGTGCATCTTATTTCCAAATACTTCCCTCCATACCACCGGTTCTACCGGGCTACAAGGGCTGACATGAAGGTGCTGCTTCGAGGTAACACGCCTGTTTTAATCGGTGGTGACTTCAACGCTAAACACCCTTCATGGGGTTCTAAGATTATGTGCGCTCGTAGTGGATTGCTTCGCGACGTCATAGATCTACACGGCTTGGCGGCTTCTGGCCCTCCCACCCCTACACACTTCCCTCTCAATCCCTTTGGTTTCCTGACGTCCTCGACTTAATTGTCTCCAGAGGGATCGGAAGGTGGTTTGTACCGAAGTCTTTAGCTGAGCTATACTCTGATCACAATCCCGTTCTTGTGAACCTGAGACGCGTAGTGTCCTTCATAGATCCCCTAAAAAAAACCGACCTTAAACGCACTGACTGGGGCAGGTTCAGGAATGTGTTGAGAAAGAGGTTGGGAACCACCCCTAACTTTTGAACAGCAGCATAAATCGATTGTGGTCTGGAGTTCATAACTTTCGCCATCATAGGGTCGCTCGAAGCTTTGATGCTGAGGCACCGCCGTAAGAGTACGCCACAGGCTTCTTTGACAGATCCTATCCTCAGGCACGTCTAGGAGCAAAATCGGCTGAGGAAGGCTTGACAAATCTCGAGGAACGTGGTAGACAAGGCCAACTGGAGCCGCAAACTCCATGCGGTTCGCTAGATGGTTCAAGAATACCGGAACAGTGTCTGGGAGGACAAGATTGAGAGCCTGTGCGTGCAGAACAGGTCCCTGTGATGCATGACGAGAAACTTGATGCGGATCCCCACACCAAGGCCACTTATTGTAGGTCGTAACGGGGTGACCAACTCCGACCAGGAGAATGCCGATGCTCTCGCTAAGCACTTAGAGGCAAAATTTGTACCGATTGACGACCCGTCAGACCCGATGCACATTGCGCACGTAGCTCAAGTTATAGGTATGGTCTTGTACAGACCCTTTGATGAACCTGAACCCATGAAGGTGACAGAAATGTCGTGGGCGTTAGCCGCTCTAAGAATAAACAAGGCCCCAGGACGTGACGGTATCAAAAACGTGGTATTAAGAAAGCTGCCCTTGGAGTAAATCAACTTCCTAGTGGAGTTATTCAACGCCATCCTGCTCCTTAGTCACTTGCCCAAGCTCTGGAAGCACGCCAACTTCCTCTGCTTTCATGAACCGGGTAAGGACCCGGCCCTAGCTGCGTCTTACCGACCGATCAGCTTGCTCCACTGTTTGGCAATTTGTTCAACAGACTTCTACTGATAAGACTGACCCGACATGTTCACGAGGCGGGTATCTTGGTGGACGAGCAGTTCGGTTTTCGGGAGGGACACGCACCGTCTCGCCAGCTCGTCCGGCTCGTGGAGCAGGTCACGAGGAACTTCAACATCAATAGGCTGACTGATGCTCTCTTTCTCAACGTGGCAAAGGCCTTCGACCATGTTTGGCACGATAGTCTCCTTTTCAAACTCCTCTTCCTGAACCTGCCCTTCTAACTAATTAAGGGTGTACAAACTTATCTATCCCACCGCACCTTCTCCACTACCTTTGGGAACGCCACTTCCCAAGTCACAGGCATCCGGGATCGAGTGCCACGGGGATATATCGTGGGCTCGGTGCTCTTCAATCTGTATTCGAACGATATTCATAAATCCCTAGACACCAAGTTGGTACTGTATGCGGACGACACGGCTCTAGTAGTGGAGTCGTGACGAAGGCAGCTGGTGGAGAGGCGACTCCAGACGCACCTGACGCAGTTGTAGAGGTGGATGACCACCTGGAGGACAAGTATTAACGTGGATAAGAGCACAGCAGTGCTCTTCACATGGAAAAGAAAGTTCTACAGGCCTGCTCCACTCGGGCTGTTCGGAGAAAAGACCAGATGGGCGAACAATGCTAAGTACCTGGGACTTACGCTGGACACCAAACTGACCTGGCGACTACACTCTAACGAGAGACTTAATAATGCGAAGCAAAGACTGGGAACCCTAAGCCCACTGCTTAACAGGCATAACGCCCTGTCTACAAGGAACGGTCTGACTCTGTACAAGAAGTTGCTCAGGCCGATCCTCGACTATGCGTGTCCTGATTGTGGCCACCTGGTGAACACGTATATGAGGAGGATGCCGGCGTTTCAGGCTGTCTGAGGATCATTGTGGACGCACCTTAGTACGTTCGGAATGTGACACTGCATCGTGACCTGGATATGCCTACCATCAAGGACCACTTCCAGAAGCTGGCGCAGTCCTTCTACGACATAATTCCTGGTATTATCAATCATCTTTTCCAGGAGTTTGAGAATTAGGTCATTGACCCTGGAGGGTACCACCGACGTCCCAAAGCCCTGCTTGGATAAGCAAGAAGTGTCAAACAGTGATTTGGGAGGTTCTCACCTAGCTCTCCATAGAGTAGTGTATCCACACGTAACTCTAAAACCCTTATTCGGCTTCCAAAATACTTTAACCCCCCCTCCCCCATATTAATAATTTTTTTGTCTCAGAATCTTTGCGGAATGCGACAATCCGTTTGTTTTAGAATCCGAAACAACATGGTGTGACCAATTGGTTGGTATGTATTAGAATTTGCCCTCGTGTTCCCATTCAGGGTGCATCAGAACATGCTAATGTGATGAGAACTCTTCTTTCTATTGGCTCGTTGGGTGGCCACTGTTCTTACATGCTAATGATAAATCCCATTTTCTCTCATAGAACAATGCAAGGTAGCAGTGAAAGGTACACGGTGGTTCCTCGCTCGGGACTTCATGTTCCACTGCGACTCACGTTGCCAGGACATCCTTCTGTTACACCACGACTAACGTTGCCGGAATCTTCCTCATTCATATTCCACCCCAACTAACGTTGCCGGGACACTCTCACCGACATTTTTCCTACCCCTACCCACACGTGTTTGAACACAACGTTGGCCAGATGACACGTCATCGAGAAATTAATCAGTTACCCCCGAAGCCGCAAGCGAGGGATAACAAATTTCCCCGATGGATTGAAGCCCTTTTACCTCTACGCTCACTCTACATGTATAAAAACTATGTCGAAATATCGAAAGCAAAGATATATTGGCGTAATCAAAACTGAGTCCTTCAGGCCAATAATTTGATAAGTTAAAAGCATAAAGTCCATGTCTCAGCGACTCTGCACTCACCTCTTTATCTTTGTGTACGAATAAAAAATCGTAACTATTCTATTAAAAAAGTGAACACATCTTTAAATATTTAAAAAGTTATGCTCACTTCACATTATCGTCACAGACGTACATCAAGTTTGTCTCATCCATCTGGCGTTAATGTTTAGGATGTGAAGGTAAGCGTTTTCTCTGAAAATATATAAAAATAACCGAGTAATCCTTATTATAAAACTACTGTTAATTTTATATAGAATTTTTTTTGAATCATAGAAAATTTTAAAACTTACAAGCATCTCTCTCCAAGTGAAAAAACAAATATTTCTTAAACAAATTTATAATGCAATGTTTTTTGTTTGGAATTACTCGAACTTAAATTTAGGTAAAACCACAAATCTCCCAAATTAAATGTACTCTTATTCTCAAATTATAAACGTTTATAAAATTTTGGAGGCTTGAATTTCAAACCATCGTAAATTGTTGTAACTTGTCAATATAAGACTATATGTATCCTGAATTACAAGTCTGTAATTTAGAAAGCAATACAATAAGCTTTTGTAAAATTTCAAAACAAATTTATCTTGCTCCTCCTTCATATGAATCTAAGAAAATAAGACTACCCTCCTTCATTTCCCTAAAAAAAAAAAAAAATCACATTTCTTTATTAAATTTTATCAAAATGTGCGTTTCTATAAATACTTTTAGAATTGAGTCTTGTCACCCTATCAGGCTATACGTATATGTGATAATTAAGCTAACGTGTTAGGAATGAGAAAGGTTGAATCTAGAGGAGGTGTACCCGCATAGGCGTGGAGAGTGAATGGAAAATAGATCAGGAGAATTATATTCCTTCAATTGAAAAATTTCACTTGGACACGGGAATCAAATCCAGGTGATTTTGCGTACGTAGATCTCTATGATTATACTTATCGTTTGTTTAAGCCAGTGTACTCCTTCCTTTCATGATTCATGGGCCAATGTGCACAATGTACCGAGAATATTGGGTGGCAAACAAAATTAAAAATTAATAGTTTTACTAGACGAGTAAGGCTTTTGATTGGATTTAATAGGCTACTTGAAAGGAGTATACAAGTACCATGACCCCCTCAAAGGTGAAAGGGGGAGGGGTTGACAGGACTATAGTTTTGGGGACCAACATTGTGGGGGGGGGGCATAAATGTTACAATTTCCCTCTTAAAAAAATGTTAACTCTCACTTCAGGAAGTAACATATCTGTAAGAAACCATTCTTATCAAGGTCCGATAATGACATTGTTTTGGTAAAAAATATTAGCAATTATTAACAACAAGAACGTTTCATAAAAAGTAAAGACATATCCCTTTATGTCAAGCCACACTTCATGCAAGAGATGCAGCACTTACGTGACTCGTGGGGAAGTGTTGGTTAAGAGGCAAAAGTAGTTGCTGAAGCAGTAGGAGTGCAACTTCAATTTCCCGAAAACAGAATTTTTTTTTAAAGAACCTGAACAAAATTTCACAATGTCCGTTTACTACCCAGTATTGGCTTTTATTATCAATGATTTAAAAACAAGATTTTAAAATTAGATACCATATGCGATATTTTTTTCACCCATTCTGAACTTTCAGAACTTAGACGGTGGCTAACTTGATCACAAAGGCAGTAAAACTTGTAAATACATATGAGAAAGATCTATTAGAAGACTTACGTCACGAAATCCTTCCCCTTAAAAGTTTTCACAAGAAAGTTTTCAGCACTGGAAGAAGTCTGATGAGACTTCTGAACGCAATTTACGACAAAAAACTGCAAGGCATATCTGCCAACATATGCCTTCGCCATTAAACTGTTTTGTACAGTACCAGTTACTGCTTCTTCACATCCAAGATGGTTCGGCAGACTGGGAAATTCATTGAAAACATGGAAATAACCACAAATGGTGAAGAGCGACTTAATCATTTAACAATTTTGTGAATCGAAAATTATTCAAGCAAGTTGATTTTACTGAGGTTATTGACAAATGGGTTGACAAAAGCTAGTAAATATAGTTTGAGATAATTTTTGATATTATTTTAAGTTTTTATTATATAAATCCATATTTAAAAAAATAATATAAATAATACTTTTGCCTTATTATTTAAACAAACTTGTGTTATCCAAAATCTTGTAGAGGAGCATCATGCTGCCCTTAACCTTAGCAGTAGGTAGGAGGCCTGCCAAAGATCCTAGCCTGGGGCCCACTTCAGGATGTGGGGGCTTTACAAGTAGAATATAGTAGTATTATTACTATCCCAATATAGTTAGTGAGGTGACTAAGCCTGTTTTTGTGCCCCAAGTATTTGTTAAAGCATAACGGTATTACGCCTTTTAAAATATTATATTTAAATATCTGTTGGAATTGGTGGGTCAATTAATTGGCCTACAAGATAAATAACAGATCGTATATTTACTATTCAGTAAATATTAGGGAAAAAGTGGTAGCACAACAGGACAGTACATCAATTATATATACATTTAAAAAAGCCTACGATTCAGTTAAAAGAAACAAATTATATGAAATTTTAGTTTGGTTTGGGATATCCGAACAATTTGTTAAGCTAATTAAGGTATATTTGAAAGAAACGTATGGCAGGGTACGAGTTGGATGTCACTTATCAGATACTTTAGAAATACATAATGGGTTGAAACAAGGAGATGCACTCTCCTCATGACGTTTTAATCAACCTTTAGGGTACGGCCAGACTGGAGCAACCGAGCGCGCACGCTTGAAAGATAGAACTGATTCTATTTTTCAAGCACGCGCGCTCGAGCCGGAACAGCCTAGTTTAGAGGGGCTAGGCCATATTATTTTATGTTGGTTCATTGAGCGCTAGGAAAACATCTCAATTTGACATGATATTTGACTTTTTTATAATTATAGATAGGTTTAGCACACTTGCTACTAACGGCCTAATTTAAAAGGTAAGGGAAGACCATAAACTATATATATATATATATATATATATATATGTGTGTGTGTGTGTGTGTGTGTGTGTGTGTGTGTAAAGGTGATATGCTTAAATATTTCAATATTATAATCAGAGTAGGCTTCTGCAAATAAGAATCACCATTAGCGCGGAGAGAGGATGGGAAAACCCCAACAATATATATCACTTGTCAAAAACCACCCTCAGTTCACTGAGCCATGATTTGAACCTTTGCCTCCTTGCCAACAACTATTGAGAGCTATCCGTTAATCACGCGCTAGCCCGTTTGCTCGCAAGTCTGGCCACGCAGTTGATCAGTCACTCCCGCGCTTGTCAGTCTGGCTGAGCCCTTAAGAGTATGCTATTAGGGTAATTTAAGAGAGTAGGTAAGGGTTGACATTAAACGGTACAATGCAGCTATTAGAATACGCAGAGGATTTCGCTTTGTTGGGAAATAGTAAGGAAGATGTAGCAAGAAATGCTGTCATTTTATTAGAGGTTGGTAAGGAAAAAGGTCTAGAAGTGAGCACTGAAAATACTATGTATATGATCATTGCTCATACATAGAACACAAAACGAAGACAATAATTTAGATATTACTTCGAACAACATATAATTTGACATGTTTAATGATTTTAAATATTTAGGAACAATTTTAACTAGTAGCAATGATATTAGCGTTGAAACTATAAAAATAATAAATGACTCATTCAATAAGTTATTGATATCTCACCTGCTTTAAAGGATTGTAAAAGGCAGAACATACAAAACATTAATCTTACCGGTTGTTCTCTATGAGTGTGAAACGTGGTTTCTTACCTTAGATGACGAAAATAAATTTAGTATGTTCAAAAACAAGGTGCTTAGTTAAATATTTGGTGCAAAAATGGATGAGACTACCGGTGATTGGAGGAGACAAGACAATGTTAGGATAATCAAGTCTCGTAGATTACGGTGGGCGGGAAATGTAGAGCGAATGGGAGATTTTGTAAGCGTGTTGCGGAAAGAGAAGACATGGCCGCAGTGGGAGGGTAACATTATAATGGACCTAAAAGAGATAGGATGTAATGAGGTGAACTGGATAGAACTAGCTTAAGATTATTTTTGTAAGTGCAGCAAAGGACTTCCTAATGCCATCGATTCAGTAAATAATTTAATAAACTGCTTCTGGAGGATAGAGGAGGAAGAGTATGGGTGTTGGAGAAGGTGGAATAAGAATATAAATCTTTACCAATACTTAAAATTGTTTACTTACCTCCTTTATCTACAATATTTATTAAGGTCAAATTCAATTGGATTTTGTTATTTTAAGCTTTAAACATTGAAAACATACTATCCAGGAAATCTGGTCTTGTCCTTGGACGGGCTATGTCCAAAAATCCTACCAAATTCAGTAATAGATCAGCCTGCGTTCATAAAATCTAGTTAATCCTATAATAAATCGTGTTGTCAGCTTAAAATCCTTCAAGGACATTTAGTTTCACATAAACACCCCGTTTTACTCAACGATTCCAAGGTGCACCCAAATCGATGCAAATTGCTCCTTTTTTCAATATATATGTATATATATATATATATATATATATATATATATATATATATATATATATATATATAATATATATATATAAGTAAGGGAGAATGTGGCATACGTGGACTCATTTACATAATCCTGGGATGACTGAGATGAGTGAGGGGGGTTTGGGAGGGTTCCTGAGATGTTATGATGTGAGGTGTGGAGGAGGGGGGGATGGGGGTTTGGGGGGTTGGAGCACCTGGCTGACTGAGAGAAGTGAGGGGAGACTTATATTTTTTTGGTGCGGCATACGGGGACTCATTTGCCTAATTGAAGGGTTGGAGCGCGTGCTGATGCAGTTACGAGGACACAGGTTGTCTAGCAAGTTTCTCGGAGCACGCGGATGACAGAGAGGTGATGAGTCAGGGTTCTCCCTCTCTTTCTCATCAGATTGAGAAGGGTGACAGAGAGAGGTGAGGGGTCAGGGTTCTCTCTCATCAGATGAGGCAGGGTTGAGTCATCTCACTCCCGACGAGCCAGCGAGTTTTTTTCTCCCTCTCTTCCGGCGAGTTTTTTTCTCTCTCTCTCTTTCATCGGCGTGATGTAGTAGGGTTTGGGAGGGCAGCTTATGGACCTCGAACCCTCAGTCCTTGGGATATGACAAGTATTATCCTCCCCTAAATAAATAGTACAGAGTATATTCTCTCTCTCTCAAACCCTGATGGTCTTACCTCAATCCTCAGTCCTAGCAAAGATTGGGAATTAAGGATATGACAAGTATTATTCATCCCTAAATAAATAGTACAAACCTAGTATATTCTTAATATTACATTGATACATATATTCAGTAAAAATTCTCTCTCTCAAAGATTCTTTCATGCATAGTCTTAGTCTTTCAACATACACACGAAGTCTTTCTAAGTTCCTTAGCGTAGAAACCGCCCGTGATAGGGTTACCTTTCATATCTTCGAGTAGGAAGGTCCTGGGATTAGTCTCGACCACCTTGCGTATTTTAAACAGTGATGGTCTGACTTCAATCCTCAGTCCTGACAAAAGATTAGGAATTAAGGTTAAATATCTTCTGTATGTTTTCAATCCTTAGTCCTGCCCAAGATGATTGCCAAAACACCCTGATGGTCTAACTTCAATCCTCACTCCTGACAAAGATTAGGAAATAAGGTTAAATATCTTCTGTATGTTTTCAATCCTTAGTCCTGCTCAAGATGATTAGCAAATGAGGTGTAGGACCGGTGGCGGCGAGCCTCGAACCCTGAGGGATCGGGTTTCAATCCCTCTCTCTCTCTCTCTCTCAAACGCGGATAGTCTGACTTCAATCCTCACTTCTGGCGAAAGATTAGGAATTAAGGTTAAATATCTTCTGTATGTTTTCAATCCTTACTCCTGACAAGTATTATTCTCTCTCTCCCTCTCTCTCTCTCTCAAGATGATTGCCAAAACACCCTTATGGTCCGACTTCAATCCTCAGTCCTGACAAAGATCGGGAATTAAGGTTAAATATCTTCTGTATGTTGAGATGGAGGATGGTGACGGCGAGGCTCGAACCCTGAGGGATCAGGTTTCAATCCCTCTCTCTCAAACCCTGATGGTCTGACTTCAATCCTCAGTCCTGACAAAAGATTAGGAATTAAGGTTAAATATCTTCTGTATGTTTTCAATCCTTAGTCCTGACAAGTATTATTATCTCTCTCTCTCTCTCAAGATGATTGCCAAAACACCCTGATGGTCCGACTTCAATCCTCAGTCCTGACAAAGATCGGGAATTAAGGTTAGATATCTTCTGTATGTTGAGATGGAGGATGGTGACGGCGAGGCTCGAACCCTGAGGGATCAGGTTTCAATCCCTCTCTCAAACCCTGATGGTCTGAATTCAATCCTCAGTCCTGACAAAAGATTAGGAATTAAGGTTAAATATCTTCTGTATGTTTTCAATCCTTAGTCCTGACAAGTATTATTAACTCTCTCTCAAGATGATTGCCAAAACACTCTGATGGTCTGACTTCAATCCTCAGTCCCGACAAAGATCGGGAATTAAGGTTAAATATCTTCTGTATGTTGAGATGGAGGATGGTGACGGCGAGGCTCGAACCCTGAGGGATCAGGTTTCAATCCCTCTCTCGCAAACCCTGATGGTCTGAATTCAATCCTCAGTCCTGGCAAAAGATTATGAATTAAGGTTAAATATCTTCCGCATGTTTTCAATCCTTAGTCCTGACAAGTATTATTATCTCTCTCTCTCTCTCTCAAGATGATTGCCAAAACACTCTGATAGTCTGACTTCAATCCTCAGTCCTGGCAAAAGATTAGGAATTAAGGTTAAACATCTTCTGCTCAAGATGATTGCCAAACATCCTGATGGTCTGACTTCAATCCTCACTCCTAGCGAAAGATTAGGAATTAAGGTTAAATATCTTCTGTATGTTTTCAATCCTTAGTCCTGCTCAAGATGATTTATTAGGCACAAAGTACAGTTTAAATCAATTAGAACTTTCTTCTACGATATCTAAACATTATATATTTTACTATACTCACTAGACTATTATTTATCATCATGCTCATCAAAGTTTAAAGGCGTTTGCTTAGTTAATATTAATTACCTTAGTTCAGTCATTTATTATCTTAAAAAAAAACACAAACAAAGTTCAGTCATTTATTACCTTTAAAAATTAGCTTAGTACGGCAAAGTTCGACCATTAATTACCTTAAAAAAAACACAGTCCATTAATTACATTGGCTAAATTGCTTGGTTAGTGACTGGATTACTAATATTTTTTAGAATTAAACATAGAACATATCAAATAAATATTCACGAAAGACCCTCTACATTCATCCGACAACCAGTAGCTTTTTTTTACATCAAGCGTTCATATAATTAAAGAAAAAACTTTTTATTGAATACAAAGCAATTGTACAATTTTTATGAAGCTTAATACATAGAACTATATCAACTAAATATTTCACGAAAGACCCCTCTACATTCATCCCGACAACCAGTAGCTTTTTTTTACATCAGAGCGGTTCATATAATTAAAGAAAAAAAACTTTTTATTATTGAATACAAAGCAATTGTACAATTTTTTAATGAAGCTTATCGCTTAGTTTTAAATGAAGCTGGATTATGAAGAAGTTAACAATATTTTTTTTAAAAATCAGTTACTTCATTCGAATATTGAATTAGCCAAAGTTCAAACAATCTTAATTACCTTTAAATGAAAATGGATTATGACAAAGTTAACAATATTTTTTTTTAAATCAGTTACTGCATTTGAATATTGAATTAGGCAAAGTTCAAACAATCTTAATTACCTTTAAATGAGGTTTGATTATGACAAAGTTAACAATATTTTTCTAAAAAAACAGTTACTTCATTTGAATATTGAATTAGCCAAAGTTTAAACGATCTTAATTGCCTTTTCATTAATTCTTTTACAAGATTCATACATTTAAAGTTAATTACATTAAACATTTATTTCCTACTCAAAAAACCTTAATTACCTTTAAATGAATTACCTTTATAAAAGGCTGGATTATTAATTACCTTTAAATGAATTACCTTTAAATGAGGTAGGATTATTAAGAAGTTAACAATATTTTTCTAAAAAATCAGTTACTTCATTTGTATATTGAATTAGCTAAAGTTCAAACAATCTTCCTTAAAACAAAGTTCGACCATTAATTACCTTAAAAAACACACAGTCCATTAATTACATTGGCTAAATTTCTTAGTTAGTTACTGGATTACTAATTATTTTAGAATTAAACATAGAACTATATCAAACTAAATATTTCAAGAAAGACCCTCTACATTCATCCCGACAACCAGTAGCTTTTTTTTACATCAGAGCGGTTCATATAATTAAAGCAAAAAAAACTTTTTATTTGAATACAAAGCAATTGTACAATTTTTTAATGAAGCTTATCGCTTAATTATCTTTAAATGAAGCTGGATTATGAAGAAGTTAACAATTTTTTTTTAAAAAAAATCAGTTACTTCATTCGAATATTGAATTAGACAAAGTTCAAACAATCTTAATTACCTTTAGATGAATTACCTTTAAATGAGACAGGATTATTAATTACCTTTAAATGAAACACAAAGTCCATTAAATACCTTTTTGACCAAAGTTCAAACCATCTTAATTACCTTTAAATGAGGCTGGATTATTAATTACCTTTAAATGAATTACCTTTAAATGAGGTAGGATTATTAAGAAGTTAACAATATTTTTTCTAAAAAAATCAGTTACTTCATTTGAATATTGAATTAGATAAAGTTCAAACAATCTTCCTTAAAACAAAGTTCGACCATTAATTATCTTAAAAACACAAAGTCCATTAATTACCTTTTTAACCAAAGTTCAAACAATCTTAATTACCTTTAAATGAATTACCTTTAAATGTGGCAGGATTATTAATTACCTTTAAATGAATTGCCTTTAAATGAGGTAGGATTATGAAGAAGTTAACAATATTTTTCTAAAAAATCAGTTACTTCATTCGAATATTGAATTAGCCAAAGTTCAAACAATCTTAATTACTTTTCATTAATTCTTTTACAAGATTCATACATTTAAAAAGTTAATTACATTAAACATTTATTTCCTACGGATGCATAGAACTTTCATCTACGATATCTAAACATTATATCTTCCACTATACTCACTAGACTATTATTTACCATCATCCTCATCAAAGTTTAAAGACGTTTGCTTAGTTAATATTAATTACCTTAAAAACAAAGTCCATTAATTACTTTTAAAAATTAGCTTAGTACAGCAAAGTTCGGTCATCCAAAGTTCAAACAATCTTAATTACCTTTAAATGAGGCTGGATTATGAAGAAGTTAACAATATTTTTTCTAAAAAAACAGTTACTTCATTTGAATATTGAATTAACCAAAGTTAATACAATCTTAATTACCATTAAATGAATTACCTTTAAATGAGGATGTAACAAGGAGATTGGTTAAATACACTTTCTTCAACTCCCCCCCCCCCCCCTAGTAGGATCGTAAAAGTTCTGCATGTGTAGATTTAAACCATTCCTAAATCAGTTACTTCATTTGAATATTGAATTAGCCAAAGTTCTAACAATCTTAATTACCTTTAAATGAGGCTGGATTAAGAAGAAGTTAACAATATTTTTCTAAAAAATCATTTACTTCATTCGAATATTGAATTAGCCAAAGTTCAAACAATCTTAGTTACCGTTAAATGAATTACCTTTAAATGAGGCTGTAACAAGGAGATTGGTTAAATACACTCTCTTCAACTCCTCCCTTAGTCGGATCGTAAAAGTTCTGCATGGGTAGATTTAAACCATTCCTTAAGTAGTAGAACATTTTCCGTAGCACAAGAATAGAAGCTAGTGTAATGAGTAGTGCACTTGTTTGCGTTGTACAGTTTTTTTATCTTTCTCAAGGAAGGACATCCAAGTTCGCTTAACTCGAAAAACTCATACTTGTCAGTATCGGAACCTATGAGTTTCTCTACCCAAGTTAACTTCTCCGCTCCTTTGATATAAATCGATACTCGTGACCCGTACCGTTCTAGATGGGGGATTATGGTGGAACGTAGATTCACATATGGTATTTCACCCTCACTCCAAGATAGTCCATGATGACGAGTTCTTACCCACTCTATATTTTCCCTAGTCGAAACAGAGAGGTTATCCAACTTACACTGCGGAAGAAACTTATAGTTGATTTCCTCGAAATGTTCAAAATGTAAAAAACACTCACCTCTTTGAATACGAATGATATTTCTTCGCCCGAATATCCTTGCACATCGATCAACATAGCGAAGCGCTCTAATACAGAAAAAGGAACCTACTGTTTGCCGGGATGAATGCAGATGAGTCCGCCTAGAAGTTCAGATCTATATATAGGGAACGTGAGTATATTGTTCATCTCACGCAGATGTTCTCGTGTGAAACGAGTTATCAAGATTCATGTCACTGATGCGAGGGGGGAAGCTGCTTTGTCATAAACTTAGAAATTCATTTAAAAAATCCTGAATAAAGATTCTCTACCCTTCCTCGGAGCATACCTTCCAACCCTCCTGCAGGGTCATAATTCAGGAGCTCGTACCCTCTCCACACGCTCCGGAGTCCGTTCAGCCTGATTAGAATCAGAGGTATTCTTAAATAACTCTAGCCTAGCATGAAGAGACACCATTCTCAATCATGGGTCAGGTGTTCCAAGACGATGGGGAGGTCTGTTTTTTTTCCTCATTATCGTCGTGTAACGTAGGCGGCAATTAAGCAATTTAACTCCTTTCACAATCCATGACCTAGTCAATTTAAAGGTAATTCAGGGAAGGATTGAACCGTCTCCATGTCAACGGCAGTTCAGAATATAAGATTTTAGATTGGTAGATGCAATATCGAGAGTTTGTATTATACCGCGAGGTTTTAGAGCAATCTAACTAATTAAAAGAAAATGGAGATATCCCAAGGACTGAGGATTGAAGTCCTGCACCTTAGACCATCAGTATCCTTGAAAGACTAAGGCCATGCGAGAAAGAATCTTTGAAAGACTTTGTTTTCAAAAAAAATATCCACATTTAACCTGAAAACAATTCAATGATTATTGGCTTAGGTCTTACGAGGAGTAGATTAAGCACAATTATACTGGGAGTGAGGTTCGAACCTTGTATTGTTAGTTAATGATGTAAACAAATCTTTTTAAAAATTATTAACTTAGGTCTTACGAGGAGTAGATTAAGCACAATTATACTGGGAGTGAGGTTCGAACCTTGTATTGTTAGTTAATGATGTAAACAAATCTTTTTAAAAGTTATTAACTTAGGTCTTACGAGGAGTAGATTAAGCACAATTATCCTGGGAGTGAGGTTCGAACCTTGTATTGTTAGTTAATGATGTAAACAAATCTTTTTAAAGATTATTAACCTAGGTCTTACGAGGTGTAGATTAAGCATGATTATTCTGGGAGTGAGGTTCGAACCTTGTATTGTTAGTTAATGATGTAAACAATTCTTTTTAAACTCATTTAACCTGTAAACAATTCAATGATTATTGACTTAAGTTACTTAAATGTATGAATCTTGTAAAAGAATTTTTGATTATAACTTTGCCCGCATCTAACTTTTAATGATTGGGATATCCTAGATGAGGGAAGGAAACCGTATTGACCTCGCTTCAAATACTGTTAGAATCTGGAAATTTATGTTTAGATAAAAGACCGACGGGTTCTTATGTCAAGCGAGAGACGACGTTATAATTCAGGAGCTGTACCCTCCCCTCCCCTCATGTTTCGGAGACTCGTGCAGAACGATTCTCGTTTAGGTATTCTTCGTCAAGAAACCGCACAGCTGTGTGTTTATCAATAAATAACCCTCTGGAGGTAATAAAGGGTAGACCTACCGTCCCATCTCTATGATAAAGGCGGGGAAGGGAAGCTACCATATATGAGGTGAGCCAGGTGCAGGTGAACCAGGACGTACGCCTCCCAGAGAGAGAGATCTTGTGAACTACAACGGCTAACAATGGATTAAATAGGGAAACCAAAAAATAAGAATGATCTATTGGAGTAACATTGAAATTTATTAATTTTTATCATAGTTATTTATCTACCAAGGATTCGTCTTCTTATTTTAAAATACCCATTATTTATGTCAGAATGTGAATACACAACGAGGGATTTGATCCACGCGTCAAGGGACAACCCTGAGAGTATTCTTCTCTTCTGCCCCCTCCCCCCTCCCCACACACATACAACTAGCGACGGGCCCACTCAGCAGCAGCGGAATTGAAGCATATACTCAGAAGACAGGGACCCTCCATCACTATCGCCACCTTCACCGTACTCTTGCGTACGCCATCTAACGGCGCAGCACTCCCCCCTCATCACCACCATCACCTGGCACCCCCGTCAGCATCAGGTTGAATACATTTTCCAGGAACAATTTCCCAAGATGCCCTCCACAACAGGCA